>OY744541.1:84920546-85200546 GCA_963556195.1 Sepiola atlantica
ACAACCCTCCCCCCCCCTCAAAAAGGATGTAATTTCTGAGAGAATCGTACTACACTGCCTTTCCCTTAGTTGAGCATTAAATGATAGTACATTAGTCTGAAATAGTACAGTAAATTGAATAGTAATAGTATAGTTTGGGATTCAGATAGTATAGTTTCGACTTCCCTTATTTTGTCATTTTGTCTTCACATTCTATGAGTGATGTTTCTGACAAAGGGGGGGGGGGATTGCTGTTTTCTGGTCTGGAATCTATCCATCTAACACTTATCGTTGGCTAGTTTTTGACCTTAAAGTAGTTTTTTTTTTTTTAGCTCCTTACATCAAGTGGCTTCATGCCTTGTCTGGAGCGATTTCCATTAAAAAAAAGTTTTCAGAAATCAAGGGGCCCCTTTCTGGGTCTAACACTTGATTTCTTCATGAGATACATAAATATCCGAGTGTTCAATCATGATTCTCCTCTACCCCTCAAACGTTGAGTTACTGAGTTAAGAACACTAATTTTCCTCTTCCCAAATCGACCCCTTATTATTATGTAATAGTTTATCTTTATTGTGGCCTTTTCTGAATTTTGCTCGATTCCAGGACAAGAATTCATCTGGTCTGGTGGAGTATACAGCTAAGTTGTGTTACTTAGCTTAACATCACTGGAAAAAGATGCACCATTCATCGCATGAGCCAATGTATAATCGTGTCGAGGGGATTTTATTTGTGCTTCGAATACTATGTTATTTTGGATGTTTGGTTAAGGTTCACTTGTAGGGTGAAGTATCCTTATGTTAGGTTGTCATGACAAACCCTTGTACAGATAGACCGAAGACACTCGTGGATTGTGTCTAGTAAGTAATTCAAATGTGTGTCCCAAATGGGACGACGTTCCAATCTTTCTATGCAAACAAAGCCAAGTTTCAATCCTCCAATCTAAAAAAAAAGCCGTTCCTTTTCAAACATAGCAAAAAAAAAATATTAACTATTATACTTACGCCCACGTTTACATTTTCAAATGTAAAAATAACATTTTGAGTTTATTTATAGTTTTCTTATGATGAGACAAGTTTTTTTTCCTGCGAAGCTACACTTCCGGTTTGATTTTTTGAAAGCAGATAAACTCATTCAAGCGCAGAATATAAGTAAAATTAAGTATTACAACTTTATTTTACTTTCTGTTTCAGTTTTTTTTTTTTTACTACAGAAGCGCCGATCCCCAACAAACAAAAGGAAAATAATTATTTATTTTATTTATTTTTATATATACGAGGCAAAGTTTAAATAACGAGCAAATAGAGTTGTCGTTGTTTTTCGTCAGTTAAATTCTATTCCAGCCACTTAAATTATTTCAAACTTTATTCACTACTTAGTAGCTGCCGATATTGGTTCGGTAACATTCACTAATGAATTACAGGAACCGAAAAACGACTACACAAAATTACGCTAGGGTTCCTGAATAGGAAAATAAAAAAGAATTTTAAAAAAGAAAAGGACTCCTGGACGACGCTGGCTAGGCCTGCTAGTATATATATTATATATATATATATATATATATAATTATTTTTTAATAAATATTTTTCAATATCCATAGACATTTAAAAAAATTTTTTTTATGGAAGTCGCTCCAGACAAGGCATGAAGCCACTTGATGTAGGGAGCTAAAAAAACTACTTCAAAGTAAAAAACGATAAGTGTTAGATGGATAGTTTCCCACCCAGAAAACAGCAATTCTCCTCCCTTTGTCAGAAACATCGTTCATGGAATGTGAGCAGTAAATGACAAAATAAGGGAAGCGAAAGTTACAAGGTTGCCGAAAGTAAACCCCAGGTCCATTTTCTACTCTCCTAAAACATATGCTTCATGTAACATGACACTCGTCAGTATGGATGACGTAACCATACCGCCGCTCGGACGATTTCAAACCCAGGATTCTAATATTATGACGATGACGCTTTGAAAGGCAAGAGAAATACGCCTTGTATTTTAAATGTAAACACAAGTAATGCGATTCTAACAGGGAGAGAACCTCACGATGTGAGAGAGAGGGAGAGAGAGAGAGAGATAAAGAGAAAGAGAGAGAGAGTTGTGTGGTCTTGCAGGAATAAAAAGTGCTTAATTAATTTTGTAATAGCATAATATATTTGTTATAGATATATTATCAATGTTAAATTTTGATTTAACATTGATACTAGCAGTTCACCATTAGAACACTGACAAATGAACGAAGTGTGTGGCATTCCAAGCCCAATGGGTCGGATTTCCCATTCCTCTTGAAATCGCCGGTATCAATGTCTAATTAAAATTTAACTTTTATTATATATATATACACAAACATTCCAACTTACTTTTCCCCTTCAATCTTGACCGCAGCCATCTGGTCAAACACCTCCCTCCCCCCTTTCCTCCACTCCCTCTCTGCCATCCACTTTACCCCTGCTCATCCCCCACCTCTTTCTCTTACCACCAGCCACAGTAGTCCTTGCTCACCCCATCCTTCCATTTTTTCCCCACTCATTTTCTTCAACATTCATTTCTATTTCTCCAACAAATACGGACGTCCACCCAGCAGTGGCCATTATTTCATTCTATTTTTCCTCCCAATATGTCTACCCTACATGTATCTGTGCTTGCATGACATTTTTTCTCTATTTTATCATCCTGATGAAATCTTATAAATAAAGACGAAACGTTGATGTACACATAAAAAACATCCATTTTTTGGTTTTCCTTTTTCATTTTCCCATATATATATATATATATATATATATTTTGTCATGTGTGGCAAACTACATATAAGATTTTCTTTATTGGTTTTAAATTTGCGCTTCGTCGCATCCCGCAAACATTTCTTTTATTACCCCCACCAAGGAGGTTATGTTTTTGGTAGAGTTTGTTTGTCACTATGCTTGTGTACAGATTAGCGTCCACATCGCTTGACCAATTGTTACCAAACTTGGTCAAAATATCGGTCCTGGTCCAACTTAGGATTAATTTAATTTTGGGATATCTAGGTCAAACGTCAAGGTCACTGCTACGGAAAAGGTGAACGTAACACTTTTGAGACTCGTTACTTGGACCATATTGTAGCCAATGAAATCCTGCATCGTATATGACTTTGACATTTGACTTTAACCTTGAGAAGTTTCGTCAAGGTCATTTTTATGAAATCTCAGCCATCGAGTTTTCAAAATGCGAAAGTGATAACAGTAACTATCATGCGAAATTTCAGCTTGATCAGATAAATAGTTTTTTTGAGTTATCAACGTTTAGGGAATTTAGAAATACTTCATAGAATATGGAGAAGTTAGACTTTGTCCCAACCTTACGATGTCATGCAGAGGTATGCAGTCTCGCAACTGACTTATATTCTTTAAAATGGCCAAAACCTCTCTCCCATCACTTCCCTAAATTCAGCAAAACAAGATATTGTCAGAACTGGAGATCAAACCCTTCCTCCCTCTTCTGTCTTTTAATCAGAAACATGTGAAATTCTAAAATCAGGTCTATCACTCAAAAATCCCCTAACCCTAACCTTACTGCGAAACTCAAAGACCTGACACTGAAAATCTCTTAGAAAGTTACCTCGATGTCTGAGGCATCAAAAAAACGCCTCAGGTTGCACCTTCAGAACATTATCCTAAAACGGATATCATCCTATCACTTGGGCAAAAGAAAAACAAAAACTCAAATTAAGAATGATGACGGTCACGTGATTGAAGTTTTGAACTACGTCCACTGAGAGCCGATTAATTGTGAGAGCTAAAAAATTTTGCATAAATAGAATTGACACCCAGAGTTTTTTGTTTTTTTTCATCTCATCACCATTAAGTGAGCTTCGTTGCAAGGTGTTCCTTCTGTAACATAGTCTTCCATCTATTCTCAGTACCATTAACTTAGACACGTTTCATGTCACCAAACCCAGAGTTGAAATCAACCCGTGAAATAGATGCTGTTGAACATTGTGTTGTTGACTCTATCGGAAAATACAATTCTTAATCGAAAGAAAACATTCACACCCTCGATTTTGAAAAGCATTTCATTTTGGAAACCCCACAACATCTTTTATAAAAAGGCTAGTTTCTGTTTGTTCGTGCGTGTACACCTAAAGACACATCCACAAAGCTGATATGTTCTTTTTCAGCATCGACTCGGACAGAATATGGACATTTTTTTTTTTTTGTAATATTTATTCTTTTGAGGAGTCAGCAGGAACAAAATTAGTTAGTGGGAAATCGACATTAAGAGCGTTTTTTCCATCAACCTTTGGTGTGAAATGGTACTTGTGATAGAGAGAGATGGGGTAGAGAAGGGAAGGGGAAATAGAAGAAAGAGAAAAGAGAGAGGGAGATAGCGATGGGGTAGAGAGGGGAAGGGGAAATAGAAGAAAGAGAAAAGAGAGAGGGGGAGATAGCGATGGGGTAGAGAGGGGAAGGAGAAATAGAAGAAACAGGAAAGAGAAAAGAGAGAGGGGGAGATAGCGATGGGGTAGAGAGGGGAAGGAGAAATAGAAGAAACAGGAAAGAGAAAAGAGAGAGGGGGAGATAGCGATGGGGTAGAGAGGGGAAGGGGAAATAGAAGAGGTTAGGAGAAAGAGAAAAGAAAAAAGGGAGAAAAAAAGGAGAGGGGGAGGGGAATACAGAGAGAGAAAGTTTTAAAGAAAGATGTTATACCCACTTTTTAATTCTTCTATTTTGTTGTTCATGCCCGGGCAACGCCAGATAGCCATGCCAGTATTATACATAAAGATATTGCTCTACAGACTTCAAATTTTGCCGACGACCATCTCAACCACGTAATTTAACATTCACCTTTTTCATGACTAGAAATATTAATTTTTTAGCGACTGTCACCCAAAAAATATCTTTTGACATCTAAAATTTTGATTAATTCCTAAAAACCTTATTCAATCCAAACCAGAATATTATCCCTTCCCCCGTCAATATCTTGTTTATTGTCCCCTGTTCTTGTCGTGGCTGTCGTATTAATAACCTTGTCATAAATTATATATTTTATGCAATCTTCTGTGTCATTGTTGTTTCTTCAGCATGTTTATTCATATTTTCTCTATCAAAACAATCCACAGATTATTCATGAACTGAAGAGGGTAACCACGACCAAAGTTGTATCAAAGGTGTGCTTGCAATGCAGAAGTGCACATTTGGAGACTACTATTGAACGTCGATAAAACAAAGACTGTTGGATATTGATGACTGAAACTTGGTGGACAAGTCAGGCATAGACTGATATTTACTGCTACCAAATATGGTTGTAGTGCAGAAAAGATTGTGAATTTTATTAACGATTCCATGAGTGGCAGTTTTTGTAGGTCATCCCTATTTTACCATTGTTTTCCTTGAAAAGTCATAAGTACATAACCACCTCCACCCTGCTACCTTTATAGATTAAATAGTGTAAACTAGACTCGAGAGTCCGGGGGGGGGGGGGGGTTCTGGGGCTTGTCTAGAAGAAAGAAAACTTCCAAAATAACACTGAGAGGAGTGGAGCCTCTCTCCCGGTTGCCCACCCCACCTCTCTCTCTCTCTCCTTTCCCTCTCTCTCCCTCTCTCTAACAGCTGGTGTGAGAACATCAAGCTCCACTTTTCTTTTAAATTCCATCATTATAACCAAAAGTGTGATTGTGACGATTGGGACAACCCAGGAACTCCATATTTCTAGTCCAGGCTTGCACCCTGGAGAATGAAAGGGCACATCCAGCACGCTCTCTCACGGCTGATGCCAATGATGAGTTTTGTTTATAAATAATACAGCTTGAACCCCCCCCCCTACTACAAGGTGATTGGAAAATAACTCTCTATTACTAAGTGCTCGTAATTTATTACTGAAATAGAATTGTTACAAGAAATGAATATGATAAGAAAGTGTAGAGCATAGGGTTTTATTTAGTATTCAATATGGGTGCCAGCATTCGCTACCAGCCTTCTTAAGCCACCTGGGAACAGCATCAACTGATTTCACAAGGAACCTTTTTTTCTTTTTTCTTTTTTTTACTAAAATTTTTTATCAAAATTATACTACAGGGTGATTGTAAAGTAACTCCCTATTATTAAGTTTACAACTGGAATCTCCACTTCAGGAAGGATCCATAGTAATGAGTTACACTTGGAACCTTTAACTCCTTTCCTGGCAACTTTTCGGGGTAGAAAACGTTTTTCTGTTGTGGACACTGAACCATTTTACCCAAATCAATATTTAAAACATTCAAAATTCTATTAAAATTTACCAAATATGTGTAGCACAAGCGTCACCCGGGGAAGATGTTTAAAAGTTTGGACCATATAGGGAATAAGGACCATATAGGGAATAAGGACCCCGGAAATTGAAAGACGAAAAAGAGACGAAATTCGGTCTACACCGGTTGACCTTACAGGTTGACCTAACAATTTGTTTACGGCAGTTTTTTTCTTTGCGTTGGAACAAAATCTATAATAAACGTATATGTTAAATTTTTTGTATCTCACCAATAAGTTATAGAAAAACAGTATACATTGGTAAACTTGTAGATAAATCAATTTCCTTTCGTCTGATCGGATTTTATGCATTTATAGCGATCTTATACAAGGACATTTCCGATGAATAATTCTACCTCAAAAGAATTTGACCCACGCAATATTATTTTTTCTTAACCCTGAGTGTTTTTTGGCCAGATATTTTTGTATGAACTTTTTGGGCATTAATTGGATATCTAACACTGAATAAGTTTATTATTGACAAACAATTTATTGATATTTTTCAGCCATTTTATGGAAAATATTTTTTATGGATAAAAAAAAAAAAAATTCATGAATTAACAATAATTACGAAGAAATGTCTGCTTCTTTAAAATGAAAATAAACATTTAATTAATGATTAATTAATGTTTATTTTCATTTTTTAAAAGCAAACATTTCTTCCTAAATGAATTTAAGTAACTATTTTCAAAGGGAGATGCTTAATTCACAGATATTTGTTTGAAAAAAAAATTAAAAATCTTTTTTTATTTTTAGTTAAGTAAACATTAGGAAAAACGTGTTTGTTTTAAAAACTTAACTACATTGTACATATAATTAAACAAAGAATGATATCTTAACTACATTGCACGTATAATTTAACAAATAATGATATTTTAACTACATTGTACATATAATTAAACAAATAATGATATCTTAACTACATTGTACGTATAATTAAACAAAGAATGATATCTTAACTACATTGTACTTATAATTAAACAAAGAATGATATCTTAACTACATTGTACATATAATTAAACAAATAATGATATTTTAACTACATTGTACATATAATTAAACAAATAATGATATCTTAACTACATTGTACGTATAATTAAACAAAGAATGATATCTTAATTATAGAGAAAAAAAACTACAGAGACATCTAGAAAAAATAAAGCCAACAAAATATAAATTTTACTTATCGACACATTTTAGGTTTAGTTATAATTAAAAGAAGGAAAATATAAATTTTAGGTTTAGTTATAATTAAAAGAAGGATAATATAAATTTTAAGTTTAGTTATAATTAAAAGAAGGAAAATATAAATTTTAGGTTTAATTATAATTAAAAGAAGGAAAATATAAATTTTAGGTTTAGTTATAATTAAAAGAAGGATAATATAAATTTTAAGTTTAGTTATAATTAAAAGAAGGAAAATATAAATTTTAGGTTTAATTATAATTAAAAGAAGGAAAATATAAATTTTAGGTTTAGTTATAATTAAAAGAAGGATAATATAAATTTTAAGTTTAGTTATAATTAAAAGAAGGAAAATATAAATTTTAGGTTTAATTATAATTAAAAGAAGGAAAATATAAATTTTAGGTTTAATTATAATTAAAAGAAGGGAAATATAAATTTTAGGTTTAATTATAATTAAAAGAAGGAAAATATAAATTTTAGGTTTAATTATAATTAAAACAAGGAAAATATAAATTTTAGGTTTAATTATAATTAAAAGAAGGAAAATATAAATTTTAGGTTTAATTATAATTAAAAGAAGGAAAATATAAATTTTAGGTTTAATTAAAAAAAAAGAAAATATGTTCTCAATTAAATAAGCTTTTCTTTCATTTTTGTTATTCACAACAATTTACATTTGTACACAAAATGTTAACAAAAACAACATCCTTGTGTCAAAATATGTTATATCTTTTTAGCAAATAAATAATTCAAAGTGTAGTATCTGTTCTGATACTAAATTTTATCTTTTGTGTCCTCGGTGAAGGAGAAATCCTTCTAGACTGAGACAATTTTTATTTTTGTTCCAATCAAGAGGTATTTTATTTGGAGAGCTCAATTCCCCACATTAAAAACCGACCTTGTGTCTAACTCTGCTCTTGTGAGGAGACAAGTAAATAGGGACACGCGTAATTAATAACACCCTCAACTAAATCACCCACTCCAAAACGAGATTCTACTTTTTATTAGGCAATTACGTATCAGCACCCTGAAAGATTTGGTAGAAAAAACAAAAAAACAATTTTTTTAGAATTTAAAGTGGGAGATCAGTTTCGTATATAAATTTTACATAAAATGATCCTCATTTACGAACCATTCTACATTTTTAGGGCTGTTCATTAAATTTTGTAACCACTAACTCTAAGTCTAACTAGTAAGATCATAAAACCACATGTAATCGCTTAAAAAAGTAGGCCCCCCTCCCCCCAAATAAAACGCACAGAAATTATCTCCCAAAGCAATTTTGGGGGTTTAATGTCTTAAAACGCTAAAATAACCCGGAAATGGAGGTCTCATTATGTTAAATTTACATGTGAAATTTATCCACAGTCTTAATTGTAAAATAATAATTTTTTTTTGTTTTCTTTCCGCCATGTTTTTCAGGGTGTTCACATGTAATCGCCTAATAAAACTAGAATCTCATTTTTATTTAGAGGGGGTGGGTGATTTAACTGAGGGTGTTGATCTACAATAATACCATAATAATAGTAATAATAGTAATAATAATAATAATAATAGTAATAATAGTAATAATAATAAAAATAATAATAATAATAATAATAATTATAATAATGATAATAATAATAATAATGATAATAATGATAATAATAATAATGATAACAATGATAATAATAATAATAATACTAATAATAATCTCTTATATAGTAAATAATCTACTTAACTTCTAAAAAGAAAACAATTCAAACTTTCACATTCCATTAAAATACAATTTTTAATATGAAACAAAAGTTAATAGAAAAACCATGTTAGTAATTAATTTTAAATTTATAAAACACATTTTACATTTTTTAAATATTTGAAAAAAATTATATACACTTACATTTTTATGTTGCCAAATTTTCACTGTCTTTCACATAGTCTGAAACGAGTGTACTTGTGTCATGTCAATGGAAGGAAAATGTAACAACTAAATTGCCAAATGGTTTCAATAATATTAATAACCAATAATTATTTTCATTATTAGTCTTTAATTTTATTGCCTTCGATCTCCACCCCAATCCACCTTTTATATATTTAGAAATTTTGTATTACTACTTGTTCAGACATGGAAACTCAAAATCAAAGAAGAACTGACGCCAACATGTTCTCGCACAGAGTCGTGAAAATCTTTAAATTCACTAATTCGTTTATACCTAATTCAACTCCACACCAAGCCTTTCAAAATCTCTAAAAAAAATTTTCACACTATTTAGCCACCTCTTGTGACGTTTGCTGATGCTCAGTGACCGGACTAAATCTCACAATATATAAATTAAAAAACATTTTTTATATTTTATTTTTAATTAAATTATCAATGATTTTTTGTCAGTATTTTTCTTGACAAATATGTTTTATTTAATTTTTAAACATTTTTCACAACCCTGCATTCTATTTTATTTTAAATTAAATTATCAATATTTTTGTCAGTATTTTTCTTGACAAATATGTTTTATTTAATTTTTAAACATTTTTCACAACCCTGCATTCTATTTTATTTTTAATTGAATTATCAATGTTTTGTGTCAGTATTTTTCTTGACAAATATGTTTTATTTAATTTTTAAACATTTTTCACAACCCTGCATTCTAGAGAATTTGTGCAGACAGACAGACAGACAGACAGACAGAGAGAACAAAATGGCCCTTATATTATGATTGAATTATACAGGGTGATTCATAAGTCACTTCACTTAGCTATTTAAAATGATTACCATATGAAGCACAAACATACTATGAACTTTTGATAATTGTTATCTTACTCTCTAATTACTGCTATTTGTTATTTTAAATTTGTTCGTTTATATATTTGTTTCTATATATATTTATTTCATAATCAATCAAATATGCTACAAAGAGTCGTAAATTCCTTGCCAAAAAAGAATGGATCTATGCATGCATAATGGAAGGTGGAAATTTTGAAAATTTGCTGTAATTTTAAACTCCCATAAATGAATTTGTTGAATAAACTTTCTGTTTCGTATTACCGTATTTTTAACTTTTTTACTGTATTTGCTTTGCCTGTCTTACTTTTTGGGTCATTTACTGTATTTGGTTTGTCCGTCTTACTTTTTGGGTCATTTACTGTATTTGGTTTGTCCGTCTTACTTTTTGGGTCATTTACTGTATTTGATTTGTCCGCCTTACTTTTGGGTCATTTACTGTATTTGGTTTGTCCGTCTTACTTTTTGGGTCATTTACTGTATTTGATTTGTCCGCCTTACTTTTGGGTCATTTACTGTATTTGGTTTGTCCGTCTTACTTTTTGGGTCATTTACTGTATTTGGTTTGTCCGTCTTACTTTTGGGTCATTTACTGTATTTGCTTTGTCCACCTTACTTTTGGGTCATTTACTGTATTTGATTTGTTCGTCTTACTTTTTGGGTCATTTACTATATTTGCTTTGTCCACCTTACTTTTTGGGTCATTTACTGTATTTGATTTGTTCGTCTTACTTTTTGGGTCATTTACTATATTTGCTTTGTCCACCTTACTTTTTGGGTCATTTACTGTATTTGATTTGTTCGTCTTACTTTTTGGGTCATTTACTATATTTGCTTTGTCCACCTTACTTTTGGGTCATTTACTGTATTTGATTTGTTCGTCTTACTTTTTGGGTCATTTACTATATTTGCTTTGTCCACCTTACTTTTGGGTCATTTACTGTATTTGATTTGTTCGTCTTACTTTTTGGGTCATTTACTATATTTGCTTTGTCCACCTTACTTTTTGGGTCATTTACTGTATTTGGTTTGTCCGTCTTACTTTTTGGGTCATTTTACTGTATTTGGTTTGTCCGCCTTACTTTTTGGGTCATTTACTGTATTTGGTTTGTCCGTCTTACTTTTTGGGTCATTTTACTGTATTTGGTTTGTCCGTCTTACTTTTTGGGTCATTTACTGTATTTGGTTTGTCCGTCTTACTTTTTGGGTCATTTACTATATTTGCTTTGTCCACCTTACTTTTGGGTCATTTACTGTATTTGGTTTGTCCGCCTTACTTTTTGGGTCATTTACTGTATTTGGTTTGTCCGTCTTACTTTTTGGGTCATTTTACTGTATTTGGTTTGTCCGTCTTACTTTTTGGGTCATTTACTGTATTTGGTTTGTCCGTCTTACTTTTTGGGTCATTTACTATATTTGCTTTGTCCACCTTACTTTTGGGTCATTTACTGTATTTGGTTTGTTTGCCTGTCTTACTTTTTGGGTCATTTACTTTATTTGGTTTGTCCGTCTTACTTTTTTGGGTCCTTTACTGTATTTGGTTTTGACCTAAAAATACAAACGTTCATTCATTGAAATGTCAAAGTTTACCTCGTCTAATTTCAAAAACTTGTTTAATGAATGGAATTTTAGTTTTCTTTTGAAAAGTGGCCTTAAAGGATCTTTCATTACTCTAATATATATGTTATTTTTGAAGCAATTCATTGTACATAATTAGTGGAACATTGTATATAATTAGTGGAACACAAGTAGTTATTTTTACCTATAGCTGAGAGGAGGGATGGTAAGGTATCACCTTTTCCAATAATATTACGAATTGAATACATCAGATCAGACATATTTCTAAGGGTGAAAGATTTTTTTGCAATTTGCAAATTATTTTTTATATATATGCGGACTATGTTTCAGAAATGCAAATAATTATCTTCGATTAATTTAGGAGCGGTAAAGGTGAATATATCCGTTATCTTTTCGGTGAAGAACACATTAGGAGAGTCCACAATGTTATTCTCTACTCCACACCAAGGCAACATCGGAAGTAAACCTTTCAAAATGTCAGTAAATATAAAAACGGTCGGATGAAATGTTTGGAAATTAAATTTTCAAACAACTGTCCTCATCTTGGTTGGCGTCATGTTCACGCCTTGCCCATTATACTCCCCAACCTCCTTTAGATGTTTTTTGTTGCGGTTAAAAACATTTTTTGGAATTTTGAGCTGCATTGTTTCTTCAATCAACAAGGGGAGACTGTTTTCATGCCTTGACTTACCTGACATGCAGAAATTTTAAACATATGTGAACAGCTCCCAATTTAGGATGACCCCCAAAACTTTCACCCTAATTCTCAGTAGCAACTTGTCTTGTTTGCGGTGAACTATGTTAACAAAAACAAAAAACTTGTTAACGAAAATGAACTCACTAATATAAGTTACGAGTTATTTTTACTCTCTAATATGGCATTTTTTTTACATTTTCATGACGTTTTTTTTGTGTTTTTTACAGTTTAATGAAATTTTTGTTTTTATTACATTTAAATGACTTTTTTGTTATTTTATTACATTTTAATGACCTTTTTGTTATTTTATTACATTTTAATGACCTTTTTGTTATTTTATTACATTTTAATGACCTTTTTGTTTTTTTACATTTTAATGACCTTTTTTTGTTCTTTATTACATTTTAATGACATTTTTTGTTGTTTTACAAAAACCGTTTTTACTTTCATTTTTGTTTTTTATTACATTTAAATGAATTTTTTGTTTTTTTATTACATTTTAATGACCTTTTTGTTCTTTTTTTACATTTTAATGACATTTTTTGTTCTTTATTACATTTTAATGACATTTTTTGTTCTTTATTACATTTTAATGACATTTTTTGTTCTTTATTACATTTTAATGACATTTTTTTGTTCTTTATTACATTTTAATGACATTTTTTGTTCTTTATTACATTTTAATGACATTTTTTGTTTGTTGTTTTACCAAAACCGTTTTTACTTTCATTTTTGTTTCACTGTGTCTTTTTTTTTTTTTTTTAAATTTCACCAAATTATTATTTTTTAAATAGGATTTTAGAAAATTAAACTTAATTATTATGGTTTTGTTTGGTCGTTAAATTATAAATTGAACGAAATTACTATAAAAATATTATTTTGTCATTAAGGTAATGTTTTAATCTTTATTTATAAAATTATTGGATTTAAAAAGCTTCCAATTTTTTTAATTAAACGACGATTTGGGAGGAATTTTAAAGAAAGAAATTACGTTCTATTCAACAGTTTGAATGCATCAAAATTCTTTTCACATTTCGAGGGGCCACAAAGTAATTCATCCTTTTTTTCAACTATTAACAACAGATTAAAAATGGTCGATTTGTTTCGAAAGAAACTGAAATGCATTATGCCAGTTTTACTTTCAGAATTCAATTATCTTCTTAAATAGGTTTTTTTTAAATCATCTTCTATTTTAGCGTATTGCATTTTTATATTCAAATACATATTTGACGAATAGTAAGTAAAAAATAATAATGTCTAAGTCACTTAGTGGCGAGAAACACACACGCACACAGAAGTTTTACTTAGATTTTAGTTTTTCTCACGGAACTTTGGTCCCTCCTCCCTTTCGCAGTCTTTCCTTTTCTTCTAATTTTCGATAAGAAAATATTTACATGTTTGGAAAGATAATTCAATAAAAGAATATGTCTCAGTATCATTTGGTCATTACAGTAATTAAATAAAATTGTTTAAAATGATAATATATATATATATATATATATATATATATATATATATATACTTAATAATATATACTTAATACTCAACAAGACTCAAAACCTTTCACCTGCGCAACCTCCAGAGAATCCTAGGAATCACCTGGCAGGACCACATCTCAAACAAGACCGTACTTGATCAGGCGGACATCCCGAGCATGTTCACTCTGCTCACTCAACAATGACTCCGGTGTCTTGGCCATGCCAGGCGAATGGACGATGGGAGGATCCCAAAGGATATTCTTTATGGTGAGCTCGCAACCGGCTCCAGACCAGCAGGAAGACATGTCCTACACTACAAGGATGTCTGCAAGCGAGACATGAGGGCAGGTGACATCAACCCAACAGGATGGGAGTCCGTCGCTGAAGATCGCAGCCGCTGGAGAAGAGCTGTAAAGGCATACTGCAAGGGGAGTGAGGAGAGACCAGCGGTGGAGGGAGGGGAGAGAGCACAGGCGGCAAAGGGCTTGCAACCAGACATCACCTACATCTGTGGCAAATGCAACAGAGTCTGTCGATCCAGGATAGGCTTGCACAGCAGACACTGTAATTCGGCAATGGACAAATTTTAGGCGCAGAACTCCATTGTCTCCTGAGACAGACGAATGCCAACGATATATATAATAACATATACTTATAAAAAATGTTAATTTAGAAAATATATATAAAATAGTAAACTAATATATACCTAAATAGTAAACTAATATATACTTAATATATACTTTAAAAAAATGTTGCTTTTTACGTGAGTTGACAAAGATAAATTGTCTATTTATTATACAGATTTGCCGCAGAGGTGCACAAAAGAATATAGTAGGTCACATGATAAGAATATCGACAAACTTCACAGCAGAATGAGAACAGCTGCGTCTCTAAAGACAATTGACTAAAATTAACTTGTTTTTAGATAAAATCGAATAACGTTTTTCATATTTTATATTTCACAACCATTTGAAGTATTTAATAGCGGTAAAGTGCAACGGGTAGCTGTTTCTATCTACTATTGTTGGGTTTGAGAGCATGAGATCACGGATGAAGGGAAAGCACCGGAATATTGGAAAAGAGTGACCTGCATGATGATGATGATGATGATTCGCGTCAGATCAAAAAATGCAAAAATCTTATCTGCAGCTCAGTACTCCTTGAATACCTTGAAGACCCTGAGATGTGAGCTGGAGAATTGAAACGGAGATGTGGAAGCAGTGGCTAGCAGGAAGGAGCATCACAGGTGCTGTGACTGTGTCTGTACAAAGAGATTTGTTAACAAACTACAAAAAAAAAAAAAAAAAAAAAAGGAAAAAAAAGTGCAACAAGATCCAGACAATATAATGCAGACCTCGGTGAGAAAAAAAGATGGACGTCAAAGTGACGACTATGAAGAAAGCGTTTATCTTATCTACTCCCGACACATGAGTTGCAAACGCCAACTGCTCACTGCCAAGACTTAAGAGAACTGCCTTACGAAAGTCAAGAAACACCTCAAAAAGGTCAAACACGCAGTTGAGTTGAGGATGTTCGGGTTCTTTGCAGATGAGAAGAACTTCTGCGAGAACCAGTTGCACCGCGCGCAGATCAACAGACGGTTAGGGTTAAATGATTAGCCTACAGTAGTCCACGCGAGGTCCGACATGTCATAAAGATCAATTTCCATCAAACTGACCTTTGAGTGCGTTTCAAGGTCACATCATATCACATCTTCAAAAAGGGACTCGGACTAAATTCAGATGGCTATATTGAGTTGCTGTCTACTCTTGTCAAGCGCTGGATTGAAAGGGTTGCTATGGAAATACCATACGTGTGGCAGCAGCTTCGTGTCACACCTCCGAGAAAACCAGCTCTGAGAACTTACACTACTTCCAGGATGAAACTGGTGTTCAGGCGTCTTTCGAAGAACACCACAAAGGCCGTCTGCTCCAGGTTCAGGTCCCGCCTGGAGGCTGTGGTGGAGGCTCAGGGTGGCTTCTTTGAGCGAGCCGTATGCAGCAAAAGATCCTCTAAGAGATGCACTTATTGGCCAAGATATGACCGTTATTCTATTCTTTACAAAAAGTGTCAAATTAATCCCAAACAACTCGCGGTAGGCAATTATGGTGTACTTCATTTGGCATAATGGTAAAAGTGTTTTCTAATGGGTTGGGAGACCAGGGTTCAATCCTTGGTCGAGTCATACCAAAGACTCAAAAAATGGTGCTTGATGTCCCCTTGCTTAAACAATCAGTATTATAAGGTGAGGGTCAAGGGTAAGTGGAGTAATACTGGGAAAAGAGTGGCGCTCTCCCCTACATTTTGGTGCAGTAGTTAATGAAAAAGGGAGCCTTTGGGTCGTCCTCGACTATGATCGACCATTTATTATTTTTTTAAATTTTTTTTACTCTAGCGTATCTTGATTGGTCGCAGTCCATTATTGATATTTCTATGCTTTTTATTTGACGATTCCTTTTGAACAATTTAAAAACTTTTTTCCTGTAAAAATAAAAAGTTTAAACGCAAAAAACAAAGGCATGAACTGAAACAGAAAAAAATCTTTTAAAAAAATGAAACGGTTGAAAAGTTTAAAACTTTATTCTGTGACACATCGTGTCTCAGATGGATCATTTTGGATGATTACAGGAAAGAAAGGGAGAGACTGGAAACAGGACCCCTCAGTCCATGATTAACGATCCCTTGCAAAATCGACAAAATAGATTACAAAAAAATTTTGCAGAAATCTGTTATCTTCTTTCTTGCCTTTTTGTTTTTTTGTTGTTGTTTTTTTTTTTTTGGTTTTTGGCTTTCGGTTTTCATAATAGCGTTTGTTTCTTCCGTTACAAATTGATCACTAATTTCATTTGCAGTTGGAAATTATGTGAAATCACTCAGAATATGAGGCAAGAAAAAAAAAAGAAGAAAAAAAGAAATTATTTGAAATCAGTTGGAATATGAAGCAAAAAAAAAAAAAATATCCTCCATACCCCCGGAAAAAAATGATGGGGAGGGGGGTAATAAAACAAACATTTCTTGTTTCTGTGATACGACACGAGGAAAGTGCAACGATATGTTTCCCCTTGGTTTGAACAAATGAACCATAATACTTGACTTCTGCTTTTAAACTTTAATTCAAGTCAGAAGTGGAACACATTACCACGGGACTGCTTTCCTGCAGACTACAATGTGGTTGTCTTCAAGTCCAATGTCAACAAATATTTGTCGAGCCGTCCTCTTAAGTAGTCAATTTTTGATCATTCTATCCATCATTTTCAATTCTCATGGTGTTGTTCGTCGTTCAGCTGACAATCTCATTGACCTTATCCTCGAATGGCTTTTGACCGTTGACCTTTATCCTCGAATGGCTTTTGACCTTGACAAGTGGTGACTCATTAGTAAAAAAAAAAAAAAAAAAAAAAAAAATTACTTTTTATTCATCAGTTTAAAGGCTTCAAAATAACTTTCGAATGGTCACTATAGTACAGCCAAGTCTGCCATTTTAATCAACTAGCATGGCTACCCTGCATTGCCCGGGGGCATTGCCAACAAAATAGAAGAGTTAAAAAGTGTAATATCTTTCTTTACCCCCCACCCCCACACCTCAAGAAGGATTTCTCCTACTATGAAAGAGGACAAAACAGATACTACACATTGATCCTAGCCGGAAGTGTATTTTAGTTTGAGTTTCAGACCAAAGGTTGATAAGCTCTAAATCATGTTTCTGTGACCCCCCCCCCCCAATAAATGAACATTACCAAAAAAAAAAAAAAAGTATCTATATTCTATCCGAGACAAAAAAATATATAAGCTTTGCGGACATGTTTCGTGTAGGTTCTGACTTTCAACTGAACACACACATACAACTGCCCTTTTCACAATAGAGTAATAAAATGGTCAACTTTGCGACTCTTCAAAATTTGAGAGTGATTTTGAAGCCTTTAAACTGACGGATACAAAGTTCTGGCTTGAATTAAAGTTTAAAATTCATCTCTTGTGGTTTATTCTTTCTACTAAACCAAAGGAAACCGTTCGTTTTTGCATGCATCCGTGTCGTATAAGCGAACCCACTTCGTCCTAACGACAATTAGTCGGATATCAAGATGAGAAAACCAGAGAATGCCTTCTTTTGAAAATGCACGTTTTTGTTGGTTTTTCTCTAACCATTATCAAAAGTTTATGCCTGGGAGAAGAACTTAACAAAAAAAAAAAAAAAGAAAGAAAGAAAAAAAAAGAAAGAAAGAAAAAAAAAAAATAGAAAGAAAGAAAAACACCCGGAACCAATAAACATTCCCGTCTGACAGTCTATATGAATTGTCACGGTTTGTTTTTTAGGTTTTCCCTTAAAATTAATCTCCACAATCTTTTTCCACCATTAATGTTTTTATTATTATTTTCATATCAGTATACAATGATTTGAAGACATCTGGATGCTGCTCTATTCATGGGTAACCAAATAGGTAAACAAGTGCACGGATGACGTATGCCAGCCAACGACGACGGCGGCTTAGCATCGCATGATAAAAAGCTATATCAGACAAGGCAAAGGTTTTTTTTTGTTTTTAACTCCTTTGAACTGTACTGGTTTAGAAAATTCCACGGATTATCCAGAGATGCTTGGCAACGCTTGTTCAAACTTCCTGAAAATCTGTACTACAGAATATATTTAAACGCTTCCGATAAAAGAACCGGACACCGTAACCGTTCTTTGATGGTTTATCCCTTATCTAAAAATGCCTTTCTTTGAAACTTATCAGTGGACTAAAATTGGATGAGGATGAGAAGTTTTATGAATGGGGGATGAGATACAAAGGATTTGTAGATAGGAAGCTTGCTTACTGTTGTAAAGGATTACCTACCTCCCCCATGGACCATAAAAGAACGGTTGCGTTTTTCTTATAAATTAGCAGTCAGACAGCGTGACAGTACGTATACGAATTCCACGATTGAATAAATATACTATTTTTCAAATTATTCGACTTTCTCGTATTCGCTATCATCACAAATCTCCCACTTATTTTCATATGGTTAAGTGTGACATAAAAATGGCGACACAGATGAGATCCATTTTTATGCCGCGGTAAAGGTGTCCAATTAACCGCATAAAAAGAAGTAAGAGATCTGTAATAATAGCGAACAAGAGGAGGTCAAATAATTTGAAAATAGTATATTTATTGGCGCTTGTTCATAATTGTCCACAACCCGTTTTTCTCAATTTTTTTACTGACCAATTTTTTTTTTTTTTTTCGGTGTACAATTGACTATCAGGTCACTAGAGAATTCCGTGGTTTAGGATTTTTTTTTTTTTTTTTCAAATATTTTAGAAGGGGGATCAGTTTCCTATATAAATTTAATGTAAACTGATCCCCAACTTTTTGACCATCACAAATTTAAAAAAAATTTTCTATGTACAATTACCTATCACGTCGCTAGAGAATTCCGTATTTTTAGAAATTTTTTTTTCTCCAAATATTTTAGAAGGGGGATCAGTTTCCTATATAAATTTAACATAAACTAATCCCCCACTTTTTAACCATCACAAATTTTTCCTAAAATTTCCGAACAACCCGGAATTCTCTAGCGGCATAAGTAATTGTACACAGAAAAAAGAAAAAAATTTGGTCCGTAAAAAAGGTGAAAAAAAAATGGATAAATAAACAACAACATGCCATATGGTCAAAAGATGGGTGATCAGCTTACATTAAATTTATATAGGAAACTGATCCCTCCTCCTAAAATCTGAAATATTTAGAACAAATTTACCCCAAAACACAGAATTTTCTAGCGACCTGATAGGTAATTGTACATCGAAAAAAAAATTAAAATTTGGTCAGTAAAAAAGTTGGGAAACACGGGTTGTGGACAATTACGAACAAGCGCTTATTTATTTGATCAAGGAATTTATATATATATATATATATATATATATACACTGCCGGACTGTCTGTCTGACAGCTAATTTATAAGAAATTAGCAACCATTTATTATGGTTTGTAGGGGGGGGAGGGGGTAGGTAATCCTATACGACACTTACAATGCCAAAAAAAAACAGGCATCAATTTATCAGATAACACAAAGGAATAATTGTTATTACATTATCATCGACTGCAGTTTCATGTGTTTTCTTTGTTACAGGCAGCATATATAAACCCAGCACTTGTCTGAATATTTGACGAATGATTGTTCATTAACATAAAATCATGTTATCGCAAAATGATCACGCGTGTACAATTCCATGTTATTCCCCCGCTACCCTTTATTCTGCTGATAAAAAACAAAAAAACAAAGACGTGGAGAAAACTGATATGAAGAACGAATTTAAAGGAATACTCAATATTTAGAGGGATAATAAATGTTATATGGCTCGTATGGTCGCTTGGCTGGGGGTCCCATATAAGGATTTGTTTGGGCATAATATCGCTGCCAGTCCTGGTTGTAAGTGTAGGTATATGCATCCCTCGGAAAGCTTGTATTCCTGTAAAAATCTGTTCTTCTTCTGTCTCGAAACGAGTCAGATGTATGTCTGTGAGTGGCCATGTCAGTGATCGGTTGATCAAACCGTCTGCTGAGCAGAGAGTCAACTCTCCGGCCGCCGTCTCCTCTGTGATCAGAAATAGTTCGCAGCCGCTCAGGCTCATAACGCCGAGATGCAATGCCAGAAACGGTGAGTATCGGAGCCCCTATTGGTTCTTGCGCTTTATTGGCCGTTTCTGTCTCTTCAGCAGTGACACTATCGATCGACTGGTTTGACTCGCCCTCATCCGGGTTGCTCTCCGCACCTGCGTCTTCCTCCAGTGGAATAGAGGTCAGGTTACGCACACTCCCTAATGCGTCCGTTAGCTCAGGAAGGGAGTCAACTATGGGCGGGGTCACTAAGTTGCTGGTTGTTTTACGTTTCAATTTTTCCGTAAATTCTCTTTGGTCATCAAGGAACTCTGACTGGGAAAGCAGACGATTGACTCTACCTGTGTAGACAGACGCTGCATTTCCATTTGGTGGAGCCGGTGGCTGGGGCGGAGGTTTTGCTCCCTGCAAGGAGTCAGATAACGTACTCATGTTGTCTGAGGGATTGGAGTAATCTTGTAGGACAGAACACCCCATGGGCCTATTATGAGGGGGTGGCGGACACATTGTCATTGGGGGTGGCGGTACACTAGTATCATGAGGTGGAGGTTGACTCATCCAGGGGGGAGGCATAGGACAAGGCGGCTCAGGACTTGTCTGACCCTGGGGACTACTGTTGTAGCCATCGGAAGGATCACTGGCAGTGCTTATTGGACAGTACGATGCATTCATGTCGAGTTTCCAAGGACTATGGGGTGGTAAGGGGTTCTCAGCAGGGTGAAAAGGAGGAGCGATCCCAGGCATTACCATCTGGTCATGTCTTTGAATGTTAGGCATACCCACAGATTCTGGGGGTTGCATGGAGGACAAACCTGGCGGAGGAATATTTTCATTACCAGGGTTGACCATACGAGGAGGTAAGCAATCTGGAGGCGGAACAGGTGTAAGACCTGATGGAAGGGATTCGGGCAGTGGCGGCGGCATTGGTACCATGCCCGGGAGGTGATCAGGTGGCGGAGGTGGTCCCATCAGTGGTGGCCTTTGGGATACTGATGCCATTCCTATCTGTTCGTGATGTTGCGGGGACAGCATTTGTGGGGGCATGTTAGGGGGAGGGGGAGGAGGAGGTGGCGGCGGGGGTGGGGGTGCAGAGGTAATCATATTGGGGAGATCGTCGGGCGGGCCATGTTGGGCTTTCCAGGCAGCCCATGACTGTGGCGGCGTTGTCTGGTTATGCTGAGGAGATTGGTTCGATATCGACACTGGGACGGGTCCTAAACCAGGAGGGGGCAGATGAGTGGGAATAAGGGTTTTTAGGTTGAGATCAACGGAGGTTTCTTTGGATTTTGCATCATCGTACGATGTAAACTGCTTCATGCCTGTGTTCATGAGGTTTTGCAAAAAGCTGGCGGTGCTCGTCTTGGGCGACTTCTGCGTCTGATTGATAAGCTTCGTGAGAAAATCGATGGGGTTCTCCCTGGTCGTCTGTTCTTCTTTCTCATCCTGCACTGGTGTACCCCCACCCTCATCATTGAGCGGGGTACTGCTCCCCTCGTCGTTTGATAGAGGTGGTGAATCATAAGCTTTAGTTGTTGCTGCCACCGATGCAAGGCGACTGGAAGAAGACGATGACGAACTAGAATTGTGCATACCACCACCACCACTACTACTACCGCTGCTCGAGTGCCCCTTCCGATTGCTACTTTTGTGGGAGGAGTGGGCTGGACTGGTTCGGATACTTGATCCTTCGAGCCAGTCGGGGCTCTCATCCGAAGCTGTTGTGCTACTGCGGCTATGCTTGCGGTCAGAGTGGTAGCGGTGTTCTTTTCTCGACGATGGTTGTTGTACAGGCGGAGTCGGAGTCGGTGATGGCACTTCATCAATAGGACTGGGAATGCTGGCACCAAGCTGCAGATTGGGTAACATGCTCGCAATCCGTTTCTCAAGACTGTTGCATTCTTCTATCTTGCTATTGCTATCGGCACCTGCTAAAGAAAAAGATCAGATAGGGAAAAGAAATTTATTCATGTGTTCAATTCAAAAAAACAGTTTTCATCAACTAGCTACCTCGCATAGTCTGGTATTCATTAATATCATTTTTGTTTACATTTCTAAATTTAAGAAAAAAAAAATAATAATAATATGCAACTCACGAAGATATGGAAAAAAAGAAGCTCAAAATGTAAGCCTCATATTTTTACCTTTAAATTAAAATAGGAATTATCTCCCTTACATTTTGAGCCCTTTAAATCATTATTTTAAATTGTATCCATTGTAATAATCTTCCTACCTGGAATAATTACTTTCGAACAGAATCTGAACAAATTATACTTTTTAGTATAAGGAACATGCTACATTAATAAAAACAAAGAAATCACTCGTCAGAATTAAATAACAATTTTTCAGATGAATTGTTATTTAGGTCTGACATGGAAAAATTCGACAAGATAACTTGATCTATTAGATAAGCAAAATGTTCTGAATAACGTTTGCTGGAATATGACATTTTTCATCATCCAAATACGAGGTCTATTTGATGCGCATTTACAGAAACCAACTAGCAAAAATAAAGACACAAACACGAAATTGTAGCTGGGCGAAGATATTTTGGTCGATGGTTGGCACCATATTCGTTTGGAAATGAATCTTTATTAGACAAAAACTCAGCAATTTATACAAAAATGAGAAGAAAAAGATGCAGGGGTGGGAGGAGGCACTCATACTGACTACTTTTTCTCCCCCACCCTCTGTACTCCCTTTTATATGTAGTCGCAGCTTCCTTGTACGCACCAGTTTCCTTCGCTACCTCCATTTCTCCCGCCTCATTCATTGTTTCATTTCACACCACGTGTTCCACATTCATCCCACCTCCTTCTCCTCATGTTCCCACTCACTCACTGCTCATATCCACTCTTCCTACTCCTCCCCCCACTAATATACCTTACACATGTAGTCTCAATTTCATTGTATTCACTCCTGCCCTTCTTTTTCTTCCAATTTTTGTATAAATTGCTGAGTTTTTGTCTAATAAAGATTCATTTCCAAACGAATATGGTCACAATCATCGACCAAAATATCTTGGCCCAGCTACAATTTCGTGTTTCGTTCCTTATTTTTGCTAGTTTGTTACTCCGCTTTTTCACATCTCTTTAACCAATTTCACACACACTCACACACATATATATATATACCGTATTTCTTAATTGGGAGACTTTCCCAGCAGAGTGCTCAATTATTAATGCAAAAGTAAAATTAACTAGATAATTAATAAGAGCATGATATTTATTAATATTAAATAAAGTGTTACAACAACATCTGTCCAACAGTTAATGTTATTCCCATTTAATTTCTTGCTTTTTCGATGTACAGCGTCGCTGTTGTTTTGATCTGAAACTTTTCCATAACTAACCACGTATATTCCATGCACGTGACAATTTTAAATCTGAAAGTGTTCCATCTTTCCAACGGGCAATATTTTGAAATTCCTGGCGGTTGTTCTCACTCATTAAGCTATACGACTCCGCTGATGAAGGTCCGATTTTCTCGGATCTGAAACCTTGGTCCGGATGTTGTTGTAACACTTTATTTAATATTAATATATATATATATATATATATATATATATATATATATATATATAATAAATGCATAAAAAAAAAATTCTGAATTTGTCACACGTTTTACTTGGCCCTAGGACGTCAATCTACCGGGTTGATGAATTCACGTATATTGTGAGTTTTATCTGGAGATTTATATTCTTCTTTAGTGAGTTGCACATTTTTATTTAAATTTATTTTTTTTACCAATCAATTTCAGCATTGGATGTGTACCCCTATATTATCTGAATTTCTGGAACACTGTCCGATATATTTGCTTGCTTGACATTCATAATATCCAGGATTTACCTTTTTGGACATGTTACATTTCTCCATCGATGTTGATTTTCTATATTTTGTATATTTTTTCAAATCTGCTAGCAGTTATATAATTTTTTTTACTGAATAACCCCGGTGATCTCCTCTGATGATAAAAGCTTGCATTTTTGAAAATCCATGGGTTAAGGAAAAAATTATATTTCAGTAATAAATTACGAGCACTTAATAATAGGGAGTTACTTTCCATTAACGTTGTATACACACACATATATATATATATATATATATATATATATATAAGTTAAGGGCGACTAATAATGCAATTTTCTGCATGTTAATCACTTAGGAAGTGAGACAATCGAAGTAGTAGTAGTAGTAGTAGTAGTAGTAGTAACCAAAAAACAACGAACGCTAAAAATTACATCAAAATACAGCATAATCATGCTGACTCACCAGTTCTCATTAGATCACCAAAGTTAAGCAACGTTGAGCCTGGCCAGTACTAAATGGGTGACCATTTGGGAACACCAGGTGTTGTATGTGGCCTGGAGAGGATATGGGCACTACCAGGTTCTACCATGCCCACGGAAAAGTTAGGACAGATAGAGTATCTGCCTGACTCCCCGAGGACGTTCCCGGACATTATGGGAAGTAAAACAAATATATATATATATTAGTACTTCATGTATCCACATAAAATATTATAAGGAGATATAATTTTTTTATGTGTCAGTTTTCAGTATTTACTTCAACAGTGCTCGATACGTAAGTAGAGCTAGGTAGTAAGCAATTAAAATATATATGGCAATCAAGCTACACAGAGGCTCCCGTGTTTCATCCCCGGGGGGAATCGTCAGGCTAAATGCATAGAGTTATTATTGTCAGGTGTTTTTATATACATGGCTTGCTAATATATATATATATATATATCTATATATATATATATATATATGTGTGAAAAATGGGAATAAAGATTATATCTCTAAATTATATATTATCTTGAATAATCAAAGCTCAATTACTTATCTACTTATATATCGGGTATTTGAGATAAATTTGATAATTTTTTATATTCTTTCATTTCAGGAGCATTCGAAGTATTTACTAGCGGTAAAGTGCAGCAGATAGCTGGTTCTGTATTCTATTAATGAGTTTGCGAGCTGGAGAGCATGGAGAACTGAAAAGCACGGGAATATTGGAAGAGAGCGACCTGCATCATAATGATCATTCAAACCAGATTGAAAAGTCTGGACATCTTAGCTGCAGCTCAGTGCTCCTTGAATACCTTGAAGGCAGTACGATGTGAGCTGGAGAATTGAAACGGAGATGTGGAATCAGTGGCTAGCAGGAAGAGTCATAACAAGTGTTCTGTGTCCGTACAACAAAAGTGTATTCAGCAAAAGATCCCCTAAGAGATGAACTTGAAATTTTGAAAATACATTAATTATTTGTCAAGCTATTTTTTCCCTTTCTTTTTCAAAAAGTGTCACATTTATCTCGTACACCATATATATATATATATATATATATATATATATATATATAAGTATGATTAAAAATAAATAGAATTTAATAGTTATTTATGAATATTATTATTATATATATATATATAAGTATGATTAAATATAAATAGAATTTAATAGTTATTTATGAATATTATTATTATTATATATATATATATATATATATATATATATATATAAGTATGATTAAATATAAATAGAATTTAATAGTTATTTATGAATATTATTATATATATATATATATATATATATATATATATATATATAGTGGGTAATACTATACAATGAAAATGCGATTAGACATTGATTAATACCGGCGCTTTCAGAAGGTGTGGGAAATCCGGCCTGTTGTGCTCGGCAATACCCGACAGCTCCATCTTCAGTCAGCTGGCCTAATGGCGAATTATTGGGAATGTAAGACTCTTTATGAAAAAAAAAAAAAAAAAAATTAAATTAACAAAATAAAATATCTAAATGAATAGATGCAAAAGTTTTTTCATTCATCATTTCTGTATTCCAATCAAAATGGTTTAACATTACTTAGATCAATAAGACAACAACATATTTTGAAATACTGTATATATAGTAGAGACAAAAGACTCAGAAGCAGCTACTTGAATGCCTAATTTGTATGACTATTTTTTACACAGTCCACAATAAATTAATAGTTGGTGTAATTCATGTGTGATTTTATCGTCTTATTTCTGCAATAGTTTTGTCAATATTAACAGTAATTAAAGGGATTGAAAAAAAGAAAAGAAAATTGATTGAAAAAAAAAAATTGATTGAAAAAAAAAAAAAATTGATTGAATAAAAAAAAAAATTGATTGAAAAGAAAAAAAATTGATTGAACAAAAAAAAAAATTGATTGAACAAAAAAAAAAAATTGATTGAAAAAAAAAAAATTGATTGAAAAAAAAAAAATTACTCAAACCTTTCTTACAAGATTTTATTATTAATTTTAAAGGGAGGTAATTTAAGTGAAACAAACATCGCTGGCTGGAAACGAAGATATATCGACGAGACATAAGCAAGAAGAGTTCATTTCGAGGGGGAGAGGGTGACTGCTTGTTGCTTGTTGCTTGCTCTCTCTCGTTAGTGATGCCACATTTTCTTTTTCATGGTTTTTAATTCAATGATTGTTTTGATACTGTAGACAAACATTTCGCATTTCTGTTTAAAATGGTTCTTAGGAGGACTGACTCGATTTTCAAAAAGAGGCCCCACACCCCTCCTCTACACACCATCGCCTACACGAATGGATTTCTTTTTTCTTTGCATTTCTTTACAATCTTATTTAAAAGATACATTTGTATCAAAATTACCAAAATGAAAATGTGAATATTTATCTATTGATATATGCAAAAGTTTTAGTCTCGTGTTTACAACAAACTGATGAATGAAATGTTTATTATTTAAAATTTTGGTTTCAAATATTTCCAGTAGCGAATTTGGCAAAGCGATAACGAGCTGGCAAAGTCAGTGAGCACTTTTTTTTTTTTTTCGTAATTCGACGCTAAAACTTTGATTTACTGATTATCCTTGACATCTACTATTATACGAAAGCTTGGTTAAGCAACGTTTGTTTCCCTAAGGCTTTTTTCACTATATATTTGAATCACACGAAATACTTGCTAAAACATTGATCAATTTTGGGATTGAGTTATGTTTGAAGAAAAAAAAAAAAAAAAATATATATATATATATATGTATATATATATATATATTTGAAGCGCTCTACTTAGCTGCTGTAATTTGCAATTAACTCATCAAGTGACGCATCTCTTACTTTCTATCTATCACTTTCACCCTCTCTTACTTTATTTTTTTTTTTTTACACCCCCTCCTGCTCTACTTCTATACGTCATCTATTACTCTCGCTTCTGTCGGTCTCTCTCGGTTTATAAACAGTCAACGGTAATAAAAAATGAAATAACACAAAGTTTGGAATAATCCATTATAAATAAAAAGGAATATCACCACAGGCAGTAATACTATTTAACTTGTAGATATATATAAACAAACCCAACGAAACATTAGTTTTCGATCTGGGCCCGCTCCAGGCTTGAAACCTATGGTATCATGTTGATTTGACCTGATCTTCTGTAATACTATTAATTAATTATATATACATATATATATATATATTATATATACATATATATATAACTTCTTTGTAATATAGTAGGAAAAATCCCAGCAGAGTGTTTGATTAATTAAGAATTAAAGTTAAAAATTAAAAATTAAGAGCGTAATATTTATTTATATTGGTACAGAAAAATTAGTACAACATTCGTACCGTCGGTTTCAAACACGGAAGGACTTAGCCATCCGGCTCTCTTCAGCTTCCAACACAGATGACAACAGAACCTGAAATTCTACGGACTCTACAATCTTTCCTGGATTTACAACTATTGAACCTGATGCTACAATCACAAACGACTGAAACCAATGCTGGGATAAGCGGAGACGGACTGGTGTTATTTCAAAGTTTTCCTTCTTCTAAATGTGTTGTCTTACCTAGTATACTCTATTTCACCCATAGTTCGGGGAAAGTTTGATGTATTCGCAGTTTTTCCAAGGCTATTAGAATAAATGACTTTGTATCCACTTTCAAACTTCCTTAAATTTGACTTTAAACAATTTGCCTGTGATTAAAATGAAAATGAAAACAAAAACTTGGAATACAAAATTGCAAACAATAAATGTAAGTCCGATTAAGGGACGACCAAATATTAGGTCGGAGATTTCTTGTCTTTGAAGCATCTGCTTATACAACAGTTTTCCATTTTCTTTTATTTTTACTGTCCTTTGCATTGCCATTGAACTTTACCAGATCTTTTATGTTACACTGGTTGGGTAACAGAGAGCAGCAGACAAGGTGTTCAATATTGGTGCATTTGTAAGCTAGTAATTATTTAGTTAAATTGTGTTTATAGGGAGATTTAAACGTAAACAGGATGCATCGTAGACAAGGGGTCTGAAGGGTTCAGGCGGTTAACCGTTTTGGGTAATCGGCTAGCATGGGAATCAAAATTTAGCGGAAGTGATGATGGATGCGAGGAGGCAAAATCAGAGTCTAGATGAAGAAGCGCAGCGACGAGGCGTGTTTAAGATGCTCTGAAATCAGTTTGAACGAAGCGATGTGCTTCTAATAAGGGTCTTTTTTGTTCCCCTCTCTTTACCTCCTCCCAGAGTTGCTTTACAATCAAAAATGAACTCGACTAAATAAACCCATCTTCTTCCATTAAGAAGGTGTTGATTAATTGATCCATTATTTTGTGATTGCTGTGTTGACTTTTGATTACAGCTGCGAGATTGTCCACTGTTAGGAAAGATCACTACCAGATGCGTGAATATCTAGACGTCGATCGGGAGGGATAGGTATGATTTTAAATTATAATCATTTTAACTGTTGTTTGTCCGGGAGACTGCATTATGGGAGGCCGACAATGTGAGTATTTGACCCCCCCCCCCCCACTCGTTGCTTATGTAACTTTTCTCCACATTTGCAGATAGTCATGTCGGTTTTGTAACCCCATCTGGTAATAGCAATTTTTGATCACCCTATTCCTGTTCTCAGGGCTTCAGAAGATGGGATTTCCCATGCCAATAGGAGGATAGGGTGTCATTTTTCGATCTTTCTGGTTCATAGCTGCAATTTGTTTTCTCCTGAGATGTTGTTAGGGACTGCACAGTGAAGAGATGCAGGCTGTTCAGGTTGGTGAGCTTCAGCCAATCAGTGATCAAGCGGCAGGTGTTGTTCATTGGCATGGGTTGATCGCTCCCAAACAGGAGACGCGTCGTACTCCGGAAATGGAATAATAGGAAATAATCAAAGAATTAAATTACTTACCATCATAAGTGTCCTCTGTTAATTCTTTCTGATCAGCCATTTGGTTGGAATCAGACGAAGGAGATGGCGGCCAATTGATCGACTGTGGAGACATTTCAGCATTGGCCTCTGAAATATAAAGAAAACAAATGTAAATCACATGAAATCATCAAAGACTTGTAATAAAAGAGACGCTGGCATCAGACAGGATGAAAGGAACAACGAGAAATGAAAAGATACCAAAAAAGATAAAGTTGCAAAAGAGATTGTAGCAAAGAGTTCAAGAGAAACAAATAAAACAAAAATTAAAAAACAAAAACTGAGAAGAAGAAACAATTTTGTTTTTGGAAACAAAAGTTTACCCAAATAATTTGCTTATCTATGATATGTGTGAGTTTGCTAGTTTATTTTTTATTTTTATTTTGCTACTTTCTTAGATTAGGACCCACGCTAAAATAGACTTGGCATCGGTACTTTCTGGATGTTTACGTAAACTGCTGGAATGTACCGAAGCGGTTAGACAATCAAATTGCGAGAAAATAAGCAGATATGTCAACATTTCAACTGATTGAAACGCAAAAGTACTGCAATGAATTTTCACGAGCTATCACTGGTTGTTGCGTCTCCTGAAGGAGTGATTAACTTTTGTGAGAAAGAAAAACTGATCGCAAAAGAAAAAAATGTTCAGGCAAAAAAACAAAATAAAACCTTTAATACCTACCCTAAGGAAACCAAAAGTAAGTTTCAGTAAAAAAAAAAAACAGTTAAAAAATATAATTTATCACCTTTTAAAACAATAAATTTTTCTTTCATACAATTTGACTAAATTTTTTATTTGATGTTCTTTCATACAATTTGACTAAATGTTTTATTTGATGTTTTTCATACAATTTGACTAAATGTTTTATTAGATGTTTTTTCATACAATTTGACTTAATGTTTTATTTGATGTTTTTGGCTTTAAATGTTGATTAATGTTTGTTTTTTTCCTACTTGTAAATCCAGCCTCGTTTTTGAACACATGAAGGTCAACCGACTTGGCGACAGTATTTTCCGGCAGTTTACGTAAACATCAGGAAAGTACCAACACCAAGTCGATTTTAGCATGGGTCCTAATCTAAGAAAGCACCATTATTTTTATTACTTATGAATCACCACTTATTAAAGCTAAAACCCACTCGAGGATCAGAGTTAACGAGATGAATAGGTTGACAGTTGAATGATGATGAATATTATGAGAGGATTGAGAATAATGAATGAAATTTGATGACTTAATTTATGACAAGTGTTTATTGACATTAAATTTAAAGAGGATCAGATTGTAACCCTCAGGGAAGCAATCTTGTGGCTACGTGTTCCACAAACGGAAAGTTCATCGAAATTCTGTTTGATATTAGGCACATGAAGGGGAAAAAAGTAAAGTTCTTTACAGTGGTGGTTGTGAGAAGAGCGTTTGCTGTGAAAGTTTTACAACGAGGAACCAGATATTTGCAAGTTCACAATAAAATAATTAGAAATTGCTTTTTATTTTTTTCATACTAGTGTAGCTTTCGGTAAATATGACAAAGAGAAGAGCTACATTTTTCGAACAAATAAATTGAGCATTAACAAAAAATTTGCAAACTTTTTAATGTCACAAAAAAATAAAATGCATTGCCAGGAGTACTGTTGTCATATTTGGGCTGCTGAATCTCTGTCCCATTTGAGGTGCAGAAACGTATCTGTAATTTGATTGGCCCCACCTTTTCTTCTTCTCTGCACCCTCTCTCTCACAGATATGATGTTGCTAGTCTTAGTCTTTTCTATAAATACCATTATGGCATGTGTTCTTCAAAATTATGTGATCTATTGCCTGCTTCTTTTGTTCCAGCTCGCTTGACTCGTTGGTCTAGTGGTCTCCATTAATTCGCTGTTTTAATACCTCATTGTAATACAGCTTCCTATTCCAGTAGCTTCTTTCCGAGAACTGCAGGCTTGTGGAACTCTCTTCCTGCTGACTATTTTCCTCTTACCGATAGCCTTGGTCTTTTCAAGACAAAGGCCAATAGGCATCTCCTGTTATTGCGATAATTATCTTTTGTTCTTGTTAGCTCCTTACTGTTTATTGCTACTTTACACCAAGCGACCACAAAGAATTCTCGCTTTTCATATGGTTGTAAAAGTGAAAGTAAAATAATATGTGAAAGTGAAAGTGAAATAATATGTAAAAGTGAAAGTAAAATAATATGTGAAAGTGAAAGTAAAATAATTAGCTGCATAAGGAATATACCTCACGTTCATTTAAGTTTGCATGGGTGTCAATATTATATTGAAAGTTTCATCCGTTTTGTAAGGTTCGATATAACAATAATAAAAAAAAACAATATCTATTTATTTTATACATTCAATTTTTAGGATGGGGTCCAAACATATATTCAAGGATTGATGGGGTGAAAAAAGGTCTAAATAGAATGACATATTAAAATAATTTTCAGTAAATTAATAGTTTTTAACTCCCTCGAGACATAACTGACGTTTCACGGAATGATTGAGAACCCTGTGTACTCCTGCTCCTGACCCTGAACCCCATATTAACATTTCTATTACTTTTTAATTTTTATAATTTTAAATGTATAAATAAAATGAAGTAAAGACGGGTTCCTTTTTTATAGAGCATAAATGATTCAAATGATAGTTTCTAAAAATCTATACTCATACTGCATCGGCCATCACGTGGGTAGAAAAAAACAAATAGGGGCGTGTTCTGCAAACTTGGCATAATATGCAGTCAAAAAGTCATCTACCGTGTCAAAAACAAATCTGCTGAGGTTTAAACACAAACCCCACATGTCTATGTTCGACACAAGAACAACATCCAGCAGCATTCAGATCGTGAACTTTCTTTCTGCAACCAAGATGTCCTTTGCGTTCAAGAACACCGCCTCATCGATAAAGATGTTCTTCTGAAACATCATGATGTAGGAAAAGGATGGACGCTCATCACCTCATCAGAGACAAAAACAACGTCAAAGCATCGGGTGTGACAAAGTTCGCTACCTTCGTCTATATCATCAATACAACAACACAATCTCTTTTGTCTTACAAATTGAAGAGTTCCACTTTCTATCAGAACTCAACCTAAATAGTCAACTCCCGAGTCAAGGGAAATTACTCTTATCTCCAAATGGTCCAAGAAAGATATCTCATAATTCACAGGTTGGAAGGGGTTGGTTCACTGATGAACTCCAAATCCCAAAAATCCCTTGATAGCCATTAAATGAATAACACTGCACATTATTATTGCATCATTAAATAGAAATCTCAAAACTACAATTGTCTGTTGCCACAGTCCAACAAAGATGGCTGGAGAAGATGAAGTGGGGCATTTCTACAATGTTACATCGGGTAAAAACGACGGCTACGAACATCCATTTGATGAAAACAAAAACAGAAATGGAATGTCGATACGTGATTCTATAACAGAAAGGAAAACGGTCAGAATTTCAAAAGTGAAATGAAAAAAAAAAATGGATGTTTACATACACAAACCAGATCGAAAATTGATGTCATTCTTATTAATAAAAAATCGATTAACAGGTCAATTGTGAACCTTTTAACTCCTTCAGTAGAGTGAGCCAGATGATCGCATTGTCAGTGCCACCATTCAACATTAAAACAGGAAACAAAAATAAAAAACAACAAAACATCACCACCTAGTCCAAGGTTTCTCTTGCAAACCATTTCGACAATCTTAAATGCAATGGGATGAAGAAATGGAAAAAAACACTTTGAAGACCTGCTTGGCAAGCCTTCTGCAATTTCAAAGAACCCCACATTAAACATAATTGAACAGGAACTCAAAATCAAAATGTTCAGCATGAACGAATCGGCAGATGCAAGGAAGCAAATAAAGCGCGGATAAGTTTGTAAACTTGATCAGATTACCTCTAAAGTCGGATCAGATTACCTCTAAAGTCGGATCAGATTACCTCTAAAGTCGGATCAGATTACCTCTAAAGTCGGATCAGATTACCTCTAAAGTCGGATCAGATTACCTCTAAAGTCGGATCAGATTACCTCTAAAGTCGGATCAGATTACCTCTAAAGTCGGATCAGATTACCTCTAAAGTCGGATCAGATTACCTCTAAAGTCGGATCAGATTACCTCTAAAGTCGGATCAGATTACCTCTAAAGTCGGATCAGATTACCTCTAAAGTCGGATCAGATTACCTCTAAAGTCGGATCAGATTACCTCTAAAGTCGGATCAGATTACCTCTAAAGTCGGATCAGATTACCTCTAAAGTCGGATCAGATTACCTCTAAAGTCGGATCAGATTAGCTCTAAAGTCGGATCAGATTACCTCTAAAGTCGGATCAGATTACCTCTAAAGTCGGATCAGATTACCTCTAAAGTCGGATCAGATTACCTCTAAAGTCGGATCAGATTACCTCTAAAGTCGGATCAGATTACCTCTAAAGTCGGATCAGATTACCTCTAAAGTCGGATCAGATTACCTCTAAAGTCGGATCAGATTACCTCTAAAGTCGGATCAGATTACCTCTAAAGTCGGATCAGATTACCTCTAAAGTCGGATCAGATTACCTCTAAAGTCGGATCAGATTACCTCTAAAGTCGGATCAGATTACCTTTAAAGTCGGATCAGATTACCTTTAAAGTCGGATCAGATTACCTCTAAAGTCGGATCAGATTACCTCTAAAGTCGGATCAGATTACCTTTAAAGTCGGATCAGATTACCTCTAAAGTCGGATCAGATTACCTCTAAAATCTGGCCGACAGATGACTTTGACAATGAGTTGCTTACATTTTGAAACCAAATTAATCAATCGGATATTATTAATTGTTGGACAGAAGGTTGTATACTCCCCTTTCCAAAGGGAAACCTTGATCAAACAACAAAATATTGAGGGATAACCATAACCTCCAAAATCTACAACCAGTTTTTTTTGTTGTCTTTTTTATAATCGCATTCGCCCTGAGCTAAACAAAATTCTCTGCAAACACCAAAACGGTTTCAGAAAAAACAGATCAACAGTTAGCCAAATTCTAACCATCCGTTGTAGAACTGCTGAAGTATAAAACCCCTAAAAGTTGTATTTGTATTTGTCGATTTCTTGAAAGGTTTCGATTTTATCCATAAAGGCAAACTTAAAGAGTTAATTTTGATGTATGGATGCCGCACTCTAAAGTTTGAAATAATCGTTTGTTTTTTCTTCTTTCCACCAGATCTTTCAGTGGGTTTACACGTAATCGCCTAAACAAAGTAGAATCTCGTTTTTTGGATTTAAGTAACAGAACAGAGCACGGATATCTCCCATTATTAAATAGGCAAACAAGAGTTATTGTTGCTAAAAAAATAAAAAATAAAATACAGCTTGTTAAAAAATAAAATAAAATAAAAATAAAAAAGAGATTGTTAAAAAATTAAAAAAAAATAAAATAAAAAAGAGCTTGTTAAAAAATAAAAAAAATAAAAAAGAGCTTGTTAAAAAATAAAAAATAATAAAAAATAAAAAAGAGCTTGTTAAAAAATAAAAAAAAAATAAAAATAAAAAAGAGCTTGTTAAAAAATAAAAAATAATAAAAAATAAAAAAAGAGCTTGTTAAAAAATTTAAAAAAAAATTAAAAAAAAAGAGCTTGTTAAAAAAAAAAATAAATAAATAAAAACGAGCTTGTTAAAAAAATTTTTTTAAATAAAAATTAAAAAAGAGCTTGTTAAAAAATAAATAAAAAAAATAAAAAAGAGCTTGTAAAAAAATAAAAAAAATAAAAAAGAGCTTGTTAAAAAATTTAAAAAATATAAAAACTAAAAAAGAGCTTGTTAAAAAATTTTAAAAAATAAAACTAAAAAAGAGCTTGTTAAAAAATTTTTAAAAAATAAAAAAGAGCTTGTTAAAAAATTAAAAAAAAATAAAAAATAAAAAAGAGCTTGTAAAAAAATTTTTAAAAAATAAAAAAGCTTGTTAAAAAATTAAAAAATAAATAAAAATAAAAAAGCGCTTGTCAAAAAATTAAAAAAAAAATAATAAAAAAGAGCTTGTTAAAAAATTTAAAAAAATAAAAAAGAGGTTGTTAAAAAATAAAAAATAAAAATAAATAAAAATGAGTTTGTTAAAAATTTAAAAAAAATAAAAATTAAAAAGAGCGTGTTAAAAAAATTTAAAAACTAAAAATAAAAAAGAGCTTGTTAAAAAATAAAAAAAAATAAAAAATAAAAAAGCTTGTTAAAAAATTAAAAAAAAATAAAAATAAAAAAGAGCTTGTTAAAAAATTTAAAAAAATAAAAAAGAGCTTGTTAAAAAATAAAAAATAAAAAAAAATTAAAAAGAGCGTGTTAAAAAAATTTAAAAACTAAAAATAAAAAAAGCTTGTTAAAAAATAAAAAAATAAAAAAAAATAAAAAAAGCTTGTTAAAAAAAAAAAAAAAAATTATGTCAGAAGAAAAATAGTATTTCAGACGATACCAAAAATTATTTTTATCCAACATTTGGGCAAATACAGAGCGGAATGGACAATAAAGTTCAACAGTTTCTAAAGTAAATTGAAGCAGTAAAAGTATTTAAACTTTTTAATTTAATTTCACTGGAGTGATTGATTCCCTCTTTCAAATAAAATAATTATCATAACTAAAATCTTATATCAGTTTCTGATATGCATCATTTCAATATAAAAAGAGAGTATGGGTTTATATTTCAAACATATTTTTCAAAAATTATTGTTTGTCCGATTCACTTAAAGCAATTCAAGAACCAGCACAAAAAGTTTTGAAATTATCTTAAAATATTATTCATAAAATAAAAATATTTATATAATTCTCATAATCAGTCATGCATAATTTTCCAAGCAGTTATCAGATATGTTTTACATTTCCCTTTTTTTTACATATATTTTATTCTGAAGAAGGGAAGAGTTCCCGAAATATTATATCATACAGAGTTTACACCAGACCATCTTGATACAGGTATTACATAACATTGTAACACTGTGTAGATAGACAGATATGTGTGTTTGTGAAAAAAAAAAATATATATATATATATATATATATATATGTATGTATACATTGTATTAAGGGTGAAACTATTTAATTTGTTCCACCATTATGTGTTATTTGCTCCAACTCGTGTCTATCCATCACACCTCTGCATTGTATTGCCTTCTAAGTGTCACATTTCTATATATTTTATTGGTTTTATGTTCTTCTTAATCTAAGTTGATTTTATTATTAAGACTGTGTATGATATGTATTATCGTATCATGAAAAAATAAATATTTTCTTCATCTTTTGTAAAATCAAATTGTATATGTAACAAGCATAAAAAACTTTGTAAAACTTATCAAAATTGTTTTTCCAAACATTATTTTGTTCATAAAGTATTTGATTTGGTAAAATGTTGAATTTGCTTTCTGATTGTATTATGTCATAGTATTTTCTGTAAACAAATTGACTAATGATTTTTGAAATATCAAAAATGTCTCTAATTCATGGTAAATAAAGTGATTTTTTGTGAATTTAGTTCTTTTATATTTTTTTGTACGTTTTACATTTAATTTGATGGAAATAAATCAATTATTATAAGCTGCTTCTTAATATGTATGGTTGCTTATTACTGGGCATTACTAGGAAATTTCTTACTAAAACTTTTCTTAGTAATTATTATTTAGTAGTAATTTTGGTCTTCACATGTCCACCCCCAGTCGCATGTTTGCCAGGCCTGTATCATGGATCGCCTTGCCGCTAGCCCTTTTAGAATTGAAATAATCTTCAGGAAAGATTTAGCAAGATTCAAGTAAGGAGGAGGAGGAGGAGGAGGAGGAGAAGGGAACAGAAATGGGAAATTTTTAAAGAATGGTTTTTAAGCCAGAATTCAAAGCAAAAAAGAAAAGAAAAAAGTCAAACTTTTTAATCATTAACAATGGACAAGAGCAAATGTTTAAATTAAAAAAAAATATTCAATCATTTAAAAATTGATAAAAAACTAAAGATCTTAACTGAATTTATCTGAAAATAGAAATTAGTGACTTGAATCTTTTTAAATTAATAAAATGATTAAAATTAAAAATGTCTGAAACAAAATATAAATTTAAAAAATGCTAATAAATGAAATTAAGGAAAACTTTAACGAAAATTAAAGAAACACTTAAAATAATTGACAAAAAACTATAAATTTTAAAAGGAAATTATGTGTGTGTGTGTGAATTTCTTCACATTTGAAAAATAAAATAATGGCCTTATATAAACGCATATAAAATTATAAGTGTTATTAGAATTAAAATTTTAATATTTCGATGAAAATATATATTATTTGATAAAAAAATTGAATGAATTTGAAACAGTTATGAAGAACTGGACATTTTCAATTTTGTGTATATGTATATATATATATATATATATATATATAGGAAAATCAGAAAAAAAAACATTTTATGAAAACAAAACCTCTCGGAGAGGTCAAATATTTTATTAACCAAAAAATATTTAAAAATCCAAGAAAAAAAGAAATATTAAAATATGAAAACTAATTTAAGAGAAGTCGATGAATAAAAATAAACGGAAAGTTGGAGGCTTTAGTTAAATTGAAATTCATCAAGTTTGACCTACCATCATGTTTCATGGTGATCTGGGTAACACTTGAGATAGGCTGAATGATGCACTTTGTGGTGTTGGTGCCGGCCGCAACCACAACGGGATTCACACACGAAGACGGATGTGAAGTAGGAGGAGGAGGAGGAAGAGGAGTAGGACTAGAAGTTGGCACTGAAAGACAACATTACGATGTCTTCAAGATTTCAGTTACACCAGAAGAGAGCAACGACAAAACAATGTCATCGAATAAAAAGGGACACAAAAACAACATTATAGAAAAAAAAGGAGGACATAGAAACAATATTGTTGAAAAAAAGGGGGACGCAGAAACAATATTGTTAAAAAAAAATGGGACGCAGAAACAATATTGTTAAAAAAAAATGGGACGCAGAAACAATATTGTTAAAAAAAATGGGACGCAGAAACAATATTGTTGAAAAAAAGGGGGACGCAGAAACAATATTGTTAACAAAAAATGGGACGCAGAAACAATATCGTTGAAAAAAAAAAAAGGGGGACGCAGAAACAATATCGTTGAAAAAAAAAAAGGGGGACGCAGAAACAATATCGTTGAAATAAAAAGGGTGGGATGCAGAAACAATATTGTTGAAAAAAAAAGAAAAAAAAGGGGGACGCAGAAACGATATTGTTGAAAAAAAAAGAAGGGGAACGCAGAAACGATATTGTTGAAAAATGGGGTACACAGAAACAATATTATTGAAAAAATGGGACGCAGAAAAAATATTGCTGAAACAAGGGAACGCAGAAACAATATCAACAAACAAACAAAATAAAGTCACAAATCAGTTTTGGATATTATATATAACATGTCACTCAATAAATCCTTGGCCTGACATAGATATGGCACCAGTAATAAAAAAAAAGTCAATGATTTTTATAAAGTACTAACCTGCAAATGGCGTCAAAATTTGAGGCCAATCAGATTAATAGTTTACAAATTACAGCTTTTAAGTGAAGCTACGGTTGAATGGAAAAATCTAAATTTTGTGTGTTGATAAAGCATCGCTTTCTGATGGGAAAAAATACTGTTCAAGCAAGGCAATGGCTTAATAAGTGTTATTCGCACTCTGTTCAGTTGGAAACAATGGTTAAAAGGGGGTTTTATGCTGACTTTAAACACGGTCGTACAGACACAAATGATGCTGAATGCTCAAGTTTCCCAAATTCAGCAGTTGTCGCGGAAAACATAAAAAAAAGTTCACAAATCTATTTTTTGCTGATCGTAAATTGATGTTGCGTTAGATAGCAGAAGAGTTGAAAATATCAGAAGGCGAAAGTGTATTCACCATTTTGCAAAGTTCAAAGTGGGTGCAGCATTTGCTCACAATCGATTAAAAACAACAACGCGTTAACAATTCAGAGGGTTGTTTGAAACTCTTCCAACAAAAAGGATTTTTTGCATCAATTTATGACAATGGATGAAACATGGACCCACCACTTCACTTCGGAATCAAATCAGCAGTCAGCTGAGTGGACAACAGCAGGTGAAAGCCGTCCAAAGTGAACAAAGATGCAAACATCAGCAGGCAAGGTTTTGACCTCTGTGTTTTGGGATGCGCAAGGTATTTTGTTCATGATTACCTTGAGAAAGGAAGTACCATCAATAGCGAATACTTTATATGTTCGTACGTTTGAAGAAAGAAATCACAACAAAAAAACCCTAACCCACAGATGAAGAAAAAGTGCTCTATCATCAAGAAAATGAACTGTCCCACAAGTCAGCTACCTTATTCTCCAGATCTGTCCCCCCCCCCAGCGACTACTGACTTTTTGTAGACCTCAAAAGAATGCTCTTCCAATGAAGAAGTGATATCAGAAACTGTGCATAGACAATACTTTGAGTATGAAAAAAACATATTGTAGCTTAACACCCTTCATATTAGAATTTAGAGTGGGGAATCAGTTTTGCATATGAATTTAACATAACATTATCCTCCATTTCCGGGCCATTCTAGTGTTTTAAGGCATTAACCATTTTTTTTTGCTATGGGAGATAAATTCTGTGCATATTTGGGGGGGGGAGGGTCTACTTTTTTAGATGATTATGTATAGTTTTACAAGACTGTCTATGCACAGTGTAACTCTAACAATTTGATGTCGTTTTGTAGTTTTTGAACCCCCCCCCCATGTGTGAAATTTAATGTAAAATGATCCACCATTTCTGGGTAATTCTAGCTTCTTTTTAAAAAAAAAAAGATTTTTTTATTTTGTTATGGGAGAAAAATTCTGTTCATTTTTTGGGGAGGAGGGGGGGGGGGGAAGGTACTTACCCTACCACTAACACTAGGTTTGAGTGGTAAGCCTTCCTTCCTAAAAATTATTTTCCATAACCATACCACTAATCCTAAGTTCAAGTGACAAACTCCCCAAAACAAAAAAATCTTGTAAAACTATACATAATCATCTAAAAAAGTAGACCCTCCCCCTCCAAATATGCACAGAATTTATCTCCCATAGCAAAAAAAAAAAAATGGTTAATGCCTTAAAACACTAGAATGGTCCGGAAATGGAGGATAATGTTATGTTAAATTCATATGCAAAACTGATTCCCCACTCTAAATTCTAATGTGAAAGGTGTTAAGCTACAATACGTTTTTTTCATACTCAAAGTATTGACTGGTATATTTTAACCTAATTTTTGCTAGTAAATTCTGTTAAAATTACCTTTTTGTATAAAAGGAATGTTCAAAGTTTATTTTGTATGTCAATTTTTTTTTTTTTTTGTGTAATAAAAGTTTAAAACGTTAAAAATATGTTTGGTCCAAGAAATAAACAAGAAAAGACATGGCATTCAAAAAGAGAAATACCCTAAGTGCATATGTGGGTGAAAGGAGACGGGAAGTCACCCTTTGATGAAACAAAAGTATTCTACCTCCTCTTACCTGCATCGTGAATCATTTGAAGTATGGCATGAAGTAACACAAAACAAATCAAACTAAGAGGAAGAGAGAAAAAAACAGGAAAGAGAAAGAAAGATAAAGCACCGGGGGGGGGGGGGGGGGAGAAAGAGAAATTAAATCGAGCCAAAGGACGAAAAAATAAGGACGTAAAGCTCTAGCGAATCGGCAGAAATCAGTCTTTGCTTATAAAAAAAAAAGGGGGGAGATTTAAGTGGAAATTTGCTTTTACTGAATTTAAAACAAAAAAGCGGAATTCCGGTAATAAGCGGAGCTCTCACATTCCGGATGTTTGTAAAAGGAAAGGAGAAAATGTGAGATCCACGAAAAGATCTTCTGATATTTTTTTGTTGTTTTTTTTTTGTTCGTCATTCTTTTTTTTTTAAATGTTATCCATTATTTTCAAGTAAACATTTGGTCCGTCTCAAAACCGTTGTGAAAGAACTCTAAACTCTACAGATGAGATGCCAGGTTAAAAACATCTTGAAAATTGTACACTCGCTGATTCGGGGGCAACAAACGGCTTCAAGTATTCACAGCTGGTTAACTGAGGGGAGAAAATAAATAGTTATGCTAATCTATTGTTCTGAGCAAATGTCCCAGCAAGAGGGCACATTCCGTAACTTTATCACAAAATATCTCGATAAAATAGAAAATAAGAAGCAGAGACCAAAGAAGAGACGCGTACGGTTATTTGAAGTTAAAGGCAGATAAAAAAAAAAAAAATAATAGGACTAAAAAGAGCAAACAGCAGAAAAAACGAAATGATTTTCATATTTGGTCATTCATGTGTGAGGTCGGCTTTTGTATTGGCCCCGGCCAGTCTCATAAGATATCATTTTACGCGATTGAAGAAAAAACAAAATGGACGATGAAAAAGATCTGAAGAAAATGCAAAGACCTTTAGCAAAATGACATGAGAAAAAAGTCTATAACTATTCGGATGGAAAAAAAACAATTTGCAATCTTATATATCAAGACGATTTGGTATTTCTGAGATTACGGATGCTTTACTTGCTCGGCATATCAGGTGGTTTGGCCACGTACGACGTGCCACCTCTTGCGTCAACTCCATAATGCGTCTGGATGTCCTGAGTACTAGAGAGCATGCTAGACCGAGGAAAACCTGATTCTAGTACAGTGGTGGGCAAACTTTTCACTGCAAGGACCACATTAACAAAATTCAATTTCATAGGGTCGCAAAGTATATTAACCCAAAATAGTAATATTTAAAATAGACAAAATAAAAGGCTTTTAAAGAAAAAAATGCAATTAAGTTTTATTATTCAATATTTAAAAAAAAAAGGTAGAATCTTCACATGAAACACATTTCTTTGAAAGGCTAAGTAGCTCTGTTTGAACATAAAAATCTACGAACATTTGGTGGGCTACATGAATTCCTTTGGCGGGTCACATGCGGTTCACAGTTTGCTCATAGCTTTCCTAGTGCGTAAGAAGAGATTTGACTATACGCAACCTAACTGATGTCAACCACTTTGGACCAGACTGCTGGGAGAGCAGGTGTGAGATGTTGCCCACCGCAGAGTCCAGGACACTCACAACATCGAATTTTGGGATTAATAGCCTTTTTGTACTAAAAGCTATATAAAAATCTGTTCAGCGAGTCACGGCAAATATCGGTCCGTGTTGTTAAAAACAAAAATTATATTTTCAGTCAATTTTAATATTTAATCCTGATCAATATTTTAGTTTTTAATAATCATAAATAAAGGAAGCAGGAGGGAGTCTTTACCCTCTTGTTTCCATCTACTCCCACTTTCCTCATGAATACCTCGAAAAAATTTAAGATAACTGCACGCAACCTGATTGGTGTCAACTCTTTGGACCGGACTGTATAGAGAGCAAACATGAGATGTTGCCCACTTTAGAGTCCAGCACACTTGCATCATTCTAAATACCAAAACTAGAAGATGAAGACCGTATACTGGCCATTTGAAATATAGTTGACAGGGTTAGATATAAACTGGTCCATTTTTATCAGAGAATAGCCAAGTTATTTATCTACCTCCCACAAGGTAAGATGTGACACAAGGTCAGGAAAGTGGGATTAGATAAGCCAGCGCTCGAGAGGTGAGCACTCTGGCCATTTAAAAATTGCCTGGGCAGCCCCGTCGGCGTTTCCCCGGTAGGGGCGCCTCAGACAGTAAGCAATAAACTTACTCCTCCCCAAAGAGGGAAGGCAAAGCCTGGGAGGGTGCACCTCCTAGAACTGCACAGGACCGACCCATAGACCGTGTATGTAGGTATTAGTGTCCATTTCTGTACTTTCTTTTATTGTTGTAATCCTTTTGAAACCAGTGACTGCATAATCTTTGAGGCAGGTTCGGATCTTTTCGAAGGTGCAGAGGAACGATTTGGATTGTTCCCTACTCACAAAATTGTATCAAGAGTTTTGTGAGGATATTCATTTTATTTTTATGTTGTAGAAAGCGGTCATTTTAAAAAGTGGCAGTGCAAGTTTTTTTTTTAGTGCTTATTTCAATTATTAGTATTCAATTTTTAAAAATTTTCTTAACTGAATTAAGAGTTAACTTTGATGATATTGTTTTTGTTTTTTATAACAAATAATAAGAATTTGGAGATGGGAATGACTTCAGCAGATTTTAGGCTAACAAAATCTGGGCAGCCAGGACATTTTTTTTCTTCATTGTCAGTTTATGATTCCATATGTGTTCTCTTGAGTGCTTTAGAGTGGAACGTGTTTTATTTTGGATTAGGTTTCATTGTCCCTTTCCCCACCAACCCCGGAGCCCAATTATGAGAATTGTCAAGGAGAGGGGGTTAACCTATTCCCCTCGAAAAGACAGGGATACATAGACAGTATTTTATTTACTTCCTCTAAAGGGGAGGTTAGACACAAGGTCAAGTGTGGTTTTGAAAAGCCAGCACACTAGGATGAGCGCACTCTGGCCTACAAAAAAATATGCCTGAGCTGCCCCATCGGATTTCACTGGTAAGGGCGCCTCAGGCAATCAGCAATAAACTAAGCCCTTCTCTTTGAGAAGGTAAAGCCTGGGAGGGTGGGTGGACATCCTGAGACTGAACAGAACCATACATCATCAGACCAGGGCCAGAAGAACCCATAACAGCCGATTCTGACAGACTAATTGTCGAGGATGTATCGACTTGGTAGGAACACACCTACTCAAGGTGTGTCAGGATACATTGACAGTATACTCGGTTTGCAGAAGCCATCAGCAGCTAAACACATTAGTTATCCTACCCGGCTGCGTAGGAGATGAGTCTTTCTAAATCAATTGAGCCATGCTCCATTTCCCATGTGGTGTCATCTGCAGATCATATTGGTTTTAAATCATGAGATATTATTAATGAAATGTTATGATGGATGTGTGATGCGAGTCTTAAACACAGGCTTAGATCTGATGACATCAAAGATAGATCAAATATGGAAAGTATCGGGAGATGTATGGAGAACAAGAGACTTCGATGGCATGGCCATGTTGAAAAAATGGATGAGAGTTCTTGGGTAAAGACCTGGTCAGAGATAGGTTAGTTTAAAAAATCAATTTCTTATGCATGCCAGCATGTAAAACGGACGTTAAATCGATGATTATGATGACTAAATGAAGTTATATTTGGGAAATTTGATTTTTTTAAGCATCTTTAAAATCTAAAACTTAAAGATAGAGGCAAAATGTCTTCAAAAAACCATGCGTTAGATGCAGATATTTTTATTAAATTCAAAAAAAAATTTTTTTTTTATCTTGACTTTTTAATAATTTCGCTTGATACAAGCCTCATCAGAGATTTAAACAAATAAAAGGTATTAACCATATTTTTTTTCCCCTGTAAGAATCCTTCCTGGTCTTGTAGAAGTGACGTCCGACGTTGTGTGGACTTAACAGTGTAAATGTCTCCTTTAAATTTGGACTTAAATCGCGCATGGTCACTGGTAGATATAAATTTGGGAAAGTTCATTTTTTAAGCATCTTTAAAATTTAAAACTTAAAGAAAGAGGCAAAATGGCTTTAAAAAACATTTGTTAGATGCAGATATTTTTATTAAAATCAAAATAATTTTTTTTTTTCATTTCAACCTTTTTTTCTAATAATTTCGCTTGGTACAACAAGAACCTTTTATTTGTTTAAATCTCTGATGAGGCTTGTTGTACCGAGCAAAATTATTAGAAAAAAAGTCAAGAAGAAAAAAAAAAAAAAAAAAAAAAAAATTATTTTGATTTTAATAAAAAATATCTGCATCTAACACGTTTTTTTGAAGGCATTTTGCCTCTTTCTTTAAGTTATATATATATATATATATATATATATAGGAAAAAATAAAATGGAAAAGTGGTGGATAAATCCCAAAATATAAAAGCCAAAATCAAATCGGAAATCTATCAAGTCGATTAATATTTCACTTCTTTTAATGACTATTCTCATCTCGTTTGTTATTTTCACAACGTTTCGGCCGATGTAACCTCCGATCTTCTTCAGTTGCATCTTTTCGAACTCTGGAACCTGTACAGAAGTCTAAACTGAACCCTTTATTTAATGGATACGTGTCGCAATGGATAAAGGTGTTGATTAGCATTCAGTTCTAAACGCCACTCTTCTGGAGGTAGAAGCTTGGTTCAACTCTTACTACAAGCAATAATAACTAAGAATAACATAATGAATTAACACTTCTACGCGGTCATGGCTGACGGAACGAGAACAATCTACCCCAGTGGATTAAATAAAAGATTCCGTTGGAAATTCCATATAAGTTCCCGAGTTCGACATAAAGATTGCCAAGTTGGAAAGATGCACCCAAAGAAAGTTGGAGGTCACATCAGCCGAAACGTTGTAAAAATATAAATCAAGATGAGAATAGTAGTCGAAATAATACAAATTATCAATCCTCATCTAAAAAATTTTAAAACAATAATATTCTTTTAAATAATTTTAAAACAATAATATTCTTTTAAAAAATTTTAAAACAATAATATTCTTTTAAAAAATTTTAAAACAATAATATTCTTTTAAAAAATTTTAAAACAATAATATTCTTTTAAATAATTTTAAAACAATAATATTCTTTGAAATAATTTTAAAACAATAATATTCTTTTAAATAATTTTAAAACAATAATATTCTTTGAAATAATTTTAAAACAATAATATTCTTTGAAATAATTTTAAAACAATAATATTCTTTGAAATAATTTTAAAACAATAATATTCTTTGAAATAATTTTAAAACAATAATATTCTTTTAAATAATTTTAAAACAATAATATTCTTTGAAATAATTTTAAAACAATAATATTCTTTTAAATAATTTTAAAACAATAATATTCTTTGAAATAATTTTAAAACAATAATATTCTTTGAAATAATTTTTTTTTTTAAATGCCTAATTTTGGCGGCCATTATTGTAAAAGACATTTTCTTAAAAGTCAAAGATTTTAAAAACTGTTGAAATGACTAATTCAACCGTTCCTTTCCTCGGCTTCTTATTCACTTTGGAATGAAGAGGGAGAACAGAATCTGACTGGCATTTATAAACAAAACATTATTTTCATCTCGTTGAGTTTTTTTTTTGGATGGGGGGGGGGGGGGAAGGGGTGATGGTAGACAGAATGAAATTTATTATTTTATTTATTTTTCTTAAAAAGATCACACTCCGTGTCTGCCATTCTTCGAAAGGACAGGAGGGCAATTAAAACAGACGCAATCCGGGTTAAATGGAAATGTCAGCATGCGAACGGTGGACACATCCAAGAAATATATCCCTCGACTGAAGATTCAATATCACCAATTATTATCTGGTTCACTTGGAAAAATATATTTTTTTTTAAAAAAGTGTGGGGGGGGGGGGGACAATAAACTGCACCAAACATCGAAATAACGTTCGCCTGTGGAAAGTTGAACACAATCCTCAGTAATTTAACATGGAATTTTGTATAAATAAATCAAGACACTTTTTTATTATATACTAATGAATCACTACTTAGCAAGACCAAACGCCACTCGAGGAGGATAAGGGTCAATGAGATTGTCAGTCGGATGATGAACAATATTACGAGAGGATTGAAAACGATGAATGGAATGGACAAAATTTGATTACTTAAGAGGACAGCTTTGTTAGACATGAATATGACAATGTTATAGTTGGAAGGAAAGCAGTTTTGTGGTAATATGTTCCACAGACAAGAAGTTCTTGGAAACATTTAATAAAAAAGAACGGATATTCTTGAGATGTATTCATTCAATTTGTTAGCAATGAAAATGTTTTTGATATTTAAGCGTGACAGACCAAACAATGGACACATTTAAAAATGTTATTTCAAACTTTAGCCTGAAAGACGGAAATTTTTTTTTTAAAACTTGTCTGGGGTGAATTCAAGTTAAAAAAATTTTTTTTTAAATAGGGACTTTTATTTCTAATAAATGTTTTCAAAATAAATGCGTATCCTTATATAAATGAAGCAGATCTGTGTGAATTTAATTCTGGTCAATCCGGAATATTCAGAATGAAAGCAGCGATGAGAAATTGTGCATATTTGGCCCAAAATGGATCAGAAAAATGAAACCTGGGTAGAATCATGCAATAAATGCACATTGGTTTCTCGTTTGAAAGTGGTTTAAATGTCTAAGTGGTCACCTATTAAATTTCAACCTTGACCTGAAACAAACGATCACTGGTGTAGGATACATACACATGATGTCGGTCCATTAAATGGTTTTTAATATCGAAGTGTAGCCGATACGAAACAAAATGGCTGGAAAATTTGAAATGCACAACGGCAACTATTTTGAGAACGATCAGCTACTTGCGCTACTACTATCGTGACTTATACGGCAACCCGATTCGTTTCTGCAGATTTTAAATTCTTTTTGGAGAGTTCAGTTAATTGAACCGATAGCTTAGTACCCAAGATCAAATGGACAGGCTGAGAGATTTGTTGTTGTCGCCTTAAAAAGGAGTTTTAAAAAATCAGAATGGTAGAGGGAGACAAAGAAGAAGACACTCCAACATTTTTAAGTGCCTACCAATAAATTCCAAACCCACATACGGAAAATGGAAACTCACTGATATCTGGTGCGGCATTATCCCTGAACAGGTTGAACCAACTTCCTCTAAAGGAGGAAGTTTCTAGGGAATATTAAATATTTTTGACAAATTGGTACAACACGTATCAGTAAATGCAACATGGGACAAAATATCAGCAAGATCTTTCCAAATCGGGAAAAAGTCTTTTCCCTAAATTAGTGAGCATGGGTAACGAGTTGGGAAAATCCATAAGTGGATTAAATGGTTATCCTGCATTATTCAAGGACGAAATTACCCGCATAAAAGACATTTAAACCACATTCAAACAAGAATTGGAGATGTGGAATCACCATAAAGAGAACTGCTGTTTTTTTTTTTTTCACCCCAAACAATGTACATTGCCACTGAAGCGTAAGGGGCTACTGTGATAGGGGCCAAATTTATAGGGGAGCAACCGGTGTGGGGAGTTGGGCAGCAAGTGGTTTGCTCACATTACATTATAATTTCTACATGCTCATACGGTCGGGGAGACAGGGAGCAAGGAGGGAATTCCAAAGGCAAGCGGTCCGAGGAAAGAAGCCATCATAGTAGTAAATTTTTCAGCATCCAGGGACCTCTAAAGTGAAGGGGTGGGATTTTGCTACTCGTCGGTGGGTCGGAAGTATTTTCACTGACGGGGTGCTGTTCCTGCATTTGTTAAGGGGCCTAATCCTTCACTAACATGAATGACTTTTGTAAGGGAACCTTGAAAAAATAAAATAAAACATCAAACGAAATTTCCATGAACAGAGTTTCTTTCCAGGAACTTCTCATCTGTGGAACACATTAACATGGAACTGCTTCCCTGCAAACTACAACAGGGTCATCTTAAAATATAATGTCACGAAATACTTACATAAGCATAAATTCTTTTCATCCTATAATATTCTTGATCTTGTTACTGACAATTCAAGTACTGACCAAATTCCCCGTTGCTTAACTTTGGCTGTCAAAGTGATAATCTGCTTTATAATAAGATAATATAGTAATATAAGATTTGATCTTGAATGCTGGCGTTATTTGTTTTTCAAAACTTCATGAACCATAACAACAATTAAGATAAAGTGAAACCTCTTCAAAGATAACGGTCTCCAGATCAGATATGTCCTGGCACCGGCAGCCATGTGGTCTATGTTAGAGATTCACACCCAGAGTCTGTTGGTGGTGAATTAAAACAGCTAGTGGTCTAGCAGGATATATGGAAGGTTAGAGTGGCGCCGCGCTATGGTTGTGTTACTAAATAGACAGTTGGGTTCGCTTTGTTTTTCGGCTCAAAGAGAAGACAACTTGTGATCTCTTTAAGAATACATTGTTTTTAAATGAGGCCAAATCATGAAAGAAAGAGGAGCGAGAGGGAGGAGCATTACGAGGAGCATGATGGGTGGGAAAGAGAACATAAGAAAGAAAATCAAAAACATCCCCCCCCCCCAAAAAAAAAAAACAATCGCAGTGACTTTTGGTTTGGTCCAAAGAATAAATAGCAGAGGTTCAAGCTTCTGTTACAAAAATGGGTTTGTCTCAACCATAAAGCTAACATAAGAATCTTACAAAAAGAAAAATATTAAACTAAGAAGAAAAAAAAAAAAAGAAGGACCATTGTCTCCATGTTGTCTGGTGAAAGATGAGAAAAAGAAAAAGAAAAAGAGTGAAATATTACACAAAATAAAAATGTATGTGTATGGGGGAGGAGGATAAACTGACAGTTGATAAACTGAAAACTAATAAAGCTTTACAATTTCAAATATTACCAAAAAGAAATCCAAACAAAATTGTTCAGAGAAACACATGTGGAGATGAATATTTAAATAATTTATTAATCTTAATCCCAGTAAAGAAAACAATCATGACATCTTATATATAAAGTAAAGGCGAGAATTCCCCTCTACCTTTGAATGGAATAGCTTTCATTACAAAAAAAAATTTCAGTGATTTCGACTAATTTTTAATCTGGGCTTTCCAAAAAGAAAATTTTATTTGGAATCTATATCCTTGCTTTAGATATTTAGTTCTGCTCAATATTTCATTTTTTCTTAGTTATAAATAAAGATGGAGGAATTGTCATCCTCTCATTTCCATCTACTCTCCTTGCCACTCATTTCACTTGTAGCGAATTTTTGTTAATGAACATATTTTCTGTTTCATCACTTTCAGAAATAAGGCTTATAACATTACTAAAACAAAATAAAACTACCTTTAATCTGAGTATGTCAGTTTCCAGATAAATGCTTACATTCATTTAAAAGAAATATTTAATTATTTATTCTTAAATTTACTTGTATATGATAAGATATACTAATTCACCTTCGAGAAACTAATTACATTGCTGCTTTCATGCATTGATATAAGGGACTTTGCTTTTGTCATGACGTGTGATTTCCTAGGTGGATTGACATTAACTTTTACACTAAGTAAATGAAAACCTTTACTGAATTCTAAGGCATTTTTATCAGATTGTATATATTTTAATACTTTTAAGATTTTCCATTTTAACTTCTTTTTCTTATGGCGATATTATCTGGATATATTGCTTTCGTTTTCACGGTGCATAACAAAAACATATTCAGATTTAATCATGTTTACTTTTTTTTCCTTTGCCTTCTTTTATAGTTTAAAAAAAATATATTCGGTTCAACATCCGTTTTAGATGCTGGCATGTTTTGGACGCCTTTTAAAAATTGACTTGCAAACTAATCTATCTCAGCCAGGTCTTGACCCCCCCTTTCTCTCAAATCAATCCTTATCACTTCCTCTCATGTTTTCCTTGACCTTTCCCTGTCAACTGACTGCTCTACATCTACCGACCCAAGAACTCGCATCAATTCTTTTAACGTGACCTAACCAACAAATTTTCTCGTTCTGCACACATCTCCCTATATTGTCCAGATTTAATCTTCATTCGAGGTCATCAGATCTAAGCTTCAAATTACATGCAACACATGTCCTCAACCCTCACTGGCTAGGTTTCACTTCCATACATCGTCACGTGTCATACACATGCCTGATTAGACTCTTTGCATGGTCGGCAGTGACAACTCTCTGCTGGTTTATAATGGCAGAAGTTCTCTGAATTTACCCCATCCACTCCTAACTATTGCAATCACACTAGCACCTGCTCCATCCTGTGCTCCAATGGTATCACCAAGGTAACAAAACTTCGACAACCTCAATAGCTTCACCATCCAAATATATTTTCTCCACATCTGAGTTCTCATCCATCTCGATTGTCTTAGATTTCTTGCACACAAACTGATTATCATCTCTCAACCTACCTGCAATTCCACTGCACTTCTTGTGTACACAATGCTTGCAAGTATCACAAAAAAATGTGTTGCACCCTTCCCACAAACTAAACAATAAAACAAAAGAAACAAGAAAAAACATCTTATTCTCATTCTGAACTATTTCTCGTTATTACTATTATTATTATTATTACTCATTATTTCTCGTTAGTATTATATTATTATTATTACTCATTATTATTATTATTATTTGCAAAGACAGGAGATGTCTATTGGCCTTAGTCTTGAAAAGACCAAGGTTATAGGTAGGAGGAAAACAATCAGCAGGAAGAGAGTTCCACAAGCCTGCAGTTCTTGGAAAGAAGCTACTGGAATAGGAAGCTGTATTACAATGAGGTATCAAAACAGTGAATAGATGGAGACCACTAGAACGAGTCAAACGAGCTGGAACAAAAGAAAGCAAGGAATAGATAACACAATTCTGAATAACACATGCCATAATAGTATTTATAGAAAAGACTGAGACTAGCAACATCACGTCTGTGAGAGAGAGGGTGCAGAGAAGACGAAAGGAGGAGGTGTCCAAATTACAGATACGTTTCCGCATCTTATCAAGAACATCAAGTTTTATAATAACACACTGAGCTACAATTTATTTGAGCCAAAAGAGGAAGTTTCTAGGGAATATTAAATTCACAAGCGGTCCCCAGTCCGTGGGAAGATGACATACAGTGTCTGGTATTCCGAAATAGTCAGGCTCAACGTCGCTTAACTTAAATGATCTAACGAGAATCGGTGGGTCAACGTGATTATGCCGTATATGCCTCAGATGAGGATGACAATTCTTTTTTCAGCTAACACTCTACCACTGAGATTTTTATTTTTTTATATTTAAAATGATTTTATTTACTAATGAGTCACCATTTATCAAGGCTAAAAGCCACTCGAGGATAAGGGTTAATAGAATGGATAGATTGTCAGTTGAATGATAAAAAATATTATGAGAGGATTGAAAATGATGAATGGAAGAAACAACATTTGATTATTTATGAGGACGGTTTATGACAAGTATTTGTTCAGATTAGATTTGAAGACAACCATATTGTAGCTTGCAGGAAAGCAGTCCTGTGGTAATGTGTTCCATAGATGGAAAGTTCTTGGAAAGAAACTCTGTTCATGGAAATTCCGTTTGATGTTAGGCACATGGATGAACAAAGAAAAAGTTCTTTATGGTAGTGGTGGTAATAAGACGAGTTCTTGCTGTGAAAGTTTTACATAGAGAAACAAGAGATTGGAGCTCAGACGAGCATTTTCCATGGAAATAACGATAGAGTAGAGAGACTAGGAGAGTAGAAAGTGACTAACTTGGGTTTACTTTCGTCAGCCTCGTAACTCTCGCTTCCCTTATTTTGTCATTTAGTCATCACATTTCATGAGCGATGTTTCTGACAAAGGGAGAAGAGTTGCTGTTTTCTGGGTTAGAATCTATCCATCTAACACTCATCGTTGGCTAGTTTTTGACCTTGAAGTGGTCATTTTTTTAGCTCCTTACATCAAGTGGCTTCATGCCTTGTCTGGAGCAATTTCCTAAAAAAAAACAGACTAGCAACATCTCTTCTGTGAAAAAATGGGCTGCAGAGAAGAGAAGCGATCATTCCCTCATTAGATTGCAATGGTAATTTTTTACTCTGTCAAAGCAAGAGTGTTCTGAGCGGCACCTCCCCAGACGTGGCAGCAATACTTTATCGTAGGACGAATCTGACTCTTATATAAGTAGAGAATTGCATCAGGATTCAGATAATTTCTGGAGCAATAGAATGATCCAAACATTTTCTCAGCAACCGTAACAGCAGATTTGATATAAGTCCTTTCAACACATGACAGCATGTAAAAATGTAAATACAGGGTGTCTCAAAAAAATGTACTCACTCGTAGAATGACGAGAAAACTTTGCTTCATCGCTCCACACAATTTTGTGTGCAAACTCGACATCTTCTGCACATTTTGCCATTCTAAGAGTGAGTACATTTTTTTGAGACACCCTGTATGATGATCTTCCATTTCAGGTGGTTAGGGTTAGGGTTAGGGTTGGGTAGGGTTAGGGTTAGGGTTGGGTAGGGTTAGGGTTGGGTAGGGTTAGGGGGTTAAGGTTAGGGTTGGGTAGGGTTAGGGGGTTAAGGTTAGGGTTGGGTAGGGTTAGGGTTGGGTAGGGTTAGGGGGTTATGGTTAGGGTTGGGTAGGGTTAGGGGTTAAGGTTAGGGTTGGGTAGGGTTAGGGGTTAGGGTTGGGTAGGGTTGTTGGGTAGGGTTAGGGGGTTATGGTTAGGGTTGGGTAGGGTTAGGGTTGGGTAGGGTTAGGGGTTAGGGTTGGGTAGGGTTAGGGGTTAGGGTTGGGTAGGGTTAGGGAGTTATGGTTAGGGTTGGGTAGGGTTAGGGGGTTATGGTTAGGGTTGGGTAGTGCAAGTTGGAAGTCTTCTACAGTTTTTATAAAAGTCAGAGTTGTTTTTTTTTAAAACCAACTCAAGGGTCAGATTTTATTTTTCAATCAACTTCCCACCTTTGATCATATAAAAATGTGGATGCATGCCTTTTCTAACGGTGTACGTAAGTGAATATGATGGATCTGTCGTGATTTGAACACGGCTCGCTAATTCCAGTCTACATGACAAATTATTACACACCACAACTGCACCAAACCTTTTTGAGTTGTGAAAATTAAAGAAATTGAAAAAAGAAAAAAAAAAGAAAACCAATGAAATGAAAGAAAAAAAAACACCGATAAAATTCAAGGTTAAAAGAAAATATGAAACTTGGCAAAATAGAGCAGAGGGGGGGGGGGTCAATTTATGTAAACGTTTATTGCGTCATTTAATCTGTCTTTACTTTTCTTTTTTTTTAAATAAAATTAAGAATCAGGTTATATGAGAAGTTTGAAAGAAGAAGAATTACCAAGTAAATAATAGAGAAATGCATAGCGCCACCTTGAAGAGACGGAAGAGAAAAGTGCCGCTCTGTCATATTCTTAGAATTGCACTTACAGAAGAATGTTAAAGACAACAAAAGAAATTGGTTAAAATAAAACAATCATCATCATCATCATCATCATCATGTTCGGTTAAACGTCCGTTTAATGCTGACATGTGTTAGACGGTTTGTAGAAATTGACTCACATTTTCTCAGCAACCTTCACAGCAGATTTTTAATTATCCCTCTTTCTCTCAAGTTCGTCCTTATTTCCGCCTATGTGTACCCTGGCCTTCCCATGCCAACTGACTCTGCTAACCCAAGCACTCTCATCCATCATTTCGATTTGACCAAACAAACAAAGTCTTCTAATCTGCACATATCTCCCTGTACCATCTTCCTCTGAGGTCATCAGATCTAAGCCTGTCTTTAAGACTCACATTACACCTCCATCGTATCATTATCATATTATTTTCTCGATGCATCTGGTCCTGAACCTTCACTTCCATACATCATCACACTGCATACACATGCCTGATAGATTCTTCCCTTGGTCGGCAGTGGTAACACTGCTGGTTAGTAATGACAGAAGTTCCCTGAACTTACTCAATCCACTCCTAATTCTTGCAATCACATTAGAACCTGCTCCTCCTTGTGCTCCAATAATATCACCCAGATAACAAAACTTCTGAACAACCTCAATAGCCTCGCCATCCAGATATACTTTCTCCACATCTGAGTTCTCATCCATCTCCAGTGTCTTACACTTTTGGCACACAAAGTGTATGGACAAAAAATAAATGCACATTTCTCTTTAAAGTCTGAAATGCAGTTTGAAAACTGATAACAGAAATTTTGAAATCGATTATGACCCAAACACGCAAAAAATCTTCGTTATCTGCGCCATTTTTGTATTTTTTTTTCTAAAATGAACAAAAACTCCCCAAAGTTGACACGGCAATATTCTCCACGTTTTCGATTTCTACGAGTTATCTCCATGAGTGATATAACATACAGCATTATCACGTCGACACACCGGTTCCCGTTAGATCACCAAAGTTAAGCGACGTTGAGCCTGGTCAGTACTAAAATGGGTGACCATTTGGGAATAGCAGGTGCTGTATGTGCTTTCGGCTTATCTCGGCATTGTTTCCAGTCGTCCTGGATTTCTCCTTGCCACTGGAATCAAGCAGTGCCGACTCAGGAGAGGTGTGGTTGGGATTGCACAACTCTTGCTTCACAATTACACGTGCAGTCACCTTTACAGGGTATATCCATTGTCTCTCAAGACTCAACGGAGGCCATGCTTGATACAATGTTCATAGATGCTATTAAAAAAGGTTGGCATTTTAACATGTGATAAACATTGGAATATATTTCCAACAATATATTTCATCTCGATGCCTTTTTATTGACATTTGCGTGGGTAATACCCTTAAATAAATGGTTAATTTTATTTCTTGAGGCTTGCAATAAACACAGAAAACCACAAAGCGAAAAGTGGGACTCGTACAGGATTCGAGGGATCATAACGAGCCGAATGTTCAGTGAATGCGGACAAATAACTCAGCTCTCCAGCTATGTGATAAATCTTTGTTTTTATTATCATTATAAACCTCAATCTCCTTGAATTAACACAAAACAGCAAATATGGTGAACACGTTATATAGTAAACACTGGAATTTATTTCTGACAATATATCTTATGGCTCTTGCTGCTTTTTTTGTTCACACTTTGCTTACGTCAGTAATACCCTTAAAAATCATCATCATTTTCGGTTTAACATGTGTTTTACATGCTGGCATGTGTTGGACGGCTTTTAGTAATTGACTTTCAAGCGAACCTATCTCTGGCCAGGTCTTTATTTATCCCTCTTTCGCTTAAGTCCATCTTTATTACTTCCTCCCATGTTTTCCTTGGTCTTCCCCTGCGTGCTGAGCCTGCTACCTTAACTGTTCTACATTTACTAACCCAGGAACTCTCATCCATTCTTTCAATGTGGCCATACCAACAAAGTCTCCTGTTCTGCACACATCTCTCTATACTGTCAAGATTTAATCTTTCTCTGAGCTTATTAGATCTGAGCCTGTCTTTAAGACTTGCGTTACACATCTATCGTATTATTCTCATATCATTTCTCTTCATGCAACGCATATCCTCAACCCACACTGGCCAGGTTTCATTTTCATTCATCATCATACTGAATACACAAGCCTGATAGACTCTTCCCTTAACCGACAGTGGTAACGCTCTGCTGGTTAGTAATGGCAAAAGTTCCCTGAACTTACTCCATCCACTCCTAATTCTAACTATCACACTAGAACCTGCTGCACCCTGTCTCTTAATGGTTTCACCAAGGTAACAAAATGTCTGAACAAACTCAGTAACTCCCCCATCCACACATATTTTCTCCGTATCTGAGTTTGCATCCGTCTCCATTGTCTTACACTTTTTACACACAAACTGGTTGTTCCATCTCAACCTACAAGTAATTCCACTGCACTTCTTGTGTACCAAATGCCTGCATGTATCACAGAAAATTGAGTTGCACCCGACTTCCTTACGACAAACTGAGCAGAGGCATTTTCCTCTTTGCGAAGGATTTCTAACACTACAACAACTGATCAACATTTTTTTCTAGGTGACGTTAACTTTCAAGCCTTTACTTTCCATAGCATTCCTCCAAGTCTTGAACTTGAAAAGTAAACCTTCCATTGTTTCACAGATAAGTACTAAGTCCTCAACACACAGCATCTTTTCTGGACAACCCGTGAGGAACTCCCTGGACAATGCCTCCAAGACACAGATGAAAAGCAACGGATTCAGTACAGAACCCTGATGCACTCCCACTTTAACATTAAAGCTTTCCCTAAATGTGCTGTTCATTCTAACACGACTTTCAGCATAAACAATTAATTTTTGTTCATGGGGTTGGGAATAAACATTTGAATACGTATTTTAAAACGCAACATTCTTATTATATGCCCAGTTATTAGATGTGTTTTAAATGTTAAATTGTTTTAAATTCAGTTTTATTAAACAATTGTTGAAAGGAACCAGCAACAACGAACGTACATCAGTTTAAGAAATGTCTTATCAAATGAGAAACTTGAATGTCCGTCCGGTCTTAACAATAATGAATTAAAGAGGTTAGTGGAAGCAGATCCGCACACTGAACTGACTGGTAGAGAACTTGCTGAAAAGTTGTGCACAAGTCCTCCAACAGTTTTCGATCATTTAAAGTATTTTTGTGTGGCTGTGTGTGTGTGTGTGTGTGTGTGTGTGTATAATATATATATATATATATATATATATATATATATATATAACTCAGTGGAATACAAAATTTATGACATGATATATATTTTGTAATCATGCTCCAAAAATTCAACATCAAATATTTTTGCGTACATGTTTCAGAATTTTTTTTTAATAATCTCTTCGGCACACAAAAAATAAAAAGATTGCATAAGCATGAAACATCGATGTCTGTAAGTAATAATAAATTTTATTTATAAAAAATATTATATATATATATATATATATATATATATATATATATATATATATATATATATAGAGAGAGAGAGAGAGAGAGAGAGAGAGAGAGATAGAGAGAGAGAGATAGAGAGAGAGAGACAGAGAGAGAGAGACAGAGAAAGAAAGAGCAAGAGAAAGAGAAAGAAAGAGCAAGAGAAAGAGAGAGAGAGAGAGAGAAAAAGAGAGAGAAAGAGAGAGAAAAAGAGAGAAAGAGAGAGAAAAAGAGAAAGAGAGAGAGAAAAAGAGAGAAAAAGAGAAAGAGAGAGAGAGAGAGAGAGAGAAAAAGAGAGAGAGAGAGAGAACCCTTATCAAATGGCTTCCCCAAATCTTTCGCACCTGTTATGTGCTTTGTACTTATAATTCCACTGTTAAGGGGGCCATAATTCCTGTTTTTGGGAGTGAAGATGCCAGCCAATGAGAGAAGCCTGTCACGGAGAGTTAGGCCAGTCAAATAAGTTTCAAGTAGTTGTGTCACATCCGTTTAGAAAAATCCGTCATGGTATATTGTGGGGAGGTTTGAAATCAGCCTTATTTTTCTTTAACCGCAATAACATAAAAAGAAAAAGTTAAAAACTCACAAAATAAAAACTTTTTTTGTGCAATCATTAAAACAAAAATTAGAACTAAAAAATTAGATAAAAAAAAAAAACTTGGAGAATTTCTTAGACCAAAATTTAAAAACGTAAACGTTAAAATTCTATCGAAATTTAACTAATTACTTAATTTTAAGAATTTAAAGACTTTTTTTACCTAAAATTTTTCTAAAATAATTTTTTTTCTCCGAAATATTGTTCTTTTAAAAAATTATTTATACCCCTTCATCATAAAACATTGGGCACGTTTGGTGTTGTTGGCGTGCTACACACTAATATAATATCATCTATCACTCTTTGAAAACTAAAAATCTTGCCACTGTATCAACATCAAATGAAGTAGTTTTTTTTATTTAATAATATGTCACCACTTACCAAGGTCAAATGCCACTCGAGGATATGATGAAGAATACTCTAAGAGGATTGAAAACGATGAATCGAATGGACAAAATTTAATTATTTAAAGGCACGGCTCAACAAGCATTTTTTACATCGAACTTGAAAACGGCCATGTTGTAGTCTGCAATAAAGCAGTCCTGTGGTAATGTGTCCTGCAGATGGGAAATTCTTAGAAACAAACTGTTATGGGAAATTCCATTGTGTTTTAGGTACACAGAGGAAGAAAGGAAAGTTCTTCACAGTGGTGGGAACTAGAAGTGTTCTTGCTGTGAATGTTTTACAGGGAGGAACCAGATATTGGAGCTCAGTCGAGACCCTTCCATGGAAATAATTGAGTAGAGAAAGACTAGCAACATGTCTTCTGTGAGCAAAGGGGCTGTAGAGAACAGAAGAGATCATCTCCCACGAGATTGAAAAGCCGATTTTGTACTCACGGCAAAAAGGAGTTCTCTGAGCGGTACCTCCCCAGATGTTGCAGCAGTACCCCATCTTAGGGAGTATGACTCATAAGAAAAGGATTGCAGGAGTAAATTATTTATTATTAATAAAAAAAATAAAAAAATTACTTTAGACTTCTACGCGGTCATGGCTGATGGAATGAGAACAATCTACCCCCGTGGATTAAATAAAGGGTTCAATTAGAAATTCTATACCGATTCCTGAGTTCAACAAAAAAACGCTAACCCTGAAGAAGGTCAGAGGTTATATCAGCCGAATCTTTGTTAGAATAACATCCAAGATTAGAACAGTCTTTTTCTATTCATTTAGCGTCACTTTTCCCTTGGGGTCAGGGGTCAGACGTTTCCTGATATTACGCAAGCTCACTCTTCAGTTCTCACGCTTCAGCAGGTCAGCAGTCTTGAAATTCCACTCTCTACAGCCTTGTTTAATCACTTGCTTCCAAGTTTACCGTGGCCGGCCAACCTTCTTACGATTTAAGATATTCATGCTTCTGCAACGGTTTATCGAGGAGGATGAAAGTTCCACATGACCATACCACCGCAATCGATTCATCCTTAGGATCAGCCAAATCTTCTGACCCGATGTGTTCGGTTTGGTCAGATTTCACATTGCAGATTCACTTGATCATGGATCGGTCATTGTGCTGCAGACGGTCGAGAGCTCAGCATTCACTGCTGTATATCATGATGCTAATAATTCAAATTATCAATCCTCGTCTCAAAAATTGCGAAACGTACATTTTCAAGTAATTTGTATGAATTTCATCAGTTTGAATCATCGGAGTAAAAGTCGAGAGTTTATTATTTTTTAAATCTTAGTTTATCAAATTTATGAATGTAAAGTTATTTTATTTCTTCAATTTAAAAATTTCGCTTTAAAGTAAGCTTTACATTTGCGAGTTTAGTTCCACAGTAAAAAAGGGGATAGTTTGAAAGCTTACTGTGTTTGGTCTCGCTGTACTAAGGGTCTGTCAGGACAACCTGGCATGAGGATACCTCATCTTAGAAGTAACATAGTATTTGAAGCCGAAATAAGATCCGCTCGGCATGGCTCAAATAATGGCGCACCTTCTCCTTGTGATGTTACCACAAGTAACAACACTAAGCTGGAAACTCCACCAGACCAGATGAATTCTGGTCCTGGAATGTGGCAAATCAAACAAACACCCACAAGAAAAAAACAAAAAACTATAACATAGTCAGATGGTCGATTGGGAAAAAGACAATTATTCTTATTCTCCATTGCTTTACTCATTCAAGGTTTGTGAAATGGGGAAAAAAGAAAAACAACATAATATTCAGGGGTCAAATGCCATCTTAAAAGAACCCTCGGATCTAAATGCAACTCAAAAAGACATAAAATGTTAGCTTTGGGATGGGGTTTCTTGATCTCTAAGAACTAACTGAAGTAAAATAATTAAAATGACTAAGTTAATGTATTTATAAAAGAATGTTTGTGTTCGACGCTGTCACGATGCATTAATTCAGCATTTGATGTTATGTAAATTTAAATGTGCATCAAATGCAGAATAAACGCATTGTGACAGTTTGAAACACAAAACTCTTCTATATAATTGGACGGTAGCCGCATATCTCCCCAAGATTATTAGTGAAAATAAAAAAAAGAAGGCAACGGCCAGACATTGTTCTATCGTCAAGAACAAGCAAAATACCCATCTTGGTTGAATTGACAGTACCTTATGAGGGCCGGGTAGAAAACCAACACCAATACAAGATAGAGAAATACGAAGACCTAAAGAGACAGCTCAGCCGCAAAGGTTATAGTGAAATCCTTCGAGCTGTTCAAATTGGAGCAAGAGGTTTCCTTGCAGGCTCTCTGTATCAGCTCCGAGGCCAGCTTGGAATTAAAAGCCGAAAAAGAGCTGTAATCAGCAAACATCTCATAGCGATAACTGAACAATGTGAAATGTGGCTCTGGGCGAAAACGAATATCACACGGAGATATAATAGCAAGTGTCCACTGTATATTCATCTCTGTGAGAAGAAAATATTGTTTTGTTAATTTTTTATTTTATTTATTTGTTTAGCTATTTATTTCATCTTATTTATTTATTCATTTTTTTCTCTTCGATATAAGAGAACGTTTTCATGCCACGAAGACATGAGACGCTCAGCTGTTAAACAACACATGAAACACTGAGCCATTAAATGACACATGAGATGCTAAGCCATTAAACGACACGAGACGCTGAGCCATTAAACGACACGAGACGCTGAGCCATTAAACGACACATGAGACGCTGAGCCATTAAACGACACATGAGACGCTGAGCCATTAAACGACACATGAGACGCTGAGCCATTAAACGACAGGAGACACTGAGCCATTAAACGACAGGAGACGCTGAGCCATTAAACGACAGGAGACGCTGAGCCATTAAACGACAGGAGACGCTGAGCCATTAAACGACACGAGACGCTGAGCCATTAAACGACACGAGACGCTGAGCCATTAAACGACACGAGACGCTGAGCCATTTTGATTTAATTGAACAGTTCATTGGATTGAAATGCAGTTCAGAAAATGGGGCCTCACATCAGTGAGGGGGGGGGGGGCAACACGCGACAAAGCTGTTGAGAGGAAGGCCCCAAAACGGTGCATATTCTCTCTTAATGACCCAACATTATCTGGAGGCTGAAATGGAATATTCCACAAGTAAAAACAGCCGAGGAAGAATGAATATATATACAAGCACACAAGGTAAGATGTTTCTTCCAAACAACAATATCTTCTGTTGTCCGCTCGCTTCATAGCGAGTTTCTGCTACTGTTCCGATAGCTAGTTTCGTTCTGAGTTCAAGGGAAGCAACTCTTGCTAGTTTCATTCCCAATGCTTCAAACTAAAACACTTAATGGATCGGTACTTTGTTACATTAGGACCCGCGCTAACTTTGACCATGACCCTAACGACGGGGTCAAAGTTAGCGCGGGTCCTAATGTAACAAAGCACCAATGTATCTATTATTTTACTCACTTCTACAGTTTTTAAATGATTATTTTTTAAATTTCTGAATCCAGTGGCATCATTATGGAGTTATAGAAAAGAGAGAGAGAGGGGGGGGGGTATGAAGATGTCACATGTCAGTGGATGATGTAACAATTATTTTATAAGGGGGTGTGGTTATGAGTAGGAGGTAAGGAAAGAATTTTTAAAAAAATGTATTAAATGGAAAAAGGATTGCAAGGAGAGAGGGGGGGGGAGAGCGGGGAGAGAGAGGGGAGGAATGACAAAAAGGAGTGCTGAAAAAAATGTATTAAATGAAAAAAAGGATTGCAAAGAGAGAGAGGGGGCATGAAAGAGAGGGATGGAAAGGGGAGAAAGAAATGAGAGGGAGAAAGAGAGGAGAGAGGGGGAATTAAAGTTGAAGAATAGAGAAAAAGTAAATTGAAGAGGATAAAAGGTTTGATTGTAGAGAAAGAGAGAGATATCCAAGAGTTCCATCGTCATCCAAGAGAAACCCAAACTTTAATGACAGCTGACATTCACACGATGCTCAACTAAGCAGGCAATGCCAGCTGTACAGATGGAACTCTTAGAGACATTTCACATTTTCTTTATCTTTTCTTTCTAAACAGAGAGAGAGAGAGAGAGAAGAAGAAGATAAAAACGAAAGAATCCAACTTATTTCATCATTCAGGTCAAACTGAACTGTGAGTACAAGACAATCACAAGTGGCATTGACTGCCGAGAAAAACAGACACACAAGGAAACCTCCTCTCAATAAGAAAAAAAAAAAAAAAGACTCTCTATATCTACTAGCTGTACAATACGGCGTTGCCCGGAATTCATTAGTTTCAAAATGTTGTTTTGTTGCAAAAGTCAAGAAATGCTAATAACTAAAGTGAATATCTCTGATTCTTTCAGTAAGAGTTATTCTCCTTAGTTGAGTTATTTACATCATTCCATTCCTCTCACTACTTCTCTTATCATTTTCCCATTATTTATGTCATTCGCCCTTCCTCCCACCATCTAAAACATTCATGTACAGACGAAAAGTGTGCGTTGTGATAAGCATGCCAGCAAGATGATGCTATCATAATATCAAAATATAAGTAATATACTAGACCATCTCGAACTAAATGGTTCATATATATATATAATATAAAAAATTATATTAGATCCTATCGAGCTACGGTGACGATCAATATAGTAGATAGAGCATTTATATACGGATGATAATGAAGTGATGAAATAGATAAAATTGACATAGTTTACAAGTTTATTAACTCATCAAGTGTTCCAGCAAGGAATACAATTAGGTTACGTGGTAGTACCTCAATCAGATTGCTAGTAATAGATTAATTAAAATTCTTATGATTTCAAAATATTTATTAATATTATTTAATATAGAGTTAAATCTTCTGATCAAAATTATGTAAAGATAACCATAAACAATTTAGCATTTTAGTTTTATTTATATATTTAGATAAAATGTATTTTATAGTTCCAAATATGAATTAGTTTTGAGTCTTTTTAGCTTGGCTATATATATATATATATACATATTGGCTTAAGGAAAGAAAAATAAACACTAGTTTATTACTGACAACCTTGCATTGAACAATTGAAATTTGAAATAAATTTGGACAATCGTCGCATATTTATCACTCTTTTTTCTTCTATCTCTCTCTCTCTCTATATATATATATATAACTTTCTCTTTCCTGTTCTGTCTAGTGTATTTCAAAATGATAGTTATATAGAGAAGGAGAGGGGGCATTCGTTAAGATGAAGGAGGGAGAGAGGGGTTCATTAATGCAAGTTTGAAGGGTTAATGGACAGTAACCGGTATTTAACTGACACAACCTTGGATCGGATTTAATTTTGTCTTTTCTTCTTTTTTCTCCTTTTCTTTACATCCGTTTTTTAAATTTATTTATTTAGTTTTTATCTGGTAGCGATTTCAATGTTTTTTTTTTCACTTTTTCTTTTCATTTTCTTTCATGGGGACGGGGCATTCTTCCAAATGCCATACGATCACCCGCTATTTACAGACTCTAACCGAGAGCTCTTTTCAGTTTGTGAAGAGATGTGACCATCGAAATGCTGGTTAATTGGCTTACACTATAATAGTGTTTCTTTAATCTTTATATATATATATATATATAGTCACTGTCCACATCATGATTCCTTGGGGTCACAGGTCATCTATGTTCTGTTTTAATAGATGACATCATCCTTTTGTGACATCATAGACGATCTTTTCCCGGTTTCTTTAACTGGTTTTAGTTGATGATGTAATCTCTTTATTATGTTATAAAGGATTTGTCCAGTTTCTTTCAATGAATGACATAATTCCTTTGTGACATTATCCAGTGTGCACAGAAACAAACAAACAAGATAAAATCCGCAGGGTTTTAGTAAACTATATAAATAGATTTTAGTCCAATACAGAGAATTTGTTCAGGGTTCCTCGAAATGGTTGAGGTCACAGAAACATGATATTGATCAAGATAAAACTTAAAGTTCCTGAAGGAAAAGATGAAATAATTATCGTGTCAGAACCAATTACAGGTGCAGATGGAATTCGAATTAATAATAAAAAAAAGCCGACGAATATAAAACAGCCCTAAAGATGCAAACAAAGTTCATTTAGAAAAACAGATGATAAATTAATCAGAAAATGTTTCGGTTACGTAAAAAAGTTCAGAGTTTCATTAGGTTCATCTATTTTATGGCACTCGCAGAAGATATACCATTGTCGCTTTCGTCTCAACAAAAGAAAGGCAGCATCGTCTGTCCGTGTTTCTGTCAGAACGAGGTTGTGATGATGCCTATCATATCCAGGTTCGAAATGTCCTTTGAAAAACATTCAGACTGTATATAAATGAAAATATCTGCTGTCTTTTTTTACATGGCTTGTTGCACTTTGCTATTTTTTGCCAATAAATTTTAAATATAAACATTATTTGAGTCATATTGCCAAAGCGCAATTGTTATTGTCAATGATTAGTTGAACAAGTCATCATTATGAATATTATTATTATTATTTTTTTATAAAAAGTCACCACTTATCAAGGTACAAAGGCCACTCGAGGATAAGGGTTGATGAATGTCAGGTGAGATGACACTGTGATGTTTGGTAATGATGGAAAAAATTGGGCAGAATTTGATTATTTCAGAATTTGTTTACATTGAACTTGAAAACGACCATGTGATAGTCAGCCGGGAAACAGCCCTGCGATATTGTTTCACAGACAGGTAGTTCTAGGAAAGAAACTTTGTTCATAAAAGTTTTGTTTAGTTTTAGAGAGAGAGAGAGAGAGAGAGAGAGAGAGAGAGAGAGAAAGAGAAAGAGAGAGAGAGAGAGAGGGGGGGGGAATTATTGACAGTGGTTGTAGCTAGACGAGTTTTTGTTACAATAAGGTTTTAAAATGTTATTTTTATAGTTGGGGAGGGTGTTTAATCTTTATAATTAGCTGTTACCATGATAAACACAATTATAAATAACCCCATAGTTATAAACTTCATCAGTTGGAGATCCGACCAAGATAATTGTAAACCTGCAGTATGCGGCTGCATGTTTTAGTTGTGCATGCGAATGGCAGACGTTGCAGGTATTAGATACTCGGTCAAAGGAAAATGGTGGGAGGCACAGAGGAATTTGAAAATATCTGATTTTATATCAGGCCACCCAGAATCTTATTTCTCTTTGAAATGAAATAAGTGCATCTTAAAAACAGAATCATGCTGACCCCAGAAAGTAATGTTCTTAGATTGTCTCTATGATAAGCCTCTTTGTGTAGACTGTCTGGTAGTTATCTCTAATGGATATCTCCAACGGTCAGCCTCTGGGTGGTCGAATGGTGACCAGTGAGAAAGACTGGAATCCAGGATTTCCGGTCAGGGACAAAGGACCCCAAGAGATGGGAGGGGGAAGACTTGGCCTCAGGAAGTTGGAAACTTAGTGCCTCACCAGGCAAGATGGGCCATTGAGGCTCTTAGCTAAAGGTTGAATTCATGGGACTTATATTTTATTTCGCCAGGATAGAGAGATTTCATTTTGCAAGTCTGCCATTCAACCAAGGAACTCAAGTTTCATTTAAACAAATAAACCTGTTACTTGTTATAAACTGGATTCATGGTTTTACTTGGGATTAGAATTCTTCATTGAAGCACGGACCAGATCAAACAACAACCTTTGGACTGGCACAACGCGTGGGACGATTGCAGTCAGTGCAGTGAACACACTACACATACAGGTTCACAATATCTTTTTTATGGAAATCGCTCCAGACAAGGCATGAAGCCACTTGATGTAAGGAGCTAAAAAATAAAAAATACTACTTCAAAGGCAAAAACTAGCCAACGATGTGTTAGATGGATAGATTTTAACTCAGAAAACAGCAATTCTTCCTCCTTTGTCAGAAACATAGCTCATGGAATGTGAGGACTAAAAGACAATTTTAATTGAGGATTAGTAATAGCAACAGCATAAGATTTGGTTTGGTTGTTTTGTTTTATGGCATATCAAGTTTTTATGCTTCAAGTTCTTTATATCTTCAAATATTTATTCATGGTGTTTGGTTTGGTTTTTTTGCCGAGGAAAATTGTTGCTTTTGTTTTTAGCTTTGCAGAACATGATTGAGCTTTGCAAAGGGAAAGGAAAAAAAACAATAACATCAATGTTTGGTGCATTTTAAGTCAGGAAGCTGGTATCTTCAGACAGCCTGATCTGGTAGCACCAGAAGCAGCATAAGAGGTGAAAGTAAGAATAAGTAAATATAGAATGTAAATAATGTGTCAACCTGTAAACAGTCACCTATCTGGTCAGTTACCCTAGCAACAAGAGTTTTGATTGGATGTCATAAATATAGTTTCATTCAGCAGCAATAGGGTTTGGAACTGTGCTTATACCTTGTAACTGACACCTCCAAAGTTAGGTGGGTAGTGAGAGGAGGGGAATAGAGAGAGTAGTAGAAGGGTGGTGGTGGTAAAAAGATGACATAAATAAAGAAGATAAGGAAAAGACTGTAGCAGCAGCAGCAGCAGCAACAACGTACGAGAAGGCGAGTAAAAGCATAACGTAAACAAAGAAAAGGAAAAATTGAAAATTACAAAAAGTGGAAATGTAGGGTTCAGGGCTGGTAGCAGAAGTATACAAGAGTTATCATTCATTGCTGGGCAACGTCGGGTCAACCTTCTCGTAACCAACTAAAAATAAGGACATTAAATCTACCTCCGCAACAATATACAATTGCTCTTCTTTCTATTATATAAACGAAAGTCATAATTTTGTCAGAAACTACACAAGATACACTTACAAACCTTACATACTTGAATTCAGTTTTATCCTGACCTGGTTAGGGTTAAAAAAAAAAATTGTAATATTCATTGCCTTTGGGTCATCAGAAACTAACATACTGCATGGGAAGAGGGGGTCAGAAATAAATTATGTTTTTTCTTTTTCGTTCTTACTGGTAGTTGTTTTAAAAACAACACTGAAACTAGGTCAGTCAACATTGTTTCATATTGAACCAGTTGCCAGAAAGAGAGAAATAGAGGGTCAGTCGGAGAGAGGGGTAGAGAGAGAGAGAGAGAGAGAGAGAGAGAGAGAGAGAGAGGGCTCAGACCAAGAAAAGAGAAATTAAAAAAAACAAAACAAGATGTTACAGACTTCAACTATTCTATTTTATTTAATCGTGGTCCCGGGCATCGTCGGGTAACCTTACTAGTAAGAAATATAATACAAAAGGAAATAAAGAGAAGCAAACGTTCAAAGAGTTTATTTATCTAAGGACATCTAGAAGAGCCGCGTAATATTAGTTAATGCACTTTGGGTGGAACCGACGGAAAATCGAATAAAACCCGAACCAGCGGAAGGTTTCAGGATCCTTTCAAACGTGAAACCAAAGAACTGCAAGAAGAGTAACGATACCAAAACTCTTCGAGAAAAACGAATAAGAAAACAATAAGGAATTCTTGGGGAAAATGGTGCCGACGGTCATTTATTCACACAATTCCTATTTACTTGCCTCCTCACAAGGGTAGAGTTAGACACAAGGTCGGTTTTTAATGTGGAGAAAATCTAGCTCCCCAAAGGGACAGGGGCTGGAGCGATAAATAGCGTGGGACCTATTCAAATATTCTTATCCAACACTCAACAAATACATAAAATTTTGTCAATAAAATATTTTTTTAAACTTGCATACATTTTTTTTTTTTTTTAAATTTAATCTCAGGTAGAGAGAATTACGCCGGGAATTAATTTCCTCTCTGGGTGATGTGCTGCATGCGGAACCATCAAAGACATCGCCGCAACAAAATGGACAGCAAAGAGGTGTTGATAAGAACAGCAGTTTGGAGCAACGCAGGATGAAACGGAGATAGTCATTGTCAAAGACTTCTATCCTCCGCTAACGGCCCACCCTCATTGGCCATGTCTGGCAGCCATAGAAAAAGATTGAGTGGACGATAGATTGATTGGTTGATATTCAAATCTCCAGACATCCCAGATATCATGTTTTTGAATTTTTGAGATGAGAATTGATAATTTGTATTATTCGACCTACTGTTCTCATCTTGAGTGCTATTCTCACAACGTTTTGGCCGATGTAACCTCTGACATTCTTCAGGTGTATTTTGTCGAACTTGGGAATCTGTTCGAAATTCCGTACAAATTCCCGAGTACGATAGAAATATTCCCGAGTTCGAAAAAATACACCCGAAGAAGGCCGGAGGTTACATCGGCCGAAACGTTGTGAGAATAACACTCAGGATGAGAACAATAGTCTGAATAATACAAACCCCAGATATCAATTAAAAAATACTTATTTGATAAACTTATACCACCAAACGTGCGACTTGACGATAAAAAAAGTTTATTAACGTTGACTTCAGTAACGAGGTGAGTACTTTTCAATGCAATGTAAATAGAATAAAACACATACAAAATAAAAAAAAGCTTATTTTCAGCAAAGGTTGCAGACAAGAAAGCAGTAAGATTTTTCGTAAAAAATATTTTTTAAAAAAATGTTTGTAGGTCAAAATTTAATTTAAAACAAATTAACATTTTTTTTTTTTGTCGCTACACATCAGAGATAGAGAGAGGGGAAGAACTGACAATCCCTACCATTATACGCACCAAAAAATGGCCTTGCTCTTTGTGAAATAGTTTTTCCCCCTCTTTTTTGGGAAAAAAAAAATAAATAAAACAAATAAACAAAAGAGGAAAGACAAAAAAATTTAAACTAGCTAAAAAAATAAATTTAAACAAAAAAGAAAAGATGGAGGTTGAAGGCATTTGTTGCAATTTAAAAAAAAAATAAATTTAAACAAAAAAGAAAAGATGGAGGTTGAAGGCATTTGTTGCAATTTAAAAAAAAAATAAATTCAAACAAAAAAGAAAAGATGGAGGTTGAAGGCATTTGTTGCAATTTAAAAAAAAAAAAAATTTAAACAAAAAAGAAAAGATGGAGGTTGAAGGCATTGGTTGCAATTTAAAAAAAAAAAAAATTTAAACAAAAAAGAAAAGATGGAGGTTGAAGGCATTTGTTGCAATTTAAAAAAAAAATAAATTCAAACAAAAAAGAAAAGATGGAGGTTGAAGGCATTTGTTGCAATTTAAAAAAAAATGATTTTCAATTCAAAGAACAAACATTTGTTTACTCGTCCATTATTTTATAGAAATGTTTAATATAATAAGATTAAAACCATGCGTACAGACACGAAATCTAAAATAAAATAAGAAAAATTATCGTTTTCTTCATAATACACAACACCAAAACTATGGAAGTCATTCTTTGACAAACACAATCAGTTTAAAACACGACCACGCAAAGCCTCGACGTTTGTCTGTCAACCTCAGAAGAAACTTTAAACCAATTCTATAAACTTGCTTGCAAAACTTTCTCAATAATTTCCACTGAATTGTTACAGAATCATTGGCAAGATCTCATTCCGATTTATTAAGTTTTTCTCCTAACTAATAGATAAAGCCTAATTGATAGAACCCTGTTCCAAGCTAACAAAAACAACAAATACAGCAGAAGCAGAAAAAAACGATTTCTGTAAAATACTTAAATTTTTATTGGTTAATGAGATCCCTTCAACCAATCAGAAACAGTCGCCCTGGGAACCAAGCACCTATCAAATATTACTATATAAGCAAAAACCCAAGCACACCCAAGGAGAAGCATCACAACTCGCCAAATGGACCCTTGTCAGTCAAAACACGACTACTCAGACACTAGAAAACAGCCAAAATTAACCCTGGCCGTTTGGGCTAAGGGTTCTCGACAATCAAGACAATTCTACAATAATCTATATCGCAGATAAAACACAACCTATCAAGAATTATTTCTTTAACAATCGAAAACCAGCTATCAATAAATTGATAATCCACTAATGCATTATCTTCATAAACAATAAATCGATAACTTCAGCAAGAAACATTTCTTCATCAACACTTTGCAATCGAAAATTAGCTATTAACAAATTAATAATCCACAAATCTGTTATCTTCATCAACAAATGGATTGATAACCCCAACCAAGTAAGAAATATCTCATTTCTCTAAGCAGACGAGAGTTGGCTATTTGCGATCAAAACCCACACAATATTATCTCAAAAAACAAATGACTGAGAATTCCCGAGGCAGCGCTGCTATCGCTTCTACTTCAAGACGTGTATCAAAACAAGGTTTTCTTCAAACAGAATCTCTTTGCCATTTAAAAGACCATAACTTTTTTTTCAATTTTATTATAAAATAAATGACTGAATATAACAATCAGTTAAAAGCCCATCCTGTGTTTGTCTATTTCTTTCTCGTCACCATACACTTGTAATATCACAAAATTCTTACTCTTCAGTTGATGAGTCAAACAAATCGCATCCGACATACTAAAATCGCATCCGACATACTAAAATCACATCCGACATACTAAAATCGCATTCGACATACTAAAATCGCATCCGACATACTAAAATCACATTCAACATACTAAAATCACATTCAACATACTAAAATCACATTCAACATACTAAAATCACATCCAACATACTAAAATTACATTCAACATACTAAAATCGCATTCAACATACTAAAATCGCATCCAACATACTAAAATCGCATCCAACATACTAAAATCGCATTCAACATACTAAAATCGCATTCAACATACTAAAATCGCATTCAACATACTAAAATCACATTCAACATACTAAAATCGCATCTGACATACTAAAATCGCATCCGACATACTAAAATCGCATTCAACATACTAAAATCGCATTCAACATACTAAAATCACATCCAACATACTAAAATCGCATTCAACATACTAAAATCGCATTCAACATACTAAAATCACATACAACATACTAAAATCGCATCCAACATACTAAAATCGCATCCAACATACTAAAATCGCATTCAACATACTAAAATCGCATTCAACATACTAAAATCGCATTCAACATACTAAAATCACATTCAACATACTAAAATCGCATCGGACATACTAAAATCGCATCCGACATACTAAAATCGCATTCGACATACTAAAATCGCATTCAACATACTAAAATCGCATCCAACATACTAAAATCGCATCCGACATACTAAAATCGCATTCGACATACTAAAATCGCATCCAACATACTAAAATCGCATCCGACATACTAAAATCGCATTCAACATACTAAAATCGCATTCAACATACTAAAATCGCATCCGACATACTAAAATCGCATCCGACATACTAAAATCGCATCCGACATACTAAAATCACATCCGACATACTAAAATCGCATTCAACATACTAAAATCGCATCCGACATACTAAAATCGCATTCAACATACTAAAATCGCATCCAACATACTAAAATCGCATCCGACATACTAAAATCGCATTCAACATACTAAAATCGCATTCAACATACTAAAATCGCATTCAACATACTAAAATCGCATCCGACATACTAAAATCGCATTCAACATACTAAAATCGCATCCAACATACTAAAATCGCATCCGACATACTAAAATCGCATTCAACATACTAAAATCGCATTCAACATACTAAAATCGCATCCAACATACTAAAATCGCATCCGACATACTAAAATCGCATTCAACATACTAAAATCGCATTCAACATACTAAAATCGCATCCAACATACTAAAATCGCATCCGACATACTAAAATCGCATTCAACATACTAAAATCGCATTCAACATACTAAAATCGCATTCAACATACTAAAATCGCATTCAACACTAAAAGTCTGTTTGTACCTCCAGGAACTGAGATACTACTTTTATAGATAATAACTTATTAGAAACCAGCAGAAAACAGATAAGTTAAAAAATCTTAAGTCACACTTCTTTTTTACTGCCCCCTCCCCTCCATCTCATTGGCAACTGGTTCAATATAATAGAAAGAAGGAAAAAAAAAAAGAAAAAGTCATAAGAATTTGACTGACTGTTTGACATAGTTTCAGTGTTATTTTTCTGGAACTACTACTAGTAAGAATGAAGAAATTTGTTTTCTATCCTCGATGCATTAATTTGGTACTTGGTGGATCTCAAGGGAACGAATATTACCATATTTTTTTTTTTTTAACCATAATCAGCTTTGGGTCTTACAGAACCCAATGATATATTGTTTGTAAATGTATCTTTGGTAATTTCTAACTTTTAAGTGAACACAAACACATATGGAAAATACGACTTTTCTTTCTTGATTATATTTATTATATGATATAAATATGATATTTTTTATATTATATAAATCAGAACAATACCAGAACATAATATAATCAAATAGTTTTAACAGGATATATTTTTACGTAAAAATAGAAGAAATCGAAAAAACCGAAATCAGTTGGAGTTTTGTTTTTCTTATATTCACGACACATTACTGACATATGTTATCTAAACATTTCTCACTGTCGCATTATTTATTTTTTTAGGCTAAATTAAAAAATTACTCCTATCATGACTGTTAAAAGTAGAGGCAGAGGATCCGTTTTTCATAAAGCCGACTTCGTACCTCAAAGGTAAGGAATTAGTTTTTAAAAGGTGAGGAATTAGTTTTTAAAAAGCGACCCCGACACTTGCAAAAATTGCAACCTTTTGGTTGCAATTTGCTATTTTGTTTGCAGGTAAAAAGTAAAAAAACAAACAAAAAAAAAAATTTTTGGAGATGATTTTAATTTTTTGATTTACAAAGATTATTGAAAATCTTAAGACCATTAATATCCAAAGAAACATTCAGTACAGTGAGTGTTACATTTTTTACAATAACATTCATTCATATTATATATATATACATATATATATATATGTATATATATATACAATAAGTATACTCCTCACAAGACATTAATGTGGAGGGTGTTACTGACATGTTCGCTTTGCTGCAGGGTAGTGTGTGTGTGTTTCTGTAGGGAGGGGAGGTTTTGTTTAGAATGTACAATGTCAAACCTCATCATAACCCCTAGAAATAAATTGACCTAAAATTCTAATTTCCATCCACGATCTAAAAAATGTGTCTAATAATAAAAATGAAAATCGTCATTGAATTAGAAAACTATAACAAATAGTGAATTAATGTGATGTGATTTTTCAAATCCATATGCAAATTAGTTAGCCTGAATCCGTTTGATCAGGTGTACATGCTCAGTATATTAGAAAGCTGAAGTTCTTTTTTGCATATGAAATTGGGGTTTTAATGGCACTGTCAGTGCGATAAATGTCTCGACTTTATAAAAAGAGATAAGATGTTATTTAAAAAATTATTAAAATAAAGTTCTTTTTTTTTTTGTTTAATACGCGGTATTCATTGTTTACAAAATAACTGGAAATAAAAAAAGGCATTAAGTAAAAATATGAACTTTTGATTCCGCTCAAAATTGAAAATCGTCTTTCTATTTGAGACGACAAAGATCAAAACTATCTCAGTATAGAGAATCATTCAGCCACACAAAAACATTTGAAATATGTCTTACCTGTGTCATTAGCAACTTCTGAAGAAAAAGAAAGAAAAAGAAAAACAATTAAAAACTATTAAAAGAAATGAGGGGCATGTCTTTCTTCATATTAGGAATACTTCAAGTCAGAGCAGATATCACAAACCAGTTTAGAGAGCGAAAACGGGTAAATATAGTGAAATTCCCTTCAATTTAAAATTTTGATATCTCGTTTGGTTTTTAAAATTATTTTGATAAAATTGCATGTAAACAAAATTTAATCAATTATTTCTCTTGTGTCCTTAATAGTTTTTTTTTTCAAGGCTATTTCAAATTAGGTCACTATTTTCGCTGATCGATGATTTATATTTTATGTGAAAAAAAAATGTTTTCAAATTTGATGTGTGATATTGTGTATCTCTATGCATATAAAGATAATCCAATCTTAAAGAAAAAAGGTTACTCGTCAATATTGTGGACTTAATATAGAGTTTTATGTTGTTTACAAAAAATCCAAGTTGAAAACTTTAGTGAATTAAATTTTTGCCCTATTATCAAATTATGTTCCCATCTGTTTTTCCATGGTCCAAATCTAATTTTTATTATTATCAATTATTATTAAAAGAAAAATCTAGTTTGATCTCTAATGTGCTATGAATCATTAAGAATCAATGTGTTAACTGTTGAAATGAATCTTATATGAACAGTCAAAGTTGTGCTTCCATGTCATTTTTGTACATTTTTTCTAGGATTTTGCCCAATATTTAGGCGGGCTTGATCTAATAATTATTGCTTCTATTATGATTAATTTTTATCTACCACAAGATGACATTACATTTGTAAGCATTTTTCACGTGTTCAAAGCCTGCATTTTTAGTTATACACTAAACATTGTCTCCTGAACAGACAGCAAATTTTCTAATTTCCAACAAACACTGAATAGTCACAATTCGATGGCTAATTGTATGACTAAAAGAAATTTACTTCATTTCTTGCAAAGATCGATGTGCCTACATTTAAAATTATTTTAGATATTTGAAAATAAAATGTAGGTTTGGAATACCTAGTCATAGCAATTTTACAGACAGCAATCAGCATTCTAATAACAGTTTAAACTTCAAACAAAAGAAAAAAAACAATCATCATTATTGAGATGTCTTTCTATTTTTTTTTTTAAAGACTTTATAAAAAAGACAGCAATGTTTGATGTTGGTTGACACATACCTAAAATATTTCGTGTAGCATCTGTTTCATTATCCGATTCTGACAATTCCATGTCGACAGCCTCTGTGTTATCTGCTTGCGTCTCAACATCAGGCGGAGGGGTGCTGCCGGGTGACGGTGCGTCTGGTGTGGGAGAAGGCATTGGGCTGGGTGGGTCAGGTAAGGTTAACTTCAGTTCATCCAATTTCTTCTTTACAATGGCTACTCTCGAACCAAAGTTTTTATACGCCTGAAATATTGAAGCAATGAGTCACACTGTAGTACAAAGAGACGCGAAGCGGATAATCTAGCATAAATTATTGTCCTCGGTAACGATACTTCACGATTCCTACCAAGATATTGGACGCATGATAGCCACTTGTAGGAACGACAACAGAGATACCGCTTGGATGTTCAATCGCATCTCCTGAGCTATCATCCGAGACAATGCTATATCCATTATGAGATCATCCTGCAATGTCGAAGTCTTGATGAAGAAAACAAAATAACTTTCTCCTCATATGGAGACAAGTAAATAGGGACTTTTATAAACTTAAATAAACTTTTATAAATATTAAAAAAAAAAAAAGAAGATTTTGTGCTTATCCAGAAGTCGACTGCCATGAAAAAAGAAATTGAGAAATATTTTTATGATGTACGTACCCGTGACAGAAAGCATAATCGAAAAAAAAAAAAAAATCATGTAAATTGATCAAGCAGTTATTTTTTTTTTTACAAAAGAAAATCATTTTTAGCGATTATTGGGAATTTGTATGGATTACGACTATGTACAAGGCTGATTCTAAGCATTACTTTTGAAGAGTTGGAAGTTTTGGAGTTATCTCCCTTAGTTTTCAAACATGGCGACGATAGATCGACGGTAGTCTTTTAGCAATAAAATGTGATTTTCTTTTGTAAAAAAGAACTACTTGATCAATTTACATGATATTTTTTTATATATGTTTTCCGTCATGATACCTGTACATCATAAAGATTTTTCTGAATTTTTTTTTTTTAATATCAGTCAACTTCTGGATAAGCACCAAATTTTTTTGTCTTAATTATCAGTTAGACATAAAAATAATTCGATATTAATATTTTAATGTGGAGGAATTCAGCAAAATTGTTAAATAAAAATATTTCATATAAAAAATTTACTGACGAAAACTCGAAACTATGAAAAATAAAAAGTCTAAAGAATTATCTCGATGTTATGACCACCAAAATAAAGATAACAGTCTGAAATAGATGAGCAGTGTTTATTATAACATACTAGAAGAATACTCGTCCCAGGACGGGTAAAATGAATTCCCCGAATAGAGGAGTTTTGCACCACTTTTATGTCTCCTTATGAAGATTAAAGTCAAGATATAATGATACTAAACCTTATGTCTAGAACTCTTATTTCAATTTTAATCAAAATCCATTACATGATTTTTATTCTAGAAAATGCCTAAGGCTTAAGCTTAAGGGGTCTTAGAAGAAATTGAAATTCAGGGAATCTTGCTTAATAAAGAGAGAGAGAGAGAAAGAATTAGCTATGTTTATATATTTGTATGTATAGGATTCACTCCTAAACTAATCAGTCTAATGATAATCGATCAAATTCAATGCAAATCTGAAATATTTGAATTTTTAAATGGGAGTTTCTGCCCATATTATGCCCCTTAATAAGCCTTTAAAATACCCCAAAGAACTGAAAGTTGGTATCTAATACTTATTGTTAAAAATTTCACAAAAAAATCAGAGGTGTCTGAATTTTCACGAAGGGCTTCAATCCCATTTTTACTCAGTTAATTAGTTTAGGAGTGAATCCTATACATACAAATATATAAACATAGCTAATTCTTTCTCTCTCTCTCTCTCTATCTATAGAGAAAGGGGGGGGGGGGAGAAACCCCTAAAAACTGAACTCATGGAATTGTTAATAAAATTCACAATCCTTTCTGCAATCCAACCATATTTGGTACAAATAAACTTCAGTCTATGCTTGACTTGTCCACCAAGTTTCATCATGAATGCCCAACAGTCTTTGTTTTATTGCCATTCAATGATATGTGGGGGACACTTTAGTGATCGTCTTATCAGTGAGAGGCGTGATCCTGAATGGGCTTCACACTCACCGGACCCCACCCCATTTTTATTTGTGGGGTTATCAAAAAAGTAATTGTCTATCAAAACAATTCCCAGGTTATACCTGAACTGAAGCGGACCACGACAGCCGAAATCAGTTGTATCCAGGTGTGGTTGCAGTGCAAAGCTGCCTTGTTCGAGCATATCATTGCTAAATGGCTATAAAACAAAGACTGTTGGACTTTCATGAGTGAAACTTGGTGAACAAGTCACCATGGGTGGGTGGTACATTCTATATTTACGTATATAATCTGTAGGAAATTATCACTGCACTAAAAAGTGCAGCAAAGATGGCGTAAAATCTAAAATGTCTTGTCAAGGATTGAATAAGAAACCCTAGGTGTTTTTGTGCCCAGCTCTTTACACCATATAACTTTCTTTTTTTTTTATTTACATTTTGTACTGTTCAGTTTTTGAATTAGGAAGATGACAATGACAACAAAAAAGAGGAGGAGAAAGAACAAAATGCTGCTATGTGTCATCTACGCAACGAGACTTCAGCTACCTATGTGATGAGCTGTTGTCTGTATAATCTGTTGGATCAAAAAATTGTCCGATTACATTATTAGGGGTCAGGAATCAGTGGAAGATTATCTTGAGTCTGTTAGTAAAAATTGAACTCCGACCGACTTAAAAAAAAAATAAAAATAAATAAATCCAATCTCAAAGTTGGGAGTTGGTTTTAAAAAACATGAATTCCCTCTCCTTCAAAAATTAGCGACTCAGACTCTCTACCCCTGGTTTCTAAATGTTTCAAAGATAAATATAAGAATAAACATTTGAAAGAATTACTGGAAACAGTCTCAAAGAATTGTCTATAAAGACATACAAAAGAAAATGAAAGCTTTTTGTTAATATTACGTGAGGAGTTTTTTCAATCCCCACCAGATGGCCGGCAATCTTCTGGTTGACTGAAAACAACAAAAGAGTCTCTCACTGACACATTATAAGTAGGTGGCGCAATGGGTAGTGACGTCTAGTCAGAAAAATTGTCATAGCAGTCATCATAGAGATGGTGATCTTTTATTCTTTTTTTCTATTTGTGGCTGTAATAATAGAAGCAATTAAAAAGAAGAACAAATATCTCCATTATTTGCTCTGGGATTTGGTCTTGCTTTTTACACAGCAAGTACATCTTGATGAATTGTATCTTCCCGGGCCAACCCCTGTGGGAATAGTGGAAGAGCCTCGACAACCAATGCCTGTTTTGCTTGACATTGAACAACCAGGAGGCAGAATCGATCTCACTTCTCTGCCTTTTTCTTCCCATGATGCAACATCTGATATACAGCAGTCGAACCTCTAACTTCAAATGAACCACAGTAGAGGATATTGTTCACAATTACATCAGAACTCTAATATTTCCTAAGAAATATGTCCACTTTTCTTCCCTACAATCTCTTTCTCGCAAAAAAGATGTTGCTAGTCTTTCGCTACTCTATTATTTTCATAGTAGGTGCTCGACTGAGCTCCAATCTATGGTTCCTCTCCGTAAAACATTCACAAATAAATAATAAATAATTTTCCTTTCTTCCTCTGTGTACGTAAAACTTAAACGGAACTTCCATGAGCAAAGTTTCTTTCGAAAAACTACCCGTCTGTGGAACACAATACCACAGGGCTGCTTCTCAGCTGATTATAAGATATTTGTTTTCAAGTCTAATGTTAACAAATTCTTGTACAGCCGTTCTCTTAAATAATCAAATTCTGACCTGTTTCAGCTGTTGTCTACAATCCTCATGGTGCTGTCTCACCATCCACCTGACAAACTCATTCACCCTTAATCCTCGAGTGGCCTTTGAGCCTTGATAAGTGGTGACTCATTTAAAAAAAATAAAAAACAGATAAAAACATTTGTTTCATGGGCGAAATGTTTTCTGCTTTTATTGCAATGCGTTCTTTACTTACATTAGCTACAATTTTCGCTTCTCTGTACTGGTCCTCATAAAACAGTTCACTCTGTTCTAACATCGTTATCATCACAGTTCGATGGTCAATTTCCTTCTGTAAACTCACAACATAATCGTCAAGTTTGATACAGGCGTCTTCGAATTGCCGAGAGAATTCTTTACCATGGGCCCGATCTGAAAACCAGCAAAAGAAAAGAAATTATTCTTCCAACTTCAAAAACGTGTTTACAAAAATAAATACAGTCACAGCTATATTTCATCAGACATGGAATCATAAAAGACATGGTATTCCATGTCTTTTATGATTCCATGTCCTTTATGATTTCATATAGCAAATGATATTTGGATTATTTGGATTGTTCGGACTACTATTTCATCTTGGTTGTTATTTTCAAAGAGTTTCGGACGATGTAATCTCCGACTTTCTTCAGGTGTATCTTCTCGAACTTAAGAATCTTTATGTTGAAACTGGGAATCTATACGGAATTTCAAACTGAACGTATTATTTAATTGAAGGGGGTAGATTGTTCTCAGTCAGCCATGACCAGTTAGAAGTGATAATTATTTCGTTATTTTTATTTATTTTATTTTTTTGAAGGGAATGGTTCCAGACGAGGCATGAAGCCACTTGCTGTAAGGAGCTAAAAAAAAAAAATTAAAAATAAACAAAAACTTCAAGGTCAAAAACTGGCCAACGATAAGTGCTAGATGGATAGATTCCGACCCAGAAAACAGCAATTCTTCCCCCTTTGTCAGAAACATCGCTCATGGAATGTGAAGACTGAATGACAAAATAAGGGAAGCGAGAGTTACGGGGCTGCCGAAAGTAAACCCAAGTTAGTCACTTTCTACTCTCCTTTATCATACATACATAATACAAGGACCTGTGACATAATGGATAGAAGTGCAAAGTAATAATCAGTTCTAAGCGACAGTCTCATGAAGGTTAAAGGTTCAATCAATCCTCCGTACGAGTAAGAATACAATTATGAATTACTTAAGACTTCTACCCGGTCATGGTTGACGGAACGAGAGCAAGCTACCCCTGTGGATTAAATAAAGGGTTCTGTTCGAAAATCCTTACAGATTCCAGAGTTCGACAAGATGCACCTGAAGAAGGTTGGAGGCCACATCGGCCGAAACGTTGTGAAAACAGTAGTCCGAATCAACCAAATGCTACAAATGAACAACATCCACCTCTGTGCATTAAATGGATTCAGTTCAAAATTCCATATAAGTGTCGGAGTTCGACAAAGATTCACCTGAACAAGGTGGTTGGAGGTGATATTGACTAAAACATGAAAATAACAACCAAGACGAGAACGGGAGTCTGAATAATCCAAATAATACGAATTATAAATCCTCATCTCAAACATTCCGAAACATGATACAATGTTATGTTTCGGAATTTTTAAGATGAAGATTGATGGTACTTTTTTACATTAGGACCCGCACTAACTTTGACCCCGTCGTTAGGGTCAGGGTCAAAGTTGGGGTTAGGGTTAGGGTTAGCATTAGGGTCATGGTTAAAATTAGTGTAGGTCCTAAAGTAAAAACGTACCAGATTGATAATCAGTATTATTTGGACTACTACTCTCATATTGGATGTCATTTTTACAACGTTTCAGCCGATGTAACCTCCAACCTTCTTCAGAAAATCTGTACGGAATTTTGAATGGAACACTTTATTTCAGCTCACCCATGTGGATTAAATAAATTCCATACATATTCCTGAGTTCTAGGAGATGCACCTGAAGAAGGTCGGAGGTTACATTGGCTGAAACGTTGTGAGAATAACATCCAAGATGAGAACAGTAATCCGAATAATACAAAATTTACATGATACAATATTGTCTGGATTATTGAATAATGGACAATGAATAGGTTTAAGATTGTTCAATATAAGTGATGGAATGGTAAATAAAATAATTTAAATACTAGGCAAAGAAATCAAATACATTTCAACAGACACGATACCTAAAGGAAAACGGTGGCGTTACGAGGACGAGAACGAGAAAAGAAATAGAATGGCTTCGGTAAACAAGCGTCGAAATGAGTTTCGAAACGACGAAATTAATAAGAGCGTACAATGCAACACGCCCATTAAAATAATCACGTAACTCTTAATGCAGACGATTATCAATGCCTGAATCTTAAATAAAATAAATATTTTTTAACTCACACATTTGAAAGATGGAGTTTTATGGGTGTGAACAGATACAATTAATTAAGCCGAAACATTTATCAATTACGCGAGTACGATCAAGTTTCAAGATCATTAAAAGCAGCGTCGGAAGGAGAGCAAGCTTCGTGATAAAAACACGTTCAAAGATTAACACCGACGACAAACTCGAGTCACCTACAGAGAATTCATTTACAATAGGAGACCGCCAGTTATATTTCATTCTAAGATGACATGGATAAACTTAGAAATAACTCGGTTTAATTTTAGTTACAAATATTAACTCTAACAGAAACAATTGTACAGAGTTTTTTGTTTTTTTATATACTAGCTGTACCGATCCGGCGTTGCCCGAGAGTAAAAGAAAAAAAAATATGATTGGCTTGTTTTCGAAGAAACTGAAATTAATGTTGGTGACTTTAATTTAATAGTCGAACCATTTTGTGAAATAGGAATTTTTTTTCAAATTTGTTTTACTATTAGTGTTATTCAGTGCAAAAAAGTGATTTAATCGTAGCATTTTCTACTGATAAACTAAAAACTAGTCAATAACTATTTTTAGAAAAAATAGTTTAGACAAAAGTGACCAACAGTAAAAACAAAACAAAAAACATATTACAAGTAAAAAAGAATATTAATAGTTTCACAAGTTTAACATTTAAAAAAAATCTGGTATTTCGTTACGGAAATCGAGTATTTCGTTAAGGTAATCGGGTATTTCGTTAAGGAAATCTGATACTTCGTTAAGGAAATCTGGTACTTCGTTAAGGAAATCTGGTACTTCGGTAAGGAAATCTGGTACTTCGGTAAGGAAATCTGGTACTTCGGTAAGGAAATCTGGTACTTCGTTAAGGAAATCTGGTATTTCGTTAAGGAAATCTGGTACTTCGTTAAAGAAATCTGGTATTTTGTTAAGAAAATCTGGTATTTCATTAAGGAAATCTGGTATTTCGTTAAGGAAATCTGGTATTTTGTTAAGAAAATCTGGTACTTCATTAAGGAAATCTGGTATTTCGTTAAGGAAATCTGGTATTTTGTTAAGGAAATCTGGTACTTTGTTAAGGAAATCTGGTACTTTGTTAAGGAAATCTGGTACTTTGTTAAGGAAATCTGGTATTTCGTTAAGGAAACCTGGTATTTTGTGAAGGAAATCTGGTATTTTGTGCTAAAATAAAATTTAGTTAACTAGCAGAAATACCCCCCTCTCCTATTGCATATTTTTTCTTGTAGGCTTGGAGGATTATATAATTATGAAAGAACCAAATAAAATAGAGTTCAAGCAAAATAAATTGTTTTTGACTATCAAAATAATTTCCAACGCTATTGATAATGTTTACCCATTCACTTTTTTATCTTTTATTATCGCTTATGTTTGAATTCATGCTTTGAAACATGATGTAAATCATAAATCTATGGCGTAATGTCGAAGCTATAATTATTTTGTTACAGTAATGTTCTAAGTTTTATTTATAAATAAAACAAAGTTTAACATATTCCATTTTTATAAATGCCAAGTGCAAACGCAGACCCCACACTATTATTGTTATAAATAAAATTAAAATAAATAACGCAGACCCCACAATATTTTTCCTGACTTTAGGACTAAAAATACTCTTGTTCCAGACTATTTTCTCACAAGGTTTTCTCAGAATTTTTTTTACATTTCTTTTTATATATTAACGACATACATAGTAGTTCAAGCAAAATAAATTATTTTGAACTATTCAACGCTATTGAAAATGTTTGCCAATTCATTTATTTATTATTATATTAAATATTAAATTGTTTTTAACGCCAATATGTAGTTTTTTTTTCAAAAAAGAAATCTAAAACACAAAAAAAAACATGAATTTAATTCTTTCAAGATTAGAAATACTCTTGTTCCCGACTTTTTTATAATGGAAAAAAAAAACATGGATATTTTTTCATGAAGTTTTCTCGTATAATTTTTATTTACATTTCTTATTCTCTCATATTAAATATTAAATGAAAATAAAAGAAATTAAGTTTAATTGCAAAAACAAAAAATAAAATTTTATTTTTTATTTTGCCGTCTAATATTTCATTGTTCGATTGATTAATGGGGAGGCAAATAATATTGTTTTTAACGTCAATATGTAATTAAAGCAACAAATATTTTTACCATTTTCAACGCTAATATGTATTCAAAGCAAAATAAATTGTTTTGGACTACTAAGATAATTTCCAACGTTTTTCATAATGTTTGCGAATAAACTCAGTTGGTAGAATGTCAGACTGAAGATCTCAAGGTTTCGGTTTCGATTCCAGATCATGGCATCCGCTTTATTTACTTGCAATTTATTATTTATTATGAATGCAATATTTTCCATTAAATCTCCGATATTTCAAAATGCGACAAATTACGCAATGTATTTATTACGTTTAAAAAATTTGTGACAGACGGACAGAATCTCTATCTATATAAGACTAGCACAGCTACCCAGCAAAACAAAATAGAAAAAGTTAAAGTGTGTGTAACATCTTTATATTGAAACTCTACCCCTCTCAATCCATTTATCTATCCATCTCTCTTTCCCCCTCCCCGTTTTTCGACAACCCTCTTCTCCACCCTTCTTTCACCTCTGCCCAGCCCATTCCTTTCTATTGAAAATAATAATGATGTAAGTCATTCACCCGTCCTTTATATAATAGAAAATGGCTGCAAACCCGACCCTCTCTTGATGAAACCTGGCCCAGTTGACCCCCCAAAGAATGAATCATTTTTTTTTTTTTTTCACTTTTAGGTATTATTCACCCAGGGCAACACCAATCAAGAATATACCAACTTTGTGGGTGTTTGTTTCATAGTTTTTGACTTTTAGTTGGACACACACACACACACATCGAGACAACTGCCATTTCTATAATAGAAGATTTCTTGTTTGTTTTAGTACTTGTCAAACTTCACATTATCAAACTGTTAAAACTATGCGCTGTTTATCTTCTTACTTGTTTTAAATTGCATTATATAAACTGAATGTTTATGAATAACAATTGTCTTTGAATATGGACACAACTGTAAACAATTAAAATTATTAGACGATATTAATTCAAAAGAATTATTATACAGCCCCCCCCCAATAAATGCCACCTATTAAATCGTAAATAAAATTCACAATCCTTTCTAAAAATCCAATCATATCTGTCACAAATAAACTTCATTCTATGCCTGACTTGTCCACCAAGTTTCAGTCATGAATGTCCAACAGTCTTTATTTTTTCACTATTCAATAATATAGGGGGAGCACTTTGTTGATCGTCTTATCAGTAGGAGGTGTGATCTTGAATGTGTTTCAAAATCACTGGACCATAACTCTTCCAAGATTTTTATCCGTTAGACATTATCTTTGAGATAACCTATCAAAACAATTCCCAAACCATTCCTCAACTGGAGAGGGCGGCCATTGCAGCTAAAAATCAGGGCAGTGCAAAGAGAGGAGTGTGTCAGAGTTATCAACAATTTTGAATATTGAAGTTTATTTGTAGCAAGTATGATTGCATTGCAGCAAAAGATTGTAAATTGTATTAATGATTTGATGGGTTGCATCGTTTTTTTTTTGGAGGGGGGGTGGAGTCACTTGGTAGTTTTGCTTTCATCATTATCAACAAAAGTATCATTCTGCATGACTTTCAACGGAACTAAGAATTACACATACACACACACACACACGCATTTAATTTTTATTTACATACAACACACACACGTGCAAGACCTCGAATGACATCTCTATATTCCTTGCCAACACCGTAATTGACATTGCGTTGCCACGAACCGCAGTCAGAGGGATGCGTTGGAACAACCAAGCTGACTCCCGGGGCTCGTTCCCAGATGTTGATATTATCAGTCCGATGTCTTGAAAAAATCTAACCGTCTCATGACCAAGCACGCCTGATTTTCCACTGAAATTGGTTCGCAGATGAATCGGTCAGTGAGCGAGCTCTATTTGCCAGGCTTCCTTGTTTCAGTGAGCAGAGCCGCTGTGCTGGGCTTGACTGCGGATTCCGCAATCCTTGTTGGTGAGAAGGAGTCGGAACAGGTGGCGTCCCAGATCAGCGACTTTCCAGCTCGGAAAGCAAACACAGTCATCCCGTCGGGCCTGCGACTGTCACCCCTGTCCAGACCGATTGGTTCAAGAAATGATGCAAAACCTGCCGAGTTGAGACCTCGCTTGACTATGTCGTTAATTGCAGAATGGTGAGGTAGGTGGCCAGCACTAAACAACAAGAGACGGAATGCAGGGCAAACTCGTCAACGACTTGGCCACAGCGACACCGGTGTCGGTGACATAAACATAGCCCCAGCCGTTGTGAGACGGTGATCCGGATACTATCATTATCCAAGAGGTTTTTCCAATGTTGCTAAGAATTTCACTTTTAACACTCCAAGCAAAGCATAAAGATACAATTGTTTTATTGATTACATCTAACTAAATAACGTAATTTTGTAGTTTTGAAAAACAATGCCTATTTGAAAATAAAACCCAGTAACACGATGTTAAGTGGTTATTACGTTTTTTTAAATATAATAGCCACTCAAAATCTGGTTATTGTGATTAGGCCGGCCTACAGATATCATAGCTCTGCTATTATTATGATGGATATATAATTGAGAAGTTACTGAGTTTGGATATTACCTTATTTATAATAAGCAGGGCTACTCAGCATTGCTGGGAATGAATAAGCGAACACCTGCTCCCAACTCTGATCCCCAATAGTACCATTTTTATGCTTAGTTTTTTTCATTTCTATACTTTTCAGTTTTAATTGGCTCAGAATACTTAGAGCTAGATTAATAGTCGCCAGTTTTTGCTTGTGTGTATACGATGATGATCATCTTTAAAACAAAGTTAAATTGTGAGATTTTAAAAGTTGGACCTAAATAGCATTTAAGCTGACATCTCACACTTTGATTCTGACTAGCGAATTTTCATTTGTTATTGTTGTACCATGTTATTGGCACTTTAATAACATATTTCCCTGCAGTTTATCAAAAGTAAATGTAAATTTAAATCTATAGGGTGAGTTTCTTGATTTTTTTTTTCTTCTGACTCCACATTCACTAATTTGGTCCTTGGTGACGCCAAAGGAATGAATACTACAGTAATTTTTTTTTATCATAACTTGTTTGAGGTCATACTAAATCACAATATGTAAGGTATATATCTTTTGAGCTTTAGATAGACAGAAAAAAACGTTCTTTTATATAACAAGAGTCGCTCTATGAACCCAACGTTGCAGTTAAGTCATTTTAGTTTTTAATTGTTTGCAGAAAGAAACTTACACAAAAAAGAAATAAAATTTTAGTTCTAAGGAATAAAGCTCTTTTTATATATTTTCAATTAAAAATGAATTGTTCCCCTTGATGATTGATTTTTCGGTCATAATTGAAACATGTTTCCATATTACCAGTTGTCCGGGCGGGACTACATATTTTAAAAAAACAAAAAAAACTGTAGTGAAGTACGTTATTATTGTGCCAATAACACAGTACAACAATAACAAATGAAATTGGCAAGTCAGAATCAAAGTTAGATATGTCAGTTAAAATGCTATTCAGGTCCAATTTTTTTAATCTCACAAGCTTATATGTTCGAAGAGACAGGGTTCAACAGTTCGAAGAGACAGGGTTCAACAGTTCGAAGAGACAGGGTTCAACAGTTCGAAGAGACAGGGTTCAACAGTTCGAAGAGACAGGGTTCAACAGTTCGAAGCGACAGGGTTCAACAGTTCGAAGAGACAGGGTTCAACATCATGTCGAAGTAGAAACAAAAGTAAAGTAAAATAGTTGACCATAGCCGAGGGCAATCCAAAGGCTCCCTTTTATTTAGCCACTACACCGAGGTATGGGGGGGGGGTGTCACTCCTTTCCTAGGATTACTCCACTTACCCTTGATCCCCACCTTATAATGCTGAGTGTTTAGTAAGGGAGCATCATATCAGAAAGAGACCAGACTACAGCTGTGGACCAGATGGCTAGAGAATGCCCCCTTCCTACCGAGGCCTTCCCTCTCCGTTCATAGACACCCTGGTTCCAGTGGAAAACATTCAAACGCCTGAGAACAGCAATGGATCAATCAGAAGTTGCTATGACTAGATAGGGCTACAAATCTGACCTTGACATCTGCGAAAGTGGAGGGGAGGACCATACGATGCAACACTGCCTTTTCTGCCCTCTACTGCCCAACCGGTGCAGCTTGAAAGATCTTGCAGAGTGCAACAATAATGCGTAAAAAAGCAGAGAAACTGTCATATGACCACACGACACTTCAAAGAAGAAGACGGGAGCATAAAGTAGCATTTTTTGTTAAGTCTTTGGTATGAACCTACGGAGGATTGAACCCGGGTCTCCCGAACCATTAGCAAACACTCTTACAATTATGCCGGTCAAGAAACAATGTAAACAGGTAAATATTTCATGGTGACCAAATATTTAATAGAAAGCAAAATCAATTTTTATGTCATTTTAAAAACTGAAAAAAATATAATTAACTAAAAAAAAAAAAATGTTTATTTTATAAATTTGAAATTGAAAGCCATTCTTCCAAGAGAGAACCTTCTTTGTATAATAATTTGTCCTACTAAGAAATTGTATTCTGGTGAAAATGATTAACTTAAGACAATGTGTACATTTGTCCATATATCCTGTTCAGTCAATAAAGGAGGTAGACACAACAAACGGGGGGGGGGGGGGCAGAGGTTGAAAGTAACCTTATACTGAATCATAGTTTGTAAATTGATAAGGCAAGAAGAGGGGGGGGGAGTAGAGAATTGGTAGCATGGTTATTCTACAGACTTCTCACAACAACGTGTTCTCTGCTTTTGGAATTAGAAAGAGAGAGAGAGAGAGAAAGAGAGAGAGAGAGAGAAAGAGAGAGAGAGAGAGAAAGAGAGAGAGAAAACGAGAGAGAAAGAGAGAGAGAGTGAAAGAGAGAGAGAGAGCGAAAGAGAGAGAGAAAAAAGAAACTGGAAATCATAGACTCACTAGAAACGTTTTTCAGTTTAATCACTACCAGACGCCATCATGACCACTACAACAATTTATTCAACTCTGACTTCATTCAAAAATTCATAAATTGTGCTGTATCATTTAAGACATTCTTAATAACATGTGTTGGACGGCTTTTAGAAATTGACCTCCACACTAACCTATATCTGGACAGGTCTTTATTTATCTCTCTGTCCCTTAAATCCATCCTTAAGACTTCTTCCCCTGTTTTTCTCGTATTTTTTTTCAACATGATCATACCCACAAATTTTCTTGTTCTGCACACATCTCCCGATACTGTCCAAATTTAATCTTCCTCTGAGCTCATCAGATCTAAGCCTATCTTTAAGACTCACATTACACATCCATCGTATCATTTCTCACTATGCAACGCATGTCTTCAACCCTCACTGGTCAGGTTTCACTTCCATAAATCATCACACTGCGTACACATGTTTGATAGACTTTTCCATTGGTAAACAGTGGTGACGCTCTGCTGGTTAGTAATGGCAAAAGTTTTCTGAAGTTACTCCATCCACTCCTAACTCTTGCAATCACACTAGCACCTGCTCCATCTTGTGCTCAAATGGTATCACCAAGGTAACAAAACTTCTCGACAACCTAAATAGCTTCGCAATCCAAATATATTTTGAGTTCTAATCCGTCTCCATTGTCTTAAGATTTCTTGCACACAAACGGTTCATCATCTTTCAACCAACCTGTAACTCCACTGCACAAAACCATAAAAATTTATCGCTGAATGCAATAATTACAAAAACGTTTGGTTTAAAAATGAACCCTTTTAAGGTTGCTTAATGCCGAGGTATAATGCCCGTTAGATACAATTAATAGAACACAGCTGGGGGGAGGGGGATTGTGGATTTACGTCTTTCTTAATATTAGTATTAAGTAAATGACGACAATAGATCCGGTAAGATTTCAACTCGGTACCCAGTTGACTAATCATGCAGCCCCTCATTACCAAAAAAAATAAAAATAAATAATGAATAAATCCATTTATTTTTTCATGTTTTTTTAAATAATCAGTTGATAGATTTTTTTAAATAATCAGTTGATAGATTTTTTTAATAATCAGTTGATAGATTTTTTTAATAATCAGTTGATAGATTTTTTATAATAATCAGTTGATAGATTTTTTTTTAATAATCAGTTGATAGATTTTTTTTTAATAATCAGTTGATAGATTTTTTTTAATAATCAGTTGTATAGATTTTTTTTAATAATCAGTTGATAGATTTTTTATAATAATCAGTTGATAGATTTTTTATAATAATCAGTTGATAGATTTTTTATAATAATCAGTTGATAGATTTTGTATAATAATCAGTTGATAGATTTTTTTTAATAATCAGTTGATAGATTTTTTATAATAATCAGTTGATAGATTTTTTAATAATCAGTTGATAGATTTTTTAATAATCAGTTGATAGATTTTTTATAATAATCAGTTGATAGATTTTGTATAATAATCAGTTGATAGATTTTTTTTAATAATCAGTTGATAGATTTTTTTTAATAATCAGTTGATAGATTTTTAAAATAATTAGTTGATAGATTTTTTTAATTAAAAGTTGATAGATTTTTTATAATAATCAGTTGATAGATTTTTTATAATAATCAGTTGATAGATTTTTTATAATAATCAGTTGATAGATTTTTTTAATAATCAGTTGATAGATCTATCAACTGATTACAGTTGATAGATTTTTTATAATAATCAGTTGATAGATTTTTTATAATAATCAGTTGATAGATTTTTTATAATAATCAGTTGATAGATTTTTTAAATAAGTTGATAGATTTTTTTAAATAATCAGTTGATAGATTTTTTTAAATAATCAGTTGATAAATTTTTTTTAATAATCAGTTGATAGATTTTTTTAAATAATCAGTTGATAGATTTTTTTAAATAATCAGTTGATAGATTTTGTATAATAATCAGTTGATAGATTTTTTATAATAATCAGTTGATAGATTTTTTTTAATAATCAGTTGATAGATTTTTTTAAATAATCAGTTGATAGATTTTTTATAATAATCAGTTGATAGATTTTTTTTAATAATCAGTTGATAGATTTTTTATAATAATCAGTTGATAGATTTTTTTAATAATCAGTTGATAGATTTTTTTAAATAATCAGTTGATAGATTTTTTTAAATAATCAGTTGATAGATTTTTTATAATAATCAGTTGATAATTTTTTTTTAATAATCAGTTGATAGATTTTTTTAAATAATCAGTTGATAGATTTTTTATAATAATCAGTTGATAGATTTTTTTAATAATCAGTTGATAGATTTTTTAAAATAATCAGTTGATAGATTTTTTTAAATAATCAGTTGATAGATTTTTTTAATAATCAGTTGATAGATTTTTTATAATAATCAGTTGATAGATTTTTTTTAATTAAAAGTTGATAGATTTTTTATAATAATCAGTTGATAAATTTTTAAATAATCAGTTGATAGATTTTTTTTAATAATCAGTTGATAGATTTTTTATAATAATCAGTTGATAGATTTTTTTAATAATCAGTTAATACATTTTTTATAATAATCAGTTGATAGATTTTTTTAATAAAAAGTTCATCGATTTTTTTCAATAAACAGTTGATAGATTTTTAATGTTAAAAAGATTACCAAGACTTTCTAAACAAAAACATTTTTTTATCAGAAAGTCCACAGGAAAAAAAAAGGAAAAAAAAAAGAAGATGAATCGAGAGAGATGAATAACTGAATCATCTTTGAAGGGACACGTGGCACGATCGTCTTGTCGGAAACAGTGTTTATCGTGAAACAACAGATAAAGTTTGTTCATTTTTCAAATCTGTCGGAATTATAATAAACACCTATGTAGGTAAATACTGACCTATCAAGACTGAAGATGCAAGAGGTTTGCTTCGTAAGTCAGCTAGGGAAAACAAAGAAAAAAAAAAGATGCTAAATTTGGGTTAAAAAATAACCATATTTTGTTGCTTATTTACCAATTATTCAATTATAAAATTTGCAAATGTCTACAGAACATTTAGCACAAGAGACGCCGGTAACTAAAACAAATAAAGGATTCGATTTGTCCGTTTTTTTATGGCATATCAACCGCTTTCTGTATTATTAAACATCGAAACAATAATTATTATAATTATATACGATTCATTGAACACAAGCTGTTATTAAACAAATTAGCTAAGAGGGGAGATCGTAGGTTCATACCTTTCTAAACAGTTGTTTATGTTTTGCAATAATGTTCACCTTAGTCGGCTTGAGCCGGCTTCTTGCACCACATTCTGAACAATGGCGGCCCATGCACGCCGTTCATGAGCAAGGTCACAGGAAATAATTACCTGATCGCGATTCCACGGTCAGAGACCGATCACATGTCGCTTTGAAAGCACAGCTAACTCCTCTCTTAAACGTCGACTAATATACTTGTGTTACCCTGGCAGAGAGATAGGGGGAGATTACATCGCAAATTAATTCTCGCTCTAGGCAACAAGCTGAAGTTCTGAACCATCGAAAACATCGCTGCAACAAAACAGACGCTGGCAACGCAGTACGTGGCGAAGGCAGTCATTGTCAAGAAGTTGCAACTTCTGTTGATCGACAATCCTCATTGGCCATGTCTCACAGCCATAGAGGACGATCGCCGAGACAATAGATTGATAGACACACCCCTACAAGGACCGTTGCAGACACATAAAGACAGATGTAGTGGCCCGAACTTGACGATCGACATCCACCACGTACTACGTAGACAAAACAGACCCGAGGTGTACAAACAACTCCATGTCTTCCAAAACAGCGTCACTCATTGACTGTGATCTCCAGAGAAACCAAAGAGAGAACCGTAGGCTTTGATTTGTTGATGCGCATGTCCATGTGAAGTGCAGCCTCCCGCAGACTGTCCAGTGCAACCTGCACTTCGTCCTTAGTTTGTAATCAGTTTGCGTAAGTGAACGTGATGAGAGATTTGCAAGAAATTTCAACTAGCGAATTCCACAGATCTTGAAAATATCATCGAACCCCGCAAACGACGAGGAAGCTGACATTTAATTTATCGATTGCCACAAGTGATAATATTTTATTTTATTTATCTTCGGACGCGGAATTGCATTTTGGACTAAACAAATACGTAAAAACCGTATATCATTAATAAAGTATATTTATTTATATTCATTGCCGAGTGAAGTGTTTTGTTTTATGACATAAAACTGGAACAACGAAACGGGATGTTATTTTTATTTACTAAACTATTATTTGCAATCTGTTGTCTAACAAAACACAAAAATCATAATTCTTAGTTTGATTTATGAAAAACCATACAAGAAACAAATGCAAACCAAAAGTTTGTACAGAAATGTAATTATCAAGTTTTTACGACATTGTAAAATAATAAGACATGGATATTATATGAAAAGAATAAATCAATAACTTAAAACAGTAAATGCAGTCTTAAAATGATTGCGATGGAATGTGATATGCTTTTTTATCAGAACAAATGGAAGGAAAATATGATATGTTTTAAAAATTAAGAAAAAACAAAATTACATTTTTAAGCAAAAGGAAATACATGCTTGTGTTTCGTTTTCCCTTAAACTTGGTCGTTTGATAAAATGTGAAATTTAAATTATAAAGCAATTTTATAAAAATACTTGACCACTTGTGAGCCATTGTGTCAGTATTTGTTATATATATTATTCAATATTTACTACTAAAACTTTGATGATGTTGCTATCTTGTCACCGTGCACACTTTTCATCTGTATGTTTTAGATGAGTGGGGGGAGGGGATGATTTAAATAAATGTTGATTGATAAGAGAAATAGAGAATGATGTAAGTAAGTAAAAAAGAAAAAGAGTAGGGAAAGAGTAAGGGAGAGGGGGGAAGGGGAAAGAAGGGGAGAAGAGGAAAAGAAAGGGAAGAAGAGGAAAAGAAAGGAGAGAAGAGGAAAAGAAAGGGAGAGAAGAGGAAAAGAAAGGGAGAGAAGAGGAAAAAAGGGGAGAAGAGGAAAAGAAAGGGGAGAAGAGGAAAAGAGAAAAGGGGAGAAGAGGAAAAAAGGGGAGAAGAGGAAAAGAAAGGGAGAGAAGAGGAAAAAAGGGGAGAAGAGGAAAAGAAAGGGAGAAGAGGAAAAGAAAGGGAGAAGAGGAAAAGAAAGGGAGAAGAGGAAAAGAAAGGGAGAGAAGAGGAAAAGAAAGGGAGAGAAGAGGGAAAGAAAGGGAGAGAAGAGGAAAAGAGAAAAGGGGAGAAGAGGAAAAAAGGGGAGAAGAGGAAAAGAAAGGGAGAGAAGAGGAAAAGAGAAAAGGAGAGAAGAGGAAAAGAGAAAGGGAGAGAAGAGGAAAAGAGAAAAGGAGAGAAGAGGAAAAGAAAGGGAGAGAAGAGGAAAAGAAAGGGAGAGAAGAGGGAAAGAAAGGGAGAGAAGAGGGAAAGAAAGGGAGAGAAGAGGAAAATAAAAGGGAGAGAAGAGGAAAAGAAAGGGAGAGAAGAGGAAAAGAGAAAGGGAGAGAAGAGGAAAAGAGAAAGGGAGAGAAGAGGAAAAGAGAAAAGGAGAGAAGAGGAAAAGAAAGGGAGAGAAGAGGAAAAGAAGGGGAGAGAAGAGGAAAAGAAGGGGAGAGAAGAGGGAAAGAAAGGGAGAGAAGAGGGAAAGAAAGGGAGAGAAGAGGAAAATAAAAGGGAGAGAAGAGGAAAATAAAAGGGAGAGAAGAAGAAAAGAAAGGGAGAGAAGAGGAAAAGAAAGGGAGAGAAGAGGAAAAAAGAGGAGAAGAGGAAAAAAAGGGGAGAAGAGGAAAAAAGGGGAGAAGAGGAAAAGAAGGGGAGAAGAGGAAAAGAAGGGGAGAAGAGGAAAAAAAAGGGAGAGAAGAAGTGAGGAGGGGAAAAGAGAAGGAGGAGGAAGAAGAGGAAAAAGGGTAAAGAAAGAGAGAGAAGGAAAAGGGAGAGAGAGTGGAAAAGGAAATCATCCATGTACAGATGAAAAGTGTGCACGGTGACAAGATGACAACGTCATCAGTGTTTCAGGAGTAGATAGCTAAACTGGAAGAATTAAAGAAAGAATAAAAACACATTCTTTTACGAATCCGAGTCGACTTACCTTTCAACTGTTTCACTGCTTCTAAATTCGAAGCATCCAGGCGTAAAGTTGAAAGCTGCATCAGTTTCAGATCCCCTTCAGCTTCCATTTTACTAACACTCGATATTTTTTCAAGCATTTTTTCGGCCTATTTTAGAAAAACAAAAACAAAAATATTTTATTAAAAAAAAAAAGTTAACAGTTTTAATTTGGAAAAAATCATATTAAAAAAAAATGTCAACACTTTTTTAATTTGTAAAAAATTATAACTAAAAATGAAAGGCGAAAATTTAATTTTGGCCGTTTTGTGATAGGTTTATCAATAAAAGTACTTGACGTGCAATAAAGCAAGAATACCCGTCTCAGGATGGGTAAAATTCCGCAGACAGAACAATTTTGCACTACTTTCAGAGAGAGAGGGGGGGGGGAAAGAGAGAGAGAGAGAGGAAAGAGAGAGGGTGGAAAGAGACAGAGAGAGAGAGAGAGAGGGTGGAAAGAGAGAGAGAGAGAGGGTGGAAAGAGAGAGAGAGAGAGGGGGTGGAAAGAGAGAGAGAGGGGGTGGAAAGAGAGAGAGAGGGTGGAAAGAGAGAGAGAGGGGGTGGAAAGAGAGAGAAAGGGTGGAAGGAGAGAGAGAGAGGGTGGAAAGAGCGAGAGAGAGAGAGAGAGGGTGGAAAGAGCGAGAGAGAGAGAGAGAGGGTGGAAAGAGAGAGGGTGGAAAGATATGATATTAAATCTTCCTGAGAAAGAAGTTTGGTGTTTACAAGGGGGTTGTCAATTCCCAAATTTACTACCTAGATTTGCCGATACGACAGAAAGATTTCCGAGTTCGACAAGGTACACCTGAAGATGGTCGGATGGTTACATCGGCCAAAATGTTGTGATGAGAACAGTAGTCCAAATATACCAAATTCTACTAAAATACTTTATATTAGCTCGTGTAGAACTTAACAATGAGCACTTTGTGGTTTCTTTTCAATAGATTTTGATAAGCTAGCTATATATATATATATATATATATATATATATATTATTGTATTAGTAGCTATATTTATGAGGAAGTGTACTAAATATCTATCTGTGTCAGAGTTTATGAGAATCTATGTTTGGAGACAGTACATAGTGACTGGCAGTTCTCAGTTTTGCATTCCCCACACCGTTTTGCTCCCGCATGGGTTCTCTTCTTTTATATACATATACATTTTTTTTTACACAGAGCATCATGGGAAGTGACATTCGGTTGAAACCGTTTAATTGTTTTTTGTTTCTTATATGGTTGCAAAATTTATTTTGGCGGATAATTTTTTTTTTTTTTTTTTTTTTAAATCATAAATAGTAAAAAGGCTGATTTAAAGTTACAAAAATACAATTGTCATTTCAAAATTTGGATAAAAATTCATAACAACTGAAAGGATAATTTATTTTTTTAAATCATAAATAGTAAAAAGGCTGATTTAAAGTTACAAAAATACAATTGTCATTTCAAAATTTGGATAAAAATTCATAACAACTGAAACGATAATTTATTTTGGAACTCTTTCGAATGATCTCAAAGAATACGCTAGTATCGTATGTTTGTCCCCTAACATGTGTCACACTCTGTAACTCTAGATACAACTGTGTGATACTATAAACAGCCCCCACTCCTACCGAGAGAGATTGGCAAGGAAATGAATAATAATATGAAAGCGACGCATCTATTGTGCTATACAGATGAAGTGACGCCATGAGCAGTTAGTCAGGGACAAGATAGAGAATTTCAGAATGATGAATGTAGTTCCGTTAGAATTAAGCTGAAAAAAATGGACATCTAAGATTTCTAGTTGAGAATAGATATATTCGGGGGATGCTGGTTGTTAAAGGCAGATCGGCAACAAAACTCGACTGAGACAGGTTGGAAGGATTGAAAAAGGTAGAACGACAAAGTTAGGCTTAGCTGAGATTCGGAGATTGTAGAGACACTGACGACGGGACCCCAACAACACTCATGTCTAACAAGTTGCTTGTATACACTGTCTGCATTGTCTTTCTTATTATGAATGCTAATTGTGAACTATGGCTTTTCGCCCTCCGCAACCGGCAACACTAGAATCCCGACACAGTCAAGAAGACGATGAAGAAAAAGGAGAATCACAACAAGCATTTGGGGCAGAGCGTTCGACCGGACGCGCAAGTTTAGTTCAACATCTGAAGATATTAATGAATTCTTCCACCAACAATTTTGAAAATTATAAAAAATTAAAATATTATGCTAAGATTTGGGGGGTAATTTTATATCTTCAAACAGATGATCTTTGAAACCCATTGGAGACAAAACTGCTGCAGTATGGCATCGAGAGGCTCCACCAGAAACTACTGCATGGTCGAGACTTCATTCACCGAATGACAATACAGCAATCGTTGTATTCATAGATGAAAGTGACAATTTTAAAAAAAAACTCTGAAAATATTTTGTATTGATATTAAAAAGTGGTGATTATGAGAAACTTTACTAGGGAGAGGGGAGTCCATAAAATAGAGGGGAGTCTATATAATAGAGGGCTGTGTGGGTTCCGGTGATATCTGAGCTTAAAATTGTACACAAATTTCAATTGGAAAAACATTTTTTTGAAAAAGATGCAACTTCAGTTCACGCTACGTATGTTTGACTTTTGACCCTTTTTTTAAAACTTCTTCATCTCGTATACTTCTGATAGTTTTCGTTTTCACTGCTTCATCATTTTCTTTCTCATCTTTTGTGCTAGTTGGTGAATCGTTATTTTAGTTGACTTTCTGGAGATCTCTTTGATCTTCAAGTCTTCTGCTTTCTCCTCTCTTTCAATTAAAGTCTTCGATTATATCTGAAATCCAAGAACAGTTTCATCACTGTGATATCATACACTTGCTGATAAGACAGCCTCCTTAGGAGTTAGTCCAAGGACCCGAACCTTGAAGTATCAGACGGATAACGTCAGTCGAGCTGAAATGTTTACCTTCAGCACCCTTATTAGTGACATGACAACAAAGAAAAAAATTAAAAAATAAAATACCCAAAGCATCTCCACATACCGCTCACACTAAACAACAACTGACCGGCAAAACAGCAATTCTTCCCCCCTGGCAGAAATATCACGCATGGAATTTGAAGATTAAAGGACAAGTAACAAGTAAAGTGGTTGCTAAAAGTACATTTTCTTTGCTCCGATATGGTTACTATCCCTTTTGGCCAAGATCAAAGTGTAGTATCTGTTCCGATGGATACTACACCCCATAGACCGGTATCGTCTTGGCCTTGGGGGCTTGATTTACGCCGGTCTGTGGGTCTGTCCTGTGCAGTTCTAGGTGTCCACCCTCCCAGGCTTTGCCTCCCCTCTCTGGAGAGAAGTAAGTTTATTGCTTACTGCCTGAGGCGCCCCTACCGAGGAATGCCGACGGGGCTTCCCAGGCATTTTTTGTAGGCCAGAGTGCTCACCTTCTCGGGAGCTGACTTTTCAAGCCTCACTTTCCCGACCTTGTGTCACATCTTACCACTGTGGGAGGAAGATAAATAAAATGGTTACTATCCCTTTATATATATATATTTTAAGCTGGGACATAATGGGGGTGAACATAGGAGGTGTGGGTTTTAAATGGTTGTGGGAGGAAAAGACTAATACTTTTTAAATAACTTGCAGTGTATGGGGGGGGGGCAATATATGACGTGCAATGTGAAAGTAAAACTCTTTTAAGTGACATCATTTTGGAAAATATATTTGATTTGATCTGGGAAACATTTCGAGGATCCAGCTCGTATACCTATTTACTTGCCTCCCCATTAGGGCAGAGTTAGATACAAGGTCGGTTTTTAATGTCGGTGAAATCCAGCTACCTAAAAAGAAGCACTGGATTGAAACAAAAATAAAAATGTCCTCAGTCTAGAAGGATTCCTCCTTCATTGCCGAAGGACAGAGAAGATGACGTGTAGTATCAGAACAGATACTACACTTGGTGTTAAATGAATAAGATTAATTGAATTTACCTTGAAATCTGCCACTATCTGTTGGTGATTTAATTTCGTTTTTTCATCAACTGAAAAAGAAAGGAAAAAAAGTTCATTAAAAATCCTAACATTGTAGAAAATGTTTTTTTTAATATCTCAAAACATTTGCAGAAGCATTCGTTTTCTTTGCCATCTTGTATGTGCTTACATACATTATGTGTGAACCAAAACGTCAGGTTATTTTATTATAGAAGGAAAGTAGTTTTGTTTTATAGAATATCAAACCTTAATGAGTTATTTAATACTGAAGCAGAATGTTCACAGAAAGCATTTTTATTTTAATAAGAACCCGTGGTGCAGTGGATATAGTACTAAGTACAATTCAGTTCTAAGTGACAGTCATCTGAAGGTTGAAGGTTCAATCATCAATGCAGGCATTACGAACAATTGCAAATTACTGAAGACTTCTTTCCAGTCATGGCAGATGGAACGAGAGCATGCTACCCCCGGATTTCGTTCCAAATTCCGTCCAGATTCACGAGTTCGACAAGGTACACCTGAAGAAGGTCGGAGGTTACATCGGCCAAAACGTTGTGATAAAAACACCCAAGATGAGAACAGTAGTCCGAATATACCAAATTCTCTCTCTCTCTCTCTCTCTCTATATATATATAAAATCAAAAAATTACATTAGATCCTTTCAAGATACTGTGAAGCTCAATATAGTAGATAGAGCATTTATATACGGATGATAATGAAGTGATGAAATAGATAAAATTGACATAGTTTACAAGTTTATTAACTCATCAAGTGTTCAAGCAAGGAATACAAATACAAAATGGCTTCTCAAAGATAATGCCCTTATTGTCAGAAGGGCTGACAAAACGATCGAAGATTAATTATTGGAAATGCAAAAATTAAAACTTTTTTTTGAAAAATATAAGGAAAAAAACGTCTCAATATAAGTCCTAAGATCAAACACGATTCAAATTATAGGCAGAGAGTAGCATCAACCGTAAATGGTCCAAACTGTTTAAACAAGTTGAACAATGGTTTATGTTATTTGCAAACCTTAAGTTCTCCCAAAAATGGTATTTTGTAATAATCCCAGGGTGTGTTTTGAAAGTTGTTGATTGTTGAGTAGAATTTGATGATTATAAATAATCCCAGACATTTAGGCCTGAATGATGCTTGAAAATTATTCAGAGATCAATAAAATTATGTATAAATCCATATCTCAAAAACATTCTTGGCTTCTTGCATGTGACTTTAAATGGTTGAAAAGAGATAAACGTCAGAAAGCAAACTTATTAATATATTTATATACTTTTGCGATCTAATTTACAAACGTGTTTGTGGCATGAAAGAAATACATAGATAGCTAAGAGAGAGAGACTTGTTCACTTCATTACAAATAATTAGAATAATTAAAACAGAATTTTTTTCAAACATAGCTCAATCCCAGAACTGAGGTATATTTTAGCATGTATTTTGTGTCATAAAAGTATATAGGTAAGAAGCCTTAGGGAAACAAACGTTGATTGACTCAACTTTAGTATAATAATAGATGGTTTTAATGACAGTTTAGTCAGTTTTTTAAGGTTCAATAAACAACGATTTATTTAATTGTTTATGTAGTCGTCATCTTCGATGACCTCTTTCCATCTGTGAATAATCTTTTTTAAAGCCACATCCATAAAATTCCTTCATTTTCGTTTTCAGCTTGAAAGTCTTAATCCACTCAAATGATTTTGCAAACCTTTACAGAGATTGCAATCTGTTGGTGCAAGATCTGGTGAATATGGTGGGGGATGCCTAATTTCTTAGAATCATTCTTTGAGGAGATCTTTGTAATATACGTTTTCAAAATAATCAAATTGCGTTTTCATATCCTTAACAGTTCCCGACACAAGGTGTTAGAAAGAGACATAAAATGACGAAACACTCGGCTGCGTGTTTAGAATTCACATTATCTGTCTGGAACGTCCATCTTACTCAGAACATTGACCGCCTGGAAACTGTTTAGAGACGTGCAACCAAGCGAATACCATCCATCAGAAACCTGACATACTCTGAATGCCTCGCTTTCCTGGGATTCGATTCATTGAAGTTCCGACGTCTAGCAACAGCCTTGTTGAACACCTGACAAAATTATTCGCCATCTTGCCAAGAACAAGAACAACCGGAAGCACCTTTTTTGATGTCTACGTGTCTGACACACGTGGACATGCCTACTACAAAGTCAGAAAACAGCACAGATCCCATGACTTTCAGAAACATTTTGTCGAACTCAGAATTGCTGAAGCATGGAACAAACTGACTGCATCAATCGTTGGCTGCCGAGACACTGCATCCTTTAAAACTCTCATGCTTTTCTGAAATACGCCCAAATTACACCTGATGTCTCCCTCCATGCACATACACATCCAGTTTTGAGGAGATCTATTGCACCTGAGCACGAGACACAAGGATTTCATTATTATTATAACAGATGACAACTATTGATTTTAATGTTTATATTTAATTGCAAGGTTTGGTTGTTTTGTTGGTACTTATATCGAATAGGAACCAGTTTGGATGAAAGTTAAACTCAATCTGATGGAATATATCGAATATGCCTTTGCTACCGCAACTATTTTACATCTACAAACACTCATCTATTCTTTCAACGTGGCCATACATCGAAGTCTACTGTTCTGCACACCTCTCGATACTGTCCAGATTTAATCTTTCTGAGCTTATCTAAACTAAACATGTCTTTAAGACTCACATTACACATCCATCGTATCATTCTCACATCATTTCTCTCCATGTCTCACACATGTCCTCAACCCTCACTGGCCAGGTTTCACTTCCATACATCATCACATTGTGTACACATGCCTGATAGACCCTTCCCTTAATTACAGGTCATCGTTAACTTATGACCTATTCAACTTACAACTAGACACACTTAATGACTATATATATAGGATAAAATACATTTTTGCTCGATGAGACTTTTTATTTTCTTATATGTTTGTAAAATATCGGGCTGGGGGTTCTAATTTCAGTATTACGTTACATACGTGAAATTCAATGGTTTTAAAAGTAACAAAGAGAAAATAGTAATAAACTATGACTTAAATCTGATTACAAAAAAATAATGAGCTAAGAAAATGTTGATAAATTATGACAATTTCATTACACAGTCTAATATTCTTACAGTAATTTAACATGGACCGATCTACGTTCACTAAAGAGCAGTTGGTCATAACCAATTGCGATCCTAAGCCGACAACAATCTGTATATTCCTTTAAAGAATTTTACAAAAGTTTGCCTATCATCAAAGTTGTAAAACATATCAGGCTTGACTACAATTTGAAATCGTTTCTTCTTCATTCTCAAACGACGCAAGTAAATGCTTTAAAGAATTTTACAAAAGTTTGCCTATCATCAAAATTGTAAAAACATATCAGGCTTGACTACAATTTGAAATCGTTTCTTCTTCATTCTCAAACGACGCAAGTAAATGCTTTAAAGAATTTTACAAAAGTTTGCCTATCATCAAAATTGTAAAAACATATCAGGCTTGACTACAATTTGAAATCGTTTCTTCTTCATTCTCAAACGACGCAAGTAAATGCTTTAAAGAATTTTACAAAAGTTTGCCTATCATCAAAATTGTAAAAACATATCAGGCTTGATTACAATTTGAAATCGTTTCTTCTTCATTCTCAAACGACGCAAGTAAATGCTTTAAAGAATTTTACAAAAGTTTGCCTATCATCAAAATTGTAAAAACATATCAGGCTTGACTACAATTTGAAATCGTTTCTTCTTCATTCTCAAACGACGCAAGTAAATGCTTTAAAGAATTCAATTGCCCTGTGCGGGTTTCCTTTTTAGATTTTTACGTAAAAGGTTAAAAAAAAAAAAAAATTGACGCCTCACTATGAGACGTTCTCTTTTCTACATTGTGAACGTGCTTGATAGCAATGGATTTAGTCCTATGAGATGAATGTCCATTTAAAAGCACAAATTTAGCCATTTTTTCGCCTGGCCTTGAAGATCCCGCCAAAAAGTTGCCAGCAGAGAAAACTGATTAAATCAAAGAAACTTTCAACACAATACACTCGACACAGGTCACGCTGACATTTATCAATAGTTTTTGTTTTTTTATTATTAATAATATCAATATTATTATTATTATTAATAATATCAATATTATTATTATTATTAATAATATCAATATTATTATTATTATTAATATCAATATTATTATTATTATTAATATCAATATTATTATTATTAATATCAATATTATTATTATTATTAATATCAATATTATTATTATTAATATCAATATTATTATTTACATCATTGCATTTAGAAATGAAGATTAGCAAAAAACTGTCTTTTTTTTTAAATTTCTTTTTCAAGAGAAATCTGTATTATTTATATACGAGCAGGCGTACTTGATGTTGGTGAGGTGTCAGATTAATAAAATTTATAGATCGACTTTCGACCCACCCGACTAATAGCAAAATCCCACCCCTTCACTGTATGCCTAGATGCTGGAATTTTTTTTATTCTAATAGCTTCTTTCCTCAGATTGCTTGTCTTTGGAATTCCCTCCCTACCAACATGCAGAAATTTAAATATGTGAAAAAAAAAAAAAATCTTGCTGCTAAACTCCACACTCAGGTTACTCTCTTATAAATACGGCCCCTATTACAGTAGACCCTCCCAGGCTTTGCCTCCCCTCTTTGGGGAGGAGTAAGTTTATTGCTTACTGCCTGAGGCGCCCCTACTGGGAAATGCTGACGAGGCTGCCCAGGTAATTTTTAAAAAGCCAGAGTGCTCAAATTCTCGATCGCTGGTTCTTTCCCACTTTCTCGACCTTGTGTCACATCTTACCTTGTGGGAGGAAGATAAATAGAAGTAGACACTTATGCCATGTTTGCGGTGAAACTTTTTTTTTTTAAACACTATAGGATGAGAGTTAATGAGATGGATTTTCAGTTTAATGATGAAGAATATTAGATGATTGAAAATGATGAAGAATATTAGATGATTGAAAATGATGAAGAATATTAGAAGATGATTGAAAATGATGAAGAATATTAGATGATGATTGAAAATGATGAAGAATATTAGATGATTAAAAATGATGAAGAATATTAGATGATTGAAAATGATGAAGAATATTAGATGATTGAAAATGATGAAGAATATTAGAAGATGATTGAAAATGATGAAGAATATTAGAAGATGATTGAAAATGATGAAGAATATTAGAAAATGATTGAAAATGATGAAGAATATTAGAAGATGATTGAAAATGATGAAGAATATTAGATGATTGAAAATGATAAAGAATATTAGATGATTGAAAATGATGAAGAATATTATGAGATGATTGAAAATGATGACTGGAAGCAAAAAAATTTGATTATTTAAAAACAGTTTGACAAGTATTTGTTTACATTGGATTTGAAAATGCCCCTGTTATATCCTGCAAGGAAGTAGTTCTGTAGTAATGTGTTCCACAGATAACTTGAAAATCTTCAATAAGAACTGCATGGTTATACTCTACTTGTTTTGTGAAAACAGTAATTCACTTCTGCTGCATACTTTTTTCAGAAAAATATTTAAATTTTGAAATTGGTAAAAATGGGAATCATTTTTCTTTTTTTTTTTGTACAGTATCTCTGGTGAGTTTGATCATTCACTTTAGATTAAAATTGTCAGATTTTAAAACTGCACCCAGTTTTCGGTACTCTTATAGAGAATGCACCGCGTTTCTGTGACTTTGTGTTGTCAACGTTCAGGCAGATCTCGGAAGCGCTCGAGAGTTGACGAGGCGAAAACTACCAAACGCTAAATTGAAAACTGACGGACGATAAATTCAGATGAAGAAAATCAAAGTAAAATACATACATAAAAATAAAGAACGAACAAATCATAGCGAAACAACTGTTATTAATTAGATCTTTCTTTTTCTGTTTTTGTCAAAGGAACCATTGTTAATAAAATGTTTTTAAATGAAATGTTTTTTTGTTTGTGCACTGGAAAGTTTCAAAAGATGTTTTTTTTTTATATAACAAACAACAAAACCACTGTTTTTTAACCAATGTCTTGTTTGTTTGGGTTTTTTTTCCAGTTTTTTTTCCAATGTTTTCTTTTCTTTTTAACATTTTTAGAGTTGAGGGTTAGAGTTAGCGTTTTGCTAAAAGTGACCGTTGCTGACAGAACTCAGAGTCCTTTGGAAGATTCAACGCAATGACACAGATCGTAGAAATTCATTTTTTTTGTTTAACACGCTGCAGATCGTAGAAATTAATTTCTTCCAAAAGTTATCGCCTGCTTGCTTGGAACCTGATTGTCTAATGCCTGCTGCAACCTGATTGGTTAATAGTTTTGTCAACTCTCGGGCGGTCCCGAGACCCTGCCCGAACGTTGACAACGCGATGTCACGGAAACGAAGTGCATTCTCTCTAAGAGTACCCAGGTTTCATCCTTCACAATGTTATTTCTCTGCCCAGCTGACTCTTTGACTGAGTACAATTATATCGTTTGCTCATATGTAAGAGAACTGGTCAGCTGATTGATTTTGTTATTTATCATCTTATATATAAAGAAAAGTTAGTCTGATTCCTGACTTTAAACCTAAATAGCACTACATATGACAAATCGATATTTTATTCCAACTAGTCAATTTGTTTTATTTCTTCTACCATGTTCTTTGCAAAGAAAAAAATGTATTTCAATTCAGTTTCTTTAAAAAAAATACTTATTTCGACTAGGAAGAGTGTTAAACTGAAGGCATTTTCCGTTCATGACCTAAACAGCACCAGCCGCTTACGAACTTAACAGAAATTTCTACATGACTCTACCTGTGCCCTATTCCAGATTAACAGTAGTTTACAAAGTAAAGTTGATCGGATACTCGTGAGTATCATTTTACTTTCAATATTTTGTGCTACAAACCTACAAACCATTCCAGCAACGCGGTGATTCATAATTGATAGAAGACTTGGTCTTTGTAATGTATTGGCAAAGACAACTTTAGTAATTGTGTGTATATTTTTATTTTTTCGTATTCTCTGTACTATTTCATCTGTAATATCTAGATTATTCGGAGTACTGTTCCCATCTTGTACATAATTTCAAACGGAACCCTTTATCTAATCCACGGGGATAGCTTGTTCTCATTCTCCCAGCCATTACCGGGTAGAAGTCTTAAGTAATTCATAATTGTATTCTTAGTATCGCCCGCACTAAGGATCGAACCTTCAACCTCCAGAAGACTATTACTTAGAACTGATTATAACTTAGCACCTTTATCCGTTGCAGCACGAGTCCTTGCGTACGGATTCCAGAGACAAGACGCACCTGAAGAAAGTTGGAGGTTACATCAGCCAAAACGCGAGACTCACATCCAAGATGAAAACAGTAGTCTAAATAATCAATCCTCATCTAAAAAATTCTGATACTATTTGATCGGTTGATCATTCTTTCCAAAATACGAACAAACTTATGTAAGTTAGACGACAATAACTCAACTTTTGTAAAGTGTTTATTTCATCAAATACTATTCAAAGGTTTAGTGAAAAAAAACAAAAACAAACAAAACAAAACAAATAGCCTGTGTTTTATTTAAGTTATAAAATTCTTTGTTATTTTTCGAACAAAAGTTCATAAAGGTAACCATTTTGATGATTATTTAAAATATTAGAAAATAACTCCGGTTACGACTAATCATGATTGGTGATTCTTTGGAACGTACTTGACAGTGACGAGAACAAATATATGACCTTCATTAACCCCCAACACTAACCCTAAGTTCAGGATGGCGGTCGAGAATGCCGGGATCTGGGCCGAGACCTCTTATACAGATCATACGGCAGTTAAAATAATAATAAGATTCAAATTTAAAAACAAAAAAACTCTTTTCATGGAAACTTGGAAGAATAATTGTTAACAGAGAAACAATTAGAATCTTATTTAGATTTTTTAGCAGAGGATCATAATTTCAAGAAGAACTGAATATTCTAATTTACTAATTTTTTCTCCTTTTTTTCCTTTCTTAGTAAAAAGAAACTGAAACTAAGGGGAGTAATGAAAAAAAATAAAAAATAAGATTAATATAAAAAAAAGATTAATAAAAAAAGAAGGATTAAAAAAAAGGATTAATAAAAAAAAGATTAATAAAAAAAAGGATTAATAAAAAAAAGGATTAATAAAAAAAAGGATTAATAAAAAAAAGGATTAATAAAAAAAAGGATTAATAAAAAAAAGGATTAATAAAAAAAAAGATTAATAAAAAAAAAGATTAATAAAAAAAAGATTAATAAAAAAAGATTAATAAAAAAAAGATTAATAAAAAAAGATTAATAAAAAAAAGATTAATAAAAAAAAGATTAATAAAAAAAAGATTAATAAAAAAAAGGATTAATAAAAAAAAAAGATTAATAAAAAAAAGGATTAATAAAAAAAAAAATTAATAAAAAAATGGATTAATAAAAAAAAGATTAAAAAAAAAAGATTAATAAAAAAAATAAAAGGATTAATAAAAAAAAAAGATTAATAAAAAAAAGATTAATAAAAAAAGATTAATAAAAAAAAAAGGATTAATAAAAAAAAGATTAATAAAAATTAAAAAAAAACAGAAAAGGAGAATTTCTTCTCTTGAATACCTTGTGGCGTCGGTTGCGTTGGCGGTTGAATTGATGGTTGTTGGGGCGCAGGTTTTGGGGTTGCGTGTCTTGCAGGTGCGGATTTGGGTGATTTCAGCTTAGGTTTCGGTGATGCTGCCACCTGAGAAGCACGCGTCGAATGACGGTTGGAGGTGGTCGAATCTGAAACAGACCATAACACTTAAGTCAGAATTTTAGATTCATTATAACACGACAAGATAACAATGGTGTATCTAAAACACAAAAAAGTTTGTACATCAATCGATTTCTGTTCAAAAATAAACAAATCAGAAAACCATTAATTTCAAAAGCAGACGTCGTAAAGCACTTAGAGTGGAGTAAACACCTACAGAGATGGCCCTTGGAGCAGTGGAAGAATGCTACGTTCTCAGACAAGTCATTCTTTTTATCTCATTTCCAACCACCAGCAGCATTTGATTCAAACTGCTTTCTTCCAACCACCAGCAGAGTATACATTTGATTTAAACTGCTTTCTTCCAACTGTTAAACATAGAGGATGATCTGTGATGATCTGTGATGATCTGCTGGTCCAATGATCTTTTTTCTTCATGACACAATTAATAGTTGACACTAAACATTTTATCTGATCAAATGCATCCTATGGTTGCGGAGCCGTTTCCGGAGAGGAACAATCTTTCAAGGTAATAATGCACACGGCTAAAGTTGTTACTGAATGGCGCCAAGAACATTCTAGTGAAGTAGAACATTCTTATCTGCCTATGACAGTCCCCAGATCTGAATATAATTGAACATTTATGGTAGTGCTGGGACAATTAATAGGAATCATGAAAAGCAGAACTTTTTGAGGTATCGGAATCGGTATCGGAAAAATTAGAGCCTTATTCTGGATTCTAAAAACGATTCTTTTATTTATTTTTTAAACTTAATTTTCTATTGCTAGCACTAATAATAAAAGTATAAATATTTATTGGGTTTAATATATATTGATTTTAATATTTATTGGGTTTAATATTTATTGATTTTAATATTTATTGGGTTTAATATTTATTGATTTTAATATTTATTGATTTTAATATTTATTGATTTTAATATTTATGGATTTATTTATTGATTTTAATATTTATTGGGTTTAATATTTATTGATTTTAATATTTATTGGGTTTAATATTTATTGATTTTAATATTTATTGGGTTTAATATTTATTGGGTTTAATATTTATTGATTTTAATATTTATTGAGTTTAATATTTATTGGATTTAATATTTATTGAGTTTAATATTTATTGGGTTTAATATTTATTGGGTTTAATATTTATTGATTTTAATATTTATTGGGTTTAATATTTATTGATTTTAATATTTATTGGGTTTAATATTTATGGATTTTAATATTTATTGGGTTTAATATTTATTTATTTTAATATTTATTGGGTTTAATATTTATTGATTTTAATATTTATTTATTTTAATATTTATTGGGTTTAATATTTATTGATTTTAATATTTATTGATTTTAATATTTATTGGGTTTAATATTTATTGATTTTAATATTTATTGGGTTTAATATTTATTGATATTAATATTTATTGGGTTTAATATTTATTGATTTTAATATTTATTGGGTTTTATATTTATTGATTTTAATATTTATGGATTTATTTATTGATTTTAATATTTATTGGGTTTAATATTTATTGATTTTAATATTTATTAGGTTTAATATTTATTGATTTTAATATTTATTGATTTTAATATTTATGGATTTATTTATTGATTTTAATATTTATTGATTTTAATATTTATTAGGTTTAATATTTATTGATTTTAATATTTATTAGGTTTAATATTTATTGATTTTAATATTTATTGATTTTAATATTTATGGATTTATTTATTGATTTTAATATTTATTGATTTTAATATTTATTAGGTTTAATATTTATTGATTTTAATATTTATTGGGTTTAATATTTATTGATTTATTTATTGATTTTAATATTTATTGATTTTAATATTTATTAGGTTTAATATTTATTGATTTTAATATTTATTGATTTTAATATTTATGGATTTATTTATTGATTTTAATATTTATTGATTTTAATATTTATTAGGTTTAATATTTATTGATTTTAATATTTATTAGGTTTAATATTTATTGATTTTAATATTTATTGATTTTAATATTTATGGATTTATTTATTGATTTTAATATTTATTGATTTTAATATTTATTAGGTTTAATATTTATTGATTTTAATATTTATTGGGTTTAAACTACCAGTGCAACTAAAATCTATTGATCATAAGAACGAATTTAGGTAAAAATGGCGCGAGTGAATAAATAGGAAAAATTGGCACAAGTAAAAAATATTGATGAAAATCTCACAATTAGTTTATCAAATCAGTATTTTCAACAAATTATGAGGAAAAGATTAAAGAAAAAAATAGAAAGATTAAATCGTATAATGTATGCCCCCCCCAAAAAAAAGATTAAATCGTATAATGTATCCCCCCCCCCCCTTATACTTTTGCGAAAATAGATGCACACATTGCACATGATTTTACGGTAATCCGAAAATTGAAAAAAAAAAAAAAAACTCTATAACTAAATATTTAGAAATTGAAAAAGAATCGGAATCTGTAATTGTATCAGAATAGGGAATTTAGAAGAGAATGGGTAATTGTATCAGAATAGGGAATTTAGAAGAGAATGGGTAATTGTATCAGAATAGGGAATTTAGAAGAGAATGGGTAATTGTATCAGAATAGGGAATTTAGAAGAGAATGGGTAATTGTATCAGAATAGGGAATTTAGAAGAGAATGGGTAATTGTATCAGAATCGGGGGGGAAAATATTGGAATCATCCCATCACTAATTTAAGGTGCATTTTAGAAAAACAAGTAAGAAGTCGACATCCTCCAATATCATTATAAGAACTAGAGACTTTCCTAATTGCCGCAATATTGCATCCCTGCGCTTGTTTTACAAAGACTTCCACAGAATGTGCACCAAAGAACTCACTACACTTGCACCCCATAAATGTAAATACCCCAACCAACTCGATTAGCAGCAAAATCCCACCCCTTCACTGTAGAGGTTCCTAGATACCAGAAAACTTTCTACTCTAAGAGCTTCCTTCCTCAAACCTCTTGTCTTTAGAATCCCCCCCCCCCCGTTTCCCTAACCGTATCAACATGCAGAAATTTAAATGTAATGTGAACAAATATCTCGCTGCACAACTCCCCACTTAGGATGCCCCCTTATAAATCTGTGCCTTAATCACAGTAGCCCCTTACGTCTCAAGTGGCAACGTGATGGCTTGTCTGGAATGAATAAAAGTAAAAAAAAAATAAATAAAAAAAGCTGAAAAATGGACAAAAATTCCTTTGGAAACAATTCAAACGTTGCAAGAGTCCATATCTCAAAAAAAATTAGAACTGTAAATATTGCCAAAGGTGGTCTTACCTCATCTTAAAATAATTTTGTTGGAAATTTTAAGGAGTTTCCATGGCAAACCAGAAGAGTAAGCGACTCAAAGTCAGCAGCAAACGGTGTTCTGTCAGATTCCGTTCCAGATATTAAAGACTTCCTCTTTTGGGTTGTTTACTCTTCTGGTTCGTCAAGTTTTGTACTAATTTGTATTTATTAATTGATTTATTAAATTGTTAGGTGAAAGTACAGAATAGTTAACAAAGCCCCTCCCCATGTTAAGAATGACTTTCTAAATAATAAAGGAAAATATAATGAAATGTCTGTTTTTTTTTGTTTTTTTTTAAATAATTTATTTTACAAAAATAATTAGAAAGCCATTCTTAACATGGAAGGCGGAGGGGCGAGGGGGCTTTGTTAACTATTCTGTAATAACAATTTAATAAATAAATACATTTGTGAAACTGAAACTCTAGCCGGAAGTTATATTATCGATGAAGTTTAATATCAGGAACTAAATTTTACAGAACAATGTTTGCTGCTAATTTTGAGTCGCCGTTTCCATTATTTTGTCTAACCTGTTTATAAAACAATACAAGACTTTGCTTCAGAGTAGAATAAACAGAGATCTCAAAAGAGAAGTGATAGCTCATATGTTAAATAACGCTATCAATTGTTAGGTAGAATGCCAGTTAATAATTACCCATAATATCTAACGATATGTTTTTTATACGTAGGAATATGTTATTTGCCCAATCATCCCATTGAAGTAGACCTCCCACCGATTCCTTTGTTTTTATTCAAAATTCCAGGCATACCTTCCGTTACATTGCTAATAATGAATTTTTCACCATCATCTGCCAATAAAGAATCTCTCGTTTTGTCTGTTTTCTGCATCCGCGGGAATATTGCAATGTCCATCACCGACAACATTTCAGGTAGGAGCGCAAAAAGATAGAAATAGAGGTGGGACGTAATGGGTGAAAATTTCAGATTCATGCGAGTAGTATTTTTTTGTGTTCATTTATACATAAATAACACTAAACAATCAAACATTTTGAACATTTTGCAAAATTCAGAAGGTGCAGGCCAAAAATAGCCGTTAGGGCTCCACAGGACTCAAAATCCATCATTTTTCGGTGAAAAAGTGGTTTCATGCGACATTGCAGGTCCTAAAACATCCTCAAAAGCTATGAATAGATATAGATGGTTAAATCTGATATAGTACTTTAATTTAGGACCATTTTCAGGCTGTGAAAGGGTTTTCATGAATGTAGAATAGCCCAAAACTAGTGGCCTGCACCTTCTGAATTTTGCAAAATTTTCAAAATGTTTGATTGTTTAGTGTTATTTATGTATAAATGAACACAAAAAAATACTACTCGCATGAATCTGAAATTTTCACCCATTACGTCCCACCCCTAATATGAATCTGAAATTTACACCCATTACGTCCCACCCCTAATAGAAACGTGAGCAAATGCAGATCGAAATCGAGTTCTTTCGAACAAAAGTTACGGAAAATCAGAGTGGATTGTTATTTGATTTATTCAAGTAAATACGCTTCAATATACAAATGCTCACAAAATATACAAAACTTGATTAACTTTCTTTACCTTATCTATTACTAGTTGTATCTACCCGGCGTCGCCTGGGAGTGTATTAACTTGAAATTTGTTTCATTTTATCAATTATTTTCAAAGAAAGGGAAGTAAATCTGTAATGGAAGAATACAGAGTTAACTTCCCTTTTTAAAAAATGGTGGCTATATGAAAATAAAACCGACCGGATAAATTGTTTTCTGGGAAGAATTAACTCGAATTACATTTTATTATCCTTAACAACATGGACCAACGTTCAAGAAAATAAAACGGCTATTCAGAATGAAATATTGATTTTGTAGGAACGAAATGTATCAATGATGAGAATCGAGAAGCCAACAGATTTTACTTTATTATTGATAATGAAACACGCCCAAGACGAAATGCATGACCACTGATAAAAATCAACATATCAACATCAACATCAGCGTCCAAGTTACAGAGTGTGTTTACCTTAGATACAAGCTGTCTTCATCTAACGACGGGCAAACAGTTGTGAATCACAGAATAGGCTTAAGTTGGGATGTCGTCACAAGAAACAAAACCGCTCGAACTTCTAAACGCACACCATACAAAATCAAAGCGAAAATATATAACGCATATGTCCTTCCTGTAGTCTTAGATGTGTCAACGGGACTGTAAAAATTACATCAGAAAGTAGAAACTTTCCTAGGCCACGTCGTGGACTTCATTCCTGATCATAAACTATCTGATCGCATCAATATCGCAGAGTTGCGGAAACTCACTGTCATCTCATCAATATCCTCTGTCGTCAAATGTAAAGTGTTGAGATTGTTTGATCACGCTAAGCATTCAAGTGTAGAGCTATTCAAAATAGGAGTTGAAGGCATCATACAAGGAAGCCGGTCGAAAGGTTGACAAAAGAAAAGATGGATAGACAACGTTTGTGAACGGACGAACATGAACATAAACCAAACGAACACGTTGGCGCAAGATCGTACGACTTGGAAGACCGCAACTCTGTTAGTGCGTATTCTGCCGCGAAAATGTTTAATAAATAATTTTTTAAAAAAATGTTTAATAAATAATTTAAAAAAAAAATGTTTAATAAATAATTTTAAAAAAAATGTTTATTAAATAATTTTTAAAAAAATGTTTAATAAATAATTAAAAAAAAAATGTTTAATAAATAATTTTTTTAAAAAATGTTTAATAAATAATTAAAAAAAAAATGTTTAATAAATAATTTAAAAAAAAATGTTTAATAAATAATTTTTAAAAAAATGTTTAATAAATAATTTTAAAAAAATGTTTAATAAATAATTTTTTTTAAAAATGTTTAATAAATAATTAAAAAAAAATGTTTAATAAATAATTAAAAAAAAATGTTTAATAAATAATTAAAAAAAAAAATGTAACCTCAAAAGAAAATCAGAGAACACTAATTCCCTAAGTTAGAAGCCACAACTCTATGTCAGATAACAAAAAAAACAAACTTGGATAATGGCATAATGGTAATAATGTTCGCTAATGGGTTGGGAGAATCCTCTGTCGAGTCATACCAAAGACTAAAAAATGGTACTTGATGCTTCCTTGCAAAACAATCAGCATTATAAGGTGAGGATCAGGGGTAAGTGGTGTAATACTGGGAAAGAAGTGGCGTCCTCCCTTACATCTGTGTAGTAGCCAATGAAAAGGGAACCTTTGGGTCACCCTTGACTACTGTCGAACAACCTAACTATGAGTAGTAAAAAGAAATGTTGGGGAAAAAAAAAATGTTTATTCATGAAATCTCACTTGAGTCAGTTTAGTTATGTGGCAGTCAACACGGAAAGGATGACGCTTGGTGAAAATGATAGCGTATACTACACGTTTGAATGAAAGTTTTGTATATAAAAAGAAAAAATAGGAAATTTACACAAGTTAATCATTATCAAAATCATTTTTCAAATATTAAACGCTTGAGAGAAAGGCATTTGGCAAGTGTGAGGAAAGGGGCAGGCAAGCTTTCATTGATGAAGCAGATAAATGCCTGGAGAGATGAAGAGAGGGCAAGAACGACAGAGAGAGAGAAGGCGAGAACGACAGAGAGAGAGAGAGAACAACAGAGAGAGAGAGAAGGCGAGAACGGCAGAGAGAGAGAGAGAAGGCGAGAACGGCACAGAGAGAGAGAGAGAGAGAGGGCGAGAACGACAGAGAGAGCGAGAACGACAGAGAGGGCGAGAACGACAGAGAGGGCGAGAACGACAGAGACGGCGAGAACGACAGAGACGGCGAGAACAACAGAGAAGGCGAGAACGACAGAGAGGGCGAGAACAACAGAGAGAGAGAGAAGGCGAGAACGGTACAGAGAGAGAGAGAGAGAGAGAGAGAGAGAAGGCGAGAACGGCACAGAGAGAGAGAAGGCGAGAACGGCACAGAGAGAGAGAACGACAGAGAGGGCGAGAACGACAGAGAGGGCGAGAACGACAGAGAGAGAGAGAAGGCGAGAACGGCACAGAGAGAGAGAGAGAGAGAGAGAGAGGGCGAGAACGACAGAGAGGGCGAGAACGGCAGAGAGAGAGGGGGGGGGCGAGAACTGCAGAGAGAGAGAGGGGGTGAGAAGAGACAGAGAAAAGAGAGAGAGAAAAAAGAGAGAGAGATTGAGGAAAGAAAGAAAGAGAGAGGAGAGAGCGCTTTCTTAGCCCTAACCGCAGAATATGATGGATAATGTGTTAAGTGTCTCCAAGACCTTGCATCTCTTACTACTTCTTGATATCACATCATCTTCTTTGTGGTTTACCTCATTTTCTGCACTCCTCCACCATTCCTTCTAAACATATTAGATCAGCAATCAATTGGTTTATGCTTTCGTATATATTTTCCAGGTTAATTACATGTCTGAGATTAGAAATCCATCTCATTTCGAAAATCTCCTTTCCTTTCTTTAATCAAGAAACTTCCGTTGATAACATCGACTCGTTATTCAGTTCATAAAATTGGAATAGTCACGCCACGGAAACTTAATCGACTCACTAAAAGAAGCTATTAACAAGTATCGGCTCTATTTAGAATTAATGGCCAGAATTTTAAGCAGATAAAGATTCTTCTTTTTTTAAGGGGGGGGGGGTAATCACTGGCAAGTGGTAAAAAGATAAGACTGCGAATGGGAAGGGGGGGGGGGCGATACAAATAGGATGGGAGGGAAGTCATAAAATTGGAAGGATTTCTTCTTTTTTATTTACTTACCCAGCATCTCTTTGAGTTCCGATATGAATGTGGAGTCATACACATTGCGCTCTTCCCAAATGGTGAATATTCTGCCCACATTTGATTTGATGGCGGAATCACTGCAAAAAGAAATATCACAGAATTAAGATCATTTTTTTTTTTCAATAAAAAAGATGATTTGTTTTTAGTTTTTAATTTTGGACAAGGAAAATTAAATGTAGACAGTGTAGGGTGAGGTATGCCGAACAGGAGACTTAGTTGGTTTGGTCACATTGAAAGAATAGATGAGAGCTCTTGAGTTAGTAGATGAAGAACAGTTGAGTAATAAGGTGAAAGCCAAAAAAACAAATGGGAGGAAGTGATAAGGATGGATTTGAGAGAAAGAGGGATTAATAAAGACCTGGGCCGAGATAGGTTATTGTTATTATTATTATTATTATATTTTCCTTGGCTTTACCCTGGGAACTGACTCTACTACCGCTACCCTTCTACATCTACTAACACAAGTACTCACATCCATCTTTCAATGTGACCAAACAAACAAAGTCTCCTGTTCCGCACACATCTCCCTATACTGTACAGATTTAATTTTCCTGAGGTCATCAGATCTAAGCCCGTCTTTAAAACTCACATTACACATCCATCATATCATTCTCATATCATTTCTGAGTGATTACTAGACCCTTCGGATCTTAACAAAATATTAAAATGGCTGATTTGAAATGCATGCTGGTGGATTTAATTTGATAATTTAATTATTTTTAAAAAGGATTTTTTTTAAAGTTTGTTTTAGTACTTTTTCCTATGCCATTTTTTAAATTTAAATAATCGATTAATATTAAATAATAAAAATAGTCACATAGAGGCGAGAAGCACACATGAGAAGACAGTTTTATTATTATAGAGATTAGAAAACAAATCTAATTGTATAGTGGATAAAGTTTTTGAAATCTACTGGTAAGGATGAGAAGGAGAGGGGGGGTCATTTGCTCTTGTGTTTCAGCTAATTTGAATTTTGATATTTTGGCCTTTTGTTTTGAAGATTTCCGATGGCAAAAGAAAAAGTCATTTTTACTTTTTGTCACTGATGAATTTCAGTGGAAATTTACGAACAAACGAGACTAAATCCCATCACAAGCCCTTTAAATATTCTTATAAACAAAGAAAAGGGTCAATTCCTATTTCAGTCACCTAAATTATTGACAGTGAAATGGGTTTGGGCATTTGTAAAAAGTGACTCATGTTTTTTACTTAAACCATGTTTTAGTAAAAAAAATAAAAAAAAAAATAAAAAAATAACATTAGCAACACCAAGTCATGGGTTTCATCTGAAATTCCGAAATAAAAAACATGCCGGAGAACTATAGTCGCCATCTTTATAAACAAGTCGAGAATGAAGCTAGCCAAGGAAGGACGATAACTCAAGTGCATAACCCATATTATGCAGAAACCCATTTCGTTCTAAATAATTTAAGTGACTGAAATAAAAATTAACCAAAACTAATATAAGCTTTAGTTTTTATTTAACTTTTAAAATATTCATTTCTTGGTTTAACTTAATGAAAATTTTCAAAATAAAACACCAAAAACCTGAGAACTCCAAGTTTCAAGGGAGGTAATCTATTTCTCCGGTGAACAAATTAGTGTTGGTTGGTATAACTACCAAACCTTTTACATTCATAAAGTTAGTTATGTGTATATGTTTATATATTTGTGTGTGTGAGGTACAGTACCAAACTAATTAACCAATTATTATGAATTTTAGAACATAGCTGCTAGGTGTGAGAGTGGATAAGATGGGCTATATTTAGTTTAATTTAGTTTTGTGCACATGGGAACTTAAAGCCCTTCATAGAAAATTCAGAGACTTCCAATTTTGATGAAATTTTAACCATAGATATTAGATATACGTATTCACAAAATTTCAGTTTATTTAGATTATTTTAAAAGGTTGTTATGGAGCATAATATGGCCACAATTTCCCATTTGAAGATTCAAATATTTCAGATCTGCAAAAAATTGAATCCATCGTTATTAGACATTAATTAAGCAAGATTCTTTGAATTTGAATTTCTTCTTAAGACTTCTTGAACTTAAGCTCAAAATTTTAGGCATTTGTAAAAAATTTTGGAACAAATTTAATTTATTTTTTCTCAAAATTTCAAATATAAATGAAAACGAAATGAAACATTAATTTATGAGTTTCTAAAACTGAAATTCTGATGGTTGCAACCATTTTAAAAAGTATTGTTGTTGTCCTTAATGTCGCATTCACCCTGGGTGGATTTAACTGGTGTCTTTCTTCGATTGTACAGCATCTCTGACTCTAGCAACCCACTCATAGCTACCCTGCGATGGCACGACAGTCCCAACTCCATTAGCGAAGATCAACAACTGACAGGCCAAAGATTTTGCTATGGTCTTCCTTGATAGTAGTTGCTCAGGTTTTCAGCTACCCACCAACACGTTTACGCCAATTGAGTAATGGAGGCGGGAAGAGAATGTCTCAGCTCAATTCTCTTACTTGATGTGTACACAGTGTGATGTCTGGAAGTGAAACCTGGCTAATGAGGATTGAGGACAATGAGGTTGAATGGAGAGAAATGATATGAGAATAATAAGATGGATGTGGCTTCAATCTAATGACCTCAGAAAAAGATTAAATCTGGACTGTATAGGAAGATGTGTGCTAAACAGGAGAGTGTATGTCTTCCAAACATTAGTGGTTGTAAGGTTGGAAATCCATCAGAAAGCGGAAAGTTCCCATGTTGGGTGCAACTCAATTTTCTGTGGTACATGCAGGCATTAGGTACACAAGAAGTGCAGTGTAAGTACTAGTAGGTTGAGAAGACAACCAGTTTGTGTGCAAGAAGTGTAAGATAATGGCGATGGATGAGAATTCAGATGTGGAGAAAATATATGTGGATGGCAAAATTATTGAGGTTGTTTCTGAATTCTTGAGATGAGGATTGATAATTTGTATTATTTGAATTCTTGAGTGTTATTCTCGCAACATTTCGGCCGATGTAACTTTCAACCTTCTTCAGGTGTATCTTGTCGAACTCAAAATCTGTACGGAAATTCAAACGGAACCCTTTATTTAACCCGCCAGAGTAGCATGCTCTCGCGTCGCAGGTCCTTGCGTACAAAGTAAAATTCAGTTCTAAGTAACACTTTTCTGGAGATTGAAGGTTCAATCCTCAGTGCGGGCAATACCAAAAATACAATTGCGAATTACATAAGATTTCTACGCAGTCATGGTCGACGGAATGAGAGCATGCTACCCCCATGGATTAAACAAAGGTTTCTGTTCGAAATTCCATACAGATTCCTGAGTTCGACAGAATGATTTCAGAATTCAGCAAGATACACTTGAAGAAGGTCGGAGGTTACATCGGCGAAAATAACACTCAAGATGAGAACAGTAGTCCGAATAATCCAAATTATACAAGTTATTGAGGTTGTTCAGAAATTTTGTTACTTTAGTGATACCATTGGAGCACAGATTTACGCAGGTGCTAGTGTGATGGCAAGAGTTAGGAGTGGATTGAGTAAGTTCAGGGAACTTCTGCCATTACTAACCAGCAGAGCATTACCAGTGTCGACGATGGAAAGAATCTGTCAGGCATGTGTATGCAGTGTGATGATGTATGAAAGTGAAATCTGACCAGTGAGGGTTGAGGACATGCATTGCATGGAGAGAAATGATATGAGAATGATACGATGGATGTGTAATGCAAGTCTTAAAGACAGGCTCAGATCAGATGAGCTCACAGGAAGATTAAATCTGGACAGTATAGGGAGATGTGTGCAGAACAGGAGACTTTGATGGTATGGTCACGTTGAAAGAATGGATGAGAGTTCTTGGGTAAGTTAGATGTAGAACAGTTGAAGTAGTAGGTTCTGTTCAAAAAGGAAGGTCAAGGAAGGTCAAGGGAAGGTCAAGGACAGCATGGGAAGAAGTGATAAGAATGAACTTGAGAGAAAGAGGGATAAACTGGTAGTAAATTTCTAAAAGTCATTCAACTCATCTCAGCATATAAAACGGATGATGATGATGATGATGATGATGACGATGATGATGATGCTGATCACGAAGAGCAGCATCAAAACAATGTCGAAGATGTCGCTGCAACTGCACCGAGGAGTGATTGCAGATTCAGTCGTTGACACAGACTGGTTACCGACACTAGATAAATGCAACCGCAGTGCAAGATGCTACAAAGATAATTGCTGTCAATTACTTTGAGTTTCTGTTGGTCAGCAACCCGCATCAGCCAGGTTGCAGAGTCGTCGATGGTCCAGACGGTTACCTGGTAGATACGCCCTTTGGTGGGCAACAAGATTCCTCTCCTTTCTTGCAGGCATCGCCGTAGTCGTGCGAAAGCAGATCTAACGGTACCATCTTACAGGTAAAGGATGCGATGCACTTCAAATTACAAGTATAGATATCTGCAGTCAAACGTAATATTCTCAACTTTTTCCTACGTCGTAATTCTCGACTATTACACGACAGAAGAACCTAGTTCAATTCAGCTGTCATGATACCTCGAAGAATAGAGCATTCTTTTCAACATGTACAGCCTCACAATTCAAGGACATTTGTCAACCGACTCCAATTTCTTTCCGTTTATTCAAATGACAAGAACGCGTTCTTTGAAAGCCGAGAAGGAAACGAGATACATTTAAAAAAATATATATCTATGCATTACATCGACTAAAAATAAAGAAATAACACAATCTTATTTTTGACTGATTTTTTTAATTTTTTTTAATTAAGTTTCTTTTTTAGTAAAACTGATCTGTCCTTATATTACTATTCCTTTCTACTCAATTAGTCATGACTTTCTGTATTAAAGAAAAAAACGTTATATGGTGAGTTGCATGATACACTGATCTGATATACAAATAAATAAACAGTAAAAAAAAGTTACAAAAAAATCTTAGATTTCTCTTTCGGCTTTTCAATTGTCATTTAATACCATATATTCCAACGACCAAAATTTACAACTATGTTTTACAAGAAAAGAAACCATTTTTTTAAAAACTACATATAGTAAGTTTCACATTTTATAGGAAGGTAAATCTATCTCTATATACTACTAATAGTAAGTTTCACATTTTATAGGAAGGTAAATCTATCTCTATACTACTAATAGGTATCACAAACCAGCTAAGTTTAGAGCGTGAAATTGGGTATATATCGTGAAATTACATTCAATTTTAACTTGTGATAACTTATTTATTTTGGAGGTTATTTTGATCAAATCTGAGGTAAATGATGAGTTCAAAGGGGTAAACATAATACGATAAAAAATTGTGTATAGACGATAAAAATGGGTTGATGTTGTTTTTTTTAAAAAAAATATTATTTAATGAGGAACCATTCAGACTTAAAATCTATTTAGTACAACGCATCTAATCTGAAGAAAAACACGTTTGAAATGTGTAAATATGCTACAAGGAGCATGATTTTTATAAAAATGGAGTTTTACGGGATGCCGCCATGTTTTTTTGTATTGCTCAAGGCAAAAAAAGTATTAAACGCCTCTTTTTCCCTATTATTACGTAATACTAAATTGATTTTAACTTTAAAACGTTCTTAATATCATAATCTTTAAATATATATATATATATATATATATATAAATAATCGTCTATGAAGAAACCTCAAACTCATCATTTACCAAATTTGGATGTAAACAAAATTTAATCTTTTCTCATTTTAAATGTACTATTCTTTCTTTTATGTCATTAATAATTTTTTTCCAGGCTACTTCAAGTTAGGTTTCTATTTTCAAAGACGTGTTTTTCAAGTTGGGTGTGCGTGATATTTGTGTGCCTATGCGTGTAAAAATACTCCCATCTTAAAAAAAAAAAAGAATCACTTGGCAATAATGGTTGGCTTCATATAGGTTTTAAGTAGTCTTTCACAAAAAAAAAATCCAAGTTGAAAACTTTGTTTTGTGAAACACTAAAGAAATGTTTGCCCTTTTATCAAATTGTCTTTCCGTCTGTTTTAACTTGATCGAAATCTGGGTTTTTTATTGATTTATTATTAAAAGAAAAATCTAGCTTCATCTCTAATGTGCTATGTATCATATTAAAAAGGTTTAATGTGTTAGCTGTTGAAATGAATCTTATATGAACAGTCAAAGTTGCACATTCATGTCATTTTGCACATTTTGTCCAATGTTTAGGCTGATTTGATCTAATAATTATTGCTTCCATTGTGATTAATTTTCGTTTAACAAAAGTCTGATTCGCTCACAGCAGTAGCAGCGTGTGATATTGTAACTGGAATCTCCAAAACTTATCTGTGAAATCCCGCTAATTTCGGTTAAATTGAAAGTAGACAGTCACCATATTCTCTCGAGAGATGTACTTTTAAAATATGTATCTATTTTACCATCACAATCGGTTACGGGCACTAAGTGTATCCACTAATATACAATGTCTCAATCTTTATATGAAAAAGGTTCATTCATTTTATGATTTCAAAATTATCTGAACAGAGTTATTAAGTCATTTTTCACCCTACAATAAACCCAACAAAAAAAGTACACTTTTGACGCCGCATAAAAACATGGTATATTTTCAACGCAGCATAAAATGACGGTAAATTTTTGACGCCGCAAAAAACGACGATAAAACTTTTGACGCCGCAGAAAACGACGATAAACTTTTGACGCAGCACAAAACGACAGTAAACTTTTGACGCAGCAAAAAACGATAGTAAACTTTTGACGCAGCAGCAAAAAAAAAAACAAAAAAAACGACGGTAAACTTTTGATGATGAAAAAACGATGGTAAACTTTTGATGATGCAAAAAACGAGTACACTTTCGCAGACACTAAAATGCTAGTACTCTTTTGACAACGGCAAAATGTCAGTAGACTTTCGACAACAAAATAACAATCCACTTTCGACAACACCAAAACGTACATTTTAAGAAACTTTTTCGCTCCAATTTGAATATTACTATCAGCAACGAGTAATGTACGAGTTAATGAGCCTCAGAAATAACAAACATTATTTATGAATATAATTCTTCTGCAGACGCGTACATGGACGTTGGAATTTAATAGCCACTTATAAAAATAAGTCGGAGCACATAAATCTTTGATTCAATAATTGCTCTGATTACAATTACTCCGAGCACACTAGAAATCAGATATGCAAAAAAACACGCAGGTCTCTCTAGAAAAGTGAAAACCAGGCAAAGAGTGGAAAGCATAGAAACCACCCGACAAAAACTTTCGAGTTTGTTGTAAGTCTGTAGAGAAGTGCTCACGTTAAGGACGGCTTCAAAAAAGTCCCGTTAATGAGTTCCATGTTTCGTTGAAAAAAATTAGTAGAGACTTTCAATTTTTCCAGATATATAAATAGCATGTAAATATTGTTCTATAAAATATAAATAGCATGTAAATATTTTTCTATAAAATATAAATAGCATGTAAATATTTTTCTATAAAATATAAATAGCATGTAAATATTTTTCTATAAAATATAAATAGCATATAAATATTTTTCTATAAAATATAAATTGCATGTAAATATTTTTCTATAAAATATAAATAGCATGTAAATATTTTTCTATAAATTATAAATTGCATGTAAATATTTTTCTATAAAATATAAATTGCATGTAAATATTTTTCTATAAAATATAAATAGCATGTAAATATTTTTCTATAAAATATAAATTGCATGTAAATATTTTTCTATAAAATATAAATTGCATGTAAATATTTTTCTATAAAATATAAATAGCATGTAAATATTTTTCTATAAAATATAAATAGCATGTAAATATTTTTCTATAAAATATAAATAGCATGTAAATATTTTTCTATGAAATATAAATAGCATGTAAATATTTTTCTATGAAATATAAATAGCATGTAAATATTTTTCTATGAAATATAAATAGCATGTAAATATTTTTCTATGAAATATAAATAGCATGTAAATATTTTTCTATAAAATATAAATAGCATGTAAATATTTTTGTATAAAATATAAATTGCATGTAAATATTTTTCTATAAAATATAAATAGCATGTAAATATTTTTCTATGGAATATAAATAGCATGTAAATATTTTTGTATAAAATATAAATTGCATGTAAATATTTTTCTATAAAATATAAATAGCATGTAAATATTTTTCTATGAAATATAAATAGCATGTAAATATTTTTCTATGGAATATAAATAGCATGTAAATATTTTTCTATAAAATATAAATTGCATGTAAATATTTTTTATAAAATATAAATAGCATGTAAATATTTTTCTATAAAATATAAATAGCATGTAAATATTTTTCTATAAAATATAAATAGCATGTAAATATTTTTCTATGAAATATAAATAGCATGTAAATATTTTTCTATGAAATATAAATAGCATGTAAATATTTTTGTATAAAATATAAATAGCATGTAAATATTTTTCTATAAAACCCCCCAAAAACTTGCCTATATTTCAAACAACAACGTTCAATGTTGAATAGTAAATTGTACTAAAATAATCAGAATAATTAACACACATAACATGAACATCAACTTTTCATCATCTGAACTGAGCCGTATGTTGTTGTTGTTGTTAGAACGGCATTCACCTTGGCCTGGGTTGAGTCGGCTTCTTCTCTGGCTTGCACCACATCTCGAATCATGGCGGCCATGCACGGCAGTCCTTAGCAGGGCCACATAAGATGGCTAGCAAATTGCGATTCCACCGTCGAAGTCCTCTTTGATGGTTGTTGTTGTTGTTGTTGTTGCCCAGGTGCTCAACTGTCCACCGACATGTTTACGCCACCCAGACACAGCCGTATCAAGACAGTGGACGTGGCACATACACAATAGCTTTTCTGATAGCTTTATAACAATAACGAATATGACTTATCTTAACGCAAGCCACATTTGTGACCCGTTGGATCACCCATTGAGCTGGAGTGAGATTGTTTGAATAACTCGAGTCGAGTAATCATAGGAAAAGATATGTCGCCGTCCATTACACCTCGCCAATGAAAAGGGAGCCTTTGGGTCGCCCTCGACTATTTTCTTTTTTATCATAAAGATGTCTTAACAGATATGTCACAGTTCATGAATTTTCAAATGAAATCAAAGTAGAATAAACAGTTGTAGCAGTTGTGACCCGTTGGGTCACGGCTATGTCCTACGAGAATAAATATGACCCGTAGGCTCTCCGCTGTAAACTCCCGTTAGATTGTTTGAATAAGGACAAAGTGAGTTTGCAAAGCCAGTTAAATAAAAAAAAATAAAAAAGATAAAATCCAAAATTAGTCTGTCTGTTCGCTATATCCTCCTCTTCTCTTTCTTTCTCTTTATCCCCCTTTTTCTCTCCAGCTATGGAGTAAATAGTATTACTAATCTTAGAGAGAGGAAGAGTTATTATTATTGGCACAAGAGAGTTAAAGTTTAAATAAAACAAAATCTAAAATCAGTCTTTCTGTTCGCTCCCCTTTCGTTTCTCTCCAGCTGAATTTGTACAAATAACTGATCCGCCAATCTCCACGATAAATAACTGATCCGCCAATCTCCACGATAAATAACTGATCCGCCAATCTCCACGATAAATAACTGATCCGCCAATCTCCACGATAAATAACTGATCCGCCAATCTCCACGATAAATAACTGATCCGCCAATCTCCACGATAAATAACTGATCCGCCAATCTCCACGATAAATAACTGATCCGCCAATCTCCACGATAAATAACTGATCCGCCAATCTCCACGATAAATAACTGATCCGCCAATCTCCACGATAAATAACTGATCCGCCAATCTCCACGATAAATAACTGATCCGCCAATCTCCACGATAAATAACTGATCCGCCAATCTCCACGATAAATAACTGATCCGCCAATCTCCACGATAAATAACTGATCCGCCAATCTCCACGATAAATAACTGATCCGCCAATCTCCACGATAAATAACTGATCCGCCAATCTCCACGATAAATAACTGATCCGCCAATCTCCACGATAAATAACTGATCCGCCAATCTCCACGATAAATAACTGATCCGCCAATCTCCACGATAAATAACTGATCCGCCAATCTCCACGATAAATAACTGATCCGCCAATCTCCACGATAAATAACTGATCCGCCAATCTCCACAGATAAATAACTGATCCGCCAATCTCCACGATAAATAACTGATCCGCCAATCTCCACGATAAATAACTGATCCGCCAATCTCCACGATAAATAACTGATCCGCCAATCTCCACGATAAATAACTGATCCGCCAATCTCCACGATAAAAAACTGATCCGCCAATCTCCACGATAAATAACTGATCCTCCAATCTCCACGATAAATAACTGATCCGCCAATCTCCACGATAAATAACTGATCCGCCAATCTCCACGATAAATAACTGATCCGCCAATCTCCACGATAAATAACTGATCCGCCAATCTCCACGATAAATAACTGATCCGCCAATCTCCACGATAAAAAACTGATCCGCCAATCTCCACGATAAATAACTGATCCGCCAATCTCCACGATAAATAACTGATCCGCCAATCTCCACGATAAATAACTGATCCTCCAATCTCCACGATAAATAACTGATCCGCCAATCTCCACGATAAATAACTGATCCGCCAATCTCCACGATAAATAACTGATCCGCCAATCTCCACGATAAATAACTGATCCGCCAATCTCCACGATAAATAACTGATCCGCCAATCTCCACGATAAATAACTGATCCGCCAATCTCCACGATAAATAACTGATCCGCCAATCTCCACGATAAATAACTGATCCGCCAATCTCCACGATAAATAACTGATCCGCCAATCTCCACGATAAATAACTGATCCTCCAATCTCCACGATAAATAACTGATCCGCCAATCTCCACGATAAATAACTGATCCGCCAATCTCCACGATAAATAACTGATCCGCCAATCTCCACGATAAATAACTGATCCTCCAATCTCCACGATAAATAACTGATCCTCCAATCTCCACGATAAATAACTGATCCGCCAATCTCCACGATAAATAACTGATCCGCCAATCTCCACGATAAATAACTGATCCTCCAATCTCCACGATAAATAACTGATCCGCCAATCTCCACGATAAATAACTGATCCTCCAATCTCCACGATAAATAACTGATCCGCCAATCTCCACGATAAATAACTGATCCTCCAATCTCCACGATAAATAACTGATCCGCCAATCTCCACGATAAATAACTGATCCGCCAATCTCCACGATAAATAACTGATCCTCCAATCTCCACGATAAATAACTGATCCTCCAATCTCCACGATAAATAACTGATCCTCCAATCTCCACGATAAATAACTGATCCGCCAATCTCCACGATAAATAACTGATCCTCCAATCTCCACGATAAATAACTGATCCGCCAATCTCCACGATAAATAACTGATCCGCCAATCTCCACGATAAATAACTGATCCTCCAATCTCCACGATAAATAACTGATCCGCCAATCTCCACGATAAATAACTGATCCGCCAATCTCCACGATAAATAACTGATCCGCCAATCTCCACGATAAATAACTGATCCTCCAATCTCCACGATAAATAACTGATCCGCCAATCTCCACGATAAATAACTGATCCGCCAATCTCCACGATAAATAACTGATCCGCCAATCTCCACGATAAATAACTGATCCGCCAATCTCCACGATAAATAACTGATCCGCCAATCTCCACGATAAATCTCTGTTTACTAGCGGAATTGCATCGAGCAGCAAAATACGGAGCACTTTGTTATAGAGTTAACGTTGCAATTCACGTCTGACAGCATATCATGTATCACGCTGCATTTTTTTGTTAACACTCCTATTTGCATAAGTAATAGCATTACATTAACAATTAATCCAGTCCACGAGGCTGGGAATAAACAAAGAAAATCACAAACTGAAAAATGAGACCCGTACAGGATTCAAACATTTGCCAAACGTGTTGCAAGGGTTAAGTTTCCTCATACCACAAACAGCCATTTTGACATTCAAAGGTACGTTAGTTCCAAATGTATTGGATGATACGATGGATACGTAATGTGAATCTTAAAGACTAGCTTAGATCTGATGACCTCAGAGGATTAAATTTGGACAATATAGTAATATTGTTATATGATTAATAACCATATACGAGGAGCATTCAATAAAATAATGCCTCTGACCCATTTCCCATAGCAGTAGATTAATGAAACTTGGCACAGTTATTAGTCTTTCTCTACATAGGAACCACCCAGAGTTATGCATATCTCCCATCGTTTGATGCAGCAATGGACACCGTTTTTGTAGAACATACCAGGTTGGTCCTCCAACCACGTCGTAACTTCAGAAATCAAGGCTGCATCATCTGGGAAACACTTTCCTTTCAAAAACAACTTCATGGCTGGGAAGAGATGAAAGTCAGAGGGTGCAAGGTCAGGAGAGTAAGGGGGATGGGGAGAATTTCATAGGCACATGCCCGTGCTTCTGATCTGGCGACACGCTGTCCGGCAGGAGGAGGATACCGTTGCTGATCTTGCCCCGCCTCTTGATTTTGATAGCTTCTCTTAATTTCATCAAAAGTGAAGTGTAATAGGCTCCTGTAATTGTGGTACCCTTTGCCAGGAAATATGTCAAGTGCTTCCACTGCATTGACTGGGCTTAGGTCTCTGGATCATAGTGATGGACCCAAGTTTCATCCTGTGTTTTTGAAAAACTTTGACCCATCTTCTTGGCACATCTTTAAATTCATCCTCGAGCACTCGACATGTTCTTGCTTCTGGAAAAGTGTGAGCAACCTGGGAATCCATCTGGCAGACACCTTATACATATGCAAATGGTCATGAATGATAGTTTCCACAGACCCTGTACTAATCTTGACCTCTTAGGCTATTTGGCGAATAGTAATGCGTCGATTTTCCAAAATGGCAGCCTCAACTTGACGGACAGATGCCTCACAATGGCAGATGAGGGACGACCAGGTCTAGGAGCTGTTTCTACAGACTTTTGACCATGTTTGAATTCACGATGCCAGCGTTTTACAAGGTTATATGATAGGGCATCATCACCATAAGTTTCTTTCATTTCATCAAAAGTCTCCTTTCGTGTGCGTCCTTTCAAATACGAAAAACTGATCACTGCGCGACACTACACTGGCTCCATTTCACACCTGACTCAGTTCAAACACCTGTAAATCAGAAACCACAATTAGTTCAGAGCTGTTTTTTACAACATAACCCATACAGATATAAATCATTACACATGCAAAATTTCAGCTAGATCAGACAACTGGAAGTGGGTCAGGGGCATTACTTATTGAACACTCCTCGTATGGTTAATAATTAACCATATAACAATATTACCGTTCCACACAGATTTCAGATTTGAAACACCTACCAGTTAATAAAGAGGTTTTACCTCAAAAGATATTGTGTGTGTAGAAGTTGACCAATCAAGTAAGATTTACTTCTCGACGCCGACATATTTCCATTTCTTGCATTGTGATAGTCTTCTAATACTCCTCTCATATATATATATATATATATATATACACACACACACATACTAGAAGAATACTCGTTTCAGGACGGGTAAAAATAATTCTCGGAATAGAAGAGTTTGGTGGTACAAATACAAATGAGCTCAGCCCCCCCCCCCCCTTACTTTTCTCTTCCCATTTAGAAACTGTCTTGCTGGTTTTCAGCTCTAGAAACAACCTGGAAAACAGTGAGCAGCTCACACCTAGAAAGATTGGGGAGGGTCCTACTAACCACCCCACTTAGTACATTATTTTTTAGCAATCTCTGTTAAGTAGGTTTTATCCATAGAGTGAATGTGGTATTTTGGTGATTGAAATTAGTTTAGAGAATAGACCAAGAAGACAACAGCCGATCCCCATCCCACATCACCTAATTTTGGCCTTGTGCCACATCTTATTTTATAAAGAAAATTTTCTTTACTGTGAACTTTTTTGTAAAATTTTAAAGATAATATATATATATATATATATATAGTAATCCACACAGAGCTGTTTCGTTTATTTAAGGCTCATAAATGTGGCAAGACGTAGCCAGAGATTCAAACCCTGAAATTTTGCCAGTACTGATCATGAGGGCCGAATGCTCTATCATCTGAGCTAACAAACTTGCTACTGCAGTGGAAGAAACTATATCCCTTTTAAATGATATTGATACCCTAACAGATTCAATTCCTTTTAAGGAAGAATCTTGCTTACCAATTAAGTAGAAACCATCGTATGTATATATATATATATATATATATATATATATATATTATTATTGTATCAACAATGTCATATATAAAAAAGTATTGACAGAAAACTTATTGTCCATCTGGAGAAATCCATGGGGTCAATAGAGAATGTTATTTACAAAAGAGGTTATCAATTATAATGGATCTTCTGAGGGTTAGGGTTATGGGATGGATTGAAAGCAAATCTTATGGGCACATGTGTTAGGCATCATATCTTTTGAGACAAGAATGAAACAAAGGAGGAACGAACCAGAGAAGTGAGGTCATGTTTTTATAACCCATTCATTTATCAATAGGTCAGCAGACAAGAGATTTAGCCAATGGTGGCCAACATGGTGTTTCTTTTTCCTTCATTTTCTTTTAGTCAATTCTTCAAACAAAAACAAGATTTTCAATTCAAGCTGGATGGAGAATTACATTTGTTTGGGGTAAAATGAACAGAAACAAGATCAAGTTGGAAAAAATCGCACATTATAGATTCAAATGGAAAATCTTTCTGCAACGTTAAGACTTTTTAAAAAAATTGTATTTAGATGAGTAAAAAAAAAAATACAAAGAATTCAAAAACCAATATATATGAGTAAAAAAAAAAAATTAAAAGAATTAAAAAAACAATATATATGAGTAAAAAAAAGGTCCATTCCTGGCTCAGGTTACTAAAGTTTTAAAAAGGTCCATTCCTGGCTCAGGTTACTAAAGTTTTAAAAAGGTCAATCCCTGGCTCAGGCTACTAAAGTTTTAAAAAGGTCCATTCCTGGCTCAGGTTGCTAAAGTTTTAAAAAGGTCCATTCCTGGCTCAGGTTACTAAAGTTTTAAAAAGGTCCATTCCTGGCTCAGGTTACTAAAGTTTTAAAAAGGTCCATTCCTGGTTCAGGTTACTAAAGTTTTAAAAAGGTCCATTCCTGGCTCAGGTTACTAAAGTTTTAAAAAGGTCCATTCCTGGCTCAGGTTACTAAAGTTTTAAAAAGGTCCATTCCTGGCTCAGGCTACTAAAGTTTTAAAAAGGTCCATTCCTGGTTCAGGTTACTAAAGTTTTAAAAAGGTCCATTCCTGGCTCAGGTTACTAAAGTTTTAAAAAGGTCCATTCCTGGTTCAGGTTACTAAAGTTTTAAAAAGGTCCATTCCTGGTTCAGGTTACTAAAGTTTTAAAAAGGTCCATTCCTGACTCAGGTTACTAAAGTTTTAAAAAGGTCCATTCCTGGTTCAGGTTACTAAAGTTTTAAAAAGGTCCATTCCTGGCTCAGGCTACTAAAGTTTTAAAAAGGTCCATTCCTGGCTCAGGTTACTAAAGTTTTAAAAAGGTCAATCCCTGGCTCAGGCTACTAAAGTTTTAAAAAGGTCCATTCCTGGCTCAGGCTACTAAAGTTTTAAAAAGGTTTGACTGACTTAGCTGCATGAAATTTAAAAAAAAATTCTAACAAATTTTGACTCTAGCATAGACTTAAAAAAAATGAATTTTCTGACTCCAATTCGACAGCCGTAATATCATGCAAAAACAATTCATGACATTATTTGCCTTGGATGTTGCTGGCTTTCCATTTATTTTTAGAAACCGTGCTGGAAAGAGACCAGACAGACTTATGGTATTCCCCTCCAAACATCGGAAACGCATAATCTGTGACACACATTATCTGGGAAAGATAAAAATTATTTAATTAAGCGACCCAACACTAGTTACGATACAATGACTAATTTACCGTAGAAGCTTCCCCAACAATAAAATCTGTATGGAAAGACGGCTGAAATTTCTACCTTTTTACTAAAAGCAACCTTTTACTAAAAGCAACCCTATACTAAAAGCAACCTTTTACTAAAAGCAACCCTATACTAAAAGCAACCCTATACTAAAAGCAACCTTTTACTAAAAGCAACCTTTTACTAAAAGCAACCCTTTACTAAAAGCAACCTTATACTAAAAGCAACCCTATACTAAAAGCAACCCTATACTAAAAGCAACCTTTTACTAAAAGCAACCTTATACTAAAAGCAACCCTATACTAAAAGCAACCTTTTACTAAAAGCAACCCTATACTAAAAGCAACCTTTTACTAAAAGCAACCCTATACTAAAAGCAACCTTTTACTAAAAGCAACCTTATACTAAAAGCAACCTTATACTAAAAGAAACCCTATACTAAAAGCAACCTTTTACTAAAAGCAACCCTATACTAAAAGCAACTCTATACTAAAAGCAACCCTATACTAAAAGCAACCCTATACTAAAAGCAACCTTTTACTAAAAGCAACCTTATACTAAAAGCAACCCTATACTAAAAGCAACCTTTTACTAAAAGCAACCCTATACTAAAAGCAACCTTTTACTAAAAGCAACCTTTTACTAAAAGCAACCCTATACTAAAAGCAACCCTTTACTAAAAGCAACCTTATACTAAAAGCAACCCTATACTAAAAGCAACCCTATACTAAAAGCAACCCTATACTAAAAGCAACCCTATACTAAAAGCAACCTTATACTAAAAGCAACCCTATACTAAAAGCAACCCTATACTAAAAGCAACCCTATACTAAAAGCAACCTTTTACTAAAAGCAACCCTATACTAAAAGCAACCCTATACTAAAAGCAACCCTATACTAAAAGCAACCCTATACTAAAAGCAACCCTATACTAAAAGCAACCCTATACTAAAAGCAACCCTATACTAAAAGCAACCCTATACTAAAAGCAACCTTATGAAAAGCAGTAGTCGTATGCCACTCAACAAACTAATGGATGACATAAAGCCATTTCTTTGTACACGTAATAATGTAATCCGTATAGCCATTCAAATCTGGTAGTGGATTCAATATGACAAGTTATGAGGGATTATGACAAAAGAGCCCAACTTCCCCAACTTTTGCTCCTTGACCTTTAAGTATAGTAACGTTGTTGTTGTTGTTGTTGTTCTGCTTGGAAAGTAATATTGTGATAAGTTGGCAGTTAATTTTTTTGAATCTGGCCATGTTTAAGTTGAGCAATGTTTAATTATTAGTTGCAAAGTAGACAGATAATGCAGGAAGATAAAAAAGGACATTATGTTAGCTCGCAGAAGAAATATTTGGGTGTATGTGGTGTGTGTACACTAATATATATATATATATATATATATATATATATATATATGTGTGTGTGTGTGTGTGTGTACATATATATATAAAAATATATATATTGAAAATAAGAGTTCTTTGAAGCATCTTTGAAATTTGTATTTTGAAAATTTAGCAATAAAGCCGTTAGAAGCCATACATACTTTGAAAATCAACTTCTTGAAGCTGTCCAATGCATGTCAGCATGTAAAACGGACGTTAAACTGATGATGATGATGATGATGATGATGATGATGATGATGATGATGATGATGATGAGAAATAAAATGCGTTTCTTTTTCTTTACCGATTCACATTGTTTGCCAATTCGGTACTTATGCAAATTAGGACCCAAGCTAAAATCGACTTGGTGCCAGTTATTTCCGGATGTAGACGGACGGACGGAAAATGATGAAGCGCTTATCCAATCAGAATGCGAGAAGATAAGCAGACGACAACTTAACGATTGATTAAATCGCAAAATTCACTAATAGGAAAAAAGTGAAAGCCAAAGTAAAAAAATTGCACAAAATGTGGAGATAGCTGCAAGTAAAAAAAAAAAAAAAAAATTTTTCATGCAGAAATAAAAATATTTTATAACCCTAAGCCTAACATTGGTACTTATGCAGCTAAAATCGACTTTGCATCGGTTAGGGTTAGGGTGGGTCCTAATCTGCATAAGTACCCTAACATTTTATAACCCTAACCTTGCTTTAAATGTTTGTTAGCTTTTGTTTTTTGTCCAGTTGTACATTCAGCCTCGTTTTGGAGGTGTTGGACTCAGGCAACAGACTTTTCATTGGGCTTTTTCCGGCCGTCTACGTAAACATCCAGAAACTACCGAAGTCAAGTCGATTTTAGCTTGGGTCCTAATCTGCATAAGTACCGCCAATCCTTGTGGAATGTCTGAGTATTGATTTACTCCTCTCCAGGAGTTACTGAGTATTTATTTACTCCTCTCCAGGAGTTACTGAGTAGTTATGATGAAAAGCAACGATTTATAATTGACTGAACAAGTTACCTATCTTTATCGATGTATTTTTCTCGCCTCTTCTCACTGTTAATGCAACAACTTTCTAATGTTTCTTAATGTCTCTGTGAGCATTTAGAGAAAGAGTGACTCTTCCAGAGTCGTCATCTAATTTACATGTGTGTCTGTATGCACCACATACATGTATAATAATTATATATAGCAAAATAATAAGTCATGACACATGAAGAAAATCACTATAACACCAATAATTGTCGGAGCACTAGGAACAGTCCAGAAAACCTGAGAAAAAGATTAGGAGAAATTGGAATCAAAGGGAAGATTGAGACCATACAAGGAACAGCAATGATGAAAACAGACGAAATCTAAAGAAAGTCCTTGAATGCGAAAACCAAACCACATAACCAACAAATGCTTACCAGACACAGATAAATTGAAAGAGGGGACACACACATATGCGGTTGCACCAACCTCGGCTGATACACAAAACTGTCATGAAAAGTTAGAGGATGGAAAGACCAAGGAGAGAAAGCACCAACCAGACCTCCACTGGAAGGGTTCAAGAGTACTGGAACCTTAGGGAGGCTTATTGTCACTCAGATTCCAGAGAAGACCAACGGCTGCTGCTAGTGAGAAATCGATAGTAAATGGCTGTTACGATAATGCAAAGTAATTTGCAGCGGTTATCGAAAGAGGTGGAGAGTCCTGGAAATCTGAGGAGACTTGTTGTCACTTAGACTCCAGGGGAAAACCATGAATTTTCAACAAAATCAAAGCAGAATAAATAGTGGTAGTGGTTGTTCCCCAACGGCTCACCGGTACATCTCGTATGATCTGATATTTGATTGTAATCTTTAAACAGACATCAGAATCGCCATCTATAGTTTTAATGTTTCAAGCCTTTGTGATACTGTCACAATTGTTTTTTCTAGTAAATGTAATATAGTGTCGATAAGTTCGGTATTGTTGAGGCCTGACAGTGAAGCGAGTTCTCTGTCATACAAAATGGTTCCAGGTGGTACGTACAACCTCTGTCGAATAAACTCCGCCACTGATTTCACTGTATTTGGAAGAGTTTGAAAATGAGTGTTAGGCGTTATAATCGATCGCCTGCCATTCAGCATTCCCCTTTCTCATTCAGCATTCCCCTTTCCCATTCAGGGGTCTACTTTCCCAGTCAGGGGTCCACTTTCCCAGTCAGGGGTCCACTTTCCCAGTCAGGGGTCCACTGGTGGCCGTGGCTTTCACAAGCAACTTACAACAAGCTCTCGTCGTGGATCGAAAATCCAAATGCCTGACCAGAAAACGTAGTTGTCTTTTTACTTTGCATCTGTCGACATAATAACCCACGGCAGACAGCACTTTCATAAATACACGCAGCTGGGGATCGCCTGCACTTAAATATTACCACAAAATTTCATAACTGGATTGCCGATCAGCATTGGGCATCAGCAGCAGCAGCAGCGTGTGATGTAGTGAAGCAACATGAGGCTGGCTAACCTCAAACACTAGAAACGGACACGTATAGTATTAATGGTAAACGGAAATGCAAAGTTTAAATATTTAACAAGAGTAAAAAAATAAATAGTAATAATGAAGAGTCAATGAAAACTGCGGCAGAGACTATCTTGTTTGATATCACTTCCTTCTCACAGTAAAGCTTTGAAGAATTGCAAAGTTTTGGGATTTTAGTTTTGAAAGGCCAAAGATCAGTTGAAAAGAATTTGAAACGGTTTAACATTTATCTTCCAAAGAATTGAGTTGAAACTGATATATCAGATGTTAAATTAGATGACACAAAAAGGGGGGGGGGGGGGGGAATTGAAAAATTGTACACGCCCAATTGTTATCATGTATAATGGGTTTGAATATGTTGAAGAGACAAAAACTAGTAAGTAATCAACAGGGGACATCATCACTTTCGGTTAAATGTCCTTTTTACATGTTGGCATGCATTGGACGGCTTTTAGAAATTGACTTACAAACTAACCGATTTCTGGTTAGGGTTTTATTTATCCCCCCCCCCCCCGGTTCATTTTTATCACTTCCTCCCATGTATTCCTGTGCCTTCTTCTATGAACTGAACCTGCTACCTCAACTGTTCTACATCTACTGACCCAAGAACTCTCATCTATTCTTTCAACATAGCCATACAAGTCTCCTGTTCTGCACACATCTCCCTATACTGTCCAGATTTAATCTTCCTCTGAGGTCATCAGATCTAAGCCTGTCTATAAGACTCACATTAAACATCCATCATATAATTCTCATATCGTGCGTCTCCATGCAACGCATGTCCTCAACCCTCACTGGCCAGTTTTCACTTCCATACATCATCACACTGCGTACACGTGTCTAATAGACTCTTCCCTTGGTTGACAGTGGTATTGGCAGAAGTTACTCCATCCACTTCTAGCTCTAGCACTCACACTAGCACCTGCCCCACCGTGCTTCAATGGTATCACCAAGATAACAAAACGGATCCTGTTACCTCAACTGTTCTACATCTACTAACCCAAGCCCTCTCATCCATTTTTTCTATGAGACCAAACCAACAAAGTCTCCTGTTTTGCACACATCTCCCTATAATGTCTAGATTTAATCTTTCTCTGAGGTTGTCAGATCTAAGACCCTCTTTAAGATTCACATTACACATCCATTGTATCATTTGAAAGTTATATCCTCAACTCTCACTGTTGGCCAAGTTTCATTTCCATAAATCATCTTACAATGCACACATGCCTGATAGACTCTTCTTCCCTTGGTCGACAGTGGTAACGCTCTGCTAGTTAGTAATGGCAGAAGTTCAATGAACTTACTCCACTTACTCTTAACTCTTGCAATCATACTGGCACCTGCTGTGATTGAACCAATATTCATGTGAATGTTCAGAAGGAAACTAGTTGAAATACTTTTTTCTGTTTTCGTAATGAGTCACCACTTATCAAAGCTAAAAGCCATTCGAGGATAGATGGGTTGTCAGTTGAATGATGAAGAATATGATGAGAGGATTGAAAATGATGAATGGGATGAACAAAATTTGATTACTTATAAAAACGCTTTATGACAAGTATTTGTTGACATTGGATTGAAAAGACGCAGAGAAGCAGCCCTGTGGTAATGTGTTCTACGGATGGCAAGTTCTTGGAAAGAAACTCTGTTCATGGAAAGTCCATTTGGTGTTAGGCGCACAGCGGAAGGAAAAGAACGTTTTATGGTGGTGGTGGTAATAAGACGAGTCCTTGCTGTGAATGTTTTACAAGGAGGAACAAGAGATTGGAGCTCAGTCGAGCACCTTCCACGAAACTAATGAGAGAGTAGAAAAAGACTAGCAATGTCTCTTCTGTGAAAAAGGGGCTGAAGAGATCATCCCCCATTAGATTGCCCGCTCGATTTTGTACTTTGTGAAAGCACATCGATTAACGCTCTGAACGCGTTCTGAATTATAATGGAACACAATTGGAACGCATACTAAGCGCAAGAATCGTTAATAAAATTCACAACCTTTTCTGCAATCGATTGCCAAGGCTGCTGCAAAGAAGGTGGGCTCCCTCTACCGTGCTAGAAAACTTCTCACACCTGACATTATCCTATATCTCTACAAAGCCACCATCTGCCCATGCATGGCGTATTGTTGTCACATCTGGGCTGGTACAAAAAAAAAAATCCAACTATATTTGGTACAAATAAACTTGGATAGAATTTCAAACTGAACCCTTTATTTAAACCACGAAGGTAGATTGTTCTCATTCCGTCAGTCATGACCGGGTAGAAGTATTAATTATTAAATTATTTTAATTTTTATCGCCTGACGGAATGAGAACAACCTACCCCTGTATATACAAGGTCACGTGAGAGAAAGAGGAAAAATAATGTGTGGGGGTGGGGGCATTGTAAATGATGAGTATGGCTGGGTGAAAGTCGAAAGAAAATTTTTAAATTAAAATAAATTCAATATATATATATATATATATATATATATATATATATACGGCACAATCGCGTTGACACACCGGTTCCCGTTAGATCACCGAAGTTAAGCGGCGTCGAGCCTGGCCAGTACTAAATAGGTGACCATTTGGGAATACCAGGTGCTGTATGTGCTCTCTGCTTATCTCGGCATTGTTTCCAGTCGTCTTGTATTACTACTTGCCATTGGAATCAAGCAATGCCGACTCAGGAGAGCGGTTGTTGGGGATTGCGCAACCCTTGCAATTACAAATTCACGCGCGGGCAGCCCCTGGTGGGGAACCCATACGTCGAAATCGACGGGAGAGTCCATCATATATATAGATAGATATATATATATATCTATATATATATACACACACACAAAGTGTTTGTATAATTTGAATTATTCAAACTACTGTTCTCATCTTGAGGTGTATCTTGTCAAACTTGGGAATCTTTCTGTCGAATTCGGAAATCTGCACGGAATTTTAAACGGAACCATTTATTTACTCCACAGAGGCTAGCATGCTATAGTTCCATCAGCCATGACCGGGTAGAAGTCTTCAGTAATTCGCAATTTCTAGTATCGCCCGCACTGAGGATTGAACCATCAACCTTCAGAAAACTGCACCTAAAACTGAATGTTACTTAGTACTTTATCCGTTACGCCACGGCGGCTCCTTGTGGAGGTTACAGCGGCCGAAACGTTGTGAGAATAACACTCAAGATGAGAACAGTAGTCCGAATAATCCAAATCATACAAATTATCAATGCTCATCGCAAAAATTCAGAAACATTCAAAGTGTTTCTATGAAACAAAAAGAAAGAAAGAAAGAAGAAAGGAAGAAAGAAAGAAAGAAAGAAAAAAGACTCCCATGTTATATAGAGTTTTTAGTGTATGAAGGTATGCACACGTGTGTGTAGACAGAGGGGAGATATTTGTCTTACGGCTCTAATTATAAGGAATTAAAATACATGAAAACAATACGATGAGGCGGCTCTCAGGAATCTGATAAAGAAAAGTTGTGAAAAGTTTAGGGTGTTATTGGATTTGTTTGTTTGTTTTTAATGTAATTCCCAGGCGTTTAACCCATTTCTTTAGTTTGGTTTAACAATTAAAACAAAAAAAGCAGAAGAAAATGGAGATGAATACAATTAATTTTGTCACCTGTAAATTGCAACGGTAGATATTTACTAACAAAAGAGTGTGGTTAGGGTTAGCTGTTATCCCCTGTACAGTGTCATTGATAGAACTCATCCAACTACCACAACTGCAAAGAATTTTCTTTCTAAGACCTTCCTATCTGTGGAACACGTTACCATGGGATTGCTTCTCTGCAGGCTACAACATGATTGTACTCAAATCCGATGTGAACTTGTCATAAACGGTCTTCATAAGCAATCAAATCTTGTTCACTCCATTCATCATTTTCCATCCTCTCATAATAGTCTTCATCATTCAGTATCTGTTCCAATGGATGCTGCATCCCTTAGACCGGTACCGTCTTGGCCTTTCGGACCTTAATTCCGCAGGTCTGAGATATTGTCCTGTGCAGTTCTAGGAGATTAACCCTCCCAGGCTTTACCTTTTCACTCTTTGAGAAGGAGTTCATTTATTGCTGATCGCCTGAGGCGCTCTTACTGGGGAATGCCGACGGGGCTGCTCAGGCATTTTTTGTAGGCCGCTGGCTTTTCAATCCCCCTTTCCGACCTTGTGTTACATCTTACTGCAGTGGGGGGGGGGGGGAATAAAAAAAAAACAAGAAAACAATCTATCCATTTCATCACCCAATATCCTCGAGTGGCTTTAAGCCTTTATAGGTGGTGACTCATTAGTAAATAAACAAATTGAATGGATGGTACCGAAAAGAGCAAAAAAGGGGAGACAATCCTTGTGTGGATTATCAGGATTGAGTGTCATCAACACATGCAGTAAATTTAAACCTAAACAAACTGTACATAAGAAAAATACAGCAAATGTTAGGTTCAATCTTTCTTTTGTTTCGTAACAGATCGATCCGGTGTTGTCCAGTGTGTAAAACATGTTGACGGATTTTGTTAACATTTACGCAGGTTTTATGTTTATTAATGTTCTGGAATTTTTGAGATGAGGATTGATAATTTGCATTATTTTTTAATTAAAAAAATTTTTTTTTACAATAAAGGTCATTGCTTATCAAGGCCACTGGAGGATAAGGGTTAAAGAATTTGACTGGTTCACGGTGAGACAACATCGCGATCACCGGCACGATGGTTGTAGCAGGGCAGAAATTGATTATTTACGGACACAGTTCATTGGACTATTATTCTCAACTTGGTCATTATTTTTTTAATGTTTCGGACGATGTAACTTCCAAACTTTCGGACGATGTAACTTCCAAACTTTCGGACGATGTAACTTCCAAACTTTAGGTGCATCTTTTCAAACTCATGAATATTTATGTTAAACTTGAGAATCTACAGAATTTCAAGCCGAATCATTTATTTAATCTCCACGGTCATCGTTGATGGAATGAGAACAATCTACCCGTGTGGAGTAGATAAAGGATTTCATTCGAAATTTCGTAGACGTTCCCAAGTGCATCATAATTTCAGTTGTGGTTACTCATCAATTAACTTTTCTTTCCGTTTTAATTCGTGCTTGAAATTTTGAGAAAAAAATAAAGTTTATCTTTCAGAATATTTTAAATGAGGATTGATAATTTTTTAGATGAGGATTGGTAATTTTTTAGATGAGGACTGATAATATTTTAGATGAGGATTGATAATATTTTAGATGAGGATTGATAATATTTTAAATGAGGATTGATAATTTTTTAGATGAGGATTGGTAATTTTTAAAATGAGGATTGATAATTTTTTAGATGAGGATTGATAATTTTTTAGATGAGGATTGGTAATTTTTTAGATGAGGACTGATAATATTTTAGATGAGGATTGATAATATTTTAGATGAGGATTGATAATATTTTAAATGAGGATTGATAATTTTTTAGATGAGGATTGGTAATTTTTAAAATGAGGATTGATAATTTTTTAGATGAGGATTGATAATTTTTTAGATGAGGATTGGTAATTTTTTAGATGAGGACTGATAATATTTTAGATGAGGATTGATAATATTTTAGATGAGGATTGATAATATTTTAAATGAGGATTGATAATTTTTTAGATGAGGATTGGTAATTTTTAAAATGAGGATTGATAATTTTTTAGATGAGGATTGATAATTTTTTAGATGAGGATTGGTAATTTTTTAAATGAGGATTGATAATTTTTTAGATGAGGATTGATAATATTTTAAATGAGGATTGATAATTTTTGAGATGAGGATTGATAATTTTTTAAATGAGGACTGATAATATTTTAGATGAGGATTGATAATTTTTTAGATGAGGATTGATAATATTTTAGATGAGGATTAATAATTTTTTAGATGAGGATTGATAATATTTTAGATGAGGATTGATAATTTTTTAGATGAGGATTGATAATTTTTTAGATGAGGATTGATAATATTTTAAATGAGGACTGATAATTTTTTAGATGAGGATTGATAATATTTTAAATGAGGATTGATAATTTTTTAGATGAGGATTGGTAATTTTTAAAATGAGGATTGATAATTTTTTAGTTGAGGATTGATAATATTTTAAATGAGGATTGATAATTTTTTAGATGAGGATTGATAATATTTTAGATGAGGATTGATAATTTTTTAGATGAGGATTGATAATTTTTTAGATGAGGATTGATAATATTTTAGATGAGGATTGATAATTTTTTAAATGAGGATTGATAATATTTTAAATGAGGATTGATAATATTTTAAATGAGGATTGATAATTTTTTAGATGAGGATTGATAATTTTTTAAATGAGGATTGATAATTTTTTAGATGAGGATTGATAATTTTTTAGATGAGGATTGATAATATTTTAGATGAGGCTTGATAATTTTTTAGATGAGGATTGATAATTTTTTAGATGAGGATTGATAATATTTTAGATGAGGGTTGATAATTTTTTAGATGAGGATTGATAATTTTTTAGATGAGGATTGATAATTTTTTAGATGAGGATTGATAATTTTTTAGATGAGGATTGATAATATTTTAGATGAGGATTGATAATTTTTTAAATGAGGATTGATAATATTTTAAATGAGGATTGATAATTTTTTAGATGAGGATTGATAATTTTTTAAATGAGGATTGATAATTTTTTAGATGAGGATTGATAATATTTTAAATGAGGATTGATAATATTTTAAATGAGGATTGATAGTTTTTTAGATAAGGATTGATAATTTTTTAAATGAGGATTGATAATTTTTTAAATGAGGATTGATAATTTTTTAAATGAGGATTGATAATATTTTAAATGAGGACTGATAATTTTTTAGATGAGAATTGATAATACATTTTTGCAATGATCTTAGGGAGGAGGTAGTATATTTGTTCATCATGATACCATCCTCCCAAGCATTATCTCTTCCATTGTGAGGTGTGGGTAGTATATGTTCGTTCGTCGTATATACTGGGGCAGGGGAGCATATAATTGCTAGTCTATTTAAAAGATTTTAATTAAATTTTAACATTAAAAAAAAAAGATGGAGCAAACTGGTCATGAAGACATAAGATGAAAAAGAAAAGCAAAAATAAAACATTGTTTTTTTTCGGACTCTGATCTCCCACTCCCATACTTTACCTCCAACCAAATCACCAATGTTTCCAACTTCCAAAGAGTGCCCTCCACCCGATGTTGGGGCTGGGGTTATAGACAAGAGTTTAAAAAAAAAAAAATTTTTTTTTTAAAAAGCCACCGAGTTGACAGCTTTTTTCTTTCTTACTTAAATTCTGGATCACTCAACCTTAACCCGTTTGTGCCTCTCACATAAATTGGAGCAGCGTCTCTAGTGAACAAACAGCTGCTTCTGACTCTTCTCGCGACTCACATTTTTACAAATGATGGAATCGGAGATTTAAAAAAAAAAATGGCACATTCAAGGGCAGTAGTAAATATGATAGTATTTGATAGTACAGCCGAGATAAGTTATTTACATATTTCGGACCCCCCCCCCCCCCTCCTGCCCTCCTTATCTCGTTCGTTACCAACTCCAGAAAGTTACCGACTGTGAGAAAAGGCGACAGAAAAAGGTCAGAGATGACAACGGTTAGTTGGTGGGTTTTACGGCAGGTCAAGTTTAGGGTTAGGGTTACAAGTTTAGTCATTTTTTGTTGAAATCTTATGTTTTGCATACGATTGGTTGGTGGATTAACTGTTTTCTGGGTCGGAATCTATTCATCTAATACTTATCGTTGGCTAGTTTTTGATCTTGAAGTAATATTTCTTTTTTTGCTCCTTACATCAAGTGGCTTTACACTTTGTCTGGAGCGATTTCCATAAAAAAAATTTTTTTTTTTAAACAGAACTCAATCCCCAAAATCAAGTAATATTTTAACATATATTTATGAGAATAAAATACACAGAAAAAAAAAGCGTTAGGGAAACAACCATTGATTAACTCAGCTTTAGTATAATAGATACATAAAAAGGTCAATTGCGAAAGAATGACACATACCGTACAAAGGGGGCAGCATCCTTCAAGACACCTTTGAAGGTTTCCATGTAAATCTTGGCCTGCTTCTTCTTACAGTTCTGTACGACATCATTGCACAAATAGAACAACGTAAGGCGATGGGCGGTTTTTCCTGGATAACGAAAATACAAGAGAAAACATGTTCAATTGAAATGACGAATAAAGACACGAAACGAAAGTTTTATAAAGAAGTTGACTTTAGTTGGAATCCAGAATTGATTATAGAAAAAATTTTTTTTAATTAAAATGAAAAAAAAAAAAAAGAAAAAAATGATCAGCCCATTTTTATTTTTAATTTAAGAATAATTTAATTGAATATCCATGAGAATCTATCTCTCATCTAATAAAACTAATAATGGTGTTATCTTGCTTGTCACCGTGCACACTTTTCAGCTGTACATGAAGGTTTTAGACTTTCGAAGGAAGGGGAAAATAACGTAAATCAAAGAGATAGTCAGAGGAGGAGAATGAGGTAAATAATTATAACAAAGAAGAAAGAGAAGAGAGAGAGAGGGGGGAGGGAGAGAGAGTTGGGAGATAAGAGGGGGAGGAAAGAGTCACTGTTTATCATAGGCTGTTCGAGGATAAGGGTTTATGAGTTTGTCAGGTGAGCCGTGAGACAACACTGCGAAGAGTGAAGACAATGGTTCACAAACTGGGCAGAATTGGATTATTTAAGAGGACAACTCAACATAAATATTGGGAAATTCCAAAAGGTTTTCATAAATATTTAATATATATAACAAATACTGACCCATCGGGTCACTGGTGGTCTCGTTATAGATAAAACTTACTATTCACAAATAAATACCGATATCTATAAATGTATTTTATCATGCAAAAAAACATAACAAAAGTTGAATTGCTTCAACAAAAAAATTTAATTTTGAAAAATACATAATTTGAGAAATAAAATAATAAAATGTTAAAAACAAAAAAAATTGTTTTAATTTTTCTCATTTTATTTTCTTAATAAATTTATTTTCATGATAATTTTAATTTGTCTTTTTTCCAAAACTTTGTACATTCAAAAATTAAAGAGACCAACAAATGATGTTCTCAAAGCAGCGCAAAATCTGTGTCCGTCTGCGAAATTCAATTAAAAACAAAGACCTACGCCAAGATCAAACGACTTTTCTCCAAATTTTATGAGGAATTTAATGGTGGCATAAGTGATTTTACGATAATATCCCAGCGTCTGTGGCCGTGCAAAACATCCGTACACAGCAAAGATAACATTTTTATTACTTAAAAACTGAAAACTAAAAATATAGATATAATATAAAAACGGTAATATGGGGTTTGGGCTTGGGTGCAGCAGGACACAGGAGTAAGGCTAGCTGTGTCTATGAGTAAAAGATATTTTGAAAGACATTTTCAAGTAGAGAAAATAAATCAAGTTATCGAACATAATATCAAATACAGTAAATCTAACATTTTAACCAGTTAGAAAGAAGTGCTATTATATTAACATTCTCGGTTACTGGTCGGGTTAGCAGATGGGTGGGAAGAGAACAGTGCTAAGTCCTTCATGGTTGAGAGCCGCTTGGTATCTCATTGTAGCATTACAAATCGATAACGTCTTTTCGTTGGACAATGGCAAAATTTCACACCTAATGTGTTTAAACAAATCACATCTCTCTTATTTGATGGAAAGAGAATCAAATAAACATTACAATGATGTTAATTTTAAGTGAGTTACATAATACATTCATGAATAGACTTATAATCTGTATGATACAATATGTCAGTTTTTTAAAACTTTTAAATTTACACATCGTAATTCATAATTCATGGCTTAAAGTAAAGAGATAAATAAAATCTGACTGCATGATCAGAAAGAGCATATAATTTTACATAAGAATACAAAGTTTCATGAGAATAGCTTCAAAAATAAATAAATGGAGAAATTGCTAAATTTCTTGAAATGATGAGGTCCATATTTTGGCTCATTTTTGTAAAGGATTATTTAAAGAATAATGTGTAATGAAAAACACAAATTTCGGCACTTTAAATTCTTCTAACTTTTGAAGCACTATGCTATTTCAAACTTAAGCATGACAGACCAAAGAAAATGATCTTCCAAACTTAAGCATGACAGACCAAAGAAAATGATCTTCCAAACTTAAGCATGACAGACCAAAGAAAATGATCTTCCAAACTTAAGCATGACAGACCAAAGAAAATGATCTTCCAAACTTAAGCATGACAGACCAAAGAAAATGATCTTCCAAACTTAAGCCTGACAGAACAAGAGAATGCTATTTCAAACTTTAGCGTGGCAGACTCACAAAGCTCCTGAGAGTGATGTTAGGACGCACAAGAAAGTCGTAACGCCAAATGCCCTTGAGAGTAATTAGATCAGTTTATCTACATATAAAATGTTCAAACACAATTATATTTTCTTATTTTTCGGAACGACGAGGGAGGAGTTAAAAAAACAACATGAAACTGTAAGCATCATATAACATTAGGATTTCTTGAAAAGAATTTTTAAGTTCAACCAAAAAAAAAAAGATGGCAGCTAAAAGGTTATCTTGTAAAAGCATCTGCTTCAAAAAAAAAAAAAAAAGCGATTGTTCTGAACATTGAAACTCTAGCCGTAAGAACAAGAACCATGAAGATGTAGGGGGTCGTCAGAGAGGGGCCAATAGAAGGGGAAACGAATTCTAAGAAGACTTTGCAAAATAAAGAATTTAAGAGACTGAAAATTAAAAGCTAAAATTTTCAGAATGCTTTCTCAGAGTCTCTTGTTTTTTGAATGTGATTATAACTATTAATATTTAACGACTTTCTTACACAACATCATTTACCAATGTTCTTAATATGGTTATTCACCCTGCTCGGGTTGAGTCAGCTTCTGGGTGCTTCTGTATTATTGGGGCCAGATGAAATTTTCATTGTTTATTTCAGAAAAGTCAGTTGAAAGGGGAGATAATTCAAATTGTTTTCTCAACGTATTCTCTGAAGTTTTATTTGATTTCGTATTAAAATGCCAGTGCCGAATAGCACCGAGTGTTGTGATTGATTGATCGATAAATAATCCTTTTACGTATCTTTTTTGATGCTTCTGCAGTTTACAGACCGGGTAATTTTTTTAGATAGAATTTTCAAGTTATATTCAATTTTTATAGTATCTTGTGTTTATTAAATTGTTAGGTGAAAGTACAGAATAGTTAATCAACCCACCACCTTCCCATGTTAAGAATGTCTTTCTAAATTATAACGTTATTATTTCAGCCTGGTCTGTAAACTGCATAAGTACCTCTTTTTAAATTTATTTTCTTACTAATTTTCTGGATTTTCCTTATGGGTTATGATTACAAAAAAAAACAAAAAAACAGTTTGAATTATCTCCCCTTTCACCTGACTCTTCTAAATTAAAGATGTAATTTCATCTGTCCCTAATAATAAAGAAGCACCAGACTGCCCTGGAAATGGGGGATCCTTTTATATTTAATTCATATGCAAAACTGATGCCCCATTCTAAAATACTTGTTTCTTTTTCTTTTCTTTCTGACAAGTTTTCCAGAATGTTCACTCATAATCGCCTAAAAAAAGTAGAATCTAATTTTTCTTTTTGTAGGGAGGGCTGATTTAGCGACGGGTGTTAATCTACAGTACCTTTCTATTTTTCATATTGAAAGTATCGACTGATATGTTTTCAAGGAGACACGAAACAAGTATTCTCCCTCCTCTACTTATTAATCGGTTGAAGTTTGGCAAAATTAACATTTTCAGAGAGAAAGAAAGAGAGAGAGAGAGAGGAAAGGGAGGTGAAGCAAGGCAAGACAAACCGTGACGAAGAGAGGAAGAGAAAAAACAGGAAAAGAGAGGAAGATTAAGTGAGAGAGAGGAAGAAAGAGAAAGAGAAAAAAAAAATGCAGCCAAATGGAGGAAAAAAATAAGGACGCAAAACTGGATTTGTTTTTTTCTTAAAAAAAGAAAAAAAAATGAAAAGAGAAAAAAAGAAAAAGAAAAAAAAATGAAAAGAGAAAAAAAGAAAAAGAAAAAAGCGGAAGTCCGTCTTTTCTGAATAAAAAAAAAAAAGAGGAATCTCTGCCTTTAGTAAAGCGCAACCCTCAGTCAGAGTGTAGGAAAATCCCTTTAATTCAATCAACCCTTATTGAAAATAACTAAAGTTGTAGCTCGCCCGTACATCTTTGGCGTTCTACAATGGAACAGTGACTGGTTGCAGTATGATGGGAGGACAACTATGGACAGATGTGGATGGGCCGCCTTGACTCGTAACGCTGCAAATTCACTACAAGTCAGCTGTACCTACCCCAGCTAAATGCCGTCACAGATCCAGATCCAGAATATTACGCAAGATTGTGGAGTAATAAGGTATAACTCATCCTTTTTACACTGCAATCCCGCTTAATATTCTGGATCTTATATTATAAGGTTTGACTGCCTCCTAGGATTCCAAACTATCAGACTCCGACTCCTTATTTTAAAGTCTTCCAATATTCAGACTCTCTGTTGATTCTTCGGAGATTAAAAAATCTGACTCAGACTCTTAGAATTGGTACGAGTCTGATCGACTCTGCAACCCTGATAGAAAATTGGGAACCTATGTAGTTGTGTGGGGAAGTACTTTAGTTTTGGTGTTGGTCACATTGAGATTTCATCAAGTCAACGAATATAAAGTTTCAAAAATTGGCACGCCAGATTTAAATTCTCTTAGCGACATTGTCATGGATACTTCTTGGAGGGCAAAAGGTTGTTTTTTTACAGAACTGCGAAGTCTAGAAATCTGTTTTGTAATCGATAGATATTGAGTTTGAACGGATATAGAATTCTTCACGTATATGAAGGAGATCTATTTCTTGACATTTCTTGTATAACCCTCAGAAGAAGTAGAATCTGAAAAACGCATGAATTGTTAACCAAACGTCTATTTTAAGCAGGAATAGGATAATAAAATTTAGTTAATGATCAGAGAAAAGTAAACTTCATGAGGCTGACAAATATAGCTGGACTGGTAGAAAACATACATATACACATATACATACACATATATATATAAGTTAGGTATGTGTATATATTTCTATGTACAGGATAATCTCCTAAACTAATGAACAAATTATTATGAATTTTGGAATACATATTCTAGGAAACACAGTGAGTAACATGGGAACACTATTTTTTTTGTAAATTTTAACATTTAGGGGGTGCATGTATGTTATTTATTTACCTCCCACAGCGGTAAGATGTGACACAAGGTCGGGAAAGTGGGATTTGATAAACCGGCGCCTGAGAAGTTGAGCACTCTGGCCATTAAAAATTGCCTGGGCAGCCCCGTCAGCATTCCCCCGGTAGGGGCGCCTCAGGCGATTAGCAATAAACCTCCTCTCAAAGGGGTGAGAAGGCAAAGCCTGGGAGGGTGGACCTCCTAGAACTGCACAGGACAGACCCATAGACCGGCGTAAATCAAGCCCCGAAGGCCAAGATAATACCGGTCTATGGGGTGTAGTATCCATCGGAACAGATACTACACTTTCATCTTAGCCAAAAGGCCAAAGATGATTTTATGTATATAAAATTAGATATGTGTATATGTTTATATATTTCTACCCATAGGATTCACTCCTAAACTAATTAACCGATCATTATGAATTTTTGTAAACACAGCTGCTAAGCGTAAGAATGGGTAATGTGGGCTATATTTAGTTTAATTTAGTTTTATGCAAATGGGGTAAAAAGGGGGTTGAAGCCCTTTGTGAAAATTAACATACCTCCAAGTTTCGTGAAAGGTATTAGACATCAATTAATAATTATTCCCCAAATTTCAGTTTTTGAAATTTTATAGGGATTTTAGGGGACAAAATATGGACACAACCTCCCATTTGAAAATTCGAATATTTCAGATTTGCATTGAATTTGATCAAATCATTAGACACTAATTAAGCAAGATTCCCTGAATTTCAATTTCTTTTTAAGACCCCTCAAAAACCTTAAATTTTAGACATTTTCTCGAATCAAAATCATGTAATGGATTTTAATCAAAAGTTGAATAAGGATTCTAGACATAAGGTTTAGTAGAATTATATCTTGCTTTATCTTTGTAAGGAGACATAAAAGTGGTGCAAAACTGTTCTGTTTGGGGGAATTAATTTTACCTGTTCTGGGATAGGTATTTATCTAATATACATACGTACATACACACACACACATATATATATATACACACACACATATATATATATATACATACATACACACACATAGACGATTGATGCCAGTCGGCAACACTTCTGATGATCAGTGATATGTGAAACTGCAATAAAGTGTTAAAGCTAAGTACATTTTATCATTTATTGATACAGCTCTATCTTATGAGATATTGAGTCCTTTGTTTATTCAAGATTTGCTGTCTTTGGGGGCATAGCTGACCGACTTGAACGGGCAAGGAATACCTAACAGAATATTATCATCATCATCAGATTCAGTTTAATATTCATTTTACATGCTGGCATGTGTTAGACAACTTTTAGAAATTGACTTCCAAACACACTTATCTCTGGTCAAGTCTTTATTTATCCCTCTTTCTCTCAAGAGTATTTAAAAAAAAAATTTTTTTTTTACTATAACCAGCTTGGGGTTATACTGAATCAGAATATTTAAGGTTTGTAAGTGTATCTTGTGTAGTTTCTGAGTTTTAACCAGCTAGACAGAGACGGAAATAGGACTGTCCTTCAGATGATAGACTAATTGTACCTACCTGGCATTGGCCGTGATTCATTTGTTTCACATTTGAAAGAGAAGAGATGGGAAAAAAATTCTCAGTAATAACTCGAGTAATGCAAGGGAGATAATTCATATTTAAGCTGCAAAAATATATCCCCCTTATATTATTTGATTTATTATTCAAAATTGGTTTTGAATTCATATCTGATGTTGCTGTGATGCTGAGAACAGATACTACACCTTGATCTTAGCCAAAAGGCCAAGGAACTATAAAAAAAGTTTTTTTATGAGTAGGCATTTTTAAATAAATTAAAAAAAACCCTGATTTAATCTATTATTGCATTATATTTTAGTTCGATGGGCAGTGTAGTATCGGTTATGTTGTCATAAGCCCATCCTCCCAGAAATTACCTCCTCCTTTTTTAAAGGGTGGGGGTAATCCTCTCAGGTATTACATCCTCCTTTGAAGAGAAAAGATGGAAAAAAACTGCTCAGTAATAACTCGAGTAATGCAAGGGAGATAATTCATATTTACGCTGCAAAAATATATCTCCCTTACATTATTTGATTTATTATTCAAAATTTTCACTCTCGTAGCAATCGGAATAATTTTTTCAATTTATTTATTTTAAAACAAACTAGAGCAAAAGACATGGTATTGTAAAATACATGCTGGAAGGTAAAAAAAAAAAAAAAAGATAAAATGGCTAGACAGAATCAAATATTGAGGTTTCCGATGCGATCCTATTTGGGTGTAAATTCTAAAATCAGATTAGAGTACTTCATGAATTAGATTATAAAATAAAGGAGGGTTGTGAAATCATATTGAAAGATGAATAGTAGATATGCGATTATCCAAGTAGAAAATAAATATGAACAAAAAGTATCCACACCATAAGCACAAGAGTCTCAATAATATTTCAAACGCAAAACACCTGTTCAAACTTTATACGTAAAAACACGATTCACATCCGTTTTTTTACAAGTTGTTTTCGATATAAACACGTATTAGTTCCAGAACTATAACTCAAAAATATCAATAGCCACAACGATGAAATGTGTGCGTGTCTATCCGTCCGATCGCAACCGAACATGATGTAACAGATGAAAATGAAGAGCAAATGGGACAAGAAGAGGTGGAAGAAGGGGATCAGGCAGGGAAGGATATATTAAACTCAAAAGTCACATAATTTGAAAGCTGTGAATCTTATCCCTATACAGGTTTTTTTTTTTGTCTACAACCTTGTGTCGATATCGCTTGACCAATCGTCACCAAACTTGGTCAAAATACCAGTCATGGTCTAACTTGGAATGGATTTAATTTAAGGATATCAAGGTCAAAGGTCAAAGGTCACAAAAAGGTGAAAGTAAGACTTTTGGGATAACCTCAATTTTGTTTCCAGTCCTCTCATGGTGGCGATCATCGTCAAACTGACGATCTCTTTAACCCTTATCCTTGAGTGGGCCCAGGCTTTGATAAGCGGTGACTCATTAGTAAAAACAAACAAAAAAACAAACTCTTTCTCTAAATGCTTACAGAAACATTAAGAAATATTAGAGATTGTGTGTGAGAGGGGGGGGGTCGATAGAGATACGGATGACTTGTTCAGTTAATTGTAAATTAAGGCTAATTAGATCAATTAAAATTGATTTTTTTTTTCCAAACATAACTCAATCCCAAACTAAGATATATTTTAGCATGTATTCTACGTTATTAAAACATATACACCAGAATGCTAAGAGCTGCTCTTAACATATACTGGGGGAAGCATCCCACAAACGAGCAACTCTATAGACACGTTTCTCAGAGCTGAGTCTTGATCAGACAGAGAAGAAATAGATTTGCTGGACATCGCTGGAGAGCTAAGGATGAAATCGTCAGTGATGTTTTTTTGTGGATTTCACATGTGTATTTTCACGTTTTTTAAACTTATACAGAAAAAGAAATAAAATGTTGTAAGGGAGACAACTTTTTTATATTCTTCAATTAAAAATGAGTTACTCTCCCTTGCTGATTTTGATATCTGTTATAATTGATGTTTCCATATTATCAGTTGTCCAGGAGGAACTACATAATTTTTTTAAATAAACTGTAATGAAGTATATTATTATAGTGCCAATAACATTGTACAACAATAACAAATGAAAATCACTTAGTCAGCATCAAAGTTCGATATGTTAACTTAAATGCTATTTAGGTCCAACTTTTAAAACGCACAAGATAACAAACAACTCGGGATTATTATAGGTTTGCTTACAGATGCCACGTGCGTGTGCGAAGGTCAACCGATGCAGACCGAAATGTGCCCCATTCAGTTGGCTTGGGGTCCTTGAAATCTAATTGATCCGCTTCTTCATGCTGTTTCTTTTGTTTCGAACGGAATCTATTTGTGCGAGTGATCTGCATTTGTACACATTGAATCGCGATGAAAAGACGATGCGAAAACCAGCGCTTTTCTGTTTATGTTATTCAACTTACTTTGTAATTGCTGTTTGCAGTAACAAAGCGAATATAATTGAAATTAAATAATAATTTCATGCCGCAGTAGTTTTCAGAAACAACGAAGAATCACATAAGAACCGTTTTACTAGAGTACGATCAATTTTAATTAAAGAATTAGGTTTCCTTTTTCTTGTTACGAGCGAACAGCGAAAGCGGCTTTTCAAAATGAGAGCAGATTATTATTCACGTATTAGAGATCGACACAAATGGATTATTGCAACAGAATTAATATTCGTTAATCATTTGAAAAATATTTTCAATTAAAATCATTATAGAATAGAAACTATAGTTTAAGGGAAAGTATGGGTTAGGGTTAAGGTTATTGTTATGTGTCCATTTCTGTTAAGAAACTTTTTTTCTGCAGCGTTTATCCTATGCAGGTTGAGTCCGCTTCGTCCAAACGAAGAAGTTTCTAGGAAATGTTGAATTATGTCTTGGAATTTTTTAGATAAGGATTCATAATCTGCATTATTCAGACTACTGTTCTCACCTTGGATGTTATTCTCACAACGTTTCAGCCGATGTAACCTCTAACCTTCTTCTGATGCATCTTGTCAAGCTCTGAAATTTGCACGGAACCCTTTATTTAATCCACAGGGTAGCTTTTTCTCATTCCATCAGCCATGACAGGGTAGAAGTCTTAAGTAATTCTTAATTGTATTCTGAAGGTTTACGGTTCAATCCTCAGTATGGGTGATACTAAGAGTTACTTGAGACTTCTATCCAGTCATGGCTGACAGAATGAGAAAAAGCTACCCTGTGGATTAAATAAACGGTTCCGTTCAAAATTCTGTATGGATTTCAGAGTTCGACAAGACGCACCTAAAGAACGTTGGAGGTTACATCGGTGAAAACGTGAGAATAACATCCAAGATGAGAACAGTAATGCAAATAATCCAGAATATTCACAAGCAGTCCCATGTCGCATATATAATCTGGGCAGGGAAGATGATTTTGCAGTTTTTTTATTTTTATTTTTTTTTTGTAGGGTGGTGTCCTCCTACATACAGTGCGTGGTATTCCCAAATGGTCACCCATCTGGTACTGACCAGACTCAACATCACTTAATCTCAGTGATCTAACAAGAACCGAGTATCAATGTGATTATGCTGTTTAAAGAAATCTTAAAAGAAATGGAAGTTCATTTCTGTTAAGAAACCTTTTTAAAGAAATAATAAGAATGTCAGTTCATCTTTTTAAAGAAATAATAAGAATGTCAGTTCATCTTTTTAAAGAAATAATAAGAATGTCAGTTCATCTTTTTAAAGAAATGAAAGATTGTCGGTTCAACAAATCTTTTTAAAGAAATGAAAGATTGTCGGTTCAACAAATCTTTTTAAAGAAATGAAAGATTGTCGGTTCAACAAATCTTTTTAAAGAAATGAAAGATTGTCGGTTCAACAAATCTTTTTAAAGAAATGAAAGATTGTCGGTTCAACAAATCTTTTTAAAGAAATGAAAGATTGTCGGTTCAACAAATCTTTTTAAAGAAATGAAAGATTGTTGGTTCAACAAATCTTTTTAAAGAAATGAAAGATTGTTGGTTCAACAAATCTTTTTAAAGAAATGAAAGATTGTTGGTTCAACAAATCTTTTTAAAGAAATGAAAGATTGTTGGTTCAACAAATCTTTTTAAAGAAATGAAAGATTGTTGGTTCAACAAATCTTTTTAAAGAAATGAAAGATTGTTGGTTCAACAAATCTTTTTAAAGAAATGAAAGATTGTTGGTTAAACAAATCTTTTTAAAGAAATGAAAGATTGTTGGTTCAACAAATCTTTTTAAAGAATACATTTGAATTGAATGTTTTCAATCAGTACCATAATAAACAGTTCTAAAGAAATCAGCAGAATTTGAATTTCTTCTCCCAAAATATATCAAAGAACACATAACTTTTGAGCAATATTTATTCACATGAAGTAGTTGCGATATGGGGGTGGGGGGGGGGAGTTAAGATTTTTAAAAAGAAATCCACAGAATCCATAGAAATGAGATTTAGATAAAAAGAAATTCAAACACTCAGCAGAGACGATTTTTTGTGACAAAATCTTGACATTATTTCAGTCACATTTCCTTTTAACTAAATGCAGTCAGTTTTTTTTTTTTGTTTTTTTAACTGTCTTCAAATAATAAAACCCAAGCGTAACATTAAATTTTCTTTCATAGTTAATCAAATAACGTTAAATGTTAAAAGTTGGATTAACAAAATTGGTCAAAGTTGGATATTTCAAGAAATATCAGATTTAACAGAAATTTCTCCTTTTTTTATAAATATTTTTTATCTGAAGAGCAAAGATTTCAAATGGCTAAATTTACAAGAGAATCAAAGTATATAACGTCTTCTCAACCAGCAAATCCTTTCTCTTTGAAAAGTCTATAAAAGTAAGGCTATCTAAGTATGCTTCCAGCAAACTACATCTCCTTATTGTTTATAAAAGTAGTTGGTGATGGGCAGAAGTTTGCCGTGGTATTAACACGGTCATGCCTCAAGGATCTATTCTGGGCCGGACTCTCTTTCTGATCTTTATCAACGATCTTCCAAACGATATTCTAAGATCATTTGTTGACATCTATGTAGACGACACAACTGTCTATGACAACACTTCAGATTTCTCTACCAGCTTCCTGGAACCGTGAGGGAAATGTTTCCCATTCATTTGATCTCTTTAAGAGGCGACAAGAGGTGATTAGCAAGGTCACCAGATGAAAACCCTAATAACTTTTTTCCGAAAAAAAAAAAAAAACAACAAAAAGAAAGACGTTTTCCTGACATCATCCTTGAATGCTTAAGAATTTGAAAGAAAAGACCAGAGAGGAAATCAACAATACAATTTGACCTGAGGTGACACGGAGAATCTTCCTGGAACGACTCCAGCAATATATTGTCAACAATGACTGCCATTTGTCTTATAACATATTTTAGACATATTAAAAGAAAACTATTCTTCAGTTTTTTGTTTTTTTAGATAATCATCATTTTCTTTATCCATTAAAAATGGCGCACCTTGTATAAGGGCAAACCAGAAGAACGCCCGGCTCAAAGTCTGCAGTAAACGGTGTCCACTCAGATTTGGTTCCTCATATTAAAGACTTCCTGTTTTGGTTAAATCAAATCGGTGTTAAAGAAAATCGGGAAAAGTTTTGTACTAATTTTTATTTTAAATAATTTTTTTTACAAAAATAACTATTCAAATTGATGGTTTGATTTGTTTTCAGAAACTATAATAAAATGTTGTTGTTTTTTGAGGGATAATATTTAAATTGATGGTTTGATTTGTTTTCAGAAACTATAATAAAATGTTGTTTTTCGAGGGATAATAATCAAATAGGTGCTTTGATTTTCTTTCTGAAATATAATGACATGTTTTCGCTTTTTAGTTTAAATGAATTATTTGCAATCCGACAGTACTATGACCAGTAGAAAAATTCTTATTTTAATGTCTTGAAAAAAAAAAAAAAAAAAATTTCTTATATTTTACTAAAAAAAAAAAAAAATTCTTATATCTTTCCTAAAATAAATTTTTTTAAAAAATATTTTTCCTAAACAAAAATAAAATCACATATTTGAGTACTTATCTTTTGAAAATAATTTATTTAAAATAATAAACAAAAACATTTTATTATATTTCTGAAAGAAAATCAAACAATGTATTTGATTATCCACCCCACCCACCCTGAAAAAAAAACAAACAAATACATTTTATTATACCCCCCCCCCCCCCAAAAAAAAATTCAAACCATCTATTTAAATACTTACTTTTGTAAAAGAAATTGTTTAAAATAAAAATGGGTACAAAACTTTTCCTGATTTTCTGTAACACTTATTTGATTACTTATCTTTATCCAAAACAGGAAGTCTTTAATATGAGAAACATCCTTTGAGCGGACACCGTTTACTGCAGACTTTGAGTCGGCCATTCTTCTGTATAAGAATAAGATAAAGATTTTAAAAAAACATGTTTGTTATTTAGCTGACTGGAATTATTAAAAAAAAAAAAAAAATGAGAGAATGAAAATTTCTAGTCGTTCTCAACTTTCGTTTCTAGCATTATGTCACTTAATATAAAGTTTCAGTAAATGACCATTAAAATAAACGCAAGTTTTTATGAGTTTCATTGGTTCAAGATAAAATATAGAATTCTTTGGTTCAAGGTAAAATATAGAATTCATTGGTTCAAGGTAAAATATAGAATTCATTGGTTCAAGGTAAAATATAGAATTCTTTGGTTCAAGGTAAAATATAGAATTCTTTGGTTCAAGGTAAAATATAGAATTCATTGGTTCAAGGTAAAATATAGAATTCATTGGTTCAAGGTAAAATATAGAATTCATTGGTTCAAGGTAAAATATAGAATTCATTGGTTCAAGGTAAAATATAGAATTCATTGGTTCAAGGTAAAATATAGAATTCATTGGTTCAAGGTAAAATATAGAATTCATTGGTTCAAGGTAAAATATAGAATTCATTGGTTCAAGGTAAAATATAGAATTCATTGGTTCAAGGTAAAATATAGAATTCATTGGTTCAAGGTAAAATATAGAATTCTTTGGTTCAAGGTAAAATATAGAATTCATTGGTTCAAGGTAAAATATAGAATTCATTGGTTCAAGGTGAAATATAGAATTCATTGGTTCAAGGTAAAATATAGAATTCATTGGTTCAAGGTAAAATATAGAATTCATTGGTTCAAGGTAAAATATAGAATTCATTGGTTCAAGGTAAAATATAGAATTCATTGGTTCAAGGTAAAATATAGAATTCATTGGTTCAAGGTAAAATATAGAATTCATTGGTTCAAGGTGAAATATAGAATTCATTGGTTCAAGGTGAAATATAGAATTCATTGGTTCAAGGTGAAATATAGAATTCTTTGGTTCAAGGTAAAATATAGAATTCATTGGTTCAAGGTAAAATATAGAATTCATTGGTTCAAGCTAAAATATAGAATTCATTGGTTCAAGGTAAAATATAGAATTCATTGGTTCAAGGTGAAATATAGAATTCATTGGTTCAAGGTGAAATATAGAATTCATTGGTTCAAGGTAAAATATAGAATTCATTGGTTCAAGGTAAAATATAGAATTCATTAGTTCAAGGTAAAATATAGAATTCATTGGTTCAAGGTAAAATATAGAATTCATTGGTTCAAGGTAAAATATAGAATTCATTGGTTCAAGGTAAAATATAGAATTCATTGGTTCAAGGTAAAATATAGAATTCATTGGTTCAAGGTAAAATATAGAATTCATTGGTTCAAGGTGAAATATAGAATTCATTGGTTCAAGGTGAAATATAGAATTCATTGGTTCAAGGTGAAATATAGAATTCATTGGTTCAAGGTGAAATATAGAATTCATTGGTTCAAGGTGAAATATAGAATTCATTGGTTCAAGGTGAAATATAGAATTCATTGGTTCAAGGTGAAATATAGAATTCATTGGTTCAAGGTAAAATATAGAATTCATTGGTTCAAGGTGAAATATAGAATTCATTGGTTCAAGGTGAAATATAGAATTCATTGGTTCAAGGTGAAATATAGAATTCATTGGTTCAAGGTGAAATATAGAATTCATTGGTTCAAGGTGAAATATAGAATTCATTGGTTCAAGGTGAAATATAGAATTCATTGGTTCAAGGTGAAATATAGAATTCATTGGTTCAAGGTGAAATATAGAATTCATTGGTTCAAGGTGAAATATAGAATTCATTGGTTCAAGGTGAAATATAGAATTCATTGGTTCAAGGTGAAATATAGAATTCATTGGTTCAAGGTGAAATATAGAATTCATTGGTTCAAGGTGAAATATAGAATTCATTGGTTCAAGGTGAAATATAGAATTCATTGGTTCAAGGTGAAATATAGAATTCATTGGTTCAAGGTGAAATATAGAATTCATTGGTTCAAGGTGAAATATAGAATTCATTGGTTCAAGGTGAAATATAGAATTCATTGGTTCAAGGTGAAATATAGAATTCATTGGTTCAAGGTAAAATATAGAATTCATTGGTTCAAGGTGAAATATAGAATTCATTGGTTCAAGGTAAAATATAGAATTCATTGGTTCAAGGTGAAGACATTTCATATAAAAGGCCGGTCTATTATTGCAATGGATGATTTATTTGTCTGAAAAACGTAACATTTCTCTTGGGCATTTTTGACAAAACATGTATTTTAGTTATATATATATATATATATATATATATATATACCGTATTTCTTAATTGGGAGAGTTTCCCAGCAGAGTGCTCAATTATTAATGCAAAAGTAAAATTAACTAGATAATTAATAAGAGCATGATATTTATTAATATTAAATAAAGTGTTACAACAACATCCGGACCAAGGTTTAAGATCTGAGAAAATCGGACCTTCATCAGCGGAGTCGTATAGCTTAATGAGTGAGAACAACCGCCAGGAATTTCAAAATATTGTCGGTTGGAAAGATGGAACACTTTCAGATTTAAAATTGCCACGTGTGTAGAATATACGTAGTCAGTTATGGAAAGGTTTCAGATCAAAACAACAGCGACGCTGTACATAGAAAAAGCAAGAAATTAAATAGGGAATAACGTTAACAGTTGGACAGATGGGAACCTAGCCGGTTTAAATTGTCACGTACGTGGAATTACGTAGCCCGTTATGGAAAGGATTCAAATTTAACTAATAGAGACGCTATATATGTTATCGAAAGTAAATGGAGATAATGTTAAAAATAAAAATAATATTAAGTTAAAAATTATATTGAAATAATATGCTAATGTAATAATATATTACTAAAAATATTAAATAATAAATCATTAAAATTAAACTTATAATTAAATAAATTATAATCACACCATTTATAAATTTATAAAGTCCTAAGGGTACTAATCATAAATTTTTTTAAGGTACTAATAATAAAAAGGAGGGGGGGGGGGAATAAAGAAACATGAAAAAGAATAATGAAGAAAAATAAAGATGAAATAAATACACTGTTAGATAAAATAAAAGATAACATAAAATTGTGTAAAAATAAAAGGCATATATATATATATATATATATATATATATATATATATATATATATATATATATTATAATATAAAATGAAGTAATAAAATAAGGTGTCAATCAAATTTTATTAGAATTCAAAGTTCAAGCAAAGTATCCTTAAATCCTTAGCTCATGAGTTTTCAAAGATAATTCTTCTCTTCAGAGGACCATTACCGCAGTTATACTACTACAGGTAATAGAGATGGGCGGTTTTACCGAAAAACCGCGGTTTTTCGGTTTCGTCTCCATACCGAATAGGTTTTTTTTTTAAACCGTAACCGTTCGGTATTGTGTTTTTACTACAGTAAGCCACCATATACAAGGAAACACGGTTGAAAAGATTTTCCGATTTGAATAAAATTGAATATTACCAAAAAATGTTATATTGTAAGAGGACAGATTGAACAAATATATGATAAAAACATTTAATTGACTTGTAGGAAGAAATCTTTGTTTACAGTTTGTTTATCATTAACATTTTGAATTTTTAAATGAAAAAAAGAGAAATACGACAGACAACATGACATCGTATTTTTAGCATAAACTATTTTCAAATGAAAAAAAAAAAAATCAAACGCGTTCCGTCTGATGTCGAAAATCTATTTGATTCAACTGAAAATTGTAAAATAATTATTTATGTTTGTTCCAGAGTTATCTAAAAAAATAAGTTATTAAAATGAAATTTAAAAAAAATACTTGTTGTAAAAGTCAATAAACGAAAAGTAGCGAGCGAGTATAGACATTTAAAAATAAAAAAAGTAGTTGCCAATGCTAGTATCACTTTATTCGAGTTATATTTTAGCTTCTGATGGGTTAAAGAATTAGATAGAATGTATATTCAAACTCAGTTTTATTCTTCAGAAATCTTTCATGAATCTTTGGTCACTGTTTTAACGAGTTAACTGTTGAAAAGGTATCAGAACTTTGATTACAACAGTCAACACCTTAAAACTTATATGATTCATATCATGGAGAATGATTCGGTCACAAAATTATCGAAACAGTGGCATAATTCAACTAAAGGTTGAATAATAACTAATCATCACACAAGAGAATGAATAGCTTCCATAGTAAAAATTTTTTTTTCAAAAAAACCGTAAACCGAGGTTTTAAGGGAAAAAAAACGAAACCGATACCGAAACAAAAATTTCAAAACCGCCCAACTCTAACAGGTAATAAAATTACGCTTTGAAAATATATAAAATTATATACACAAATACATAAAAATACATAACATCAAACATATCAACCCAAAAGCATACTTTTTGTTGAATCCATACAGTCCATCCAAATTGAGAAGCATAATCAGGAAAGACATTACTCCAAGTTATAAACAGCAGTCCATATACGTGAAATTGAAGGGGCCGGCAAAGTTATCCAGTCGCGAAATGTGTCCATATTCAATGTTAATGATAAATAAATCAAATAATACAAAAAGTCCAATCAAAGTTCCAAAATCCCAACATGTGCAACCCAAGTCAAATCAAAGTTCGTTGTTTAATTAGAAAACCCGTTAAATCCGAATTGAGCAAAATAAGACTGAATCCCCATCGCATCTTGCCAGCAGAGCGAAAAAAATAAGTAATCTTCTCTCCCCAGCGATTCAACCAGACATGACAAATCCCTAACGAACAGAAGGCGATATTAAATTGTCTACATCTTAGAATGACTTTAATAGATCTGAAATTATGTCTGTGTTACTTCCTGTTTAAGCCTGCTTGATGGGCTCAACAAAGAAAGCAACATACAACCCCGCCATCCACCCCACCCAGATTAGATGTTCCCTGTCTGGGTCGAGTGAGAATATTCTATGTCAAAGGGGAAGGTGTTACGAAGTTAAAAAAGTATGTTTTTGGGTTGATATGTTTGATGTTATGTATTTTTATATATTTGTGTATATAATCTTATATATTTTCAAAGCGTAATTTTATTGCCTGTAGTAGTATAACTGCGGTAATGGTCCTCTGAAGAGAAGAATTATCTTTGAAAACTCATGAGCTAAGGACTTAAGGATACTTTGCTTGAACTTTGAATTCTAATAAAATTTGAGTGACACCTTATTTTATTACTTCATTTTATATTATAATATTAATGCTCTATCCAGTATATTGAGCTCCAGTTTTTATCCGGATGTTTCACTAATTATAAGATATTAGTTGACACTTATATCTTTTGTTGGATTGCTTCATATATATATATATATATATATATATATATATATATATATATATAGTCTAAAGAAGCTTTGAGTTATTTTAAACAAAAAGACAAAAAAAGGAAAATGCAGTTTAAATTCCCAGAGAAACTAACTAAATCCAAAATAGTGTAGACTTAACATTTGTTGGAAAATTCATAAATAAATAATATATAATAGTAAGTAAATAAAATAAAAAGGGGGATTAAGTATCTAACAGTGAAACAAAAGCAGGAGACCTTAACGTAAGCATCTAATATTAACACGGGGATCATCAGCTGTTTACCATGTAACTGTTTCGGAGATTTAAAAACAGGACAGTTATATGCATGGCTCTCCAATGGTACAGATAAAACTACCATTTCCCCAATAATCAAGTGTCGAAATAATTCAGCTTAAAATGTTACTTATATATACATAAATAAATAATAATAAAATAATAATAATATACTACCCTTAAGACTACCGTGTGATATGGTAATTTGCATATCAAATAAAATTCTTTATAACAATAGTAATACTAGTAATAATAATAAAATACTATCTAAACACTACACCTACGAACCTTCTGCGATATGGTAGCTAGAAATAAAATTATATAGGAATTAAGGTTGCATAAAAAAAAAAAAAAAAAAAGCTTTAGTACCTTAGGTACCAGAAAGGCAATATATATATATATATATATATATATATATATATATATATATATATATATATCTTCTTCATCTGATTTATTTTTAAACAAGCCTTTTATTAGTCCTCTATAAGAGGGTGGGGCCTGCCTGTCACACACACACACACACACACACACACACACACACAATCTGTCCTGACTTGGCATAGCCCACAAATATTTTTTTAATTCATTTTTGTCTTGCATAGTCCTTGAAAAATTAGTAACAGTAAGTCTTGCTGACGTATTTAAACAACAACAAAAAAGGATGTAACTGTATTCGTCCATACACCAGACAGAGTTATTACCCTATGATTGAAAGAATACAAAATGTTTTGAAAAAAAAAAAAAAAAAAAAAGAAAAGAAAGTTTAAAAAAGAAACGCAAAACAAACTGAAAATAAAAAATCTACCGGGCAACACCGGTTATGTTCAGCTAGTTTATGAATTGAATAATCTACAATGCTGTCTTTGCTGGTAATGGATGCCCAGAGACCCCACGATATTTTTGCCAAAAACTACTCAAAAGAAAATTAATACCGCCATTGGATTCCTCGTAAAGCTTTACTTTATGAAAAAATTTAGGCTGCTCCTGATAGACCTCGGCAAGATAATATTGATTATTTTCTCCTGATAAATAAGACAATCACTCGACAAACCCTGGACTTTCGGCAGCCTCGTAACTCTCGCTTCCCTTATTTTGTCCTTTCGTCCTCACATTCCTTGAGTGATGTTTCTGACAAAGGGGGAAGACTTGCTGTTTTCTGGGTCGGAATCTATCCACCTAACACTTATCGTTGGCTAGTTTTTGACCTTGAAGTAGTATTTTTTTAGCTCCTTATATCAAGTGGCTTCATGCCTTGTCTGGAGCGATTTCCATTAAAAAAAAAAAAAAAAGCCACAGGCAATCAAAATACACCGGTCTCTGCAGCAGATTCGTATTCCAACTAATCACTGTGGAGCCATTGGTGGTGGACCACGTGGGACTTCCTCAACCTCGTGGGTCTATCAATAATACGCCATGCTGGGGACAATCATGAGTCAACTCGATTCTACAAGCACCTCTCCATCGCCATTATTCAAGGGAATGCTTTGAACCTGCTCTCAGCTTGCGAAGCTAAAAGGACATCCAATGAAACTTGTCATTATAAATATATCCGCAAAGGCTTTTTTTTTATAAATTTGGCAGTTGAAACAGATTATTTCGAATAGAAAAGCAACAGAGTAAATGTTTACATTAACTTTTTAACGTGGATACAAAAAACACAAAACTTTGATTAATTTTAGATTTTTCAACTTAAAAAAATTCTTAAAACAAATTTGTAAATGTTTACATTAACTTTTTAACATGGATACAAAAAACACAAAACTTTGAATAATTTTAGATTTTTCAACTTAAATAAAATTCTTAAAGCAAATTTGAAAATTTTTTTTCTTCAAATAACAGAAAGAATCTATATAATAATAATATGCTTAGATAATTTCATGTTACATTATTACCCTCCACCCCTTTTTTAAAAGATGGGACCACCCTATCGTCGCAGATGCAATGAAAAGAAAGTAATTTGTAAAATATTTCATCTACTGTCACTGTTGTGTGTCAAACGTGAAATTCTAAGTAAAATCATTTTATTGACCTAGGATCAATGTGTAGTATTTGTCCTTTCCACAGATGGTACAATTATATCATGGGGTCTGCGTTCGTGCCGGACATCCATAGAATGGAAATATGTCGCAAACTCCTACAAGCATTTTAGAGATAGACTTCCATAAGAAGATATATTCTGGAACTACATGAGTATTTAGATAAGTATGTTTCAGTTTGAACAAAGGTGGTGCAATAATAGCGTGGAGTCTGCGTTCTTGCCGGACGTCCATAGAAGGGAAATATTTTGAAGCATGGCAGCAATATACCACAAATGAAAGATACAACTGTGGCATTTCCACGGGTACCGCACGTTCTTCTAATAATGACCCATCAAAAAAGATTTCGAATTCCTTAAGAACGCCAACAAGTCCTTTTTAATTCACGATTTTTGTTTTGACAAATCTACAACTAAAAAAGAAACTTTATTCCAGCCACGTTGTATGACAGACTTTATTCCAACTACGTCGCATGACAGACTTTATTCCAACCACGTCGCATGACAGACTTTATTCCAACCACGTCGCATGACAGATTTTATTCCAACCACGTCGCATGACAGACTTTATTCCAACCACGTCGCATGACAGATTTTATTCCAACCACGTCGCATGACAGACTTTATTCCAACCACGTTGTATGACAGACTTTATTCCATCCACGTCGCATGACAGACTTTATTCCAGCCACGTTGCATGACAGACTTTATTCCAGCCACGTTGCATGACAGACTTTATTCCAGCCACGTTGCATGACAGACTTTATTCCAGCCACGTCGCATGACAGACTTTATTCCAACCACGTCGCATGACAGACTTCACAAGAAATGAGTAATTTACGCATTATGTACGAAATGACCTAAATCGCAAAAGAAAGAGGGAAGAGGAGATAAGAAACGCAACAGCTGAAACTCGTGTTTATAACGAGTTCTATTTCCACAACTTACTAGAAATTCTCACACAGGATTTATTTTAAGCGTGTCACATAAGACGCAGAAAATATTCGCTGACAATCTTGGATGGCAATGTTATCGGAAAATAAATAACTCTTTTACAAGTTGAAAACAAGGTCAATGATCAAATGGGTGCTTCACTTGAAAACGAGTTTCGTTCGGAGTCGTATTTTAAAAGATGACCGTGAAAATAAATAAAATAACAAATTTGCAAAAACCTCTTACTATAACACTCGAACATTCGTTGATTTCAAATCTATGTAATATATATATATATATAATATAAAAATGATGAAACAGGAAGCCTCTGTGTAGCTTAATTGCCATAATTATATTTTCATGACTCACTACCTAGCTCTACTCATGTATTGAGCATTGTTGAAGTAAATACTGAAAATTGATAGATAAAAAATTATATCCTCTTATAACATTTTATGTGGATACATGAAATAATGATACACACACACACATATATATATATAGTCTCGGAAGTTTCTCAACCATTAAAACTATATATAAAAAAAAATATATATAAAAAAAAAAAAAAAAAAAAAAAAACTTATAGTCTCAAGTCTTCCAGTGGAAAATCACTCATGTAAGTCAATTTATTTTTTACAGTTATTATATTAGTTAGTTTCTAACACTATTTTAAGGGATCATCAGTTGTTTACCATGAAAAACTATATATATATATATATATAATATAAAAAAAAAAATTTATAACTTAAGTAGAATCTCCTAAAAGTGGTAATGTATGTGCTGCCTGTAGGTTTGTCTGCTGGCACTGAAAGTACGCAGAAATAAGAAGGTGGTTGAAAGTAAAAAGCAAAATCTGAATTTTGACTCCCGAGTGTTTCAAAAAAAATCTGACTCGGACTCCCAACACCTGACTTTCAGGTTAGGATCAAATAAAATTAACTTTGAACTATTGGGGATATTTTAAGGAGGATAGTCCATATAGAAAATGTGGTATTGTGGTGATTGCTGAAATAAAAGTGATGGACAAATAGTGAAAGAATAAAAGGACCATGTTAAGAATAGGATAGACGGAGGATTACCACAGACCCATAACCCTCACTCTTTTGATGGGCTTATGCCTAATTTATATATAGAATTTATTTTTAGAATTTTATTTGTGAATAAATAATTAAAACCATACTATCTGTTCTCAGTCACATGAGAAATCCTTCTCGCCTAAGTCAAGTTTATTTTTTTTTTTTATCTCACCCAGAATGCCACTCATTGGGGAGTTGTTCCCTTTTTGCCTCTGGGAAAAAAAACAAAAAAAAACAAACAAACAATATGGTGTCACATCCAGCGCTCATAAGGAGGTGAAAAAAAGTGACTACAAACTCCCGCAAAAATGGCCAACTCCCGACGACACCGTTATAAAAACTTACAACCCCTTCCTTCTCATCACTTCGAAATTGCTTCCTAAAGTTCAAGCAATTTACAGATTAGCTTAATTGTACATTATTTTAAAGCAACTAAAGGAGCACTTTATCAAGATTTAATCAATGCTAAACTTTCCAGGTCGAGACAGTTATCTAGTATATATATATATATATATATATATATATAAAAAGTTATCTAGTATATATATATTAAAAAAATATCACTGTCCACATAGTCAACCTTTTGAGTCACAGACAACTATGTTCTGTTTCGTTGTCATCGTTTTGTTACTTCATCATATAAAGGATCTCTTCCCAATGTCTTCTGTTTTACTGGATGACGATAACCATTTATGACGTCACTAACATATGCCCCCTCCGGTCACATATTTTGGCGAGCATGGGAGGATGGTATCATGGTGAATGAAGACTATCGCCCCCCCCCCCACCAAAAAGGAAAAGTTAATGCTTGATGATACCATTACAAAAGAACAAATACAACACTACCTCCCCCGACCCTTCCCCCAAAAAGGAGTAGGTAATCCTGGGAGGATGGTATCATGAGAAACGAACATATACTATCCCCTAAAGAGGAGGTAATGCCTGGGAGGAATGTATCATGATGCATGAAAATATACTTAACTACCCCCCCCCCCCCCAAAAAGAATAAGTCAAGCTTGGAAGAATCCCCCCCTCGAAAAAAAGGAGATGGTAATGCCTGGGAGAATTGTATCATGATGAACAAATATATACTGCACTAACCCCAAAAGGAGGGGGTAATATCTGGTAGGATGGTATCATGATAACAGAACAGATGTTATACTACCCTTCCAAAATAGGAGGTAATACCTGGGAGGATCCCCCATAAAAAGAGGAGGTAATGCCTGCGAGTATGATATCATGACAACAGAATAGATACTACATTACCCCCTCTCCAAAAGAAGGATATGATACTTGGGAGGATTATCCCTACCTCCTTAAAAAAGAGGAGGTAATTACTGGGAGGACGATGCTAAACTGCACCCTCATCAAAAGTTAATACAATAATAGATTAAATCAGTTGTTTTTTTTTGTTGTTTTTTTTAAAATTCATTTAAAAAATGCCTTGTCATAAAATAAGTTATTCTTTATGGTTTCTTGGCCTTTTGACTAATATTAAAGTGTAGTACCTGTTCTCAGCATCCCAGCGTTTTACTATTGACAAAACTATTGCGTAGATATAAGAAAATTTGGCAATGCAAATTACAAATGTAAATTACAGAATATTAATTTATTAGAAACTGTTTTAAAAATAAATATGCAAATTAGGAATAGCTTAAACTGTTTGTGGGCGTTTGCAGATTACTAGATATACGGTCTGGCACGCTAGGAAGTAAGTGTAGTATCTGTTCCGATGAATACTGCACTCTATAGACGGGTGTCGTCTTGTCCTTCGGGGCTATTCCACCTGTCTGTGGGGTTTTTCCTGTGCAGTTCTAGGAGGTCCACCCTCCCAGGCTTCGCCTCCCCTCTTTGGGGAGGAGTAAGTTTATTGCTTACTGCCTGAGGCGCCCCTACCGGGGAATGCCGACGGGGCTGCCCAGGCAATTTTTAATGGCCAGAGTGCTTACTTTCTCGGGCGCTGGCTTTTCAAACCCCACTTACTCGACCCGACCTTGGGTGACATCTTACTTGTGGGAGTAAACTAAAACTGGCCTTGTGCCTAACTCCTGCAGAGGAGTAAATAAATATTGTATCACAGAATTGAATAAGCATAAGCCGTTTGGGTGTTAATATCGTTAGGATAGGTGGAAAAATATTTTCCCATTTATCCATGACGTCATAAAGGATCTTTCTGATACCTTCCACCCCATATTAAATGGATGGCATCATCCATTTACGACATCATAAAGGATGTCTTCCACCTCTATTTAAGTGGATGAAGACATTTTTGTGACGTCATCCAGTGTGCACATAAACAAACAAAGCAAGAAAAAATCCAGTGTTTTCTGTAGTATACAGATTAATTACTGTTTGCCAAATGTTAAACTTTGCTGATCGTTTAAATGAAAATCTTTCAAATATTATTGCACAACTGACATGAGTAAATATTTGAACTTATTTAAAAAATATTTGTACCCATTCATTTTTTGTCAGCTTTGAAAGAATTAAAACAAAAAAAAAACAGATTAAATTTCAATTATTTCAAAATTTGAAATGACTGAAAGCTCATTTTTGTCATAGCAAAAATGTCCAAATTATTTTGCACTTCAAAAGAGTGAAATTTGTAAAACGAAAATTATTGTGACAGATCTGTCAAGTTGAGATGAAAAGAGGAGGAAATCATGAGAAAAGAAAAACAATAAAAATCGTTTTTCTTTGGAAAATAAAGACAAAAGATTAATAACTTCATTAAAAAAATTTAGATTTCACATTTCAGACAAAATAGGATTATTTTCTTTTTTAATTCGTTTCCACTGTCGACCAAGGGAAGAGTCTGTCAGGCATGTGTACACAGTGTGATGATGTATGGAAGTGAAACCTGACCAGTGAGGGTTGAGGACATGCGTTGCATGGAGAGAAATGATTTGAGAATGATACAATAGATGTGTAATGTGAGTCATAAAAACAGGATTAGATCTGATGACTTCAGAGGAAGATTAAATTTGGCCAGGACAAAGAGATGGAACAAAGTGATAAAAATGGACTTTAGAGAAAGAGGGATAAATAAAGACCTGGCCAGAGATAGGTTAGTTTTGAAGCTAAGTTCAAAGCCCGTCTTTAAGACTCACTTTACACATCCATCGTATTATTCTCATATCATTTCTCTCCATGTAACGCAAATCTTCAACCCCCAGATCAAATTCTGTTAAATATTTTACTCGATAGTTCAAAAGAAAAAAGAAAAGAAAAAAAAAGTAAAAGAAAAAGAAATAAAAGAAAAAGAAAAGAAAGAAAAGAAAAAAATGGTTGGATCATTCTATCGCTCCAGAAAGTACCTGACTCTTGATGCAATCCTCTACCTATATAAGAGTCAGATATGTCCTAACATGGAGTACTGCTGCCACATCTGGGGAGGTGCCGCTCAGAGCATCCTTTCTTATTTTGACAGAGTACAAAATCGTTCACACCCTAGCTATTACCTAAAGTTTAAGAACATCTCATGATATCATTTTTTTTTTACTAAAACTAAAAAAAACTTGAGAGAAAATGAATCTATTTTGATCAGTGTTGCATAAATTCTTACGTTCTTTTCATAAATTAACGAGTTAATTGAAAATGTCAGTCCTTTGTTATTCGTCCTTCTCCCATACTCTCCGCTACTTTATGGCGATAGCAGCAGCAGCAGGATATACTAAAAGTTAAATTGTTGCAGTAATCAGCGGAGGTTTTCTTTTGTCCCAACTTCAATTAATGACATCTCGCAAAGCTTTATTCCTTCAAAGTTACTATTTTCTAAATTATTACCTATTAATTTTATACGGGTTAAAACCTGGTATGTTTCCAATGTCGTTGGCTCTTGCCATTTTGGGGGGGGACAAATAGTTTGCACAAAGGGTTAGGGCTAATGATTGTGCAACCTTTGCTTCACCATAAGACCTTGTCAGAAGGTGTGGCAATAATGAAGAAATACAACATAAAATATTTGGATTATTCGGACTACTATTCTCATCCTGATTTCGGCCAATGTAACCCCCAACCTATCTCAGCTGCATCTTTTCAACCATGGTCATTTTTGTCGAACTCGAGAACTTATACAGAATTTAAAGTTCAACATAATGGTTGCCGAGTTCACAACAATGCACCTGAAGTTGAAGGTTACATCGGCCGAAACGTTATGAAAATAACAACCAACATGAGAAACGTAATCCAAATTATCAATCCTCATCTAAAAAGTTATGAAACTTAATGTCTTTCTGTATTTTTAGTGTGTCATTGGCCATATGAAGTAAAGTTTTTCCGTCTGTAAGAAACCGTTTTGTGGCTCGACGTTTTTGAGTTCGGTTTGTGTAAAGCGAGCAGGAGGGGGAGTTCAAGTCACAGTCAGCTGTTCTGTTCAACTTACAGACAAAATTTTCTGTTTTTACTTCATCTGAACGTGCTTGTTCGATATTTTATATGCATCCAGTATCTCGAGAGAGAAAAGGCGGCTGATACAATAATATATCAATACAGAATTTGTTGTATAAAAGTGACAGGTTTATTTGCTGGTGGTGTACGCTTTTGAAATCTGTTTCTGTATAGTTTAGCCGAGGAGAAAATGGCTGCGCTCAGAACTAGAAATCAGAAACCGAACAAAGAGAAGAGACGGAAAATAAAAAGCCATCGAGTCAGAAGTAAAAAAAACGTATGTTAGGACCTGCGTAAAGATTAAAGCATTAGACAACCCGTGACAGTTGCAAGTTCCTTTTTCTGGAAATAAATAGCAAGGTCTAGCACAAGGTACAGATTCGGTATATTTTGGGGGAAAAAACTAGCAATGTCTAGCACAAACTATAAATTTGGTATATTTTTGGGAAACAACTAGCGATGTCTAGCACAAACTATAGATTTGGCATATTTCTGGAAACAATTAGCAATATCTAGCACAAGCTATAGATTTGAAGGGGCGGAAGAAAGAGAGAGAGAGGAGGAAGGGAAAAAACCCTATCCAAAACAGCAGCAGGTTGTTCTGGTTTATGTAGTTAATAGCATTGGCATTTCTTTATTGTTCTGCTGGCTCAATCGGTTAGTGTGCCATACTTACAGACAGAGGTTGTGAGTTCAAACCTCACACATGACATAAGTATTTTTACTCTGTTTTTGTCCCAAAATAAATTTAAACACTTCAAATTCCAATATTAAGCAGAGTGTTTAGTTTTACTTATATTTTTTTTCTGTAATCTAAGAAAATTAAAACCCCAGGCGACGCCGGGTAGCTCTGCTAGTAAAGAATAAAAAATATATATAATTGCCAATCCTTTTCATAGTTTAAACAAAATCGAAAATATGAAATAGGTTTAGTTCAATACGTCAGGGCTTATATAATAAATAAATGCTCAAGAAAAATCTGGCTCATAAGACGCAATCTGTTGAGAACATCGAATTTTAAAAAATTACAAATCGAACTTATCCACATTTTACTTTCTGCACTTCTTCCAGATTTTTTACTCAAGTTGGAAAATAAAACGAAATTGCATAATTTAGATGAAATGTAATAAAATCGAGACTTATTAGCGACATCTGATCTAATTACGTGAATGATGGCAGAGTACAAATAAAAAAGTGAGGAATAAAAAAAGCCGCACAACAACACGTTTCGTAAATAAGACATAGAAAAAGCAGCAATAAATAATTATGTATAAATCCATAAGGAAACCATCCAATTCAATTCACAACAGTTTCCCTTTGAAATCTCAAATCAAAACTAATGAGAAAATCTGTCCCATTTTTTTCTACCTTTTCATTCTTTACCAATTTTTTTCTAGCCAATTTTATTTTTATTGTGTAGATATTCATAAATTTTTAGCAATTTCATGGTGAAATAAAAGCCATACCTTATTTCATTATAATTTACTAGCTGACCCGATCTGGCGTTGCCCGGGAGTATTTATATTTTCATTTTATGGATTATGTTAAGCATCAACGGATAAACAAAGATTAAAATAAATTTCTGAAATGATTTCAGTTTCTAATATTAAAGATCCCAATTGTACTTCATGATTTTTGCACGATTACACGTCAACACAGAAAATACCTGAAGAAAAGGGGAATGGTGGGGGGAAGTATAAATGGTACTGCTACAGTTTGTGACCCATGCTAAAAAACGACTTTTCATCGGCTTCTTCCGGCTGTTGACGTGAATAAATACCAACATCCCCCCCCCTTCCAAAAAGAAACAAAAAACCACTCGCTTGATTATGTGTGGGGTGCAGTTGAGACTAACCATACCGCCTGCAACACCAAGGATGAGGATAAAACTGGTGTTCAGACATCTCTCTTTTTTTTTGCTTTTTTTTAAAAATCATAGTTCACCCCCAAACAAAACAGGCTGCCACGGTAGACGTAAGGGGCTACTGAGAAAAAAGGGTGACGGTTTGGGAGGCGGTCAACCTAAATTAGGAGCTGTGCAGCGAGATGTTTGTTTACATTAGTTTTAAATTTCTACATGTCAGTAACGTCAGGAAAGCAGGGAGCAGGGAAAGAGTTCCAGAGTCTAGCAGCACGAGGAAAGAAGCTTTTGGAGTAGAAAGCTCTTCGGCATCTGGGGACCTCCACAGTGAATGGATGGGATTTGGCAGATTGTCGGGTTGGTCTAGTGAATTTATGTCGGGGGGCTACCAGAGCAGCAAGCTCATCAGAGCACAATCCATTGAAGTACTTGTAAAACAAGCACAAGGATGCAACATTGTGGCATTGGGACAGAGGTTGGAGCTTGGTGGATAGTGAAGGACCGATCAAGTTGGCAACTCTTTTTTGGACTTTGTCTAAGAGGGAGAGATTAGTGGATGATGCCCCAACCCAGATGTGGCAACAATACTCCATGCATGGGCGGATGGTGGCTTTGTAGAGATATAGGATACTGTCAGGTGTGAGAAGTTTACTACACGGTAAAGGGAGCCCACCTTCTTTGCAGCAGCCCTGGCAATGTTTTCAATGTATTTATTTTAATTCAATTTTCTCTTGAAGGACAGTGAAGGCCGTGTGCTCAAGGTTTAGGTCCCACCTGGAGGTCGTGGTTGAGGCTCAGAACAGTTTCTTCGATTGAGTTGTATTCAGCATTAGATCCTCTACGGGGGGGGGGGGGGGGGGGGGGCACATTGAATTTTAAGAATACATCAATTATTGTTCAAGATATGACGTTTTTTCTATTCTTTTCAAAAAATGTCAAATTTATCCCGAACACTCCGTATATTTCCAGATTTACTAAAAAATTATTCTCTAAAAAAAAAAAAAATTATTTTTTTAAAACATCCTTAACTTTTCAAAACCTTTTTTTACGCATGTTCCTTTCTCCCATCTTATACATCACAATACCATCGAAATTATTAATTAAAAACAACTTAAACACTAAAGATTAAAAAGCTGACTAGAAATAAATATCTAAAATTAAATAAAAAAACAAACAATAAGAAAGCCGCCAGAAGCAAATGTCATAATTTTTGTACAAATATCCCCCCCCCCCCGAACAAACTTGAAGCATACCCCAAAGGCATATATGCCAGCATGATTTTCTATCACTGCCAACCTTATAAGAAAGAAATACCCCCGCCCCCGCCCCTCTCACTTACATCCATATCACATACAGAGAAATTATCATTACATCTTTGGAATTGTTTTGTTTTTGAGAAGTTGGTTTTAATTGGAAAGTTTTATGCTTAATTTGATTCCTGAGTTTATAGCAGAAACGGATGCTATTCGTATTAAGTGACGTGAGTGTGGGTATATTGGATACTTCTTTGTGAACATTTAGTGGCTTTATTTGGATTCCAAGTGTAGAACCCTGGGACACCATCAGTGAGGTGCCTGTTGTCCCCTCTCCTCTGCTTCGCACGGGTCAGTATTAACTCTTTGTATCTAGAAGATGGCTCCAGGTGGATAAAAGAACACGGATACGCTGAACCCACAATTTAAATTTATTTATCCTGCAAGCAAATCTTTCCGACTGGCTAGTTAGTTGTAGATATTCCTTGGAACTTTTTCGCTAGTTGTAGATATTCCTCGGAACTTTTTCGCTAGGTGTAGATATTCCTCGGAACTTTTTCGCTAGGTGTAGATATTCCTCGGAACTTTTTCGCTAGTTGTAGATATTCCTCGGAACTTTTTCGCTAGTTGTAGATATTCCTCGGAACTTTTTCGCTAGTTGTAGATATTCCTCGGAACTTTTTCGCTAGTTGTAGATATTCCTCGGAACTTTTTCGCTAGTTGTAGATATTCCTCGGAACTTTTTCGCTAGTTGTAGATATTCCTCGGAACTTTTGAGCTAGTTGTAGATATTCCTCGGAACTTTTCAGTTAGTTGTAGATATTCCTCGGAACTTTTGAGCTAGTTGTAGATATTCCTCGAAACTTTTTCGCTAGTTGTAGATATTCCTCGAAACTTTTTCGCTAGTTGTAGATATTCCTCGGAACTTTTGAGCTAGTTGTTGATATTCTTCGGAACTTTTGAGTTTCTTTTATATATTATTCGGAACTTTTTCGTTTCTTTTTATATCATCCTCGGAACTTTTTAGTCACTTTTATATATTCCTCGGAACTTTTTAGTTACTTTTATATTCCTCGGAACTTTTTAGTTACTTTTATATTCCTCGGAACTTTTTAGTTACTTTTATATATTCCTCGGAACTTTTTAGTAACTTGTAGATATTCCTCGGAACTTTTTAGTTAGTTGTAGATATTCCTCGGAACTTTTTCGCTAGTTGTAGATATTCCTCGGAACTTTTTAGTTAGTTGTAGATATTCCTCGGAACTTTTTAGTTAGTTGTAGATATTCCTCGGAACTTTTTAGTTAGTTGTAGATATTCCTCGGAACTTTTTCGCTAGTTGTAGATATTCCTCGGAACTTTTTAGTTAGCTGTAGATATTCCTCGGAACTTTTTAGTTAGCTGTAGATATTCCTCGGAACTTTCCATTAACTTTTTTTTCCGTATGTTGGCCATGAGGTCAGAAACCCATTCGGGACTTCTGAACTCGAGAGAGAAAGACGGATTGAGAGAGGTAGAGAGATAGAAATTTTAATATCAAAATGTTACACACCCTTTTTAACCTCTTCTATTTTGTTTTTCTATTGCCCCGGGCAACACCAGGTAACCCTGCTAGTCCTTACATATAAGTTGAGCCCCTCTCATCTCCAATGACAACCATTGAAGCATTAATAAAATTCACAATCCTTTCTGCAATCCAATCATATTTGGTACAAATAAACTTCAGTCTATGCCTGACTTGTCCACCAAGTTTCAGTTATGAATGCCCAACATTCTTTGTTTTATTGCTGTTCAATGATAAGCACAGCTGGATACAACAAAGTGCAAAGTTGTCAATAACCGACACACTCGAAGCACCGCCCTGAATTTGGCAGTGATACCCCTCTTCACTTCAGGAATCTGAGTCTGCGGATTGTTTTGAGAGACATTATCTTTCCGATAACCGCCTAAATTTTTATCTGTGGGGTGATGGTTCAGTGAGTGTGGAGCCCATTCAGGATCACACCTCCTACTGATAAGATGATCACCAAAGTGTCCCCGCAGTCATTCCAATGAGTCATTTGAAGTGTAGGGAGTTGCTTCATCCTGTTGAAATCACTGTTCATCCCCCACAAACACCTTTTAGTCTTTGTCAACTCAAGGTTACTCAGAATTTCTTAACGACCATGGGTGGCATGGGGGTCACCCACCCTGTAGCATTTATTTCAATCATTTTTGATAAATACTGTAGTTTGGGCCATAAAGCTATCGTTAAATATAGCTTCACATAAAAGCTTTCTTTTAATCAAGACCCTAATCATGTAATTGTTTTCCTTTCAATAAAACCCACGAGTGGATAATAATTTAGTCTTCAGTTTATTGTAATCATGTTTGAAATGATAAAAACTGTTAGAACAAATGAAGTTAAGTGAAAGGGAAACGGACGGCAGTCATTTTATATGTAATAAAAGAAAAGAAGGACGTTGTCAAGCGACTGTTGGGTTCACCTATACAATCAAAAGCAGAGAGACCGAAGTTTGATCACGCAGGGTAAAATGCTGGGGGGGGGGCGGGGAGTATATGTCACTGGTCGATATGTGTATATTTGCATATGCGTGACGCCAGACAAAATACATTTCACACACAGGCGCTTATTTACATGAGGTCAGTGGTTCAATTCATCATCGCTACCACCGCGAGCATCAGCTTGATAACGCAGAATAATGAGTATTGATTTACTCCTCTCCAGGAGTTAGGCACAAGGCCAGTTTTTATCTTACTCCCACAAGTAAGATGTGACCCAAGGTCGGGTCGGGAAAGTGGGGTTTAAAAATTGCCTGGGCAGCCCCGTCAGCATTCCCCGGTAGGGGCGCCTCAGACAGTACGCAATAAACTTACTCCTCCCCAAAGAGGGGAGGCAAAGCCTGGGAGGGTGGACCTCCTAGAACTGCACAGGACAGACCCATTGACCGGCGTAAGTCAAGCAAGACAATACCAGTATGGGGTGCAGTATCCATCGGAACAGATACTACACTTTGATCTTAGCCAATAGGCCATTACGCAGAATAATAGAGTTGATAGTACATCAATAAACATAATTTCTGCAAGTTCTTTTTTTTTTGTTTTTTTTTTAATTAAAAAGTAAAAAAATTAGTAAGCACAGACTGAATTCAGAGCCACAAAAAAAAGTGTGCATCGCCCATCGCTACTGAAAGGTGATGTTGGATTTTCTCTCCGCTAGCGTTTGTATTAAATTCTATAAATGTTAGTATTAGTTAGTATTTTTAGTATTAACGCAGATTTTGAGTCGGACATTTTTTGAAAGGTATATCATTCTGATATGTGATGAAAGGGTTCACGGGCTAAAAAAGGTTGAGAACCATCGGTCTAGACCCTCCGAGTCTAGTATACTACTAAAACTCAAGAGACGTTGCAATCTTACTTGCTTGTCACCGTGCATACTTTTCATCTGTACATGAAAAAAAGGGAGAGGGAAGCAGAGAGAGAGAGGAGAGAGAGAGAGCTTATTATGGTATTGCAAGAGATTTTCATGAATATTCGAAAATTCCAAAAGGTCTTCATATTTGGAAATTAAAAAAGATTTTCATAAACATTTAATAATATATATAACAAATACTGACCCAATGGGTCACGAGTGATCTAGTAAGTAATTAATATCAAGAATCCAGCAGCGTCTCATTTTCTTTTTGATAATTAATGCAACATGGCTAATTGACTGTTCTTAATTTCATTAATTCAATCAGGAATCTCTCGTATCTTTCTTTTATAATAATAGCATGCGACAAATCTCATCTCGAGTTTCTCGATAAACTTCTTCTCAGTTCATCCCTCAACGAAAAGCTATGCCATGACGGAAAGTTTGAAACAGAACGCTTAATACAAGTGTAGATTATCAATGCATCACAATAAACCAACCAGAAGTCGACCAATTTTCATTGCGTTTAGTCATGAGGCTCAACTATTCTGCCGAAAAGCACAGGTAGTGAATCGGTCATCAGTGATGCCGATAGATTTGTAATGCTCCGAGTCTTCGATACGGACAGGTGCGGATTTGAATGGGTCAAGGTGTACTTACCCAATGTTGCCGAGGATGCAGTTTAATCATTTTTATTTGTTTAAGCATTTTTAAACTGATACAGAAAAAGAAATAAAATTTTAGTTGTAAGGTAGACAACTCTGATTATATTCTTCAATTTAAAATATGAGTGATTCCATTTGCCGATTTTTATTTTTAGGTGATTAGTTAAAAATGTTTCATATTAGCAGTTGTTTGGGCTGAAGTAAGTAATTTTTTTAAAATAAATTATAGCAAAGTACATTATTATCTTGGTAATAACATGATACAACGATAACAAATGTCAGCTTAAATGCTATTCGGGTCTGACTTTGAAAATCCAACAACATGATTTTATATGTTAAGAAACAATCTTAATCATTCAAAATTATTTAAAATGACAGAACAAAAATTTTTTTTTTTTTATTATTATTTCAAAACAAAAATAGAATTTTTTTTTCTCAACAATAAATTCAAATTGAATTTAAGTATCACAAAAGAGCAAACTTAATTCTAAGAAATTTTATTCGAGCTACGTTAAAAACATGAGCTTTGGTAAGCGGTGACTCGTTGGTACATAAAAAAGGGTCAGTCGCCCCCCCCCCCTCTCTCCAGTCAGTCAAAGTTCACGGGTTGCTGTGAACATTGCAGAGAAAAAGAATATAAGTAATGAGGGATTACATTAAAAGATAAATTGCTTATTTTGAAAAGTTTTTGTTTTTGTTTTGAAAGACAAACTTGCATCGAACCTGTTACACTCTGATAGTGAGTCTACAGCATCTTTTTTATATTTGTATGTCAGCAATGCAAAAGACGCACACTAATTTAAAAAAAAAAAAAAAGAACATGAAATAAACAGCACAAAAACTGGCAGAAATTGTACATAAATCTTTGACGTAAGTGCACATATATTGATAAGCATCGCAAAATTCAAGGATTCAAATTTGGTCACTTGAACAGCTCAGCAACACAATTGTAAAGCAGAAAAAAACAAACTTCCTACGATCGCATCAGATGGTTTTGTCACACACTTCACCACAAACTGAGTTCCATGACAAGCGACTAGATAGCTCTGAAGCTTCTAGCCGCTTACTGAAAACAATATGACTCTCCAGTCAAAGCAGACCTTCGACTCATGTCAGGCCATATGCAATGTAATATGAAATTGTAATAGTTAGAACTGTTTAGTTTCACTATTTCATTGACTCTGAATAATCTAACAAGAACATAAGTCAGTCGTGAGGCTGCATATCTCCAACTGACAACATAAGGATGGGCCAAAGTCTGGACTTTACTTCTCTATATTGTATGAAGTATTCCCAAAGTTATGCCATGGAAACGTTGATAACTCAAAAACTATTTGTCTGATCAGGCTGACATTTTTGCATAGTGGTTATTGTGTTCAAAGAGTATCAGATACATTCATCAAATTTGCAAAATAAGAAGTTGAAATTCATTCAAAATTTAGATCATCACCGAACTTTACAAGGTCATGATCCAAGCTCAAGGTCATATAAGATGTATGGGTCAAGTAACGAGTCTCTACGATTAACAGGATCAAAGTTATCGCTAAAAGAGTGACTTTGCCCTTTTGGGTGACTCTGACTTTTGATCTAGTAATCCAAAAATTAAATCAGTTCTAAGTTAGATCATGGCCGATATCTTGATATTTTGCGTGGTGGTTACTGAATAATAATAGAGCCTCAGAGTCATAGATCAAATTTGTGAAAAACGGAAGTTGAAATTCAGTCGAAATTTCGATTGTGACCGCACTTTTCAAAGTCATGTGAGGTGTGGGACATCATTGGCTACAATATGAGCCAAGTAGTGAATCTCTATGATGAACAAAACTGAAGTTATCACCTAAAGTGTTACTTTCACCTTTTCTCTGATCTTGACCTAGATATCCAAAGATCAAATCACTTCAAAGTTAAACTATGACTGATATTTTGACCAAGTTTTGTTCAAAACGCTAGGCTGTACACAAACATAGTGACAAACAAACACAACCGAAAATATAACCTTCTACTTGGCGAAGGTAATATGGGACAATTGCAGCCCATATCATCAAACTGCTGCTTTATTTTTTAGCCAGTCGCATGTGCATCTGACAAAATCCATCATTTAGCCTATCCATCAGGTTAAGCGATAATCAGTCAAGATTTGTCCATGTGAATCACTTTAGGAAAGTCAGTGTTCGTGTATTTCAGGATCCAATTTTGACGCTTTAACTAGGGGTGGGACGTAATGGGTGAAAATTTCAGATTCATGCGAGTAGTATTTTTTTGTGTTCATTTATACATAAATAACACTAAATCAAACATTTTGAACATTTTGCAAAATTCAGAAGGTGCAGGCCAAAAATAGCCGTTAGGGCTCCACGGGACTCAAAAACCATCATTTTTTGGTGAAAAAGTGGTTTCATGCGACATTACAGGTCCTAAAACATCCTCAAAAGCTATGAATGGGTATAGATGGTTAAATCTGATATAGTACTTTAATTTAGGACCATTTTCAGGCTGTGAAAGGGTTTTCATGAATGTAAAATAGCCAAAAACTAGTGGCCTGCACTATCTGAATTTTGCAAAATTTTCAAAATGTTTGATTGTTTAGTGTTATTTATGTATAAATGAACACAAAAAAAAATACTACTCGCATGAATCTGAAATTTTCACCCCTTACATCCCACCCCTACTTTAACATATTTCTTTTACTGAAAAGTGTTTGTCTTGGAGATTTCTTGACAGATTCCAATTAGAAAAGTATTTTACACCTTTCGTCCCTCAATTCCAGCCTGTTCAAAACGGGTTGTTTCACTCTAATACACTTTAGTCTATGTTCAGTCGAAAGAGGTCAGTTCTCGCAGCTTTTTCCTCTTCTTCTCAGACTTAAATCATTTATATTTTCAAATTTTCTTTATAATACAATCATCTTGGTGGACAGTTGAGGATCTGGACAATAACTATCAAGGAGGACTTGGCCAAAGTGGTCAGCCTTCAACGGTGAAATCGTCACTGGTTAGTCATCTAATAAGACCTTGCTCAGGACTGCCGTCATGATTCGGGATATGGTGCAAGACATGGAGCAAGCCAGCTCAGATCAGTCAGAGTGAATGCCGTTGCAATAGCAATGATCTCTATGAAACTCCTTTTGTTGCATACCTTAGATTTCTCCCTCGCCGTGTAGAGGTTGATCGTGTCGTCTAGTGGATGAATTTTTTTTCTTTCCTTCCTGCCGCGATGACGCACTCCGAAGACAAGCTCTTCTTTAAATTTAATTAATTTTATTACAAGTGTTGTTATTTCAACTGGGAGTCATTCACTACGTCGAGAGAGAAGGAGAGAGCAAATCACTATATCGTAATTAGTTAACAATTATTTTCTTAACCATTCATAGAGAGGGGGGGGAAGGATTTCTCTCGCTTGTATTCCCTTAAGGGAAATATTTCCCTTATCTGTTGTAAATTACATTTTAACAATCACGTCTCATCGGTTTGCTTCCAAAAACCCAGACTGACGAAAACTCGCTTCTCACGAGCACGGGTGACGTCACAGAGCCTCTCGCAGGTGCAGACTAACCCTTGATCTGGGGTTTCGTCACACGGTAACCTTGTCACGTCTGTTAGCTGACTGTGAGAACAAGCCCTATTCTGCACTCGACTGCACCCGCGTTAATTCGCGCAAGTCAAACCAACGATTTCCAACAGATACGTCCATTCCCATAGGGCCATTATCCAACACTTTGATATCTCCAAATTAAATATTCGCTCGTTCAATAATCTTGTTATCCTTTTGATTTTTAGTATTTGTTACTGTTGTGAAGTTGTCCAACAGTAAATAATAAATAAAGGAAGTCAAGTCGAGGGTTGGTTTAACAAGTGTATTAACAAAGTAAGAAATTGACTAGCACTTGGCTAGACAGTTACAAGACTGTGCTTTGTCTTCTGTGTCTCTGGTGACTCGCACCATGTATAGTGACAACCGGTGTAGTTTCTCCTGTGTAAGAACGGCCAGTGTAACAGTTACATTTTTTCCATTGCACATTTTTTAATATAGATGTATATTCTGGAATAAATGTGATATTTTTCTGTTTTCAGAAGATTTTAATCAATATTATTTTTATCTGCATAATAACTGTTGTCATTGATTTTGTAATATGTAGAAATTGACTAGTTTACATTTGAGAAAGTTTGATGGAGAAATGTTTGAGTTATTGAAATTCATCTCACTTATATATTAACATCAGATGGAATATATAAAGATAAAAACACTAAGAAGTTGATCCAATATTATAACAGGCCACATCTCTTTGTATCTATAATAGTTTTATCACAGACTTTAATGATATTTAAACTGTAGGTAAATTACACGAAATTATGTTCTCAAAATGTGAACACATGTTCATCTCATCAGGACTGTTGTTGTTGTTGCTGCTGGGTTTTACGACGTGTTAACCATCGTTGGGTCATTTTATGCTGAAACAGTTCATACGTTTTTGTACATGATTGATTTGGAGATTAATTTTTGAAGAAATTTGTGTGACATACAGCACCTGGTCTCCCCAAATGGTCACTCATTTAGGACTGGCCAGACTCATCAAGCCTGATGAGATCTGAGATCGAAATATGATTGCATGTGTGTAGTCATTCAATCTCAATTTTCATGATCTTATTTTATTATTATTAGAGTTGGGCGGTTTTGAAATTTTGGTTTCGGTATCTGTTTTTTTTCCCTTAAAACCTCGGTTTACGGTTCGGTTTTTCGTTTTTTTTGAAAAGATTTTTTTTACTATAGAAGCTATTCATTCTCTTGTGTGATGATTAGTTATTATTCAACGTTTAGTTGAATTATGCCACTGTTTCGATAATTTTGTGACTGAATCATTCTCCATGATATGAATTATATAAGTTTTAAAGTGTTGACTGTTGTAATCAAAGTTCTGATACCTTTTCAACAGTTAACTCGTTAAAACAGTGACCAAAGATTCATGAAAGATTTCTGAAGAATACAACTGAGTTTGAATATACATTCTATCTAATTCTTTAACCCATCAGAAGCTAATATTTGTTTTTAAGACAGGGTAATAAAACTTTATAGACATGCGTAAAAGACTAGTAGTACACCCGAAAACCGCGCCAAAGGAAAAGGAAGGATGGTTAAAAAAAAGTAGAGATTATTAATTCACCTAAAGTCATTTTTTAAGCTTTAAGGTAATTTTAGTCATAGAATTCATGACTTGGATTAAAGTTTAATAATTAAACTTTCGAATAAATTGTCAACTCTAAATAAATACCATATTAACAATTTAGTAAAATATAAATCGTTGCATAGTCTACTTTTTGAATAACCCATTTTTGGGAGAGAAAACGGTATAGTTGAGAGATAGTTCTCTAGAAATGACAATTTATGTATGAAGTGGCTTTTCAAAAGTAAACAATGAAATGCCTAATGTTTAAAATAATTTTTAAAATCCGAATAAAGTGATACTAGCATTGGCAACTACTTTTTTTCTTTTTAAATGTTTATACTCGCTCGCTACTTTTCGTTTATTTACTTTTACAACAAGTATTTTTTTAAATTTCATTTTAATAACTTATTTTTTTAGATAACTCTGAAACAAACATAAATAATTATTTTACAATTTTGCGTGTAATCAAATAGATTTTCGACATCATACGGAATGCGTTTGATTTTTTCTTTTTCATTTGAAAATAGTTTATTCTAAAAATACGATGTCATGTTGTCTGTCGTATTTCTCTTTTTTTCATTTGAAAATTCAAAATGTTAATGATAAACAAACTGTAACAAAGATTTCTTCCTACAAGTCAATTAAATGTTTTTATGATATATTTGTTCAATCTGTCCTCTTACTAATATCACATTTTTTGGTAATATTCAATTTTATTCAAATCAGAAAATCTTTTCACTGGTGTTTCCTTGTATATGGTCGCTTACTGTAGTAAAAACACAATACCAAACGGTTACGGTTTAAAAAAAAAAAAACGATTCGGTATTCGGTATGGAGACGAAACCGAAAAACCGCGGTTTTTCGGTAAAACCGCCCATCTCTAATTATTATTATTATATAGCTCTACAAACATTGTATTGAGCACTATGGGATTAAATGCAAAATAATACTAACTTCATATTGAATTAAAACAATCCAATATGAAGTTGATATTTATTGCCATTTAATCAAATAGTGCTCAATTTCTCTTCAGCTATGGGTAAAATAGCAACTTTTGTTTAATTAATTGTATAGAATGAATTGTTTATAACAATAAGCATTGTGATTTCGCATAAATAACCCCAAAAGGGGTGAATTGTGTTAAATAGACAACTCAACCAACATATACAGCATATAACATATATAATACAAACATCTAACATATAAAGTTATCTTGTCAGATTTTCAAAGTCAGACCCAAAAAGCATTTAAGCTGACACATCAAACTTTGCTTCTGACTAGCCAATTTTCATTTGTTATTGATGTACCATGTTACTAGCAATATTATAATATACTTTGCTACAATTTATTTATTTTTTATGACTGCTAATATGAAACATTTTAAAATAATCACCTAAAAATAAAAATCAGCAAGGGGAAAACTCATTTTAAATGTAAGAATATAAACGGAGTTACCATGTTATTAGCAATATTATAATATACTTTGCTACAATTTTTTTTTATGACTGCTAATATGAAACATTTTTAAATAATCACCTAAAAATAAAAATCAGCTAGGGAAAACTCATTTTAAATGTAAGAATATAAACGGAGTTACCATGTTATTAGCAATATTATAATATACTTTGCTACAATTTTTTTTTTTTATGACTGCTAATATGAAACATTTTAAAATAATCACCTAAAAATAAAAATCAGCAAGGGGAAAACTCATTTTAAATGTAAGAATATAAACAGAGTTACCATGTTATTAGCAATATTATAATATACTTTGCTACAATTTTTTTTTATGACTGCTAATATGAAACATTTTTAAATAATCACCTAAAAATAAAAATCAGCTAGGGAAAACTCATTTTAAATGTAAGAATATAAACGGAGTTACCATGTTATTAGCAATATTATAATATACTTTGCTACAATTTTTTTTTTTTATGACTGCTAATATGAAACATTTTAAAATAATCACCTAAAAATAAAAATCAGCAAGGGGAAAACTCATTTTAAATGTAAGAATATAAACAGAGTTACCATGTTATTAGCAATATTATAATATACTTTGCTACAATTTATATTTTTAAATTATTTAGCTAGGCTCAGATGATTGCTACTATTAAACATTTTTCAATAATCACCTAAAAATAAAAATCAGCAAGGGGGGTAACTCATTTTAAATTGAAGAATGCAAAAGGAGTTGTCTATGTTAAGTTTAAAAATGTGCAAACAAATAAAAATTAATCTAAAATGACATAACTGCATCCTGGGCATCACATTTCATTCCCGCATTTTAACATGGAAAGGGTTTAGCCGAAGTGTACATGTCAATGTGGACAAGCACCTGACATGTATTGGCCAATTAGAGGATATGCATCCAGCTTAAACGCTGCAAATTCTAGAACAGCGAATTAAAGCACAGTAGCATTTGGGAAATGGGTCACCTGATTCTGTCTTCGACTCTTCTAGAGGAATGTAATGTGGGGTCAAAGTTCAATTCCTTTAATTTAGGATCCAGCAAGAGATTTTGGAATTGTATTCATTCTGCGATACACACGATACTAGCCACTGATGCAACAACGAAAACAATAGCGTTTTAAGCAGGCCATTAGATATTGATATCACGTTATATACGTATATTGTATATGTAATAACAATTATTATTAATAATTATTATAATGTTTCGCCTGAGAAAACATCGAATACTGTTTATAAACGTAAATAAATTGTGAAATGGTTTTAAAAGCTAATACGCATCAGTTATTAGTCGGTGGAATTGTTGCTGTCGGACTGTGATATGGTTCTGCTCAGTCCTAGGAAGTTCATCCTCCCAGGATTTACCTTCTCCCTGAGAAAGGGGTTAGTTTATTGCTAATCGTCTGAGGTGCCTCTACCAGAGAATGCCGACAGAGCTGCTCAGGCATTTTTTGCAGGCCAGAGGGTGCTGGATCTTCAAAACCACAGCTGATCTTGACCTGTGTCTAATCTCCTGGCAAGGGGGTAAACTTATATATATATATATATATATAAGTTATGAAAATATATTTATGGCAATTAAGCATAATATGGGTACAACCTCTCATTTGAAAATTCAAATATTTCAGATTTTCATAACTTACTACCTAGCTCTACTCCCGTATCGAGCACTGTTGAAGTAAATACTGAAAATTGATACATAAAAAATGATATCCCCATTATAACATTTTAAGTGGATACATGAAATCATAATAAAAAAAATTATATATATATATGTGTGTGTGTGTGTGTATGTGTGTATGTATGTGTGTGTGTGGTCTTCAGCGTTTGTCTTGTAATTCTAGCCTGAATCTACGAACAACGTTCGATCCCATGCGACTGCCTGCAACCACCACTCCTGCGCTGATGAGGTTGAAAAGCCCGAAACAATATTGTCTGTAGATGATAAACACTTTAATATTTAATTAAAAAAATATTTACAGTTAAACATCACATATTTCAGACAGGACCTTTGTAGCTTAGTGATAAAGCACACTGTGGTCGAGGTTTCAAATCCTGCCATAGTCAGCCACGCAGAGTAGCCGCAGTAACAGTGAAATAAGTGTACGTGGATAACTATTTCATCTATATTTATATATAAACTTACGTATGATTATATGTTTATATATTTTTTATCTACAGTATTCACTACTAAACTAATTAACCAATCATTATGAATTTTGAAACAACTTCTTAAGGGGTCGTAATGTGGGCTATATTTAGTTTAATTTTGTTTTATACAATGGTGAATAAAAGGGGGGTATAAACCTTTTGTGAAAATCCAAATACCTCAGAGTTTTGTGAAATTTTAACAACAGCTATTAGGTATCAATTAATACATATTCCCCAAATTTCAGTTTCTTTGGAGTATTTCAAAAAGTTTTTTAGGGGCATAATATGGGCACAACCTCTCATTTGAAAAGCCAAATATTTCAGATTTGCATTGAATTTGATCCACAATCATTAGACAGTAATTAAGCAAGATTCCCTGAATTTCAATTTCTTCTTGAGGTGCCTTAAGAATAAGTCTTAAATTTGAGATATTCTCTATGATGAAAATAATACTCTTCTCGTAAACCTCAATGTGTGTGTGTGTGTGTGTGTGTGTGTGTGTGTGTGTGTGTGTGATGTTCGTGTCTTTCTTATACAAATAAATGTTCATGAATTTACAAAAAAATATAAAAGTGTATTCTAATATACAATGTATTAAGTTTCTGAAATTTTATAGGGATTTTAGGGGACATAATATGGACACAACCTCCCATTTGAAAATTCGAATATTTCAGATTTGCATTGAATTTGATCCACAATCATTAGACAGTAATTAAGCAAGATTCCCTGAATTTCAATTTCTTCTTAAGACCCCTTAAGTTTAAGCCTTAAATTTGAGACATTTTCTAAGAATCAAAATCATGTAATGGATTTTAGTGAAAATTGGAATAAGAATTCTAGACATAAGTTTTAGTAGCATGACACCTTGATTTTCGTTTTCTGCAACGGGACATAAAAATGATGCAAAACTGTTCCGTTCAGAAAATTAATTTTACCCGTCTTGAGAAAACGTAAGACATCCATATATTCTTTATGTATATATAAATATATAGAATCAGCCTACAAGAAAAATCAAAAAACGATAGAATACAGAAATATGTGACTATTTTGTTGATTAGTCATGGACTGAGCCTTGGTTGGTCATCGAGAAGCATGTAGGACCTACTACTTAAAACTGCCTCATCTCAGTGATAAAATCACAACAGCAGTCCGCAAAGCCATTAGAAGGGAGGGCTTCAATATGCAGCTTGTTTATTCAGGCCCATCGCTAAGACAACAACTAGCCACACACAAACACAGACCCAAACCGTGCACCATGGCTAACTGTCCAATGAATACTACGGACATTTGCCAACGCACATATACTGTTTACAGATTAGAATGCACCATTTGCAACAAATTTTACATGGGTAGTATCATGTTACCCCTACACATTAGGATTAAGGAACATACACAAACATATTTTTCTAAGCATCTTAACACTTGCAACAACACTAACAGATTAATCAAAGTTAACATCTTGGCCACGAAGAGGGACATTGGAAATCTTCATATAAGGGTAGCTTTATTTATTTCTACGTTACGCCCTCAACTAAATAGCAAACTTAAACTTGATTCATCATTTTTTATAAGTGCCTATCATATTGAACTTTAGCCCACACACGTTGCAAAATGAGAATTAAAAGTCAATTCGAATAAGTAAACAAAAATTAATAAATAAATCAAAAAATAAAATTACAAAAAATAAGAAAAGGAAAATATATATATATATATTAATAAATAAAACAAAATAACCACAAATACCAATAATAACTTCGTAGATTGAGTTACAATTAATTAGTGGAATTTAAAATGAAGAAAAAAGCGAACAAATAAGTTAATAGGATAACACACTTTTACAATTACACCCCCCCCTCCGCAAAATAAAATAATTATAGAATAACACTTAGTATATACCTTTACACCCCCAAAATAAAATAATTACAGAATAACACACTTAGTATATAGACTTATAATTACACCCCCCCCCCCAAAAAAAAATAATTATAGAATAACACACTTAGTACATAGATTTACAATTACACCCCTCCAAATAAAATAATTATAGAATAGCACACTTAGTATATACCTTTACAATTACACCCCCTAAATAAAATAATTACAGAATAACACACTTAGTATATAGATTTACAATTACACCCCCCCCCCCAAATAAAATAATTATAGAATAACACACTTAGTATATAGATTTACAATTACACCCCCCCAAATAAAATAATTATAGAATAACACACTTAGTATATAAATTTACAATTACACCCCCCAAATAAAATAATTACAGAATAACACACTTAGTATATAGATTTACAATTACACCCCCCCCCAAATAAAATAATTATAGAATAACACACTTAGTATATAGATTTACAATTACACCCCCCCCCAAATAAAATAATTATAGAATAACACACTTAGTATATAGATTTACAATTACACCCCCCCCCAAATAAAATAATTATAGAATAACACACTTAGTATATAAATTTACAATTACACCCCCCCAAATAAAATAATTATAGAATAACACACTTAGTATATAGATTTACAATTACACCCCCCCAAATAAAATAATTATAGAATAACACACTTAGTATATAAATTTACAATTACACCCCCCAAATAAAATAATTATAGAATAACACACTTAGTATATAAATTTACAATTACACCCCCTAAATAAAATAATTACAGAATAACACACTTAGTATATAGATTTACAATTACACCCCCCCCCAAATAAAATAATTATAGAATAACACACTTAGTATATAGATTTACAATTACACCCCCCAAATAAAATAATTACAGAATAACACACTTAGTATATAGATTTACAATTACACCCCCCCCCCCAAATAAAATAATTATAGAATAACACACTTAGTATATAAATTTACAATTACACCCCCCAAATAAAATAATTACAGAATAACACACTTAGTATATAGATTTACAATTACACCCCCCCCCCCCCCCAAATAAAATAATTATAGAATAACACACTTATAGATTTACAATTGAAAGATATATAAGCTCACAGTTATGGATTTAACTTTGCTGGCTAAACTATTAGTATTTCCTTATGCAAGGGGAAATAACTCACAAAATTAAAATTTTACTCTTTCTTTTTTTTCTTTTCTTTCTATATTTATTGATGTTTTTTTTCTTTCCTTCTTTAAACTTTCCAGTTTGAGACGTTTTCTTTCTTTCTTATTTTTAACTTCACCGATTGAGAAGTTATTTGATATGAATATGAATATTAGTGCGAACACTGGCAAAGCATAATTTTATTTTTCTCTCATTTTTGACGGAGGGTATGTGTGTGTGTATATATATATATATATATCTATGAAGAGCACAAAAATAAAAAAGGAAACATCAAACCCTAACCCAACTATAAGTGTTACAGCATTTTCTGGCCTCTGTTAATTTTAACACGCATGCGGATATGTTTACAACTGCAAACGACAAATGTTACAACGAATAAAAGTAATTTCCAATGGACAAAACAAAAACTTAGATTAACAAAACAAACGTGGAAATTTGATCAAAGATCGGAGACTAACATTAACAATCGGAGGTAATTTAAGTTGAATAAGATATTTTGCTGAGTGAAACAACTTATCACTTTTTGTTTTTACAAACAAGCTGACAAAACATATTCTGGATATCCATTCTTAAGATTCTAGACTTGAGAAATTCCATTCAGCAGAAAATCTGCAGTTTTAACCAATTAATAATTAATTAACCAATTAATTAACCAATTAATAAGACTTGGTAAATCAAATTGCTGTTTCTATCTTAAAAACTGAAAGAATCCCACTGCAAATACAACCCTGAAAATATAGATTTTACAGCAAACACTAATAAAAAAAATCCCAGTCTGAATTTCTTAAGAACATTTCTTTTTCTATTTACAAAGAAGTCACCACTTCTTCTATTATATAAAAGGGAAGTTTCTGTCTGTGCATATCCAGCTAAAAGTTTTAAAAAACTACCAAAAAAGAAAAAAACACCCACAAAGTTGGTATATTCTTGATCAGCATTGCCCGAAATTAATATCTAAAATTTAGAAAAAAAAGAAAAACACCCACAAAGTTGGTATATTCTTGATCAGCATTGCCCGAAATTAATAATATCTAAAATTTAGAAAAAAAAATAAACACCCACAAAGTTGGTATATTCTTGATCGGCATTGCTCGAAATTAATAATATCTAAAATTTAGAAAAAAAAACACCCACAATTTGACCCTAAACTGCCGCCAATTTCGTCAGCAGGTGTTGATTTTTATGTAATTATCATGTACTATTTAAAGGGAAGTAACTCTGATTTTTTTCAAAAAGTTATTTCCCTTACTCCGACTCGAGTAATCTATAAAAAGTGTATATCCAGAGAGAGGAATGGACTGGGCGGAGAAGAAACAGGCGTGAAGCGGGTGGGGTGGGGGGGGGGGTGGAAGAGAGAGATAGAAGTTTTAATTAAAAAATGTTACACTTTTGCCCAGGGCAATGCCGGGTAGCCCTGCTAGTAAAGAATAAAAGCAACTCAAGGATAAGGGTTTATGGGATGGATAAAGTATTAGTTGAATTATGATGAATGGAATTTAATGACTTATGAGGATGGTTTATGACAAATGTTTATTTATATGGCATTTGTAAATGACCATGTTGTATCCCTCAGGGGAGTAAATTTTCTGGTAATGTGTTCCACAAATGATAAATTCTTGGAAAGAAACACTTCATAGAAATTCTGTTTGATGTTAGGCACCCAAGGAAGAAAGGAAAGTTTTTTGCAGTTGTGTAGAGTAGAAAAAGACTAGCAACGTCTCATGTGAGAAAAGGGATCGTAGATAACACCCCCCCCCACCCACCCACTAGATTGTGAAGTCAATTTTGTACTCTGTCAAGGCAAGAATTAGTGCTTGAAGTGGCACCCTTCCAGATGTGGCAACAGTACTACATCTCAAGATGTATCCAACTTTTATAGAGGTAGAAGATTGCATCACAAGTACTTTCTGGAGCGATAGAATGAGCCAATCATTTTTCCAGTCATCTTGGCTAATGAAGTTTTTTTTATCGAAATCGCTTCAGACAAGGCATGAAGTCACTTGATGTAAAGATCTAAGAAAAATTTTAAAATGCTACTTCAAGATTAAAAACTAGTCCATGATAACTCTTATATGGATGCATTCAGACTCAGAAAACAGCAATTCTTCCCCCTTTGTCAGAAACATCACTCATGGAATGTGAGGACTAAAGGACAAAATAAGGGAAGCAAGAGTTACGAGGCTGAAATTAAATTAATTTTCTAATTACGTTCAAACTCCTCGACCTAACATGAATTGGAACAAATACATAGAAGACATTGCCAAGGCTGCTGCAAAGAAGGTGGGCTCCCTCTACCGTGTAGTAAACTTCTCACACCTGACAGTATCCTATATCTCTACAAAGCCACCATCCGCCCATGCATGGATTATTGTTGTCACATCTGGGCTGGTGCACCATCCACTAGTCTCTCCCTATTAGACAAGGTTAAAAAAAAAAGTCACTAATTTAATAGGTCCCTCACTATCCACCAAGCTCTAGCCCCTGTCCCATCGCTGCAATGTTGCATCCTTGTGCCTGTTTTACAAGTACTTCAATTGAATGTGCTCCAACGAACTTGCTACTCTGGTGCCCCCTCAACGTAAATACACTCGACCAACCCGACAATCAGCTAAATCCCACCCATTCACTGTGGAGGTCCCCAGATGCCAGAGAGCCTTCTACTCTAATAACTTCTTTCCTCATACTGCCGACCTTTGGAACTCCCTCCCTGCTCCCTGTGTTATATAATGGGACGCATGGGTGATGGACGTACAGTGAGATCGCTTAACTTGCGCTATTTATAACAGAGTCATCTCGTGCAATGTTGGTGCGATGTGTTCTCACGATTCGCGGGGACAGTTGACGAGACCTCGGAGTCGGGGGGTTAGGTCACACCTGTGCGTCGATCATGAGATTTTGTGACATCACAGTTTTCCCGGTGGGAAAACGGCAGTGAGATTTTCAGTTTGGACTTGGAAGCCGACGAGTCAACACGCTTTAGCCATGTAGTGATTACATAAGCTAGGGGATTTCGGATCCCCAAAAATGAGAGCCAGACGAAGTCCCCCTCTTCCTTCCTGTACAAGTAATTAGGAAATTAACTAGCGTACGCTTCTCTCTCCACTACGACGTAACTGCTTCAGTGTCGACAAGCTAATAGAAAATAAATGGCTCAAACTAATTAGAAGATTTGTTAGATTTTGTGTGTAAAAGACTTGATTTCAGCTTACGAAGAAACCGCCATGATGATGGAAAAAGAGGGAAAAATTATAACGTGGGGCGAAGCGACATACAGATAGCAGCAGCAACACAAAAAAACCTCCAGAGATATCGGGTGGCGTGGCGTTGAAACAAGAAAGAGACGCACGGTTAGTACAAATAGTTCCCCCTCCAGTTGGGGTTCTCGAATAGAAACGACACATCGTCCCGTTCGCGGGATCAACAGGCGAACTGTTTTACGATGCCAGATTCGACATTACAACGTGTTATAAATGTGTTATTTAACACCTGCTCCCTGTTTCCCCGACATGCAGAAATTTAAAACTAATGTGAACAAGCATCTTGCTGCACAGCTCCCAATTTAAGATGCCCCTTCAAAACTTTCACCCTAATTCTCAGTAGCCCCTTGATTGGGGTGAACTATGTTAAAAAAAAAAAAAATTAAATATAGTTGCTAATTCTATCAAACTTAATATTTTCATAGCTTTTTTTTTTTTTTTTTAAATCAGATTTTTTATTGAATTTTCTCTCTGGAAACATCTTTGTCAGTGCTATGTTAGTAGTTAACCTTGGATAATTGTATTTAATCTGGTCTATTTCAAGTCGACAATCAAGGATGATGTCATCACCAGAGTTTTCAATGCTCTATTAATTATCTCGGAGAAAAGAAAACGTATTTGAAATGAAGACCCCAATTCTTCAATGCATTGATAAGAAGAGATTGAATGATAAATCGGCTGCTGAGGGCAAAAGATTTCAGAAAATGTTATCCTCATCGAGATAGAAGATGGCCGATAAATAACGAGCAACACTTCACGAGGAAGTTCAAACACGCAAGTCCTGTCAACAAATCGCAGTTATCTTCGGTGAAACAGAAAAGTTCTCAAAACTAGGTGAAGCCGTCCGATTCGACTCGTCTTCCATTCCTAACAAGAAGAGATCAAGTCACACGGGATAACATTAGCAGTAAACGTACAATAACAATAGATACAAGTTTGGATCATTTTGAAGGGGCAGGCTTATTTTATTGAGTGAAACAATAAAAATTAAATAAATTTATTGAAAATATGCAATTGAAAACAAAGACCTATTAACCTAGATTAAATAGAATTTTTGAGTAAAGTTTTCCAAGGAATCAAATGATGGTATTACTTTTGGATTAGGATTTTGTACAAGAATATCATGGCGTCGGCATTCAGGTTGTAAATCCATCACTAGCAAAGGCGACATGTTTCTTTGAAGAATTAAAAAATTATTATTATTTTATTTATTTATTTTTTTAAAACATATTTCACCCCAAAAAAGGCAGGCCGCCACTATAGACGTAAGGGCTACTGAGAATTAGGGTGTAGGTTTTAGGTGTCATCCTAAGTTGGGAGCTGTGTAGCGAGATGTCTGTTTATATATACTAGCTGTAGTTACCCGGTGTTGCCTGGGATGAAGTCAAGTTATTTTAGTCCTTTCATTTTTATTTCTTGACACATTATTTTAAAATTTATACAGAAAAATAAAATTTTAGTTGTTAGGTAAACTACTACTATTATATTGTTCAAGTAAATTTCAATTAAATTTCAATTAAATTTTAAGTAAATTTCAAAATTTCGATTTCTATTTTTAGATGATTATTTCAAAATGTTTCATATTACCAGTTGCTTGGGTCGGACTAAAAAAAAAAATCATAACAAAGTATATTGCCAATAACATGGTACAACAATAATAAATTAAAAATGTCTCGGCAGAAGCAAAGTTTGATTTGCCAGCTTAAAAATGCTGTTTGGGATACACTTTGAAAATCCGACAGGATAAGTTTATATGTTAGATCCAGACACAAAAGCAAAGAAAAATGGCTAATGCATAGATCATTAAGTTGTTGAAGCATTCATGATACATTCGCTGTCCATTTACATTGCACAATCTCACACTCGCACTGATAACCCTAAACTCCCCGAGCACAGGCTTCAGAAATGGCTTCATGTAAACAAAACAAAGTGATTCTAATTTTTGTCTCCAAAGGTCAACCATTACGCAATAAACACTTATTTGCCAAGCCCCCCCCCCCCAAAAAAAAACAACAACAACAACAAAAAGATAAATGGATGACAAGGGGGGAAACATGTACAACTTTCCGTTTACTCTCTCGCTATTCCTAATCCGGGAACATGATTTGCATGTGACAATGTTATTTTTTTTTTTTTGCACGAGAATTTATAGATAACAGGGATGGTTCGATTGTTGTCTTTTTTCCAAGTTCCCATGGCATGAAAGTGACAGCAGCAATTGCAGCCACAAGTTTTCACATTTGTATTATTTGAAACCATGATTGGGCTGTCTCTGCCGGCACACTAAAGAAACTGCACCGTTAATGACAAGGCAATGGTCAGATGGATCTGTTTTGTGAGGTCTGAACAGAGAATGCCGTTTGGGTCTCTGCTAACACAGGTCAATTTGGAAAGCCTCGCAGACGTCGTGCAGACGAGCAGACTGCGTTGGTTGAGCGCAGCAATGGCTGGATTGCTAAAGCACGACAGTTGAAGAATAATAGAAGGTTTAACACTCCAAAAATTCATACTATTAAGGGTGGGACGTAATGGGTGAAAATTTCAGATTCATGCGAGTAGTATTTTTTTGTGTTCATTTATACATAAATAACACTAAACAATCAAACATTTTGAAAATTTTGCAAAATTCAGAAGGTGCAGGCCAAAAATAGCCGTTAGGGCTCCACGGGACTCAAAATCCATCATTTTTCGGTGAAAAAGTGGTTTCATGCGACATTGCAGGTCCTAAAACATCCTCAAAAGCTATGAATGGATATAGATGGTTAAATCTGATATAGTACTTTAATTTAGGACCATTTTTAGGCTGTGAAAGGGTTTTCATGAATGTAAAATAGCCAAAAACTAGTGGCCTGCACCTTCTGAATTTTGCAAAATTTTAAAGATGTTTGATTGTTTAGTGTTATTTATGTATAAATGAACACAAAAAAATACTACTCGCATGAATCCGAAATTTGCACCCATTACGTCCCACCCCTAATACTAGAATTGTCCACATGCTGTTGTTTAACAATCAGTTCTCGGCGACAGTCTTCTGGAGGTTGAAGGTTCAATCCTTACTACAGGCGATAATAACTGAGAATAACATAAAAATTACACTTCTACACGGTAATGGCTGATGGAACGAGAACAATCTACCCCATAGATTAAATAAAGGGTTACGTTTGAAATTCCGTATAGATTCACTGAGTTTGACTATTTAGATTCCTGATTTGGAGGTTACATCGCCTGAAATGTTGTGAAAATATCAACTCAAAAATGAAATATAAATTTATTTTAAATAATTAAAAATACAAAAGTTAAAAACATTTTGCAAATATGATATAGTAGTTGTAGTAAAATCCGTTTTTGTCAACTTTTTTTAATTTTTTATTTTTCGGTCTACAATTACCTATCATGTCGCTAGAGAATTCTATGCTTTTGGAAATTTCAAATAGTTTAGATTTTAGGAGGGGGGATCAGTTACCTATATAAATTTAACATCAACTGATCCCCCACTTTTTGCCCAGCACAAATTTTTCCACAAAATTTCCAGACAACCCAGAATTCTTTAGCGGCATGATAGGTAATTGTACGCAGAAAAAAGAAAAAAATTTGGTTCGTAAAAAAAAGATGGGTGAACGAACAAACGACAACATGCAACATGGTCAAAAAGTGAGTGATCAGTTTACGTTAAATTTACATAGGAAACTAACCCCCCCCACTCCTAAAATCTAAAATATTTGAAAACAAAATTGGTCAGTAAAAAAGTATTAAGAACAAGCACCCCTTCATCTGCTGTAAAATTGCTGCCGTGCTTAAAAATATTTCCATTCTATGGACATCTGCACGAACCCAGCTCCAATATTAGTGTACGACTTTTTTTCACACTGAAACATAATTACTCTGGTTAATATAGTTTTAGAATATATCTGGTTATGAGGGGGGTCTATCTCCAAAACCCTTGGCGGAGTTTGTGAGATATTTCCATTTGATGGACGTCCGGTGTGAACGCCGACTCCACAATACTAAAGAACCACCTTTGAACAGAACAGATACTACACTTTGATCCTATCCTGAAGGCCAAGAAGTGAGTTCCACGTTCGACACAATAGCGACATCAGATGAAATTAAAAACAATTTTTTTTTTTACATTACATCTTCGTCGATCGGGCAATCCCATCTTTTAAAAAAAAGGATGAACAGTGATAACGTACATACGAACATGAAATTGTCATAGCATATTGTTATTATATAGATGATTAACATTAAAAAATAAAATCATCTGAAATAAGAATTCTAAAACTTAAAGGGCATTGTGACGTAGGTAGTGACAGTTTCAATTACAGACAGACACATAATCTCCATTATAATAACATTTGGCATTGAATAGTATAAAAGAATAAAGTTAAATACCTCCTTCAAGTTCATATTCACATAATAAGCTTAGTTTATCGATTCATAATAAGTCATGTATTACAACACCTGTCCACATGGCGATATTGACAGCTTAAACGCCATGAAACGTGAAGGCTTTAAAAAGCAACATTTTAATAAATTAAAAGCAGTAAAATATAATTTCCACACACGCACACATAGTTCGTAGATTTTGAAGATTCCAAAATTCTAATTCCACCCCCCTTCAAACATTTGAAAAATTTCCATGATTACAATGAATAAATTTTAATAACATTGCTATTCCAGTAGCTTCTTTTCAAGACTAAAGCCAATAGGCATCCCCTGTCTTTGCGATAATCATATTTTGTTCTTGCTACCTCCTTACATCAAGTGGCTTCATGCTTTGTCTGGAGCGATTTCCATTAAAAAAACAAAACAATTTGTTCTACACACCCAAACTCAAACAAAACCTTTATAATGAGAAAATTATTTTTTTAAATTTATTTCACACATGCATAGTAGTTTGAAAAAGGATAAATATTGGAAGGAAAAAAGTCCAAAGTATTTTTTTTTTCTTCACTTTCTGATCAAATTGACCAGATAATGCTAAGATGAGAATCCCCATCTCACACATACACGCGTTGGATATATTTTGTTTATTTGTTAGTTAATTTTTATACTTAAAAAATCTGCCATATGGTGGACGGACTATATTAAAAAAAAACGAAAAAAGGAAACCAACTTCTAGAAAAACCAGAAAAGATGAGAGAATGCTGACTCAACTACGCATAACCAAAGAAGGCCACTGTTTCATGGTAAAACATGAACAACCAAATCGTTCATGTTTAACACCATCTCTTATATGAAGGTAAGTCGTAATTATATGTGGGGAGAGGGGATGGGGTTCTTTGACTCAAAGTCAGAAACCACACAAGAAACATTTACAAAATTGACATTGTATTTACTGTGACCCCTTCCTGGTTATGGTAAAAAAAATAAAATAACGGTACTTGGACAGTGATATTTTTAGATAGAATTTTCAAGTTAAATTCAATTTTTACAACATCTTTTGTTTATTAAATTGTTTGGGTAAAGTACAGAATAGTTAACAAAGCCCCCCCACCACCACCACTCCATATGTTAAGAATGGGTTTCTAAATAATGTTATTATTTCAGCAGGGTCTGTAAACTGCAGAAGTACCAAAATAACATTCATTCCCTTGGGGTCACCGGGAAACAAATCAGTGTATGGGGGAGGGATTCAGAAAAGTATTACATTTTTCTGGTAAATGTTCAGAAAAAAAAAAAAAAAAAAAAAACAATACTGAAATTAGGTCAAACAGCAGTCAGTAAGCTAGCTTTATTTCTTTCTGTTATATTGGATAGAAAGAGAGAGAGAGAGAGAGAGAGAGAGAGAGAGAGAGAGAGAGAGAGAGAGAGAGAGAGAGAGAGAGAGAGAGAAATAAAGAGAGAATTTTTAACAGAAAGATGTTACACACTTCTTTTAATTCTTATTTTGTTATCCATGCCTCCGGGCAACGCCGGGTAACCCCGCTAGGTATACAGTAAATCACATCTTGATGGAATGTAGAAATTTCGCCCATAATCGAAGAATATTCTACAATGAGAGCACGAGAGAACTATTTGAAATAATAGACCCCAATAATATGATAAACTTCTTGAAGAAACCGGCCTTCAAGCGAAGATAAAAGTCCATAGCCAAAACTTTTTCACACACACTCGGATGTGCAAATAATCAACAGAATTGTTGACTTCAGCAGACAGCAACAAGCGAGCGGATACAACGACGAGAGTGAATATGCAATTACCAACAGAAATCATCACCTGAAATAATATACACACGAAAAGCAGGAAATGAAGAAAACAAATAATTGCACAAGTCACAACCCCACCCCAACCGTAACCCAAACCCCAACCCCAACCCTAACCCCCACAAAAGAACAAATGAAAACATCTTCGCCATAAAATAACGGTTGACAGTAATCAAACATCAGCATCATATTCGGTTTAACATCTGTTTTACATGCTGGCATGTGTTGGACGGCTTTCAGAAATTGACTTCCAAACTAACCTATCTCTGGCCAGGTCTTTATTCGTCCCTCTTTCTCTAAAGTTCATCCTTATCACTTCCTCACATGTTTTTCTTGGCCTTCTCCTATGAACTAACCCTGCTAACTCAACTTTTCTACATCTATTAACCCAAGAACTCTCATCCATTCATTCAATGTGACCATACTATTGCAGTCTTCCTGTTCTGCACACATACCCCTATACTGTCCAGATTTAATCTTCCTCTGAGGTCATCAGATCTAATCCTGTCTGTAAAACTCACATTACACATCCATCGTATCATTCTCATATCATTTCTCTCCATGCAATGCATGTCCTCCACCCTCATTATCACACTGCGTACACATGCCTGATAGACTCTTCTTCCCTTGGTCAACAGTGGTAACGCTCTGCTGGTTAGTAATAGCAGACGTACCTTGAACTTATTCCATCCACTCTTGATTCTTGCAACTGTTGTACATTTACTAACTCAAGGACTCTCAGACATTCTTTTAAGATGGCAATACCATCGAAGTCTCCTGTTCTGTACAAAACACAAATATTTTTAGGAATAGTGTCTACCAATGCTGATGCAACACATCAAAGAAAATGCTAAAAACCTTTAAACTCAAGAATTGATCATTTGTATTATTCGAACTACTATTCTCATCTTGGTTGTTATATTGACAACGTTTCAGCCGATGTAGCCTCCAACTTTCTTCAGATGAATGTTTATTAACTCTGGGACCGATATGAAATTTAGAACTGAACCATGGCCATCCCTACTACAGGCCTCGCAGACGTCGTGCAGAAGAGCAGACTGCGTTGGTTGAGCGCAGCAATGGCTGGATTGCTAAAGCACGACAGTTGAAGAATAATAGAAGGTTTAACACTCCAAAAATTCATACTATTAGGGGTGGGACCATGGCCATCCCTACTACAGGCCAGGCAATCGTGCAACTGGGGTCTTTTACTGGGGGCCATGTGAATTTTCTTAAATCATCAACTGGTGCGGATCCTTTTTTTCTTTTTAACCACAATATACAAGTAATGATCTTTTGACATAAGTACAAATTCTCTAAAAAAAAATCCAACATTGAAATAAAAATTCTTCATTGAAATATGCATTTGCCTTTGTTTATTCAAAATTACCTGTTTCTTCATTTATAGGAATTTGTCAATAATTGTAAAATTTATCAATTAGCTCATTGTGGTTCTTATTATTTGGTATGTAAAACACATAAAAACATCAAACTAATCTCACAGAGGAATTTTACCTTTGTTTGCAACTTCTATATCGAATATTTAAGAAAATTCACATGGCCCCCAGTAAAAGACCCCAGTTGCACGATTGCCTGGCCTGTAGTAGGGATGGCCATGAACTGAACCCTTTACTTAATCAATCGGGTTTTAGATTGTTCTCGTTTCATGATCGCATAGAAGTGTTAACTATGCTATTCTTATTATCACCTGAAGTAAGCATTGAAACTTCAACCTCCAGAAGACTTCGAACTGACTGTTAATCAACGCCTTTATCCGTTGCGCCATAGGTCGATGAGAATAGTAGTCTGGATAATCCAAATAATAAAAATTATAAATCCTCATCTCAAAAATTCCGAAACAAGAATTTATAGTCAAATGATACATAGGACCATTACATTCGGTTTATTTTTTGTTTTAGTTGGGTTTTATGGCGTCAAACCTTCGTTTGGTAATCTTTTAATTGGTAAACTTGAACCGCAAGCACAGACATGTTAAACATTTAACATAAATTTTTTTTAAAGGATGAAGTGTCCTTACTTAGATTTGTTTAGCTGTTTTCCACAGGGAATTCAGTTCACTAAAAAAGGGGCACTTAGGTTCAGTTTCAAAAATAGTCTGGTCAGTCCCGTTGGCATTCCCTCATGGATGAGGGTGTTTCAGGTAACAGGCAATAAAACTGCCCCATCCGCTTCTTCTCAGAGGAGATGGAAGGTACCTTTGCCGTCTCCGAAAGGAAGGGGTAACCATTTTGGGAAAACCAGGTACTGTGTAAACCCCAGTCGTGGTGGTCTTGCTGGAGGCGGTTGTGGATACCAACGTGGACTGATGATCTGTGTGTGCCAAATCCGAGTCCTGTCAGTTCCATAACACCACTTTAAATTATGGATGTTGACAACCTTCACGTGGTCCCTCTCGTGAGTATCTGATTCAAGAAAGAACTGCTGAATACCAATGCCAACAACAGAATCGAGCCAGTCAAAAGTTGTACCATACCAATTCATACAAAGTTACCTTGCAAGTCGGTGGCCGGGTACAAATCTGCAACTATGACGAACACAAATAGTTCTGGGTGGTTCGTTGTGATATGTGCTAACCAGACATTGGTTGGTGATTGGCTACAGGGATATCACAACATAATTTACAGGGTGACCCTCAAAAAATGTCACCTGCAAGCGTTCAAACTCCTCGGCCTAACCTTCACAGGTAACATGAATTGGAACAAATACATAGACATTGACAAGGCTGCTGCAAAGAAGGCGGGCTCCCTCTACCGTGCTAGTAAACTTCTCACACCTGACATTATCCTATATCTCTACAAAGCCACCATCCGTCCATGCATGGAGTATTGTTGCCACATCTGGGCTGGGGCATCATCCACTAGTTTCTCTCTCTTAGACAAGATCCAAAAAAGAGTCGCTAACCTAATAGGTCCCTCACTGTCAACACAGCTCCAGCCCCTGTCCCATTGCCGCAATGTTACATCCTTGTGCCTGTTTTACAAGTACTTCATTGGATTGTGCTCCAATGAACTTGTTGGTCTGGTGCCCCCTTGACATAAATACAATCGACTAACCGGACAATCAGCTAAGTCCCACCCATTCACTGCGGAGGCCCCCAGATGCCAGAGAGCCTTCTACTCCAATAGCTTCTTTTCTCGTGACATGCAGAAATTTAAAACTAATGTAAACAGACATCTTGCTGCACAGCTCACAATTTAGGATGACCCCCTAAACTTACACCCCAATTCTCAGTAACCCCTTACGTCTACAGTGGCGTTCTGCCTTATTTGGGGTGAACTATGATAAAAAAAAAAATAGCCCACAAACGTAGCAAAAGACTCTGTATTTACTATACTTTAGTAACATAAAATAAATGTTAAAATCTGACACAAAATGTAGTACTAATCAATAAAGGTCATCCTCCATTTTATCGTCTTATTTCACTTGGTTTGGGTTTGGGGTCTGATAGTTTCTAGCAGTCTGCCAGCCCAGTCTTCAAGTTTGGAGGTCTTGATTAATTCGATTGTCTAAGATCCTTGTTGATGGTTTGCATTCAAATTTTCTTGGGTCATACCATTTTTCTCCGGCCTTGCACGTCAAGGTCTCTGCATTTTCTTATCCAAGAGTCGCTCCTCCCAACGTGGCCAAACCAATGTAGCTGACTGTGCAATAGTGAAATTACTTAAATAAAACAAATTAAAAATTTAGAAGTTTATTCAAGTATTACATATTTTTGTTATATTATATTTGTTCATGTTTCTGCAGACCAGCAAAAATGTTGCAAGGCGCCACCGGTTGGTGACCACTGTACTAGCTGACCTTAAGTCTTACACCATCAATCATATTGTATATAACCCACCACACTTGTGCATGTGCATCTACATTCAACCTAAAGAGTATATCACTGCTAAATAACACATTTTGAGAAAATTTCACGTGCATAAACTTTTTTTTTTTTAAATCAAACTATTTGTTAATATGATTCCAGAATTCTGGAAAAAGTGAGTTTGTAAAGCCAGTTAAATTTTTTTTTTTTTCAATAAAAAGACGAAATCCAAAATCAATCTTTTTCTGTTCGCTATATCTCCCCCCCCCCCTCTCGTCATTTCTATTTTCTGTTCAGCTATATTGTTGCAACGGCGTACACTCTGGTCATACTGAGTCAGCTTCTTACCTGGCCAGTACTACATCCCGAAGTATGGCGGCTCTGAACAAGGTCAACTAATTGCGATTCTACCATCGAAGGTCGACCACCTGTGGACCTGAGAGCTCAGCCAAATCTGCCTCGATGGTTGTCATCCAGATCCTCAATTGTCCACCGATCAACGCTCGTGCGATCCACGCAGAGAAAATTACAGCACTAATGAGGGTTAGGGTTAGGGTTGGGGTTAGGGTTGGGGTTGGGGTTAGGGTTAGGGTTAGGGTTGGGGTTGGGGTTAGGGTTGGGGTTGATCAGCAGAATTTGTAAGTTTTTGACAATAACTGCCTCCGCCGCATCTTGCATTGCCGGCGAGTTGACCCGATCCCAACTGCTGTTCTCCACCCAAATCGATCTTTCCTGTTGTAGCGACGTCTTCGATGGTTCGGGCGACGCAGTTATTGGTTAAATAGTTTTAATACTTACTATGATATTCTCTATTGTTTTGTTTTTTGGGTTTTTTGATGGAAATCGCTCCAGACAAGGCATGAAGCCACTTGATTTAAGGAGCTAACAAGAACGAAAGATAATTATCGCAAAGACAGGAGATGCCTATTGGCTTTAGTTTTGAAAAGACCACGGTTATAGGTAGGAGGAAAACAGTCAGCAGGAAGAGAGCTCCACAAGCCTGCAGTTCTTGGAAAGAAGCTACTGGAATAGGAAGCGGCATTACAATGAGGTATCAAAACAGCGAATCGATGGAGACTACTAGACCAACAAGTCAAACGAGCTGGAACAAAGGAAGCAGGGAATAGATCAGGCAATTCTGAAGAACACATGTCATCATAATACTTATAGAAAAGTTTATGCTGAACTATTAAAATCTTCTGTTTTATAATTAGTTTTATTACCTTTGACTTAATAAACAGAGATAGGGAGAGGGACATAAGCGAGAATGGATAGATACTGTACAAGAGCAGGGGGTGGGTCGAACAACGTACGGTAAGAGAGGGTGAGGGTAATAGACTGAAACTTACTAAGAGATGGGTGACTTGGTTAGTAAATTACAATTTTTGGCTAATTTTTTTTTTTTTTTAATGGAAATTGCTCCAGACAAGGCATGAAGCCACTTGATGTAAGGAGCTAAAAAAAAAAAAATTACTTCAAGGTCAAAAACTAGCCAACGATAAGTGTTAGATGGATAGATTCTGACCCAGAAAACAGCAATTCTTCCCCCTTTGTCAGAAAACTCGTTCATGGAATAAGGGAAGTGAGAGTTACGAGGCTGCCGAAATAAAACCGAAAGTTCACTTTCTAGTCTAATTAGAGCAATTAAAAAGATTTGTTTTTTCAAACATAAGTCAATCCCAAAACATAGGAATATTTTAACATGTATTTTTGTGATTAAAAAATATAGCCCTATACAAAAATCAAACAACTTTTTGAATAAAATTTTCCAAGGAATCCAATAGTTGTATTAGTTTTGTATTAGGCTATTTTTGTAGGGTCTGCATTTGCGCGGGACATCCAAAAATAGCGAAAACATTTTACTTTATTTATAACAAAGCCCTGTAACAAGATTAAATAAAATTTTTCACATGTAATATTTTACAAGGAATCCAATGATAATAATTATTTAATCCGAACACTTGAAGCTCGGGAATATGAAATAAAATTTACTACAAGAATAATTGAGTAAAAAACGTTTTTAACTTTTTAAAATAAATTTATATACTACATGTTTTGCTTTTGTCTTCCAATATAAGTACCATTTTAATTAGCAACCCCAGGCATTACCTCCTCCTTTCGTTGGAAGAATGGGTTTATTAACCGTTGTCCGAGGCGGCCTCATTCGCAAAGAAATTCTGTTGGGACAGGTAAGCTTATCATTACAGCCAGTCCAGAGTGTCCCTCAAAAAGTCATAGGCCACCATCCCAGGCACTACCTCCTCCTTTTAGGAAGGGGGGGGGGTATTAACTGTTGCCTGAGATGCCTTCATTCGTGAGGGAATGCAAATGGGACAGTCAGGGTTAATTTTGCAGCCAGTCCAGAGTGACCCCTAAAATGTCAAAGCCCACCTGCCTAGGTATTATCTCCTCTTTTCGGAGATGGAGAGTTATTAACTGTTATTTGAGGCACCGTCATTCGTGAGGAAATGCAGCCAATCTAGAATGACCCACTTGGGGAGGGGGGGGGGGAGATTTCTTTCATGAAACCTACCTTGTCTAACTTTATGGGAGGAAAGTCATCAACCCTAGCTTTGGTAGATGCCTCTGCTAGTTTTGAATATTTTAAATGTCATCAATACAATTTTTCACTGCAACAACAAAAACAACGTTTCCATGAGGCGGAAGATTTTATTTCGGATGCAATGAAATTTCCTAACGGTGAGTTATCCCGTCACAATAAAAAGCGATCCTTAGATGTTTGCTTTGATGTAGCATGATTAGATGTTGGATGTGTGAAAATAAAAAATGGGAAAATTCCACCTTAATTTAGTTTAAGCAAGAAGATGGAATTTTCCATTAGAAGTAAAGTTAGAATTAGGGCTACGTGTCAGAACAGTAGTGGATAAGCTGATTAAATCTCTTTTTTTTCTGGACGAGAATGATTTATTTTGGCACCATTTCATCATTGACTAATGGGGAAGGGCATCAATTTAGCATAAATATAAATTAGCAAACTGCCCCATCCTAAAAAATAAACTAAGTATGTGTTTGTCTTCCTTTTTTTCTTTTAGCCAGGTTTGAAAGTAAAATAATTAAAATCATAAAGTTTTAGGTTTAATGGATAGAATTAAACCCATATAAACTAACCTCATTTCTACTTCAGGTAATAAATGTCTGTTAATAGGATTACAGGTGATATTTGACGAATAGAGATAAGTTTCTGAGTGTTCAACTCTTCAAATAATTACAACCTACTTTCAATTTATAGAATTTTCAGGAGAAACACTAAAGTTCTGATAATGAAACTTTACATTTTAAACAGACTTTTAATTAGACTGTGCTCTTTCTTTTATTTCTATTTTTCGCGAATCAACACAAAAGTAAACCATTAACCCTATCAAGCCGTTAACAATAGACATTGTATATAGGATGACCCCTGTTTACGGTTGTTAGTCTGCAATCCCTTTCGACGATGTTGGTTTTTCTAAGGTGTCGCTGTCCTCCCACATACCTGTGCCTGTTATTATTCCCAAATGGTCACTCATCTCGTATGGACCAGACTCAGCGTTGCTTAACTTCAGTGATCTAACGAGAACCGGTGTGTCAATGTTATTATGGCGTAAAATAAGAGGTTGTCGAGCTAGTTTTTCTTAACATATAGGACCCCCTCCCCCCGATAATCTTTTTTTTTTTTTTAACATAGTTCACCCCAAACAAGGCAGTCCGCCACTGTAGACTGGTATTGTCTTGGCCTTCGGGGCTTGATTTACACCGGTCTATGGCTCTGTCCTGTGCAGTTCTAGGAGGTCCACTCTCCCAGGCTTTGCCTCCCCTTTTTGGGGAGGAGTAAGTTTATTGCTTACTGCCTGAGGCGCCCCTACCGGGGAATGCCGACGGGGCTGCCCAGGCAATTTTTAATGGCCAGAGTGCTCACCTTCTCAGGCGCTGGCTTTTCAAGTCCCACTTTCCCGACCCTGGGTCACATCTTACCTTGTGGGAGTAAGATAAAACTGGCCTTGTGCCGAACCTCCTGGAGAGGAGGTAAATAATACCACTGTAGACGTAAGGGGCTACTGAGAAAAAAAGAAAGGGAGAAAGTTGGGGGGGGGGCAACCTAAATTGGGATATGCGCAGCGAGATGTCTGTTTACATTAGTTTTAAATTTCTGCATGTCAGTACTGTCGGGGAAACAGGGGGTAGGGAGGGAGTTCCAGAAGCCAGCAGCACGAGGAAAGAAGCTATTTGAGTAGAAAGCTCTCCGGCATCTGGAGACCTCCACAGTGAATGGATGGAATTTAGTTGATTTGTGATCAGACCCGTCTGCATTCTCTGATGAGGGCACCTCATACGACAGACAATAAACCAAACCCTTCTCTAAAAGAAGAAGGTAATGCACGGGAAGGGCATTTGAGACCAAACTCCACTCTTGATACCAATTCTCGGGCCTAGTATTTATTTACCCTCCCCCTCCACAAGAGAGTGGATGTGAAACGAGATTGTTTTAACGTAGGAGGAATCTAGCTGATCCCCCAAAAGAGGGCACTATGGATGGTTATAAAACTAGCTGTGGTGATTGCCCCCCCCCCCCCCCCCCGTCAGCATTCCCAGTGAGTGCACCTCCGGCGATAAACCAAACCCCACCTCCTTCCGAAGGAGGAGGTAATAATGCCTGGGAGAATGGATTGCATCTTGAGCAGAACCATAGTCCACCGATATATAAGATCGAGTGCCTTAGTAAATGTTACACATGCAGTAAGATCAGACACAAAGTCAGTTTAACGTGAGAGGGGGGGGGGGCAGCTCCCCGAAGGGTACAAAAATAGGCCAACACCGACCGATCGGAATTCACCGATAGGGACGCCTTAGACGATCGGCAATAAATCAATTCCCGGTTCGGAAGGAGGAAGTAATGCTTGGGAGGATGACCTCCTAGGACTAAACCGAACCATACTTCATCCAGACAAAAGGGTCAGGACGCTAGTGAGCCCGATAATGGCCACCGAGAGTTACTCGTGTACGAATGTGGTAAAAAAAAAGTTTCGCATAATCAAACAGGAAAACCATGGGAGACAATTCTCATCTTGCGTCCTCGAACTCTCGAAACCGGAAGTAGTTCCTTCTCTTTTGAATATGGAGGGAAAAAAATCTGGATTCTTTTCTTTCTTTTTTCGAATAATAGGCGATTTAAAGATTTTCTTGTCGAATGTTTACAAAAATAATACTTCAAATAAATCTGGTTACGACTTTACTAAATTATTTTAGCATACGAACAATACATCACGAATTATTTATCTGATTAATTACTTTTGCTATAATAAGGTTACTAAGCTATGTTATGATCAGATGATATCCATATGTTTCGAGTTCAATTAATCAATTTTTTAAAAAAATATGGTTACCATTCTGGTTAGTCATCATCATCAAAAGAATTAAAACCATAATTAGCTTCTTTTTTATTTTAATAAACGAGCATAGAAAACAGTAAGTAAACAAAAGAAAGTCACAAACCACTAACGACTCGATCTCCATTTCAAAAGTGGACAAAATAAAAATGTGCCTTGGTTGTTTTATTGGTGCCAATAAAGATAGTGACATTTAATTTTCTAATTAAAACATCGTGGTGCTTATATAGATCATCCCCCATGGATGCCCATATTGGCTCTGTAAAATCACGCAACGTGTTACAACAGTCGAAAGGCGCGACCACACTAAATTAAACTCGGGTTCCTGAAACGGAAAAACACTTTGATTTATTTACATTGCATTTTATTTTAGTAAAATAAGTTTATTAATATATTTACATTGTTACGTTATATTTTTGTAAATTGCGGTTCTTTATTTTTTGTTGTAATTGTTAGTGCTTTCACAGATTAGGACCCACGCTTACTTAGTCGTTAGGGTGGTGGTTTTGGGTCAAAGTTAGCGTGGGTCCTAATCTATGAAAGTACCTAATTGTTTTTTAGTGTTATTTTTTTTAGTCACGTGGACAGTTTGTTTTTGTAGATTTGTAATTGATTTAAAAAATAATTAAAAATAACACTAAAAAACAATAATTACAAAACAATGCAAAATAAAAAAATACAATTTAAAATAAAATAAATAAAATGCAATGTAAATAAATCAGTGTTTTTTCGTTTTCTATTTTTCATTTCATGAACCCTGAGTTCATTTTGTGTGGTTGCTTTCGACTGTTGTCCTAAATAGTTACGATATTTTACCGATACATGGGGGGGGGGTTGATCAATATAAAGATGAACGTTTCCTATTAAAACGACAACAAACACCGTAGCAAAAAGGAAAAATATGAGTGACGAAAGAAAAAAGAAACATGGAAACCTCGCAAAACAATCAACATCTTAAACGTGTTTGATATATAAACAGCTTCAAATTGTTATCACTGCAGGAAATGGTTTATTAAAAATAAACAATCATAACACTTTCTTTTTTATTTTACATAGTGTTTCTCAAATATCTTTAAATAAATCGAGTTAGATATTTTGGAGAAGAAAAAAAATACGAATCGGTGGATGCTACTTGAAAATTTGAAAACTTTTTTTTTTGTTGTTGCGTTCAAGTACAAATATTAAATTAATACATTTTACGAATTCATCAAATAATTGCACGAATAGAATAAAATCCGTTTTCTGGACATATTTGACAGCAATAACAATAAGTCTGTAATCAACTTAATTATAATTACTTTTAGATTTATTTTTAATTGTCCAGACAGTCTATTGTCTTCGGAAGGGAAATCCTTCAAGACTGAGGCATTTTAAATTTTCTTGTCCCCAATCCAAAGTTACTCGACCTTGGACTACATACAACAAACATGATGCAAAAAAAAAAAGAAAAAAAAGATCAGTCTTTTATTTTTTAATTAAGTTTCAAACCAATAAATTTTTAATAGATTTTCATGTTTTTTTTAAATCGATATAAAAATATGCCCATTGATTAACAAATCTTTATTTTAATAGACATTTTAAAGGCCTGGATAGAAGTGCAGTATATGTTCTGTCCTCGATCGGTGAAGGAGAGATCCTTCTAGACTGAGACAATTTTAATTTTTATCACAATATAAAGTGCCCTTTTTGGTGGGAAGCTGGATTTTCCACACATTAAAAACCGACCTTGTGTTTATGCCCATCGTGGGGAGACAAGTAAATATGGGAATTTAAAATAACGTTCTTGGCCTTCTGGTTGGGATCAATTTTCAACACTTTGGGGATATTTTAAATAGGATGTCCCTTAGAGTAAATGTGGTATTGTGGTGACTGCAATGATTCTAGCTTAGAGTATGATAGACAAAAGACCTCAATTTTAACTCCATACTTTTGATGGCCTTGTGCCTAATTTGTCAAAATATATATTTCATATTTTTTCGCAAATAAATAATTCAAAATGTAGCATCTGTTCTGTCAGAGAAATCCTTCTTGACTTATGAAATTTTTATTTCTGTTCCATCCAGAGTGCCCCTTTGGGGAAGGGGAGTTGGATATCCCCCACATAAACAAACACCTACCTTGTGTTTAACTTTGCCCTCGTGGGGAGGCAAGTAAATAGTGACGTTTAAAAAGAAGATCTTAAAATAAATCAGATGTTACATGCACATGTTTTTCTTTTGTAAATACACATTTAACATAAGATCTTAAAGAAAATTAAAATCACAATATTTTAAACAATCATATTAAAATAAAAACCTTTTTTTAATACACAAGTTTTGAATAGCTACATAAATATGAATATTAATTAGCAAATCTAATTTTCTTAACAACAACAAAAAAAAACAATAGACATTATTTCTATCAAACTGTAGATCAGAAAACGATCACTAAATAAATGTTTTTACCTGTGGTGAAATATATTCTACGATCGGTTGCATCACGTTTGATCGCATATAAATTTAAGTGAACACAAATACTACTTCTTATATATATATTTACTTATTCTATATCATTTCTAAAATCATTTCAATCGACTAAAACCCTTTTTTTCTAAGTCGATGTACCTGTATTAACTGTGTCACAAATATGTGTCGCCAGATACGTTATTCCTTTTTTTAAACTGGATTCTTGAAAGTCGAGTGAATAAAAAGTCGATGCAATTTACGTACCTTTTTTCAGAACCTTTAACCACAAATCCACTATCTTCTTATGGTGTGCTTTATGGTGGATAATCCACAAAGACATACTTTGAATGCCATCTTGTGTGTTATTAACACCGTGGAGTTTACGTTCGACACTTTCTTCATTCAGGGTTGACGCCATGTTTTCAGGTCTGATGTTTACTCCAGTCACACGACGAACTTCAGGTGAATTCTGGACACATCTACCGGAAAAATATACCGGTAACCATTGCAAGAAAACAACAACTATTCATTATTATGTTTTCGTTTGTTTAGCAACGTCAAATTATTCAATATTTAGCCAATTTTTCTTATCTCCGTGTACATTACAGGATCACACATTTGTGCAGTCCGCCATATTGAAAATGTAATTCGTTCTTCGGCATTTTCCGGAGAAAACAATTTTCGTACACAAAATAATAAATCACAAATAAATTATAACGGTATATTTTATTTAAGTTTTATTTTACATATAAATAAGTTTATATCATGAGAATTAAAAAATATCTAAGATTATTAATTCATTACGTCACGAACGGGGAAACTCTATTATGTAGTACTGCGGCTTGCTGTGTATAAATTGGAACAAGCACATGTACTTAGCTATTAGTCGCGCCGTCCTGTCAGGCAAAGGGAACCTGCTTTAAGTGGCGCTGTCTGGCGTTGTTTCAGGACGGACGGCATTTAAAGAAAAAACGAAAATGTCGAAAAACTGTCCTGATCCTAGTCAGAATTTAAAAGGACCATACTTAGATGTCTTTACCACGAGTTAAAAATCTACGCTTACTGATGCCTAGAAAGTTAGGCACCAGAAGTATAGAATATGACACTTCGAAACGCGCACACGTAAGAAGTCTTTTATTAAAACAGACCAAAGTGATTTTATGGGAACAAAAACTCTGGCAAGTTTTACCAATATTTGGGTGATGGTTACACTTTAAAAAAAGTTTTCCTCTTTTTTTTTTTTTTTTTTTTTTTTTTACTTTTTTTTTAATACCCCCTTTTCCAAACCACGGAACCCCTTACCATTTTTTTTTTCTTAATCTTTTATATTTTATATATCTACTCCCAACAAAGCCAGATAACTGCCCCGTGGAATTATTGGATGTATGGAGAAAACAGCATGGCCAAACGTAGATATGGTTTACGTACCAACTCCGTTGCAGGAATTCTTATTGGAATTATTGGTGGCATGTTACTGGCTAGTTGGAGCCGATATCGACTTTTCTCTTCGTGCGGGCTGTCTTCAGGGGCCTGTTGTAATTTTCGTCATCTTCACAACGATCCGTTGCAGGCAACCGCTTCCCAGGATTTTACTTCGTCCCCATCTTCATCGTTCCGACAAACCCAGGACCAAAAACGCGTCGGAGAGGAGAAATCTACCAAAAGTTTCATTCTAGTAGGTGTTATGACTGCTGAAAAATACTTAAATACGCGTGCCATGGCTGCGTACAAAACTTGGGCCAAGTCTATCAATGGAGAGGTTATCTTTTTCTCCGGGGAATCTTCGGAAGGCAACGGGAATATTCCGATCGTTAGCCTGGAAGGTGTTGACGACACTTACCCGCCACAGAAGAAATCGTTCAGCATGCTTAAATACATGCACGATAACTATATCGATCAGTTCGAATGGTTCATGAGAGCCGACGATGATGTTTACATTAAGGGGGGTCGATTGGAAAGGTTTCTTCGATCGATCAATAGTTCCAGGGCGCTCTTCATCGGTCAGGCCGGACTTGGTACCAAAGAAGACTTCGGACAATTAAGCCTGGAAGAAAACGAAAACTTTTGCATGGGCGGTCCCGGGATCGTTCTCAGCCGAACGACGTTGAAACGTCTGGCTGGACATATAAGCCATTGTCTTGGGAATAGTTATACTACTCACGAAGATGTTGAAATTGGAAGGTGTGTCAGGAAATTTGCTGGAGTTTCATGCACTTGGGCTTTTGAGGTGAATACCCCCCTCTTTTTTGTTTGTTTGTTTTTTTATATACCGATTCTTTCCAGAGGTCTGTTCGTTTTTGTTTTGTTTTTTAGGAGTTTTCACAACTGTTCTATATTTAAGTAGGACTTGGATTTACTGTTCTATGATTATCTTACTTTAAAAACAGGTTGAAAAATACAAGATTTTAATGGATACAAACTGGAGGAATACAACGGTCGTACACGATTGGAATGCAGATATAATTCTTTAAAAAAAATGAATATGGAGTTATCCAATTATAATTCATGTTCATACGCATGTTTTATTTCTTTTTCTCTTGATTAAAAAAAACAACAAATCTTTTGGATAAATTTTATTTTTATTGCACGAAGTTTATAAGTGTTCAACTTTGTGTTCAACTTTAAACATACACTAGATCTATGATGGATAATGGTGGTCTTCCTGACAATGTCTGAGGTGAACACAAAATACGAGTTTAAGTGACGGAAGAATTTGATAGTTCTAACTTTCACTCCATTTCAGTTACTTTCTTAACCGATGTGAATGTTTATGTCGCGAAACTAACAGTTTAATGTTACGAAATTCCATGTTCTTATATTTCGCAGAGAAAAAGTTATTAAAACTTTATTGCGTTCACATTTTGTTGTTAGCCCCTTTTTTGTTTCTTTCGCTATAAAATAAACAAATGCATTAAAATTACAGTAAACATATTTTCAGATTACAAACAGGATTCTGACCTTTGAATTTGAATGTTTTTGTTTATTTTTAAAAACTTTATTTGAGAATAACGGACAACAGAACTTTGCAAACTTGTCATCCATATTGTTGGCATCTTTTTTGGTTACTGCGTTTATGGTAATGATGAAGAATCCTCTTCTCTTTGTAGTGTAGTAGTAATAACGGAAATCGGACTGATGCTGCTTGCTTGCCTACTAGGATGCTGTATATAATACAGTTTAGTCTATCCTACATCTGTAGCGCGAAACTCCCATCTCCCTCGACCTCTTTGTCGCGCTCTCTCTCTCTCTCTCTCCCCCCCCCCCCCCTCGAAAGTGCTTCGGTTTAATTTCGTGCGGGTGTGCGTTAAGACTCGCGTGCTTCAAAATCCAACTTATTTTAAACAAAAGTCCGAACGTTTACGAGGCCTCTTTTAAGATATTTCGGTAAATTGTCGTTTCCCAACCAAAATGGCGCACATTAAATCGTCTGCAGTTTTCTGATTTTTTTAATTTTTCGACCTCACAAATGAATAAGTAAACCAAGATAAATTGTTTTGGGCTAATTGGTTCTGTTTCGGAAACGTCAACCATAGATTTTACTGGCGTGACGTATGTACAACGAATGCTACGAAATCGAGAAAGACTAAGTAAGTACGCCGTTCCAAATGTTACCGAAGACCATGTTAAGAATGGATTCTAAAACTCCGCCAGTAAAATCTATGGTTGACGATTACGAAACAGTACTGTATTTCCTTTAAAATAATTTAAGGTAAATTTTAAATTAGCCCCAAACAGTTTATTCGGGTTTACTTACTCATTTGTGAGGTCGGAAAACTGCAGACGATTTATTGTATGCCAGTTTGGTTTCGAAACAATTGTGCCGATATTTCTATAGTTTTGAGTATAGATCTACGTACAGCTTTATTGAATTTTTTATTTTATTTATTTATTTATTTTATTTTATTTTTTTTAACAAAAAAGCTTTGACATTTGTTCTCCGACTTTTCTTTTACGAAAACATTTTCTCTCTCTCATTCTTCACTTTTCTTAAACATATTCAATGAAGATTCTTCAGTATTTCGGATTTATTTTATTTTTCAAAGTTCGGTTATTTTCAATCCTGAAAACCAGTGCCAAGTACTTCACCTTATACATTTAAAATCTGTCCTAAAAAAAAAAATTGGGCCAATTCCAGAAGAAAGACCACGCTCTTGCAAATTGGTGTTTTAACCTTCGGCATTTAAGCAACAGAAATAAAAGCGAAGTCCAGCACTTGTTGACATTTGCATGTGGGTAAATGAATCCACGTTTTCAGGTTCACTCAAACTCTACGTCTTTATATCGAGATGTGTATTCGTTATTTTTTTTTTATTGTTAAAATTGATCGATGTAATCTCCGACCTTATTCAGGTGCATCTTTTTAAAACTTGGATCTTTGGGACTCGGCGATTCCCAAGTTCGACTAGAACGATCGAAAGTTCAAAAAGAGGCACCTGAAGAAGGTCGGAATTTACATCGGCCGAAACGTTGTGAATCTGATTAGATGAGAATAGTAGTCCGAAAATCCAAATCACAAAAATGACTAATCATGATCTCGAACATTTCTAAACATCGCGTAAAAACAAGGCGAACCAAAGGTGTAAACCGACTTTTGTCAAACTAAACCGAAAATAAAGTTAGGGTTAAATAAAACAATTTGGTTCGTATTGTGTAGAAATATCAATGTGTGTGAGGGTAAAATGCACGATATATCATTAAAATGAAATGCCATGAAAGACAAGATGTGTAAAAAAAACAAAACAAAGCGAATAAATACATTTTAAATACTGGAAAAATCATCAAAGAAAACGATTTTACCGGTTTCGTTCGATCAACGAACTTTTTCTGAAGACGTTCGTTGATCCGAACTTTTTCTGAAGACGTTCGTTGATCCGAACGAAACCGGTAAAATCTCGTTTTCTTTAAGAAATTTTTTTCCTGTATTTAAAATTGGGGTATATGTTACGACGCTCAGCAGAGGCGCGAACGGGGTCCAAAAAAGAACGAGAAAGAGTTTAAAAACATAAATTTGCAACAAGTAAAGTTGACTTATGTCTAGAATAGACATTTTTCTACTTACCTATGTAATTTGTTTGTATTTTTACGTAGTATAAATGGCTTTTTATTAGATGTTAAAAAAAAATGTCTTGTTTTTTAAAACATCTACTTTCTCAAAGAAAAATGGCCGCGAGTCCCTCGATATTATTACGTAAATCGGCCATTTTGCTTTCTTCGCTGACCGTGTGGCGAACTTAAATTTCTAATAAATAGCACTTCAAATGGGTTTAAAATACAAACAAATAGAACATGCAAGTTTGAAACTAACTTTTACAGCTTAGAGTTACTTTTATTTGTTGTAAATTTGTTTTTTTTAGCGTTTTTACTCTGCTGAGCGTCGTAAAAGATCCCCATAAATTGTTTTTTCTGTTTGTCTTTTTTCACACATCTTGTCTTTCACGGCATTTCATTTTAATGATATATCGTGCATTTTATCCTCTCACACAAACACACATATATATTTCATCATTTCCATGATATTTTAAGAATTCTATTTGCGTGCCATTTACGTTAAGTGCCCTAACAATCATTTTAAACCGTAATTACCAAATTGTTGACTCTGACACATTTCTGAATTAATTCGCACGTGTTTGTAGAACGTTGACACTGTCAACTACAAAGCGCTCGTCGCTGCGCTAAAATTGTTTCTTGTTTAAAACATGAGTTTGGAGTCTTTGGCTCAACAAGATGCGCGTACTGATTCTCTCGCGAATATTGAAAAAAACACAAAACAAATCGAACAATATTTTTTTTTTTTTTAAACATTCCATAAAAATTCCTTACGTCTTTCACACTGGCACAACTTTATCGTAGACACTGGAATATGGGACAAATCAGTTCGTTGAACACTCCAGCCTTTCTCTTTCTAGACGCGCGCGTACAGATACCAAAGAGTTGTATTTCATGCCGTTCACGGGCGTTACGGAAATCCACACGGCTGATACTAATCATTGAATTCAATTGCTATGACTCTAGAATAGGTTGGGGCACAGTATATCATTTCTAAAGGGATACTGGTAAAATCGTCATTTCCCAAATGAATCGTCTGGACGTCTGCAGTTTTCTGATTTATTTTTCGACCCCACAAATAGGTAAGTAAAGCCAAATAAATTGTTTTTGGACTAATTTTTCCAACTGTATTTCCTTCAAAATAATTTAAGGTAAATTTTAAATTAGTCCCAAACAATTTATTTGGGTTTATTTACTCATTTGTGAGGTCGGAAAATTACAAACGATTTATTGTCCGCCATTTTGTTTGGGAAACGACCATTTTTACTGGGATATTTTGTATCCAGCATTCCCTAATCCAATAAAACTGTCCATGGCTTCCCGTTCTTCAAGATTTAAAAACTGGTTCTTTTCTAGAATTACTGTTTGTTGTTTGATTGAAGAGAACAAATGAACCTTTAATTTTACTCAAAAATTTTCTATCCGCCTATTTAAGGCTTCAATCACTCGAATATTGAAGTTTATGACGTAAACATCATGTTAGGCATGTTTTTGTTTATTATTTATTTAGAAATTAGCGGCACGGCGAATGTTTTCGGTGGCCGTTGAAAATAAGTCATTTTGAAGTCTTTTACTGTAAACTTGAAATTAAAGTTTATAGACGATGGTCGAGTATCATGACTCGTGTGTGCTCTTACACCAAAGAAAAACGGTATTCTCAAACGAGCCGTTCTAGAAAATAAATCGATGCTTCTGCTGTTTCACAATAACGTTAAAATATTTAAAGAAATGTAAAAACTTTATGTACTTACGTGTTAGCTGAAAATGAGATTGTACGAAAATTCATCCAGTATTTATTGAATTCTAAGAAAGAAAAAAACGATCTTACGTATCGTTAGACATTTCAGCTTACTAAGTAAGCAAGGGAGATAACTTTCGGAAAAGTCATAATATAAGAAAAATTGCGACATATAGATAAAATCGTTTTTTTAACATTTTTAATTTAATAAATACTGGATGAATTCGTAGTATTTTGGTGTAGTCTTTTCAGCTACCACGTAAATACATAACAAAGTTTATACATTCCTTTAGCTATTTTTTTAAAGAAATGTCTAACATGTTATTGTGAAACTGCAGAAGCACCAATAAATCAAATATCATTCAAAAATACGCTGTTCCATATGATGTGAAGTGACACTTTTGTGTTTATAGCAACTAATCTAAACCAAGAAACGGTTAATATTTTGTCTTAGGTATTGTGTGTATATATATATATATATTTGTAATTTTAAGGAATTTCAGTTTGGAATTAAATTAAAAACGAGTTAGTTTGCTTTACCTACTTTTCACTTGCGGGTTAGGGTTACTATTAGGTACTTAAATTGAGTTCCGGTTTCTGCTTCGCAGATGGGAAGACGGTGTCAATGCAGAAATATTTTTAATATAATTCATTATAAACTTGTTTTGTAAAAAAAACAAAAACAGTACTTTTGCAGTTTACGGACCGTGCTGAAATGTTATTATTTAGAAAGGGGGGGGGGTAACTATTCTGAACTTGGGTATTTTCAACGACAGCTAACAGAACGAAAAAGGGTAAAAAAACAAAACAAATAGGCAACAAATAAATGTTACCAAAGGCAAAATAAGTTACTCATCTACTTACCTGGATAAGTTTATTAGTGTTTGTTCTAACATGTTTTAAAACGATTTTTAGTTCGATTTACAAGTAGCGTCGAGACGTCACGTAATCAATTGCAGTCATTTTTCTTTCCATTCTAACGTGACGTTTTGACACTACTTTTAAATTGAACTAAAACCACTTTAAAATAAGTTAAAACACAAATAAACTTATCCAGGAAGGTAGACGAGTAACTTATATTGCCTTTGGTAACATTTATTTGTTGCACTTTTGTTTTTTTGTTTTTCACCCCTTGTTCGTTCTATTGGCTGTCGTTAAAAATGCCCCTGAACTTTAACCTAACAATTTAATAAACAAAAGATACCGTAAAAAATCGATTAAAAACGTTGGTGCTTATCGAGATGAGGTCGCAGGTGAAAATCGCAGTTCCAAATAAATGAACTGCAAAACTCTGTGATATACCTATGTATCAGACAAAAATAGGTATCTACACCAAGAATTAGCCGAAATTATCGATTAGAATTTGAATTAAAAATAAAAATCAGTCTTAGCGTATCTTGCCGATCGCTATTGATTTATGACGTATTATTCCGGTTAATTTATTTGGAACTGCGATTTTCACCTGTGACTTCATTTCTATAAGCACCAAAACGTTTGATTTTTTTTTTTGTGTGTGTGAATTACAATGGAACACTTTCTACATTGACACCGTCTTCCCAATGATATAATAATACATTTTGAAATAAATATATTAATCTCGAATTGCTAAATATTGAGCTTATTTTTTGTAATTTAAATTTGATTACTTCGTGAATAAATCTGATCTTTAGATATTTAATGTGTGTATGTATGTATATATATATATGTATATATATTACATATGTGTGTCTGTGTGAAAAAAGACAAACGGAAAAAAACATTTAAATATAGGAAAAATCAAGAAACGAGATTTCACCGGTTTTGTTCGGATCAACGAACGTCTTTAGAAAGTGAAAAATTTAAGTTTATTCTATAATCGTTAAAATAATATAATATCTATCTATATATATATATATATATGAAGAAGAATGGAAAGGAATTAGAGAAGCAAAAGTCAAATCATAATTCAATTCAATTGCTTCTCTAATTCCTTTCCATTCTTCTTCATTCTACCTGCTCTATCCTGGATATTGAGCTATATACTCTTCACAATAGGTTTCACTTTTCCTAAAAGTTCGCTTTTAGTACACCACTTTATATATATATATATATATATATATATATATATATATGTATATATAATCCGCCATACTAGATAACATCGACATGCCAGTGTCGCGTATTATGTACATGTTTGTATAAATAAAAGTAATTATATATAAAAGCTCTGAATATTGACCACTCTTTATAAAACCGGTTGAAATTCTTTAGATTTTTTATCCCGTGGATGTTTACTTTCCATGGATTATTATATATATATTTATATATGAGAAGAATATTGTAGTTTGCTTGAAGCATTGTGCGTAATATGTAATAAGTAGTGTTAGAAGGCGGAGACAATGCGTTGGGTAGGTGACACCGGCGGTACGTGAAATTGTAAACGAATGACAATGTTATTATGGATTTCTCAATATTGTCATTTGTTTACTATTTCACGTACCGCCGGTATCAACTAACCAAACGCATTGTCTCCGCCTTCTAACACTACTTATATATATATGTGTGTATATATATATATATATATATATATATATGTAAGTAACTTGGCAGTCAAAACAATTTTGCCGATATTGAATTATCTTACTTAGTCGCCGCTATTCCGAATTTGTGGCCATGAACCAACATCAGTGGACTGTTTCTATTTTACCAGACTGTCTTAAACAACATTTTAAGTTGAATTTAGAAGGGTTTAAATGTATATAAATGACTGCGTACTAAAAAAAATTAAATTAATAAAAAAATCGATATTTTTTATTTGATGGTTCAGGAATCGGGTAAAAATTCCATTTTGACTTAATATTTAATTTCCATTTGATAAATTATTCCACCAAATTTTAATTAATTTTAATTGTAAAATTTTACCTGAAAAAGATTTTTAGTTTTTATTTTATTTTATTTTTGAAATCATGACCGTTTGGTGCAGGATATGCAGTCTGTCTACTGATGGGGGTTTGGTGTTGTGAATTCGGAATAGCGGCGTCGAGGCCAGATAATTAAATATCGCCAGTTTTAGTTTAAATAACTTTTTGCTGTGATTAAAGTTCAATTTTTATTTGAAACTAAAAAAATGTCTTCTTTATTCACTCTCTATATAACATCTGTATTTACCCAGTGTTGCCCGGGTAGCGATAAATATTAGAATTGTGTTTCCGTTTTTATAAATAACAGCTGTAATATTGGATGCGTTCAGAACTTGGCCGTTTATACGCTTCAGTTCCCTGAAGCTCTGCTCCCTAAACTCAACGTAAAACCCTCAAAAGATGCACTGTGTACTACAGTACACCCTGCCCAAAACTTGCGATTTTCTAACACTTTCGTATCCTGAAACAGACGTCCTCTGTACACGTCGTTGTGAAGGCTTTATTTTTAGTGTCCCGTTTGTAATGACAGACGATTGATTGTCTAATAGTTTTAATATAGATAATAACTAATGCATGCTGGTTAATATTTATGAAATTATCTTTATTTATTTATTTTTTAATTATGATTTTTGTCAAAGATATGGCTTGGTCATTAATTGAATAAAATTGTTCTAGATTTTAAGTTTTGCGTGGTTGTGAGAAACAAAACGATGTATTGTCTGATTATGTCATTAATATAAATGACATCGATTACAAGAAAATACCGACCAATTACAGAATTGTTTAATTTTACTTCAGTCGAAGTTCTCATAAATCAAGGAACCCCTTCCTGGGGGCTAACACTTGATCTCTACATGAGATAAATAGATATTCAAATATTCCATTAAAGTTTCCCCTCCCCTGTCAAAAGTTGTTTTTGTAAAGAAGTTAAGAACATTAATTTTCCTCTTCCCAATTGACCAGTTAACTATGGGTGATTTAGTCGATTCGCAGCCAAAATGGCGGGCAATGAATCGTCTGCTAATTTCTGATGTGTAATGTGTAAGAAACCCCAAATAAATTGTTTGGGACTAATTTCCCAACTGTATTTCTTTTAAAATAATTTAAGGTAAATTTAAAATTAGTCCCTAACAATTTATTTGGGTTTACTTACTCATTTGTGAATTCGGAAATTAGCAGACGGTTCATTGTTCGCCATTTTGACTGCGAATCGACTAAATCGCCTTACTATGTTATAGTACATATTCCTGTGTGGTCTCTTGGTCTTACCGGATTTCAGAACAAGAATTCATCTGATCTGGTGTAGTATCCAGCTAAGTGCTGTTACTTGAGGTAACATTACTTGGAGAAGGTGCACCATTCCTCGTGTGAGACAGTTTATAACCGTGTCGATGGGATCTTATTTGGGCTTTGAATACTGTTATTTTGAATATTTGGTCAGGGTTTACTTGTAGGGTGAAGTATCCTTAGTGTAAATTGTACAAAAACAAATTTTTTAAAAAAATGAAAAAAGGAAAATAAGAACTAAAAAAAACTAAAGAAAAAAAAATAACCTGATGAAAATAACAAAGACACTCAGTAAAAATATATGCTTTAATTTTATGAATTGTTAGATTAATAATGATAGCCGATGACGAATGATTAGAAATATAAAAAATAAGATACGTACGTGTTATTTAAAAAGATGTAAAAAGGACCATAATTCCACGTAGAAAAAAATAAATGAATAAACATTGATAATGAATATTGACTGTAATTCGGGCTATAATCGCCAAGTTTTTAAGTTGTTTTTTTTTTAAATTTGTTTTTGTACAATTTGCACTGAGGATACCCGCACCAAGAAAGAAAGAAATGCGTAGGAGCATTTTACAAATATATTGATGTTAGTTGAAACAATTGTCTGCGAAATAAAAAAAAATAAGTTGGAAAAAATGACACGAATCTGTCCTCTGCGATATTGATGTGGTATTGAACTACATGAAAATACTGAATATAGCATAGCTTTAAACTATTGAGCTATTGTAAGTACTTTGTGTTACAAAATTAAAAAATACACACACGCACAAACACACATATATATATATATATGTGTGTGTAACTCGGTAAATTTGTCGTTTCCCACCTGAAATAACGGACAATTCTTATGTCAATGAATCGTCTGCTATTTTTCGACCTCACAAATGAATAAGTAAACTCAAATAAATTGTTTGAGACTAATTTTACATTTACCTTATTGTATTTTAAAGGAAATACAGTTGGGAAATTAGTCCTAAACAATTTATTTGGGTTTACTAACTCATTTGTGAGCTCGAAAAATAGCAGACGATTCGTTGACATAAGAGTTGTCCGCCATTTTAGATGGGAAACCACAAATATACCTTTTGCCTCTTATTTTGTTTCTGCATATTAAGACACATGTTGTACAGACGACTATAATCACGTTAGGCCTGTCGAGTATTAAATGGGTTAGCGTTTGGGAAGACCACAAACTGTCTGTAACGAAAGTCTCCTTAAATTAATCTACCAATCAATCGTATACAAAGCTTGAACGATGAAATTATGACAAAACGAGGGTTGACATGCTGCAAAAAAAAAATAAATGTCCTAAAAAGCTTTTCATTCGTGAAATATCCGAACATGTTTAATCAAAACAAACTGTTAAAATCAAATAATCGTCACTTAACGTTGGCCTAATGGATACGGTCACAGACTGTGTAACCGGCTATTCAAGATTAAAATCTAATTTGATCTATTCTGTCTAATTACGCGCGAATACTGTCTGGTAAGGCATGAACCGACTATTCCCTCTCGTATGGCAACTTGTAAGCTCAACTAAAACCCAAATAAACTTTTCTAGGTCAGAAGAGTAACTTATCTTGCTTTTCGTAACATTTATTTGTTGACGATTTTTTTTTTTTTTTTTTTTTTTTACCCCTTTTTCGTTCTGTTAGCTATCGTTAAAAATGCCCGATTGCTCATACGGCGTGCATATCCGACTGTCTTGAGTGTGTTGGTACCATTTCATTTCGTCCTGTTCCAAAAGGTTTCTCGCATGCAGCACATCCCCGTTGTACGAAATTAAGAGTCGGAGTGGGGGTCACGTTCTGATTGCACAGGTTCCCTCAAAAAAGGAATATCCTGGGATGGTTTGGCTACGTTTAAAGCCCTTGCCCATCGCGTGAGGCACATTTCCGTAAACACTGTCTTGTTATACGTAACCTGAAGTAGCGTAGGCATAATCTCGTGCCTCTTCGTGTTTTTTTTGCTTTGTCTGCTTAACGGCATATCAACCCTTTTTTTAATTATTGCCGAAACACTAGAGTAAATAACTACTTGAACAAAAGTTGCTGCTTTACCCAGAGTTCACAGCCAGTGCTCTGGAGGCTTCCTTACTTTTAGTTTTTATACTTAAAATGTTGTCTGAAAAGTGATATAGAGCCGCTTTTATCGGTAACACATGTTGCTTACGCTACTGTACATGTGTATTAATCTGGCCAAACATTAATTCTTTTGAAATTGGCTATGATAAATTTGAAAACTTGTATTCCTTATAAATTTTTTTTTTTTAATTCTAAAAATGTAATTAAAATTTGAATGATTCTGATTTTTTTTTAATTGAAAATATATACATATCTTTGTTCTTATTTTCTTGCTTCCCCACGAAGGAAAAGTTAGACACAAGGTCAATTTTTAATGTGGGTAAAATCCAGCTCCCCAAAAAGGGGCACTCTGGATTAGAACAGAAATAAAAATTGCTTCAGTCTCAACCGAGGACAGAATAGACTAAGGCTAGCACAAAAACAGATACTACCCTTTTTTCCTAGCTAATTCTTAACTTAAAGAAATTTTTATATTGGTTTCTTTAAAGTGACTTGATTATTGGATGGTGTCTGGGCACCTAACACTGCCATAGTTCATATTTTTACTTCGAGTATTCGTGCCCTAATTACTACAATGGATCTGATCAGATTTTAAAGTCGTCATGGAAGATTCCATAGTCTGTGACTATCCATTCGGCCAATGACGCTCTCTCTCCACCATTTTGTGTTTCTGCCTTTCTATGCATACATCTCACTCTGCTTGAGTAGCCTTGAAATTTATATTACCAAGGCGTATTGCTGGTGGTCTAGGCAAACCTCCTGGCAATACAAACGCTATCGGCCCATGTCTCTCTCAATCTGCTACTTGGAGATTACCCTTTTAAACAACTCATGTGTTTAATATTTTTAATCACCGAAAAGCATTTATTTAACAAGTTTTCTCTCTAGATAGAATTCTCAAAGTGTATGCACTCGATGCATTTCCATATTTCTCAATGGATTTCGTTTTTGTTTTTGTTTTTTTTTCTCTTGGCATGCAGCAAATTTATGGAGGCAAACGATGACGTTTGCAGGTGCGAATTGATAATTACACACGGGAATCTTTTGCTACATAGATTCTTAACTTTGTAGCAAGTCCTCCTGTATTAAAAGATGGAAAGTTTTGAAAGCTATTTACATCCATTAATTTTATAAATATTTTACATCCATTAATTTTATAAATATTTTACATCCATTAATTTTATAAATATTTTACATCCATTAATTTTATAAATATTTTACATCCATTAATTTTATAAATATTTTACATCCATTAATTTTATAAATATTTTACATCCATTAATTTTATAAATATTTTACATCCATTAATTTTATAAATATTTTACATCCATTAATTTTATAAATATTTTACATCCATTAATTTTATAAATATTTTACATCCATTAATTTTATAAATATTTTACATCCATTAATTTTATAAATTTTTTACATCCATTAATTTTATAAATATAGATTAAAATAACATTAACAAATTATTAGTTTTATAATTTAACTCGATTTGTAATTTAAATAAAATTATGCCAGGCCGCGCCAATTTTAATTGTTTTAATATCCTTTGCCCAACTCTCGTATAGAAATGTTTAATAAAAAAAAAAAACCCCAAAAAACAACGGTCTAAGGCTAGTACGACGACTTCGCAAATTTTCTGTGTGATTGATTCCCTTGTGTGCATCCAAGGAAAAATTAAATTAAAAATCCCGGCCAAATCGATGCGGTAGACCGTTTTTATTTTTTATTTATTTATTTATTTTTTTTGATAAACACCGGTTGTCAATTTCAGATTTCAAAAAAGCGAGTGAATAATTTCTATTTTACACTTTTATTTATAAAAAGTGCTTCTTAACTCTTGAGTTTTTGTCCTTGGCAGCTTCTGTCTTTCTCTAAGAAAAAAAGGCAGTGTGTAACGTCTTCTTCGCATGATAAAAACATGTGAAAATCTATAATTAAAAAGGCAGTTGTATGTATGTCCGACTAAAACTCAAAAAACGACAACAAAAAAAACAATATCCACAAAGTTTGTATTTTCTTGATCAGCGTTGCCCCGGTTGAATAATATCTAAAATTTAGAAAAAATATTAATTCTTTGACACTAAACAGAGAGCGGGAGGGTCTGTTTTCCAACTACTAACTAAAGGGAATTAACTCTGATTTTTAAAAAATCTTTTTTAAGTTATTTCCGTTACACCGATTCATTTCTTGAGTAATCTATAAAAGTGTATTCTAGAGAGGAATGGACTGGGCGAAGAAGGAAAAGGGAAAACAGGGGAGGGGGAAGAGATAGATAGAAGTTTTAATAGTAATATCTTACGCTTTGACCCGGGTAACGCCGGGTAGCCCTGCTAGTCTTAAATAAAATAACAAGTTTGCATGACATGAAATCGATATCGTATTTAAAGCTTTCAGCCGATCTGAACCTGTGTTCAGTCCAAATGAAACACCAAAAATGTTATGTTCTTTTTACTGTCAAAGGCGTCTGCATATTTTCCTGATAATATATTACGGCAACAAAAATATAAAACTCTGTAGGTCTCTAGACTGCCACTGACCCCCTTACGCCTCGTGCGACAATAACGCTGAAGCAATCATACAGTATAGTTAAAAGCCAAGAAATCGAAAACAAACAAACAAAATATACAACATAACTTTTATCAAACAGTTTTTTATTTAATTTTCTACCGACCTACATAGTTATACAGTTCTAAAACTGGTAAGATTTATCTCTGAATGTTATCGTTACTTTGACTTAGCCGAACACGAATCTGTCAAAAATAGCGATCGATTTTGTTTGGAGGTGGTCGCTAATTTATTTCAGGCTCAAAAAATAGGCAAGCCTTTTTTTGTAAAACTTACTACTAAGCCTAAGTCCAGGAGGGGACTTGCCGGTCGGACTTAGGGTAAGTGGTAAGGTAAGTCATTTTGAAAACTATTTTTTAAGGAATGAAACGCCAACAGATAGTCAGAATCCAATATGGCAGACCTATCTGAAAGACATATCAACGAAATCTTATGCTGAAATATACTTTTAAACGGTTTCATATATTCCTCCCTCTGAATCCCCCTCCCTCTCTCTATATTCCTCCCTCTGTATCCCCCTCCCTCTCTCTATATTCCTCTCTATATCCCCCCTCCCTCTCTCTATATTCCTCCCTCTGTATCCCCCTCCCTCTCTCTATATTCCTCCCTCTGTATCCCCCTCCCTCTCTCTATATTCCTCCCTCTGTATCCCCCTCCCTCTCTCTATATTCCTCCCTCTATATCCACCCCCTCTCTCTATATTCCTCCCTCTATATCCACCCCCTCTCTCTATATTCCTCCCTCTATATCCACCCCCTCTCTCTATATTCCTCCCTCTGTATCCCCCTCCCTCTCTCTATATTCCTCCCTCTGTATCCCCCTCCCTCTCTCTATATTCTTCCCTCTGTATCCCCCTCCCTCTCTCTATATTCCTCCCTCTGTATCCCCCTCCCTCTCTCTATATTCCTCCCTCTATATCCACCCCCTCTCTCTATATTCCTCCCTCTGTATCCCCCTCCCTCTCTCTATATTCCTCCCTCTGTATCCCCCTCCCTCTCTCTATATTCCTCCCTCTGTATCCCCCTCCCTCTCTATATATTCCTCCCTTTGTATATCCCCCCCTCTATATATTCCTCTATATTCCTCCCTCTGTATCCTCCCCTTCTATATCCCTCTCTTGCTCATTGAGAATGTAGCAATTATTCTTTGGGCGTTTTATTAGTATCTCTATTACAAATGATTGCAACATAACGCCATCTTGTGGTTATTTTTAGATGGATACACACACGCCATTTCGTTTACTTGTTCGGCGGAAAGTTAAGACAAATCTTATTCAATCAAAATGCGATAATTTGTTAATTTATGAACCCAACAATACGATGGAAATTAGAACTCCTGCCCCGTGGTTACGCATCGACAGTTGTATACATCGTACATATTCGTTAGAAACTAGCAGTTACTGGCCGTTGCCCGGGTTGCGAATAACACCAAGCAACAGTATAGCACAGAGTAACGTATATGGGTACAATTATTTTCAGGGGTGGCACTTTCTGCATCGTTGTCATAAAACTGAGCATAGCCCACATTACCAACTGTTACGCCTAGAAGCTATTTTCAAAAAAATCAAAATGATTGGTTTCAGAGTTTTACCCCACACGTATTTATATAAAGTCAGGTATGTGCATATACTTGGATACTCTTCTTCTTCGGAAAAAAAAGCTACTCCGCCTGTATCCCGCTCCATGCCTGGTCTAAGTCTCAGTAGACGCATGCGTGGGTCGAACAGTGTATTGCCTACTGAATCCGAATTTGTCTAATTTATTGTTAGTCATTTGTGTCTCTTGCACTTAGAACTGAATTGTGAAGCTCAATCCAGTCGTTCACTACTCGAAGTTCAAACGAATGCTTTCTGATGTTAAGTCTGCTGTGCTTCTTCGTCAATTTGAAATTGTCTCCCCTTGTCCTGGAGTTGCTATTTAGTGGTAGAAGCTGTTCGTGGTTATTTATTTTATTATTTTTTTTAATTTACCTCCTCGTCAGGAGGTTAGGCACAAGGCCAGTTTTATCTACCTTCCATAGCGGTAAGATGTGACCCAAGGTCGGGAAAGTGGGGCTTGAAAATCCAGCGCCCGAGAAGGTAAGCACTCTGGCCATTAAAAAAATTGCCTGGGCAGCCCCGTCGGCATTCCCCGGTAGGGGCCCCTCAGGCAGTAAGCAATAAACTTACTCCTCCCCAAAGAGGGGAGGCAAAGCCTGGGAGGGTAGACCTCCTAGAACTGCACAGGACCGTCCCATAGACCGGCGTAAATCAAGCCCCGAAGGCCAAGACGATACCAGTCTATGGGGTGCAGTATCCATGAGAAAGACGATTGGTTTTATTTATCTTCCTCCCACAAGATAAGATGTGACACAAGGTCGGGAAAGTGGTAAAGAACCAGCGCTCGAGAATTTGAGCACTCTGGCTGTTTAAAAATTGCCTGGGCAGCCCCGTCGGCATTCCCCGGTAGGGGCGCCTCAGGCAGTAAGCAATAAACTTACTCCTCCCCAAAGAGGGGAGGCAAAGCCTGGGAGGGTGGACCTCCTAGAACTGCACAGGACCGACAACCGATAGACCGGCGTAAATCCAGACCCGAAGGCCCGGACAATACCAGTCTATGGAGTGCAGTATCCATGAGAAAGACGATTGGTTGATGTTGCCGTTGCCTGTTAACATCTTGTCCACTTCTATCATGTCACCCTGTTCGCGTCGGCAGTGAATTGACGATAGTCTCACCTCTTTAAGCCTCTCCCTATATGATGGGTCCTTTTTTAATATGGATAATTAATGTCTATATATTTCTATACATCAAATTTACTCCTAACTTCATTGACCGATTATTATGAATTTTAGGACGCAGTTGCTAGGTGTAAGGGTGGATAATGTAGGATATATTTAGTTTAATTTAGTTTATGCGAAAGGAGCCTAGAGGAGGGTGGGTGGAAGCTCTTTGTGAAAATTCAGATACCTCCGATTTTTGTGAAATTTTAACAATAGACATGAATTCCCCGAATTTCAGTTTCTTAAAATATTTTAAAGGTTTTCTAGGGAGCAGATGAGCACAATTCTCATTTGAAAATGAATTTTGATCCATAATCATTAAGACACCAATTAACCAAGATTCCCTGAATTTCAATTTCTTAAAACCCTTAAGCTTCAGTCAAATTTTTAGACATTTTCTAAAATCAAAATCATGTAATTGATTTTGATCAAGATTGGAATAAAAATTCTAAACATGAGGTTTAGTATATTTATATCTTTATTTTAATCCTCGTAAAGGAACATAAAAGTGGTGCAAAACTTTTCGGGGGGGGGGTAATTTTACATGCTGTTTGACAGGTATTCTAATATATATATTTATTTATAAAATATAATTATCCAGACACATGTTTCGCCATCGTAAGGCTCATCAGTGTGGCTGACTTTAACAAGATTAGAAACCTCGACCACAGTAGCTGTTTGCAATAAAATATCCCTGTATTTAAAGAAAGGCCTCGTGGCGAACGGTAAGGCTCCCGGCTGTGGTCGAGGTTTCCACTCTCGCTAAAGTCAGCCACGCTGATGAGCCGTATGACAGCAAAACATGTATCAATGGATAATCATATTTTATAAATAAAAATGTATATATGCTCCCTATATATAGGTGGGGGGGGCGACACAGTGTAAGGGAAATAACTCCCTCTACCATTTAGGTAAAATGCTTCACCATAAGATAGCCGAATACGTTCAGTTGTCTTTATTGCCAAAAAAAACAGTGTATATATATATAAGCAGATAAGCGATGAGAACAATTGTATAAAATGCAATATGTATTAAATCATCAGTTGCTTAAACAATGTGTATGTAAATATGAACCAATATCATAATGGACGTTCTAATAGGGGGGGGGGAGCCTTTGATGTCTCTTTACACTCCTTTAAAATACTCAGATGGTCTTGAAATTGTTGGGAATCTTTTTCTCTAATCCCTATGGTTTAATTTCATGTTAATCGGAGCGATTTAAAAAAAAAAAAAAAAAAAAAAATGAAAATATTGACGCCCCCGCCCCATCCATGCCCTAAATCCATCAAAATATATGAAAACTACACCTAAAACATCTCAGATCACGAATGTGCAGGTAGAATCAACCGTTGAAATCTGATGTGTGGATCACTCGCGCATGTCCTATTTATCTACGTCCCACACAGTAGAATGTGACACGAGGTCGGAAAGTGGAAATGCACTCCAGAGGATGAGTGCTAGGGCTCTTTAAAAAATTGCCTGGGCAGAGTGCCTCAGACATTTAGCATTAAACTTAATCCTCCCCAAGGAGGGGAGGCAAAGCGTGGGAGCGTTACTTCCCAGAACTGCACAGGACAGACCCATTGACCGGCGTAAATCCAGGCCCGAAGGCCCAGACAATACCAGTATGGGGTGCAGTATCCATCGGAACAGATACTACACTTTAATCTTGGCCAAAAGGCCAACAATGCACACACACACATGTCACTGTTGGTATTTATCTACCTCCTACAAAGTAAAATGTGACACAAGGTCGGAAAGTGGAATTTGATAAGTCAGCACCCGAGAGGAAGTGCACCTATTACCTTTAAAAATTGCCTGGGCAGCCCCGTCGGCATTTCCCGGTAGCAATAAACTAACCCCTTCTCAAAGGGTGAGAAGGCAAAGCCTGGGAGGGTGGACCTCCTAGAACTGCACAGGACAAACCATTGACCGGCATAAATCAAGCCCCGAAGGCCACTGTTCCCAGAGACGATGGATATGGTCTGTTTTTTAAAGGATGTCATTTTGTTATTTCAGTCTTTATGACATCAAGAAGGATCCTTCCCCCCCTCCCCCGGTGTATTCAACCTGTTTAGTCGTTGATACCATCCAGTGTGCACGGAGACAAACAAGCTCCTGAGTTTAGGTGGTTCGTCTAATATATATATTGAAAACATTAATGTTAATGGTTGACATACTATTGCTACTTCAGCGTTTATGACGTCATAAAGCATCTCTTCCTGATGTCTTCAACCAGCTTTGTGACGTCTTCCCTTTAAGACGTTATAAAAGGTTTCTTGCAACTGTTTAAGGCGCCGGGGTTCTTTGATCTTAAGGTTGTGTTATTTTTCATACTGCGTCGAGGACACGTCCTCGACAATCAGCCCGACTGTTTTGTCAGACTGAGGTATGGTTCTGTTCAGCTCTAGGAGGTCCACCCTCCCAGGCTTTACCTTCTCACTCTTTGAGAAGGGATTAGTTTATTGCTAATCGCCGGGGAATGCTGATAGTGCTGTCCAAGCATTTTTTGGGGGGAAGAGGGGGAGCAGTGTGCTCCGCTTCTTGGACACAGGCTTTTCCTTCAACCCCACCTTCCAACCTTGTCACATCTTCCTGCATTTGTGACGTCATCCAGTGTGCACAAACAAGATAAAGTGTTGTAGTATTATCTATACTAGTAAAAATATGCGGCCAGAGGTCACATATTTTTTTTAGTATATAACTACCTCCATCCTCTCCTCAATCTTTAAAAAAAAAAAACCTTAATCCTTAAGATTTTTTTGGTTTTTATGGAAATTGCTCCAGACAAGGCATAAAGCCACTTGATGTAAGAAAAATCGATTCCAAGATCAAAAACTAGCAAACAATAAGTGTTAGATAGATGCCGACACAGATAACAGCAATTCTTACCCCTTTGTCAGAAACATCACTCATGGAATGTGAGGACTAAAGGACAAAATAAGGGAAGTGAGAGTTACGAGGCTGCTGGAAGTAAACACAAGGTCCACTTTCTACTCTTAAAGATGGCATAATTACCACAGAACAGATCCTACACTATCCCTCCCAAATAGGAGGTAATGCCTGGGAGGATGGTCTTATGACAACAGACACTACACTATTCTTGCTGAATTGAGCATTAACAGTACATGAGTATTGTTAATCAGGAATGTTTAGCAGAATTCTGTTTTGGGGAACCCATTCTTGGGGAAGTTTTTGGGAGAGCCGGTTTTAGAGAAACGTTTTTAAGGAAAACAGTTTTAGATAACACTCGAGTGTGGTAGAGGAAGAGAAATTGTTGCATGGTAAACACGAACAAAATAATGATAGTAAAAAGCCAAAGTACACAGATATTTTATGGTTAAATGTGAGTTTACATAGATAGGTAAACATAGAATAGTTGTTTATAGTTTGAGAACCCTTGCAAAACAAGAATGATTCATTAGCTGAGATATTGAGGCCTGAGTCGATTATTTAAGGGCTGTGAATTATCCACAGGTCGGAAAAGTCATAATCAAAACTTCCTCACTCAATTAGACGAATTACATTTCATTGAAAGTTATTAACAAGAGTTAATGTTTATTTGTTTTCATTGTAGAAAGTTCAGTGAGAAATGTTAGGAGTATTAAAATGGTTAAGTTTATACATTTATTTTCGATCAGCAGACGACAGTTTTGAAAGAGTCAATGCATTTTGTATGTGTCAGCATTAGTGTCGATGTGTATGCTTATGACTGTGCCCAAGTTCAGGAATGAATTATTTAGCTTTTTACCTGATAACAATTCTGCATCACAAAATCTATAGCGTATTTAAAGATTTTAGTTTGGACAGTTCAGCACCTGCATTAGATATCTATCACTAATGGAGGTTTGGTATCTGCAAAGCCGAAACTATATTACTTCTATTAACCAGGGATATGAGTATTTATTTACTTCTCTCCAGGAGTTAGGCACAAGGCTAGTTTTTATCTTACTCCCACAAGTAAGATGTGACCTAAGGTCGGGTCGGGAAAGTGGGGTTTGAAAAGCCAGTGCCCGAGAAAGTGAGCACTCTGGCCATTAAAAATTGCCTGGGCAGCCCTGTCGGCATTCCCCGGTAGGGGCGCCTCAGGCAGTAAGCAATAAACTTACTCCTCCCCAAAGAGGAGAGGCGAAGCCTGGGAGGGTGGACCTCCTAGAACTGCACAGGACAGACCCATAGACCGGCGTAAATCAAGCCCCGAAGGCCAAGACAATACCAGTCTATGGGGTGCAGTATCCATCGGAACAGATACTACACTTTGATCTTAACCAAAAGGCCAATGTTGAAATCGAGATGAATTTCCTAGCGTAGGGGTAACCCCCCCCCCCAAGTGTGGGTGTGTGTTTGTGGAGGGCAGTTAAAAAAAAAAATTTTACTTTTTTTTTTTTCTAAACAACTCCAATCAGTTTCAACTAAGTCAAAATTAAGACGCTGCATGTGCATGGGGGGGGGGGGGGACAGGAAGTCATTATTTGATGAAACAAGCCATCTTATTGTTCTACTCCTTGCATGTATCGTTTGAAGTCTTAGCCATCATGGCAAACTGAACATTTGACAAAATACACAGAATCCGACCCGTTAGTGTTACTCGTTTATGGTTATTGTCCACATGTTTTCTGGCATTACTAACCAGCATAGCGTTACCACCGTCGACCAAGGAAAGAGTCTATCAAACATGTGTATGCGATGATTTCTGGAAGTGAAATCTGGCCAGTGAGTTGTAGACCGGCATTGCATGGAGAGAAATGATATGAGAATGATACGATGGATGTGTAATGTGAGTCTTAAAGACTTCTAAAAGGCGTCTAATGCATGCCAGCATGTACAACGGAATGATATTGGCTACACACATATACATACACACATATACACACACACCCATATACACACACACATATACACACACACATATACACACACACATATACACACACACATATACACACACACATATACACACACACATATACACACATATACATACATACATATTTATAAAGAACAATATTACTATCTGACTCTATAATATTATTGATTTCTTTTTAATTGTTTTATTTTACTTCAAAGTTCTTAGAAATCAAGGGGCCCTTTCCTGGGGCTAACACTTTATCCCTATACGAGATAGATATTCAAATATTCCATTAAAGTTCTCTTTACCTGTCAAACGTTGAGTTAGTAAAAAAAGTTAACATTAATTTTTCTCTCCCCAATTGATCAGTTAACTATGTTGTGGTATATCTTTCTTGTGGTCTCTTGGTCTTAGCGGATTCCAGGACAAGAATTCATCTAGTCTGGTGGAGTATCCAGCTAAGTGCTGTTACTTGAGGTAACATTACTAAAAGGTGCACCATTCCTCGTATGAGCCACAGTATAGCCATGTCCAGGGGATCTTATTTGGGCTTCGCATACTATGTTAGTTTGAATATTTGATCAGGATGTACATGTAGGTTGAAGTATCCTCATGTCAAGTTGTTCTGACAAACCCTTGTACGGAGAGACTGAAGACACTCGAGGATGGTGTCTCGTAGGTAATTCAAACTCTCCAGGTAATTACGTCACAAATAGTGTCTTATAACAGAATCTGTGATTGAAACACAATTGAATTTGTGTTGGGATACTTTTCTTTATAGTACAAAGCTAAACGATGCCTTTTAGCAGTGTTCAATTAAATACTGAAAAATGTATCTGAACTATTTTTTTACTACGCATGCTATATGTAACTGAAGCTGGCGATTTCCCGCGGTTCTCCCCATGTGGGACTCTACATTTTAAACATTAATTTGTATCACATTCCACTCTTCGTGGAGACGTGCTTCATGTATTTTCGTTTTTGCTTCAAGGTCAATATTGTTTGAGTAAATCAAATTCAAATTAATATCATAGCAAGATTGAATAAATATTTGATTTCCCCAAAGATGGCGGTTTTAGTTTGTTATTGCTGTCAGCAAAGCTTTTTTTTTTTTTTTTTTTTTTTTTTTTTTTTTTGTTCTGCGACTTCATTGATTTCTTCATTTTTTCGATATATCGAAATATTTTCAGGCAAGTTGTATTCTTCAATGCGGCGTCTCCAGTGGTATCTTTTTAGCATTAGTAGTGATTTCAATAAATATTTAATTTAAATACTTGTGTAATTATTACCTAAGTGATCCATATTTAATTATTGGGAAGATTGCATGCGTTAATAGTTTCCTTGCAAAGTACTTGTTAGTTTCTGATTTTAATATTTGGTTTAACATCGGTTTTACATACTGGCAGGTGTTGGACGACTTTCAGAAATTGCCTTCCAAACTATAAGAAAGCGAAACACAACACCAGAAAAAATCCTGCCATTCTCCAGTTTGTTCTGTTTTCATTCTCAACTTTTCTTTTTATCAGTTCATCTGGGCGCAATGCAAATTTCCCTTCCAAGCTTTCATGTTTTATCGTTTATATATTGTGTGTGTGTGTGTGGGGGGGGGGGGAGGCTCTGTCCATTACACAAACCAACCTATTTCTGGCCAGGTCTCTATTTATCCCTCTTTCTTTCAAATCCATCCTTATCATTTCCACCCATGTTTTCCTTGGCCTTCCCCTGTCAACTGACCCTGCTACCTCAACTGCTCTACATCTACTAACCTAAGCATTCTCATCCATTCTTTTAATGTGACCAAACCAACGAAGTCTTCTGTTCTGCAGACATTTTCCTATACTGTCCAGATTTAATCTTCCTCTGAGGTCATCAGATCTAAGCCTTTATTTAAAACTCACATTACACATCCATATCCTTCTCATATCCTTTCTCTACATGCAACACATCTTTTCAACCATCATTACACTGCGTGCACATACATGATAGACTTTCCCCTTTGTAGACTCGGTGATGCTCTGCTGGTTAGTAATGACAGAAGTTCCCCGCTCCTAACACTTTCTATCGTGCTAGCTCCCCCTTGTGCTCTAATGATTTTACAAAGGTAACAAAGCTTCTGGAGAATCTCAATAACCCTGCCATCTAAATATTTTCTTCACATCTTATCAACTTACCTGTAATTCTGCTGCACTGGTGTACCCAATGCACTGGTGTACTCAATGCACTGGTGTACTCAATGCACTGGTGTACCCAATGCAACGGTGTACCCAATGCACTGGTGTACCCAATGCTTACAATTACCACATAAGATTGAGTTGCACCAAACTCCTTTTCCACAAACTAAGCAAAGGAATTTTCTTACTGGGAGCTTCCTAACACTACAACCACTTTGGTCTTGGTAACATTCACTCTCAGACTTTTACTTCTCATATCATTCCTCCAACCTCCTATTGTATCACGAACAAGTACTAAATCATCAGCAGACAGCATCTTTTCCAGATAACCCACTGGTGTTACCAGATCAGGCTGTCTGAAGATATTGGCTTCCTGACCCAAAATGCACCAAACATTGATGTTTTATTTTCTTTTCTCTTTGCAAAACTCAGTCATGTTCTGCAAAACAAAAAAACAATTTCCCTCTCTCCTTTTCCCCTTTCCCCTCCCCTTTCTCCCCCCCCCCCCTTCACTCAACCAAACTTGAGCTACCTTTGTTAGATAATGGCTTGGACGCATCTGTTTGAGACGGGTTTGACTTGTGCGAATTGTGGCGGAGTCATTCCGTGTGGTTTGGTTCGATGTGTTTTCCCACGATCACGATGACAACTGGCGTGGCCTTGGGGTTACGAGAGGTCAGAGGTTGATATCACACCTATGTGTTGGTCGCGAGATTTGATAGCGAGAGTTCGGCGTGGGAGAATTAAAATCGAGATTGAATGAGATTTGACTTGGAAGCGAGAGTCAAGATCACCAAAAATGTAACTGTACGAGAAAGATTCCGAATGACGGAAATCTAAGAGCCAATTAGTAAATCTCAATACTCCTCTCTCTCGGGCAATTAAGGATATAAACTAGTGAAGTTAGTTAGCGTAAACTCTCTCTCAATCAACGACTCGTTCAGGTCGGCCAATTAAAGTAATTAAATAAAAGCGGCTCTTTAAAACAGAAAAAGGCTTGTTATACATTAAGAAATTGATTTCAGAGAGCGAAGACAACAGTCCAAAAATGTTGACATGCAGCGGGGACGAACGACGAACTATAGCAGTCGTGACAACAAAAAGTTGCAGAAGAAAAGAGGGCAAATAGTCACAGCGGCAGGAACAAGCAATGCGACAATGGTTTGCAGGCGAGAAAAGGCAGTACGAATATTAGTGACCAGAGACTGAGAAGCACGCACGAGTGGTTGGCGTGGCGACGACGGCGACGGCGATTGAAAATCAGATCTAAGTAAATACGACATATCGTCCCCTTTGAGCCAACAGCGAAGTTCGACGAGAACCAAAAGAGTCGGTGAACTTAATAGCCAGTAATAACCAGTAATACAACACCTTGGTGTCTTGTGCTACCAGATCAGGCTGTCTGAAGATATCGGCTTCCTGACCCAAAATACACCAAATATTGATGTTTTATTGTTTTTGTCCATTCTCTTTGCAGAACTGAATCATGTTCTGCAAATTGATGACATTCGAAGACAGTTTGAAAATTATTACTGTCAATCGAATTCTACCTGTACAGTGATAGATGTCTGGATCGCCAATTTGTTGATGGGTGAGAAGCTTGTTGTATGAAGGGAAGGATTGTTGATATCCATCCTTCTGGTTGGATATGAAGAAAAACGGGTTTCCATCGTTTGGTTATGCAAACTTCTTTACATTTTTTAATCAATTTTATTCATACATCTTCAGCAACACAACAAACATGGCCGTCCGGAAAGAATTATGGAAATAGGAATGCAAAATATGTTGAGTCGGACATGCATCTACTATAGAAGTGAAATTGAGTTTGGGTCTATCACTTCGCCTCTCGCCCTAGTCCTGGCAAATGTCTTGTCGACTTGACTCTCAAAAACAGACTGATGGAGAAGTGCGGGAAAAGGTTTGGACGGAAGTTGCCTCCTACGCAATAGGTATTCTTACAACACAACGTATCGATCACTCTGTGAGTGACAACATACTAGCGCAAAAGAATAGATCGTAATTATGTAATTGCTACATACCCTTAAGTAGGGGTTGTCATGATATTGGAATTGTAACTTTGATAGGATACTACAGGGTGCCCCACAGAAAAAAAATTTTTTAAAAACAATTTAGATTCATGCTTAAACCGGTGAATTAAGCCGTGTATAAAGATGAGTTCTACCAAAATGTCCCATTGTATAAACCAAGTAACCATAAGATGAATGGACCTGGCAGCAATAAGAAATAAGGGCCAATACTCCCAAAGACACTGTTGCCTGGCTCGGAGCCAATACTGACAGCATTATTAAGCCAAACAAATGATGCTCAAATGTCCACATCTCAAAGGAATGGCTTTTACCGTTTAGAGTGTACTGTTGCATCGACTTAAATTACCGAGGAAAAAAGTCGCAGAAATTAGATCCTTAAAAGCCTATACATCCAAGGACCAATACTTTAGACTTCATTGAACCAAATGAATTTCTCTCAAAAAGTTCAGATCTCAACAGAATGGATTTTACCGTTTGGAGTTTACTGTTGCATCGACTTTTCAATTATAGAGGAAAGAAATCAGACACAAAATCCGTAAATTACTGATTGTCTGATGCTACCAGATCAGGCTGTCTGAAGATACCGGCTTCCTGACCTAAAATGCACCTAACATTGATGTTATTGTTTTTATCCTTTCCCTTCCCATAACTAAATCATGTTCTGCAAAGGCAAAAACAAAAAACAGGGTCACAACATAAATTGTACTAAATTTTCGGGGGGGGGGGGGGCATCCTGTCTGTCATAGCACAGAACACATACACATGACATAAACATTTCACACGCTTACCTGAGGGAATGTTTACGCACCTGCTTCAAAAAAGCAATTACGGTTAATTTGTATATTTTTAATCCTTCCATTCAACGTGTTTCTACATAAATGTGTTTGAATTTAAAGCAGCTTTCGTTTTTTTTTTTTGATTTGACGATTTTTCTGAGAAGTTTTATTGACGTCTTTTTAATGATTGTCCTCATCTTTTTGGTTTTATGCTTCCGTAGTTGTTTTACTTTCCAATCTTAAAATGTCTTTTGTAGTCTGTCAACTTGGAACGGAACTTTTTATTTAATCCATCGGAGTAGACTGCCCTCATTTTGCGTTCCGTGCTTCAGTTAATACACTAATTTAATTTTGCTTTCGGATTAAACTTGGCTGTAAAATTAGTCGAGGCTCTATCGGCGGGTCTCTAAAAAGCATCGAATGTGAAATAAGAGCAGTCTACCCCAAGTGCACTACATAAAGGGGTCAATTTGGAATTCGCAGGTAACTGCCTGTCACTAAAGGCACTTGAAGAACGCCTGAAAGTGCAAAGAACGACATGTCTTGAACATGACAGCAACCGAGATAATAACAGTTCAAAACATGTAGCAACTATTTCGTGTTTCATTATTCAGAATATATTTCTCTGCTCGGACAATTTTCATTTTCAAAATATGAAATACTAGTGGGACCCGTATCCTGGCCTGGCGCTACCAGATCAGGCTGCCTGAAGATATCGGCTTTGACCCAAAATGCACCAAACATTGATGTTTTATTGTTTTTATTTTCTTTGCAAAACCAAAAGAAAACAATTTCCCTCCTTCCCCTCTTCTTCCCTCTCCCCTTTTTCTCCCCTCCCTTTCCCCCTCTTCTTCCCTCTCCCCTTTTTCTCCCCTCCCTTTCCCCCTCTTCTTCCCTCTCCCCTTTTTCTCCCTTTCCCCCTCTTCCTCCCTTTCTCCCTCTCCCCCGCCCCTCCCTTTCCCCCTCTTCTTCCCTCTTCCCTTTTTCTCCCCCCCTTTCCCCCCTCTTCCTCCCTTTCACTCAACCAAACGCCACGAATAAATACTTGAACATATAAGGAACTTGAAGCATAAAAACTTTCACCAAAATGACCGGATTCGGCATTAAATAACCCGAAAAGGGGTTGATATGCCGTAAAACAAAGCAACCAAACCGTATCGTGGCATTGCCTGGGAAAATTAAGGAAACCAAAAATCACAACACCCAGAAATAAATTAACCGGAAAGACTATTATCGAAAGTAAAAAAAATTGTAAAGTTATTGGGAGATACTCATTGTGTGTGCACGACTTCGTATTTACCATTTAACAAAAGAATAAAATGGCTGACTTGTGTAAATATGACCCGAAATACATTATAGTTGAATTTAATTTTGTAATGAAATTAACGTGTGTATTGATCTGTTTCTTTTAACCAGATCGCAACATCCAAAAGTAAATTAACCTGAAAAGTCAGAATTTTCTATCCGCAATCTAAAAAAAAATGTTTAGATAGAACTGTGTGCAATATCAAAATGAAAAGTAACTGAATTAGAAAACAATAGTGAATGAATGAGATGTCGATTTGCAAATGAATATGCAAATTAGTTAGCCTGAGTGCGTCGCTCGCGTGGAGATGCTCACTATGTAGAAAGCTGAAGTTCTATTGTGTATATAAATTTAGGGGTTTAATGCGATAAACAACCCAACTTTATATTAACATCAATGGACAGTCAGTGGGACAAATACATAGAAGACATTGCCAAGGCTGCTGCAAAGAATGTGAGTTCCTTCTACCGAGCTAGAAAACTTCTCACACCTGACAGTATCCTATATTTCTACAAAACCACCATTCGCCCATGCGTGGAGTATTGTTGTCACATCTGTGCTGGTGCATCATCTACTAGTCTCTTCCTCATAGACAAGGTCCAAAAAAGAGTATCTAATCTTATAGCTCCTTCACTATCCACCAAGCTCTAAACCCCGTTTCATCTCCACAATGTTGCATCCTTGTGCTTGTTTTACAAGTACTTCAATGGAATGTGCTCCAGTGAACTTGCTGCTCTAGTGCTCCCTTGATGTAAATACACTCGATCAACACAACCATCAGCTAAATCCATTCACTGTGGAGGGCCGCAGAAGCCGGAGAGCTTTTTACTCCAATAGCTTCTTTCCTCGTGCTGCCGGCATTTGGAACTCCCTCCTTGCTCCCTGTTTCCTCGACTGTACCGACATGCAGAAATTTAAAACCAATGTGAACAAGCATCTCGCTGCACAGCTCCCAATTTAGGGTGACCCCCAAAATTTTAACCCTAATTCTCAGTAGCCCCTTACGTCTACAGTGGTGACTTGCCTTGTTTGGGGTGAACCAAGTTAAAAAAAATTTTTAAAAAACAAAACATAACGCATCCTTTAAAAACGGTCAGTGTGAACATAATGTGTGCCATATTGTATTAGTGTCACATTAGAATAAGCTCAGTGTCTTATTGCCATGGTAAACCATTTCCTATTAAAATTACTTATATTGAGTTGGATTTATTAACTTTGGAATATTTGGGTTTTCAATTTGGAAAAATCCCTTTGATTATTTAAATGCGTTACCCAGACGAATTAAGAAAACAGAAATTAAGTCGGCCATTTTCTTTTAGATTTCCTAACGTTCTGAATGTGTTTGTGTGTTAATCCCTACTTAAATTTGAAGCATTATCGGTCTGTATTCGGCCAAACTCTAAACGAAAAACGGGTTACTACGATGGCAAAGGATTGCGAGACTTGATGGATGAACATTATTTAGGTTGAGCCTATGGATTTAGTCTTTGCCCTTCAGCAATGGCGTCCTGCTCCTTTTTTTTTTTTTTTTTTTTTTTTTTTTTTTTTTTTAATTTTTTTTTTTTATAAAGTCTTGATGCTTGCGTGATTGCCTTCGCATTCACTAAGACACGTTTGAAAATGACACTGATCTCAAGTTCAGAGATAAACGAGTGAACGGCGACAATCCTTTCCTTTTAATCATAGTTTTCTTTTGTTTAAATAATTTGATTCTTTTATTTAGTTCAGTGGATACATCGTATATATGTATCTTCTAACGTATAAAATTATCTTGTCAGTATTTTCAAAGTTAGACCCAAATAGCATCGCATCTGACACATCGATATTTGATTCTGCCTAACCATTTTGTCTTTGTATTGTAAAGAACATGCTGGAAGGAAAGCAATGTCTTTGGCCTGAATTTGTTGGGGGGGGGGACAATTCTGGTTATGAAAATTGTTACAATGGCGACAGTTTTAAATTATGACTCGATGTAAGGGAGATAAATCTTTGCAGCTTAAAATATAACATGCACCTTGCATCATTTTAATTATGGAGCATAATATTTTTTCTCTTGAAAATGTGCCACTCACGAATGACCGATATATATATATATATATATATATGTGTATTAGTGTTGGGATGATTAATCGGAACATTTTGGGGTATCGGAAGCAGAAAAAATGAGTGCCTATTTTCTCATGCCAAAAAAACGATTCTTTTAATTGTTTTTGTTTGTTATTATTACAAAACTTAATTTTCCGTTGCTGGTACTAATGCGATATATTGTTTTTTAACTACCAGTAAAACTAAAATCTATAGAGCCCCCCCCCCCTCCCCTCCTCAAGTGTATTTTATGTTTGCAAAAATATATGCACGTATTACATGAGGTTTTACGGTGATCCGAAAATTAAAACACGAAAAACAACTCTATAGCGAAATATTTAGAGATTTAAAAAGAATCGAAATGGGGGGGGGGGGGGATATTGGAATCGTCCCATCACTAATATGTATGTTACACAATTAGATCGAAAATCCAGCATTAAAAAAAAAAAGAAAAGAAAATTAATTTTTTTTTTGTTTTTTTTTTTTTAAATTAAATTGTGGATACATTCGAATTGTGCAAAAAAGTTCTTTTCTACTACTGGAATGCATCCAAAACGGTTTTCTCTTGATTTATGGATTTAAAAAAAAAAAATGACCATAATGCTCTATTTTTGCCGTCATCAAATGTTGTTCATTCCATTATTTTTTTTTCAACGAACAATCTAATTAATCTTTATCATTGAATGTCTTTTTCATCCTTGATAAGTGGTGACTCTCGTTAGTAGTAAAAATAAATAAATATCTGCAGGTTTTGGTGCTTGTGCTGTTCAGCGGCCGTATGAAAAAAAATATTGTTTTATAAAAACAATATCATATACTTATTCAGCGTTATATTCTTACTCGCTGTACAAAAAAGTAGAAAAGATTATCCACTAGAACTTTAATTATAAGTATTTTCCATTCTGCGTATCATAACAGCGATTCGTTCACTAAGCCTCCATCTTAAGATTTCAAGGGCAGATAATTGAAATCTTAAGAAAGAAGATGGAGGCCTACTGAACGAATCGCTGTTATGATACGCAGAATGGAAAATACTTGTAATTAAAGTTCTAGTGGATAATTTTTTCTACTTTTTTGTACAGTGAGTAAAAATATAACGCTGAATAAGTATATGATATTGTTTTTATAAAACTATTTTTTTTTATTAGGCCGCTGAACAGCACAATCACCAAGGTTTTAATTTATTTGTGAATAGTACCATAATTATACATAGGGCAACTTTTTTTTTTTTTTTTTTTTAATTCTATTTTTTTTTTTTTTTAATGTAATATATTAAATTCCAAAATGGTTTGCCTATGTAAGAACGAAAGAGGCGCCCACAGAAATTAAGGGGTAGGGCAAAAAATATATTTTTTCCCACGAGAGAAAATATCGTTTCGGGACGCGTTTACTATGGGGCAATTATATATATAAAAAAATGTCTCTGCTTCCTTGACACTCTCCAGTATGTAGAGCGGCACACTAATCGCGGATCGACCTTGACCTACCCCCTCCACCCCCATTTCACTGCACTTTACAGAATCATAAGCCGCATTAATAGACTTTTTTTTATTTTTGGTATTTCGGTTCCCCCATCCTTTTACGATTCTCGTCTATTTTGGGCTTCCAATTCACCCTTGTCGGTGACTGTCAAGGTTCGTCGATTGGCAACAGCACAAACAAAACTTTCTTTCACTTTGTAAAGCAAACTCTTACGCAACGTTCAAGCTTGTTTTTAAAGAAATATATATATCGAGTTCTTCGAATAAATAATCCTCTGTGACATATTTTTAAGGATTGTGTAAGCAAGGTTGAGACCGGTGGATGCTGTGACGTAAGTTAGCCATTTCTAATACTGAAGGTTCTATGAGTGCGTCAAGGAATTATAATTATTGTTCTAGATTTAAAAAAAAAAAAAGAAAAAAAAAACGTGTAGGAAACCCCAAACCGCCCGTTCCTCGTCACTCTTGCTGCATCCACAGACCTGACGTTTATGTGGCCAACAATATTCGCTTATTTTCGTGGATGGAGGCTGACGTTTTATTCGCTTTTCTTTTCTTTCTTTCATCTTAAAATATACTTAGTGAAAGTATATCCATACACACAAAAAAAACAAAAGCAAAAAAAACTGGCTATTTATTTTCTGTTTATTTTGTTTATTTCGGGGTTTGAGGATTTCTAAATATATTTTACAAACTGACTAGTCTAACGGTAGTGTGCAAGGATAGATTTAGGTCTGAGGAGGCCCCTGAACTTAGATAATGTGTGTGTGTGTGGTAGGGGGCATTTATCACTTATGCCCCCCCCCCCACACACACACACACAAACATAACTTTAACAAAAAGGTTTCATTATTTTGGAACTCATCCAATTTATTCATAAAAATTACAAAGTTTTTAATATTTTAGTCTTTCAAAATTGCACTTTTTTCTTATCTTGTACTAGCTGTTCCTACCCGGCGTTGCCCGGGATGAATAAAGTTATTTCAGCTAATTTTATTTGCTTGACCTTGCATTACCAGATCAGGCTGTCTGAAGATATTGGCTTACTGACCAAAAGTGCACGAAATATTGATGTTTTATTTTTTATTTCTCTTTGCAAAAATCAATCATGTTCTGCAAAATCCCAAAATAAAAACAAATTCCCTCCCTTCCCACTCCCCCCCTTTCATTCAACCAAACACCATGAATAAATACTTGAACATGTAAAGAATTTGAACTTTCACCAAAATGACCTGATTCAGCATTAAATAACCTGAAAAGGGGTTGATATGCCGTAAAACAAAACAACCAATCCTCTGAAATAGGAAGTTTTTCGGGAATATTAAATTAAAAAACGGTCCCCCAGTCACAGGTGTATCTTGCTCAGCTGAGACTGGTTTATTGGCGCTGGTTTTTGCATGCAGATGCTGCCATAATCCCACATACAGTGCCTAGTATTACCAAATGGTCCCCCATCTGGTAGTGACCAGGGCCAATGTCGTTTAACTTTTGTGATCTAACTTTAAGATAAACACTTAAACGTGGAAGAATAAATCTTTACAGAACTTTTATGAAATTTCCACCTCAATGTTCGATCTGTGATAAATGGAAAAATTATTGATTTAAGCGAATTATTTTTTTTTTTTAAACCACGATTCGTACGACTCGTCATGGTACGACTTTTTTGACCAGTTTGATTTTGTTACCATTGGTTTCCTTGTGTTTTCTAGAATCGGGTACTTACAAGAGGGACCACATGAAGGTTGCCAACATCCATAGGGAAGGTGTTGCTATGAAACCAATTGGATTTAAACTTGGTACGTCAAAGTCGTTGATTCACGTCGGTATCGACTTTGCCACTGTGCCATCTCTTATATTAACAATCAACAGAATCGGATGGCTAAAAAGTAATTGTAATTTTCTAAATGTTTAAATCATCAACTCCTTTGTTCTATTCATCTCCGATCTCCTCGTATTTCGGTCCGTGACGTTAATCGGAAAGAACTTTTGTTTTTGTTACTATTAATTTTCTGGCCTTTCTCAATTCCATAATTAGCAAGTTTGTGAAGCAACTATTTGTGCTAGACCCCCTATCAAAATCCCTTAATATCTCCAACACCTTAAAAAAAAAAAACCCCTATCGAGAGATTCACTTCTTCTTTGCGTGTCTTTGAAGCATGTGATCATGTGTTTCCCACTTTTTTATGCAGTGCTTTGCAATAGTGTTGTACTCTGCAAGATCTTTCAAGCTACACCGGTTGGGCAGAGGGGGGGGGGCAGACCAGGCAGTGTTGCATCGTATGGTCCTCCTCTCCACATTCACAGATGGTTGGTTCAGCTTTGTAGCCCCATCTATTCATAGCAACGTTTGCTTGCCTCATTCCCGTTCTCAGGTGGTTTAGTGTTTTCCACTGAAGCCAGGATGCCTTTGAACCGGGAGGGAGTTCCTCAGGAGTAGAGATTCCCATGTCGTTATGAGGGTGGCATCTTCTAGCCGTCTGATCCACAGCTGTAGTCTGGTCTCTTCCTGAGATGTTGTTAGGGGTTTGACATGGCTGAGGAAGCTTCTCCTTGACTTCAGTCGTTGGACCGTTGGTTCACATCCATGAAGAGATGGCGTTCATCACTGATAGCCTTTGTGATCTCTACTCGACTGGCAACTTTCTGTCTCGCATCCGATGCCAGTGGGAAGATGCAGGTTGTTCACGTTGGTGGACTTTGAACAGCCAGTGATAAAGCGGCAGGTGTTGTTCAATGCTGAGTCTAGATTTTTGGTATGCGCTGATCTCTCTCAAACAGGACAAGCATACTCCGCAGAGGAATAGCACAAGGCTAAGGCAATACATCTTAGTGCGTGTGTGTGTACTGTAGTTGTCTCCACTTGGTGTTGATCAGTTTCCGTAGGATGTTTTTCCGGGAGCTGACTTTCAGTTTTGTCTTCTTTACATGTTTACAGGGTTACGCCAAGGTAGAAGGGATTAGTGCGATTCTCAAGCTTTATTCCAAGCCATGCGATGTTTAGGGGTTAGTTGGCCTCTCGGTTCCGGAAATGAAACGAGCACACTCGAGTTTTTGCAGGATTTGCATGCAGGAGGTTACTCTCGTAGTAGAGGAGTAACTCATCTATGGCTGAGTTGAGATTTGTTTCTACTGACTCAAATGTACTCTTATGATGTTATGCAAAGGTCATCAGCATAGATGAACTGCTCAGTGTTCTGGTTCATTGGTTGGTCATTAGTGTAGATGTTGTACAGTAATGGAGCCAACACACTACGTTGAGGTAAGCCATTCTTTTGTCGGTGCCAGCGACTTTGTTTGTTTTTTAGGTAACATAAAACTGCCCGTCTCTTAAGATGGCTCCGATTATGTCTGTGAGTGCCAGGTCTTCTGTCAGCTCAAAGATCTTTTTCAGGAGGAGGCAGTGGTTTACAGTGTTATATGCAGCAGACAATCAACAAAGATGGCTCCCATTACCAATTCTTTCTGAAACCTATCTTCGATGTGCTGAGTGAGATTCAGGAATTGGCTAGTTGTGGATTTTCCAGGCCAGAATCGTGCTTGTTGGGGGATGATGGCTGGTTCAGCAACTGAGACCAATCTGTTAAGGATTAGGCGCTCGAACAGCTTAAACAAGTGACATGAGAGGGAGATCAGGTGGAAACTCTTTGCATGTGCTGGATCTTTGCCAGGTTTGTAATGATTTTGGTTTTCCTCCAGATCTTTGGGACCCTTCTTGTTAACATGCAGTTGTTCATCAACTCAAGGATCCATTTTCGTGTCAAAGGTCCAAAGTGCTTGATCTCCTCTGTGAACACATAATCTAGACCGATGGCTTTGCCAGCCTTAAGGGAACTGATGCTGATATCAAGCTCTTTAAGAACGGTTCAGTCATTCCAGTGCTCTGGGAATATTGAAGTCGGTCTATGTTTGGTTTTTGCTGTTTGGTAGTGCACTTCCTGTTGAGTAACGACTGATGTGCAATGTGGTTGGTGTACTGCTGTTACATTGGAGTTGATAGATCGTTACTGATTTTCCGGATTAGACTCCGTGTCCTTTTACTGTTCTTCAGTTTTCTCCAACAGATTTTGCCATTTCCGTTGTCGGCTTTGATAGAGAAGTCATGAGTCTCTCGCCTATTTCGATGGTACTTTCTGCGAAGAGGTCAGATTCAGAGCTGTTGGTATTGCTCATATAATTTGCTGCTTTGGGCATCGATTCCTGGTATGTATTGAGTGTGTCAGTCTCTTGAAATGTTATTCTGGGTTGCTTGATGCACAAATCTGAAGCTGTCATAGTTTTTTGGTCTGCTGGGAAATGGGCAATCTTCCTTTCAAGATCTCCTTGGAAGCCAGGCCAGTTTGCTTTCTCAAAATTAAATCTCCTTCGAAATGGAATTGTGGCTGGGGTGATTTCAGCATTGACTGTGATGCCAATGGGACGGTGTTGTGTTTTGAGCAGCGGCTCCAGGAACAACTTTTTGCTCAATCCGGTGATACTCTGGCTGGCAAATGCAATATCGGAACCCTGCTTTCCATCGTTGAATGACTTTGGTTACTTTGCATCATGGATCAGATTAAGCTGGTTGATTTCGGCCCATGATTCAACTGCATCTCCATCCGCAATTATTTTTAGTGTCTCTCCATTGAGTGCTATGGCTGTTGAAGTTGCCAATCACAATTTTTGGTTTCCCAGATGGTGATGGCATATCTGGCATCACAAATGGTGTGGGAGGTGGTTTATAGACTGACGTGATGGTGATTCCTCTGAGCTGTTAGGACTTCAATGTTATTTTCATCAATCTTTGCTGTTGATTCGATGGTTGTCCCATTTTTGGCTAGTATGATGCTTCCATGTTTCTCATGTGGTATTTCAGTGATGGTGGTCATTTCATCCACATGAGAGCGGGGATGTTTAGGTTCACGGTGGGTTTCTTGTAGGCAGAGAATATCACACTGATGCTTTCTACAGAGTTTTTCAATAAGTTCTTTGGTTGAGGATAGCCCTTCAATGTTTAAGGATATGATGGTCAATGCTTGTTTTAGAGGTGGGCACTGGCCTTTCTTCATACTTCGGGCTGATAATTTACTAACATTTGTTGAGATCATGGACATTGTTCGTCTTTTTGGCTCGTCTTTTGGCTTGCTTCAAAGTGTACAGTAGAATTCGCAGGTAATAGTAAGTATTACTTGACAGGGATCGCAACGTGAATGCTTTTACTTTGATCTCCTGAGATTCACTGATTCTATACGATATTACAGTCAGCACGTCAGCTATTGATCTTCCAGATTGAAATCCAGATCGCTTGTCACCAAGTAGATTACCTTTGCTGAGGTGATTGATAACGTCTTGATTTATTATAGATGTAAACAACTTACTAATGATGCACCAGAGACTGATCGGTCTGTACAGAGAAGACTGCTCACCAGTATTCATAAATAATGGATAGACCAAAATTTTACAAAGAGATAGAAATTCTTTCTATCTCTAAGGAACAGTTGAATAGGTTTGTAAGAATAGGATCAAGTTCTGGCAGCAGATTCTTAAGAACAATGACTGGAATATTGTCAGAACCAGTTTCCTTGCTGGCATCAAAGTTCTTTGTTAGTTTGGCAATATCCCGAGGGATATGGATATTACTTAGGATACTTTTAGTCGTGAGGGGGGGGGGGGGCTCTGCAAGTAGATGGCTCTGATCACAGTGGAATTCGAAGCAAAAGTAAATTTTATTTAAAGATTAAGGGTTGGCATTTTCTTGAACCTCAACATTACTTTTAACAAGTATGTCACTAGTTTCTATGCATCTCTAGTTTGTTTTTCTGATTTGCAGGTCAAAATAATTACAGATGATAATTCACACTTCACATGGAAAACTCAACAAGATACAATAAATATTACAAAAATACTGTTTTGTTTTAACACTGTTCAGGACTCTTTTTATTATTAATGTGATGCAATCTATGTATGCCTACATGCATAAGTTTACACACACACACACACACACACAATGGCAATTTTGACACGAGGTCGGTTTGTGTGAATCCAACTCTTACAAAACTAGGATACTCTTGATGAGCCACATCAGTGAGGTACTATCTGAGTGAAATATCTTCTGCTTATGTAAATGAAAAGTTTGTGAGTTAATCAAAGGTAGCCGTTTAGGCTGCGCTACTGGATTACTCTCAGGTTTTTGATCCAGTGGATAATGTTTGTTGTTCTTCCATGTGGTAGGTTCATGTGTGGGATGCTGATGCTTGGTTTGCTTGAGTTTCACACGTAACAAATATAGAACATAGCATTTCTTCAGAGATTCGAGCTGAGATCAAAGCTGCTTGAATATGTTGGAGGGAAATGCATGAATTGTTTTGACGCGTCAATGACAATCTGGATCCAACCTACTTATTCGTTTTTATTAGCTTTTATAGATGATTACATCGAACATTCTAGAAGAGTTTTACTTTTGCGACTAGCACGCTGATTGGCTAATTGTTGCATAGGCGTTTTATGTGCACGTGCGTATTGTCATTTTTGTTGATCTAGTCAGACTGGTAACATTTCGAATGCTGTCACAACAACCATGCTAGTAATGGGAATATTTGAAACCAGGTTCGTGTCTTCTCGCGATTAGTGTCTCCTCACAAATGAACCATAATATTCGAATTTAAGCTATAATTTTTTGTAGAGGGAAAGGCAATATCAAAATGAAGTGTATCTATAAAAAAGTTTTTTATTGACAACTTGTTAAGAGAACCAGAAATAAAGAGTTGATAATGAACGAGAGTTTAGTGTCCAAAGAATATTCTGAGCGAAAGTTGTTTGGAATGTAAAAAGTCGAAGACATGTCTATTTCGACTGTTGCCGTGTGAGTTTGCGTGTGTGTAAATTCAGTAGGCATTTTAGATGTGTGTATAAACTTGCGAGTTTGCGTGTGTGTAAATTCAGTAGGCATTTTAGATGTGTGTATAAACTTGCGAGTTTGAATATATTTAGTTGTTGTGCGTACAGTAATTCGTGTCTTGTTTCATCTACCACTACGTTTTCAGTTAAGGCTATTTTTTTATTTTTAGGGCCGGAAAGCCGAAAAAAAGAAGTTGCGTTTGGGTTTTTATATTACATGCAATAGTCGATATTTATAAACATTTGCTGTTGCTGCTGCTTTCCACAAACTTTAATTTTTAGCCATAAATTACTTTTGATCTTTTTAAGGCTTCGACATCACATTCAAATTTCGCATCCATCTATCCATATCCCATAACGTCAAGGGACGTTGTCCGGGAGTCATGCAGATAGTTTATCTATCCTAAGTGGGTATGATAGAATCTGGTGGAGTCCATGTCCTCTCCAGGCCACATACAGCACCTGGTATTTCCAAATGGGCACCCATAGATTAACTTCGGTGATATAACGAGAACCGGTGTGTTGTTGATGTGATTATGCAAAGCCACAATACACATTAGATTTTTTTTTTTTTATAGATTTTTTTTTTTTCTATAGATTTTTTTTCAGCATGGCAGTAGAGCCGTTTTTTTAATTTTTTAATTTTTTTTTTTTTTTTTTTTTTTTTTTTTTTTTTGTCTAAATTATCTGATAGAAAGTATTTTCTGGCTAGAAATCGAGTGGCTAGGTCAAAATCAAGTATTATGGCTCAAGTGTGCTTCTAAGCCAAATATAAACAGTATTTTTCAGGAGCCACTGGTGTAGAGAATAACAAAGTTCTATTGCAATGCAATTATTTCTCATCTGATTATAACAAAGGAAAAACTAGTTTTAATTCCTTTAATTTTTTTATATGGAAATCGCTCTAGACAAGGCATGAAGCCACTTGATGTAAGGAGCTAAATAAAATACTACTTCAAGGTAAACACTAGTCAATGACAAGTGTTAGATGGATAAATTCCGACCCAGAAAACAGCAATTATTCCCCCTTTGTCAGAAACATCGCTCATAGAATGTGAGGACAAAAGGACAAAATAAGAGAAGCGAGAGTTACGAGGCAGCCGAAAGTAAACCCTAGGTCCACTTTCTACGATAAGTTCGTACAACACATCTTCACGATTGACCTTCAAAAACTTTGAACAACCTCAAATACTTTGTATCCGTCGTACACTGTAGTGTTTTCTTTTCTCTCGGCCCAGTGATTGGTATTTATTAAGAAAGATGTTAATTTCTTCATCCTTTTTAAAAGATTTTTTTTGTCTTGTTTTTGATAGGACTTTTAATGTAAGTCAAGTTCATGCATGCATACTTCTGCAACCCTAACCCTAACTTCTGCAACCCTAACCCTAACTTCTGCAATGGTACATGATTGCTTTAACCCTTGCCATTCAGAAACTCTTTGGCTGGCCAACTAATTCCTGGACCGACGGATGTTGCCAAAGGAAGTTGTCAGTTATTTATTTTTCTTTTTTTAAAACTGGTATAGAAGAGGTGGGTTACCGGAACGCTGGGGTGGCGAGAAAGAAATCAAGGAATTCATTGCAGCTGAGAGGATATTTCTTAGTGTTTGCCTTCTCATTTTGACTGTCTTTCTCTTCCTCCCTGTATGTTAGCCCCTTCTTTTCTCTCTGTATGTTAGCCCCTTCTTTTCTCTCTGTATGTTAGCCCCTTCTTTTCTCTCTGTATGTTAGCCCCTTCTTTTCTCTCTGTATGTTAGCCCCCTTCTTTTCTCCCTGTATGTTAGCCCCTTCTTTTCTCCCTGTATGTTAGCCCCCTTTTTTTTCTCCCTGTATGTTAGCCCCCTTTTTTTCTCCCTGTATGTTAGCCCCCTTCTTTTCTCCCTGTATGTTAGCCCCCTTCTTTTCTCCCTGTATGTTAGCCCCTTCTTTTCTCCCTGTATGTTAGCCCCCTTCTTTTCTCCCTGTATGTTAGCCCCCTTCTTTTCTCCCTGTATGTTAGCCCCCTTCTTTTCTCCCTGTATGTTAGCCCCCTTCTTTTCTCCCTGTATGTTAGCCCCCTTCTTTTCTCCCTGTATGTTAGCCCCCTTCTTTTCTCCCTGTATGTTAGCCCCCTTCTTTTCTCCCTGTATGTTAGCCCCCTTCTTTTCTCCCTGTATGTTAGCCCCCTTCTTTTCTCCCTGTATGTTAGCCCCCTTCTTTTCTCTCTGTATGTTAGCCCCCTTCTTTTCTCCCTGTATGTTAGCCCCCTTCTTTTCTCCCTGTATGTTAGCCCCCTTCTTTTCTCCCTGTATGTTAGCCCCCTTCTTTTCTCCCTGTATGTTAGCCCCCTTCTTTTCTCCCTGTATGTTAGCCCCCTTTTTTTCTCCCTGTATGTTAGCCCCCTTTTTTTCTCCCTGTATGTTAGCCCCCTTTTTTCTCCCTGTATATTAGCCCCCTTCTTTTCTCCCTGTATGTTAGCCCCCTTCTTTTCTCCCTGTATGTTAGCCCCCCCTCTTTTCTCCCTGTATGTTAGCCCCCTTTTTTTCTCCCTGTATGTTAGCCCCCTTCTTTTCTCCCTGTATGTTAGCCCCCTTCTTTTCTCCCTGTATATTAGCCCCTTCTTTTCTCTCTGTATGTTAGCCCCTTCTTTTCTCCCTGTATGTTAGCCCCCTTCTTTTCTCCCTGTATGTTAGCCCCTTTCTTTTCTCCCTGTATGTTAGCCCCTTCTTTTCTCCCTGTATGTTAGCCCCTTCTTTTCTCCCTGTATGTTAGCCCCTTCTTTTCTCCCTGTATGTTAGCCCCTTCTTTTCTTCCTGTATGTTAGCCCCCTTCTTTTCTCCCTGTATGTTAGCCCCCTTCTTTTCTCCCTGTATGTTAGCCCCCTTCTTTTCTCCCTGTATGTTAGCCCCCTTCTTTTCTCCCTGTATGTTAGCCCCCTTCTTTTCTCCCTGTATGTTAGCCCCCTTCTTTTCTCCCTGTATGTTAGCCCCCTTCTTTTCTCCCTGTATGTTAGCCCCTTTCTTTTCTCCCTGTATGTTAGCCCCCTTCTTTTCTCCCTGTATGTTAGCCCCCTTCTTTTCTCCCTGTATGTTAGCCCCCTTCTTTTCTCCCTGTATGTTAGCCCCCTTCTTTTCTCCCTGTATGTTAGCCCCCTTCTTTTCTCCCTGTATGTTAGCCCCCTTCTTTTCTCCCTGTGTGTTAGCCCCCTTCTTTTCTCCCAGTGTGTTAGCCCCCTTCTTTTCTCCCAGTGTGTTAGCCCCCTTCTTTTATCCCTGTATGTTAGCCCCCTTCTTTTCTCCCTGTATGTTAGCCCCCTTCTTTTCTCTCCGTATCTAGCTCCCTTACGGTTCATGTGTCCATAAACCAAAAGAAAACGTTCATTTTCGCATGCGTCCCGGTTGTATTGAAGAACCGTAGCAGGTGTGAAGCATCTCCCTTGACTTGAGTTTGATAGTTGCCTTCTTTTACCGATGTTAGATGTTTGTGGTGTCAACTATATTCTTCTTTCCTCAAAAGTCCTAATTGACCACTGACCGTGGCTATAAAACGGCTATCATTATTCAACTGTAGTAAAATTATCATAAACAATGCGACTCGGTACTATTTCAAAACGAGGCTAATTTCAAAATAGTTTTCTATGAGTGACACATTCTGAATTGAAGATATTAAAAAAATAAAATTAATAAATAAAAACAACTTTTCCACATTCTTTTAAAATTAGTAATTTTATTTTTCTAATTTTACTTTTCTCTAATTTTATTTCTTACAGTAAAAAAAAAAAATCCTTCAATCCCAGTATGCATCATTCACTGTAGAGCGGCCATTTTGAAATATCTCCAATCAGCAAGTTCACCAGTGTAAACAAATAGAGCCATTTTGAAATCAGCCTAGAATTAGTGAAAAGAAAGTGATAATTTTAAAATTAAACATTTGTTTCCCAAATAAGCATTGACTATAATGGTTTTATGCAGTAAGTGGCTTCGAAATAATGCCAAACGACATATTCAAGATTCTCTGAAGTTAACTAAATTAGCATTGATTGAACTCTGATCCTGCCAACCTTTTTAATATTTTGAAGACTTCAACTCAATACATTTCTCGCAATAAATGTAAAGTGTAATTCAACTGAAAACACTAGTTATTCATTTTACTAGAATTTCTAAATAAATAAATAAATCTCCATCAATTTTGAACTTTGGAAATCGTTAAGAGTCTTCCTCTTCGATAATTGAATTGACCATACTTTATATTCAAAACAATGAAACTTGAATAAAGCTTAATGTTATTTTTGGATGTTACCTTAAACTTCTGATTAAAAAAAATCAACAAAAAAAATAGAAAAATAATTGAGCTTACAAAATTAATTAGAAACGAAAACTGTCTTTACATTTTGCAGTCATTAAATCAATGAACTTTTTTAACGTAGCCATTTTTTATCAACATCCACTCACATGATTACAAAATTTTATGAAAAATCAGTTGTCAGATTTTCACAATTTTCAGTACTTATTCAGTTTTAGATGAATTCATTTTTAAAATCGTTTTTCATCAACTATATTAGGGAGAATATATCTATATATAAAAAAGAACAAAATGCACAAAGTCTACATTTTGAAATATTGTAAATCTTAAATATTGTAAAAAATCTTAAATATTGTAAATTTTAATCGATTACGCGGCTAACAAGTGATCTCACACGCACGTTATTTTAAAACGTTATAAATTTACCGCACAGTTCGAACTTAGCTGTCATGAATATCTAAGTCAAACCCTCTGCGTGAAGACAATTGAGAGAAGTCATATTCGCGAACAAAAATGGAACAAAACACCTACGGAACCTACATTCGACAATTGGACAAGAATACAAGAATGATTATCCGAAGGATCGATAAGATCACAAAAATTTTGATAAAACAAGAACATTCCGTGATATACAACCACGTATGTCAATATATATATATATATATATATATATATATATATATAATGAAAAGTCACACTTGGAAGCTTCTAAGAGCAACGAAGCTATATAACAAGATATAGTCGAAATTTTCCTCTGAAACGTTTGACATTCAATTCTCATACTACAACTAATGTTTCGGCATTAAATGACCCACAAGAGGTTGATATGCCGTAAAACAAACCAATCAATCAATCGATCAACACTTGGAAGCGTTGATGAAATAGCAATAAGAATATTTTGAAAACCTGGACAACGCATTTATTTATATTTTTTTAAATAAATTATTTATTTACTTTAAAAACTTGAGTACTTTGAAAAAATAAAAAAGGTATAATTAAATTCAATTAACTTAGAATAAGGCATTCTGACTTAATTGTTAGTGCGAGAAATGCGCCTTACTATTTGTATTTTTCGCTTGTTTTCATTTTGCTTCAGGAAGTTCTCAGAAATCAAGGAGCTCCAGAAAGGGGCCAACGCTTGATGTCTATATGAGATACATAGATATCCGAGGGTGAAATCAAGATCCCCCCCCACCCCACCCACAACGCATGAAAAGTGAAGAACATTAATTTTTCTCTTTCCAATTCGCCACGTAATTGTTATATCTCTCTCTTGGTCTCGTGGTCTTACTGGATTCCAGGACAAAAATTCATCTGGTCTGGTGGAGTATCCAGCTAAGTGTTATTACTTGAGGTAACATTACTTGGAGAAGGTGCACCATTCCTCTTATGAGCCACAGTATAGCCGTGTTGAGGGGATTTTATTTGGGTTTCGAATACTATATTATTTTGAATATTTGGTCAAGGTTTACTTGTAGGGTGAAGTATTCTCATGTCAGGTTTTCCTGACAAACCCTTGTACAGAGAGACCGAAAACGCTCTAGGATGGTGTCTAAGAGATAATTCAAACTTATATATAATTGGTCCCCCGATTTAAAAAAATTGGGAGACCTATGTTTTGAGGCATTTCCGTCCGGATTTTTCTCCGCAACCATCCATTGAATTTCTCTGAAATTTTGCATGAAGTTGTAACTTTTGTCAGGTTAGAAAGTGACATTCTTCGATTTTTGAAACAAAATCTGGTTAGCCCCCCCAGGGGTTCAAAAGGCCCCGAAATGGCCGAAAATTACATTTTTTTTTGCCCCATAACTTTTCATCCATCCATTCAGTTTCTCGTAAACTTGGCCAAAATGTAGAGGCAATTGTTCTGGATATAAAACGAGCATCCTTGACATCAGAAAAATTCTGGTTCGCGCCCCCAGGAGGTCAAAGGGGGTCAAAATTGCCCAAATTTATTGCATTTTACACTCGTCACATACAGAGGGGGGGGGGGGGGCACGCATACGCGGCTTGTTATTTTTGAAATGGGGGAGAAAAACTTTTTTAAATTCCTTTTCTTTTTTTCTCCATCCCCCATTTCATTCTTCCCAAATATGATTTGAGGTAAGCATCGGATTTGTATGTCCATGTCTGTATAAATAAAAATAATCATACATATATATATATATATATATATATATAAGAAGCTCTTTGATATTGAGCACTTTTATAAGCCCGGTTGAAATTCTTTAGATTTCTATCCTGTGGATGTTTACTTTACCTGGATTACTATATATATATATATATATATATATATATATATAATGTCTACATGTAACCCTGAATTTTTATTTAAAAATTCAAGGAGAATGTACCAAAATGGATCTATAATCAATATAACTTTAAAAAGCTTTACTGAACGATTTTTAGATTTGAGCCACGATTTTCGAAATTGAGCTTCAAGTGTGCATTTAGTCTTGAACTGATTATATTACTTTTCGTTCTTATTTGGTTAATTTAGTTAATTTTTTTTTTTTTTACGGTTAAACCTTTTTTTACTAACGAGTCATTACTTATCAAGGCTAAAAGCCACTCAAGCATAAGGTTTAATGAGATAGATAGAATGACAGTTGACTGATGATGAATATTATGAGAGGATTGAAAATAAATTGAATGAATAAAATTAATAAAATCAATGCAAATATTGGACCTGTTTTTATTTTTTCATTATATTTAATTGTATTTCTTCTAACAATGGAAATTACCACAAAACTGCTTCACTGCAAGATACAACATGGCCATCTTCAAATCCAATGTTAACAAATACTTGTCGTAAACCGTCTCCATAAGTAATCAAATTGTTTATTCCATTAATTAGTTTCAATCTTCTCGTAATATGCTTCATTAAACTGACAATCCATCTCTCATTAACTCTTGTCCTCGAGTGGCTTTTGGCCTCACTAAGAGGTGGCTCATAAGTAAATTATTTTTAAAAAAAATGAATACTGACTAAACTCTTCAACAAATGCATTGCGAATAATAACAATTACTTAACATTATGCTTGAAAAACAACAACAAAAAAACAACAACTTAAAAAATTTGTTCAATATTCCAAATCGATCCCAACTAGTTACTATGGGTGACCTTGTCATTTTAGTTTACTGTAGATATAATTGAAATCTGCTGATGCCATTTCGACTCTGAAAACGGCCTTATGAAAATGTTAGACCGGAACTAGCTGACGTTTTAGGAACCACTGATCTGTTCCCCATAAAACTGTCCCTCTTCTATTTCCTCCTCAGCCGACCCTCCATAGTCCTTTACCCTTCCCTGTTCGGTACTATTCTACTTCCGGATTTTGAGTTTTGACTGAACGGGACAGGTCCTCTTTGACCTTCCTTTCAATCTACTTCATTTGTTGTGTGCGCTATCCCCCTCCCTCCATCGAAGGGAAACGTTGAAAATCGAGTAAATAAATCCCTTCTGCTGAGCGCCTTTCTCCAATTATGAAGAGCAAGTACCGAATGAGATTAATAGTTTTAAATCGCTTTCAGCAAATGTTTAGGTTGAAGAGAGCTTTATTGATGAAGCTTTGAATAGTATTTCGATAAATCCATTTTAACTTCTGATACAATAAAACTGAAAAACAAAATACCAATTAAGTAAACACTGTATGTGTAACATCCATAATAAGTGTGTTGTGTGCGTGTGTACACACCAAATTTTATTTAAAAATTCACGGACAATTTACCAAAATGGATCGATAATCAATATAAATTTAAAAGCTTCTCTTTTCCCTACAGTCAGTCTCTCACAGAAGAGATGTTGCTAGTCTTTCTTTGCTCTACGGTTATTTTCATGATATGTGCTCGACTGAGCTCAAATCTATGGCTCCCCCCTTGTAAAACATTCACAACTAGAACCCGTCTAGCTACTACCACTGTAAATGATTTCCCTTTCTCCCTCTGCGTGCCCAAGACGAAACCAAACTTCCATGGGCAGAGCTTCTTTCCTAGAACTGCCCATCTGTAAAACAGTGCCGCGAGCCTGCTTCCCTGCTGACTACAATATGGTCGTCTTCAAGTCCAATGTAAACAAGTTCTTGTTGAACCGTCTCCTGTAAATAACCAATCTCTACCCTGCTACAACCATCGTGCCAGTGAACGTGATGTGATCTCACCATCCATTAATCAAACTCTTTAACCCTTATCCTCGAGGCCCTTGGCCTTGATAAGAGGTAACCTTTAATGTCAACCAAAAAAGAAATAAAAAATTTTACTAGTGGAGATTTGGTATCTGTTTGTCTGAAGCTAAAACAATACTATTACTTCCATTAATTGTATTAATACTTAATGCTAAATTCCGTTTACTATACGATTTCAGCAGCCAGTCTCAAAGGGGTGTTGTTTGTGTCTGGCTGAGGTGTAGTTCTGTTCACTCCTAGGTCCACCCTCCCAGGCTTTATCTTCTCCTTGAGAAGGGTATAGTTTATTGCTAATCGCCGGGGAATGCCGAAGGGGCTGCTCAGGCATTTTTTGTAGGTTCAGAGTGCACTTCACCTAATGCACTGGCTTTTTAAAACTCGACCTGACCGTGTCTCACCTCTAGGGGAGGGAAGTAAATATACTATTTTAAACTTGTTTACCGATGTTTGACTCAATAAACTGAACTAAAGCCTGAATGACTAACAAGATGCTAAGATTAATAACCAAATGTATTTCATATAAACTAAACATTCATATAATCGTTTTTGTCGTGAATGGAATTGTTCATCTAAGTGTCTAAAAGATGATAATGTTTCTTGAAGAGTTCCTGCATGTTTGTAGAATACTTTTGTTTATGTCATTCTCAGAAATGTAGTACTTTGAATAATTACTTCCTCGTTGGAGAGAGAGGTTGAATAATATATAGTTGTCAAGTTGGTTGTTATTTTCAGTGTTTCTGAAAGATATATTTGGTCAATTAATTCCTATTTCAGTCACGTAAATTATTTAGAGTTGAAAGAACACACATAACACCAGCTCTCAGTATGTTCGCCTTTTTCTGGTGCCGGATTATTTTCTTCTCTTCACCGACAAAAAATACTAAGTTCGTTCTTAGTAGCAGCAGTAGAACTCGCCCGAATTCAACTAAGTGGCAGCCCAAAACGAAAATGTTCCCAACGACACACGTGAACGATGTTAGTTGCATGGCGTTCAAAATAGATCTCTCTCTCTCTCAAGCAAAAATGCCACTCTTTTTATTCAGCTCTTTTGGACTGCCAAAAGCGTCTATTTTGCATAATCATGACAGTCGCCTCGAAATCAAATGGTTCCGGGTTCGCCCCCCGCATGCAGCCACTGTTTCCTTGCAGCGGGTGCATGCTAGTCGTGGTCGCTTATCCATGATCTCTTCACACCGTCACCAGTTCCACCTCATATAACATCCGATCTTCAAACTCGGGAACCTATGCAGAATTTCGAACGACCCTTTATTTAATCCACAGAGGAAGATTGTTCTCATCTCGTGTCAGCCATAACTGAGTAGAAGTGTTAACCTCCAGAAGACTGTTATTTAAGACTAGGCCCGTGGCATAACGGATAAATGCGTTGATTAACAACCATCTGCGAATGGGGAGATGAGGATCATACGATGTGGAACTGACTTTTCTGCCCTCTACTGCCCAACCTAAGATAGTTTTCTGGATAATGAAGACTATAAGAACTAAGAATGACATAGTTTTCTGGACTATAAGAACTAAGAATGACATAGTTTTCTGGACTATAAGAACTAAGAATGACAGTTTTCTGGACTATAAGAACTAAGAATGACATAGTTTTCTGGACTATAAGAACTAAGAATGACACAGATTTCTTGTCTATAAGAACTAAGAATGACACAGTTTTCTGGACTATAAGAACTAAGAATGACACAGTTTTCTGGACTATAAGAACTAAGAATGACACAGTTTTCTGGACTATAAGAACTAAGAATGACATAGTTTTCTGGACTATAAGAACTAAGAATGACATAGTTTTCTGGACTATAAGAACTAAGAATGACATAGTTTTCTGGACTATAAGAACTAAGAATGACATAGTTTTCTGGACTATAAGAACTAAGAATGACACAGTTTTCTGGACTATAAGAACTAAGAATGACAGTTTTCTGGACTATAAGAACTAAGAATGACACAGTTTTCTGGACTATAAGAACTAAGAATGACACAGTTTTCTGGACTATAAGTACTAAGAATGACATAGTTTTCTGGACTATAAGTACTAAGAATGACATAGTTTTCTGGACTATAAGTACTAAGAATGACATAGTTTTCTGGACTATAAGAACTAAGAATGACATAGTTTTCTGGACTATAAGAACTAAGAATGACATAGTTTTCTGGACTATAAGAACTAAGAATGACATAGTTTTCTGGACTATAAGAACTAAGAATGACACAGTTTTCTGGACTATAAGAACTAAGAATGACACAGTTTTCTGGACTATAAGTACTAAGAATGACATAGTTTTCTGGACTATAAGTACTAAGAATGACATAGTTTTCTGGACTATAAGAACTAAGAATGACACAGTTTTCTGGACTATAAGAACTAAGAATGACATAGTTTTCTGGACTATAAGAACTAAGAATGACATAGTTTTCTGGACTATAAGAACTAAGAATGACACAGTTTTCTGGACTATAAGAACTAAGAATGACAGTTTTCTGGACTATAAGAACTAAGAATGACACAGTTTTCTGGACTATAAGAACTAAGAATGACACAGTTTTCTGGACTATAAGAACTAAGAATGACACAGTTTTCTGGACTATAAGTACTAAGAATGACATAGTTTTCTGGACTATAAGAACTAAGAATGACATCGTTTTCTGGACTATAAGAACTAAGAATGACATAGGTTTCTGGACTATAAGAACTAAGAATGACATAGTTTTCTGGACTATAAGAACTAAGAATGACATAGTTTTCTGGACTATAAGAACTAAGAATGACATAGTTTTCTGGACTATAAGAACTAAGAATGACATAGTTTTCTGGACTATAAGAACTAAGAATGACATAGTTTTCTGGACTATAAGAACTAAGAATGACATAGTTTTCTGGACTATAAGAACTAAGAATGACACAGTTTTCTGGACTATAAGAACTAAGAATGACAGTTTTCTGGACTATAAGAACTAAGAATGACACAGTTTTCTGGACTATAAGAACTAAGAATGACACAGTTTTCTGGACTATAAGTACTAAGAATGACATAGTTTTCTGGACTATAAGTACTAAGAATGACATAGTTTTCTGGACTATAAGAACTAAGAATGACATAGTTTTCTGGACTATAAGAACTAAGAATGACATAGTTTTCTGGACTATAAGAACTAAGTATGACATAGTTTTCTGGACTATAAGAACTAAGAATGACACAGTTTTCTGGACTATAAGAACTAAGAATGACACAGTTTTCTGGACTATAAGTACTAAGAATGACACAGTTTTCTGGACTATAAGTACTAAGAATGACATAGTTTTCTGGACTATAAGTACTAAGAATGACATAGTTTTCTGGACTATAAGAACTAAGAATGACATAGTTTTCTGGACTATAAGAACTAAGAATGACATAGTTTTCTGGACTATAAGAACTAAGAATGACATAGTTTTCTGGACTATAAGAACTAAGAATGACACAGTTTTCTGGACTATAAGAACTAAGAATGACACAGTTTTCTGGACTATAAGTACTAAGAATGACATAGTTTTCTGGACTATAAGTACTAAGAATGACATAGTTTTCTGGACTATAAGAACTAAGAATGACACAGTTTTCTGGACTATAAGAACTAAGAATGACATAGTTTTCTGGACTATAAGAACTAAGAATGACATAGTTTTCTGGACTATAAGAACTAAGAATGACATAGTTTTCTGGACTATAAGAACTAAGAATGACACAGTTTTCTGGACTATAAGAACTAAGAATGACAGTTTTCTGGACTATAAGAACTAAGAATGACACAGTTTTCTGGACTATAAGAACTAAGAATGACACAGTTTTCTGGACTATAAGAACTAAGAATGACACAGTTTTCTGGACTATAAGTACTAAGAATGACATAGTTTTCTGGACTATAAGAACTAAGAATGACATCGTTTTCTGGACTATAAGAACTAAGAATGACATAGGTTTCTGGACTATAAGAACTAAGAATGACATAGTTTTCTGGACTATAAGAACTAAGAATGACATAGTTTTCTGGACTATAAGAACTAAGAATGACATAGTTTTCTGGACTATAAGAACTAAGAATGACATAGTTTTCTGGACTATAAGAACTAAGAATGACATAGTTTTCTGGACTATAAGAACTAAGAATGACATAGTTTTCTGGACTATAAGAACTAAGAATGACATAGTTTTCTGGACTATAAGAACTAAGAATGACATAGTTTTCTGGACTATAAGAACTAAGAATGACATAGTTTGCTGGACTATAAGAACTAAGAATGACATAGTTTGCTGGACTATAAGAACTAAGAATGACATAAGAATTAACGCCTCAACGTGGTCGTTGTGGACAGAATGGATTAGATAAACGGTTCAGTTTGTAATTCCATATATGCTCCAGAGTTTGAAAAGATACATTTAAAGAAGGTCGGAGATCACGTCGTCCAAAACATTTAATCACTCCCCCCCCCCCCCCCCCGTACGCAACGTGTTTTGGCAAATAAAATTACCACAAATTTCAGTACTTATAAAGTTTTCCAAGCTGTGACGTATGTAGTTACTCAGTGAACAGAACAAACTTTTTCTTTTGAACATTATTTATTGTGTAGTTTTCCTTGATTACCCAGATAAAGACAATGTCTTAATTTGTTTTCCAGTTAATTTTTGGGAAAGGAAGACTGCAAATTGAGGATGAAGGCCGATAAATTGTTATTTATTTTTTCAGACTTTTTGAGGGAGAAGGGTTGCCACCTTGTGAAAACAACCAAAATAAAGTCGTCGGAATAATCCAAATCATCAATCCTCATCTTAAATTCCAAAAGTCTGCAATCATTATGTATTATGTATGTACTATGATTATTAATAGCATTTACATGTACATATATTGAAACTTGTGAGCCAACTAAGAATAACTTCATGTCTAGATGAGATCAATTTGTCTTTTTTTTTTCTTTTTTTTTTTTTTTTAATTCTTGGTAAGGCTGTCTTGATTCCCTCGTTTTGAACGTTATGCTCACAAAACATTAAAATTATGAAATCTATTACTATTGAAGATTTGGTATCTGTCTTAAGCCGAAACTATACGGCATAACTCCGAGAATTGCCATTTCCGGCTAAGAATGTGTTCAGCAGAAAGCGGTGAAATTCGAAGAGCAGTCCCCTGTGTATTTTTACACATTCGAAAATCTAGGTCAACACAGAAGAAATTGTAAAAAAGTGATTTCTTTCATTGGAAATTTTGAATTTTATTTTTAATACAAATTTATTTATTATAATTGGAATGTTTTCTTTTTTACAAATACTCGAAGGAAATATTTTTAACAAAGTCCCCTCTTCCTATTTCAATAATGGCTTTCTAACCAATATTCTTAACGTGGGGAGTGGGGGGGGGGCTTTGTTAACTATTCTATACTTCCACTTTAATGAATAAAAGAAAATGTGTTTTTGTCTCAAAATAATAGTTAACAAAGCTCTTGGCAAGAACGTAATGTAGCAGGTACTGATTTTTGCACTTCACCGCTTTCTGCTGAACACATTCTTAGCCGGAAGTGGCAATTCTCAGGGGTTATGCCGTCATACCAACTATACTATTACTATCTTTGTAATGCTCAATTCAGGGTGAGAGTAGAATAGTATCTATTCTGTTGTCATACCACTCTCCCAGGTATTACCTACTCCTTGGGCATGATCTGCAAAACCAAAATAATTTTCTTCTACAAAATCAAACGAAACACGACAAATAAATATTTGAAGATATATAGAACTTGAAGTATAAAAACGTTTACCAAAATAACCAGATTCAGCATTAAATAACATGAAAAGGGTTGATATGCCGTAAAACAAAACAACCAAACCAAACACCATGAATAAATATTTGAAAATATATAGAACTTGAAGCATAGACACTTTTATAAAAATGACTGGCTTTGGCATTAAATAACCCGAAAAGGGTTGATATGCCGTAAAACAAAACAACCAAACCAAACCAAACACCATGAATAAGTATTCGAAGATATATAAAACTTGAAGCATAACTTTACCAAAATGACCGTATTTGGTATTAAATAACCTGAAAAGGGTTGATATGCTGTAAAAAAAAAAAAACGAAAACAAAAACAACCCAAACCTATTCCTTGGGGGGGGGGGCTATCTAGTACATGTTCGTTCTTCATATGTACAAGCAAAAATATGCAATCGGGGTGTGTGAGGGGTATATTCGTATATGTGTAATAATCATGTTGTGAGGCAACACATATCCCTTGCCTCCTCTGATCTGTGGTTTGCTCGAAGTTCGTTATTATCCTTATATGTATTCTTGAATCGATTTAATGAGTATTAGGTTTATTGAGGAATACATTATTCGTTTTGTAATTCTTCTAAGTCAGATTATTTTACTGACTTTCCGATACGAAACTCTTCTCTTTATCCTTGCATTTCAGTTTTCCTCCAATGTTTCTACTGGCATTTCACGTGTCTGACTGTCTTTGCATGAGTTCAGTTCTCTTTGAGATTTGATATCGCTCTCGAGCTCTCAGGTATCCTTAAATATGCCAAACTCTTTTTATTTATCTAGTGGGTGTGTTTGGAATCTAAGATACCATTTTTTTACGCTAATTCTAATCTCAACATAAATTCTTAGAAATGTGTTCCAGAATCCTTATACTTTCTATAGTCATTCAAATACTATCTCACCATTACTATAAGACTCATCTGAATAAATGTTTCAAGGGGTACATTAAAAAATCTAATATATAAACAAAAGTCAGTCGAATTTTCGATTTCAGACCTAAATAAAATGGCATCTAACAAATCGATGTTTGATTCTGCCTAGCGAGTTAATTACTGTATTTTTTAGTCTGGGTTTTTCATTAAAAAAACGATGTTATTGAAATATATTTAATCTATTACATATTCTATCCGGCCGGAAGTTTCTTTCAGTAACATATGTTTCTAAATATTCATCATTTTAATTTCATTAGAAAATCAAGATTATTATCCTATGAAATCGCTCCATTAAAAAAAAAAAGTGAACCGTTCGCTCAGCGACAGACCATTAAATATCTCCTGATTTCAAAGTAGTTTCTTTTCGGTTGTTATTTCTATAATTATTGATTTGCAGAATCGTTTTCATCCAAATTATTTCTTCATATTTGTGTCTTACTGCTCACAATGTAAAAATTTTGAAAAAATGTTCGTCTTTGACAACAAATGTTGTTGATAGTAAATGTAAAGTGTCTTCAAAACTTAAGTGATGGAGCATAAAAATTTTAAAAAGAGTAATTCATCTAGTGATCCGCACAAACGGGAATACTTACTTTTCCTGCCGACAACATTCGTTGTATAGACAAAGAATTGTGTTTTTTTTTTTTTTTGCTTTTTTTTAATGCTGACTGTTTTATGAACGTTATAAGGGTTTCATTGAATGTATAATTTTCCTGAATTCCACTTAAATTCTAATTCTAGGGCTTGCTCCACCATTGGAGTCATAACTCTGGTTCAGATCACAAGGTTTTTATAGGTTTTTAATTTGAGCTAATATAGCCTGTCAGAGCTCAGCTTCCCTCGGTCTTGACTAGAGATGAATTCCTCCATCTTCCAATCTTTGGTTTTTCCTTGTAAGACATTCACAGCAAGAACTTTTCTTTCTTCGCATCAAACAGAATTTCCATGAATAGTTTCTTTCCAAGAACGTTTATGCTTGAACACATTGACACAGGATTACTTCTCTGTGGGTTATGGTTATGTCAATAAATACCTGACATAAGTCATCAAATTTTGTTCATTCTATTTATTTTTAATCATCAGTTGAATGATGAAATATATGCATCTTATTAATCTTGATTCTAGAGTGACTTAGCCTTGATAAGTGGTGACTCTATAGTATATATAAAAAGTGAACTTTGGTAACACCTGCTGTATCCATGATGTGGTGAGTCTTTTATGAGCCAAAGACTCATAAAGCCCGTGCTGATCTGCATAGCATTATGTAAACGGATGGCGTATACCAACTCCATGACGAGGCAATAGTAGATCACCAGTTTTATCCCAGTTAGGCTGGTATCGATTTTGTATATCTTGGTGAAATGAAAAATTGGAGCGAATGTCTTTTCATGACTGAGATTCAAATCAAGTCCTCTCTGCCTGATCAGTGGGCAGCTGAGGACGTAAGGTAACAATTATCAGGGAGGACTCGGCTGAGCCGTCAGATTCACAAGTGGTCGGTCTTCAACGGTGGAATCACAATTGCCTAACTATCTCTTGCAATCTCGTGTGCAAGTTGCCATAGTTTGAGACGTGATACAGAAGAAGTCAGCTCAACACAACCAGGGTGAACGCAGTTGTAAGTACAAATTCAAATCAATCAAAAATTGAAATTCAGTGTCCTCATCATTTGACCATAGCAGCCAATTTCAAATTACGCACCTGGTCGTCCCAATTGGTTGCTAAATAGGATCAATTTTTCTGACTCTTGGGTTCTACACTACGAGGTTCAACTTTGCTCACTATTCTTCGTATGCCACATTACCCGGCTCAAATTAAAACTCTGTAACAATTGCCACTCTTATCTTTTTCTAAAAGTAGTTTTATTTTTTCGTTTCTTGATTCTAGTTGAATTGCAGCACGGCTTTTCTGCAGCTTGTAAGGGAATACGTTTTGGTCGGAGTTATTTCAGCGTTTAAATTTAGAACGTGAATTTGATTAAGTGAATGTTCAAAGAATATTTTCATTCACTTGGGAAAAGAAAGTTCTTGTGCTACGATCTTTGTTACTTGGTTGAGGAAAGTGTGTGCACCGTGTTTTTCAAAAACAACTATTTTTCACAAGATCAGCATTGTCTGAGTCAATACCAATCTTTCTTTGAATAAAAAAAAAAATCTTGGTAAGCGATGTTATACTGTTCAATGCCTCATATATATATATATATATATATATATATATAAGATGGGTGTTACTACAGTTTTACTTCAGTGTAACATCTCAGAAATCAAGGGTCTCCTTCCTGGGTAACATTACTTGGAGAAGGTTCACCATTCCTCATATAAGCCAGTGTAGGTAGCCATACCGAGGGGATCTTATTTGGGCTTCGAATACTATGTTATTTTGAATATTTAGTCAGGGTTTACTTGTAGGGGGGAAGGATCCTCATGCCAGGTTATCCTGACACACCTCCTGTACAGAGAGATCTTAGAGACTCGAGGACAGTATCTAGTAAGCATTCAAATTCTCTCTCTATATACATATCTAATATATATTTCATGTATCCACATAATGTTTATAAGGAGATATAATGTTTTATGTATCAATTTTCAATATTTACTTCAACAGTGTTCGAGACATAAGTAGAGCTAGGTAGTAAGCTATGAAAATATATTCATGGCAATTAAGCTACATGGAGGCTCCTGCGTTTCATTCCCGGAGGGGGGGGGAATCTTCAGGCTAAAATGCATGAAGTTATTTTTGCCGGGTGTTTTTATATACACGGCTGGCTAGTTAACCAATCAAATTCTTTGTTCTTTCAGCCAATCGTTGGGCTTCCTACAAACAACGGTCTGGTTAGTGTTACTTCCTATATCCTGTTCTATTCTGTTTTCTATAGAGTGGCCTATATCCTGTTTATTTGTTGTGTCAATATAATGGGTGAACTTATTTTAACACGTGGTTCCTTTTATTTCTATTTCAGGTTTTAATTTTTAAATTGTTAGGTTTTAGTTTAGTTTTTTTTTACTTATTTGTTTATTTATTTATGTATCGTTAGCCTAAAGTAAATTTATTTCTGTGTAGGCAGCTGTTTGCTATCTCACTTCTACAGTTTAATAGATTTTGGGTCTTTAAAGTTTCGGATTTCAAATTTTTCATTCAGACATAATCTACATCGGTCGTCTAAATTTCTACATGTACTGGCCTGTCGTATTATTTTCCCTTCAATTATTGGTAAGCATCCATTTTCTTTGAGCTCCCAATAGTGGTTTGCTAGTGCTGTTTTAATTCGACGTTCTCTGTTTTTAAATGTGCTTTTGTGATTATAGATATTTTACATAGATATTTTATAGATATTTTATAAATTTATGCATGCATTTTTTAATTTATAAATTAATTTTTTGACTGCATAAAAGGAAGATATGGGCACGGGTTTCTGGCTATGAGCCGTCATCAGCATGACTACCTCGGGTATATCTAGATAGATATAAATGTGTATATTTATGTGTGTCTAGCAAAACAGTTGTATATAGCCTTACTGATGATTTTTAATAAAGATGAAACATGTCTGTCATAATAATATTTATTAAAAAATAATTATAATTATATAAGAGCCAGTTTTCGCATTTCTTTGACCTCAAAAGATTTGTTTACAAAAAGGTACACACCTCAAACGCTGGAGTCAGTTTTAGGAATCGTGGGAATCTGCGTTCGGAAATAGACCCCAGATAACCATTTATTCTGAAACTACATTAACCAGAGTCTTAGATAAGTGTTTCAGATTGAACAAAGACGGTAAAATAATATTGTGGGGTCTGCGTTCACGCCAGACGTTTAAATGAATGGAAATATTTTTAAGCACGGCAGCATATTCTACGGATGAAGAATACAACTGGAATGTGCAACGGTGCTGCTAGTAATCAATCATTGCTTAAACTTTTTTCATTTTTCAAAACAACCATTCTTCAAAACCATTGTCCACATTATTTTGCCAACGACCTGCAAGATTTTAGATTTGGTCAAAATATCAATCCTTTGAAGCGAAAAATTCTTTACTGCCGATATTATGTTGTTCAATGTCTAAAGAAGCTTTGAGTCATTTTAAACAAAATAAAAATAAAAAGGAAAATGCAGTTTAAATTCCCAGAGAAACTAACTAAATCCAAGATATCTCAGACTTAGCATTCGTTGAAAAATTCATAAATAAAAAAGGGGATTCAAGTATCTAACAGTGAAACAAAAACAGGGGACCTTAACTTAGCTTTGTTTAAAAAAAAAAAAAAATTTTTAATAAATAAATTAAATAAATAAAAAAAAAAATTTTTTTTTAATAAAAATAAATAAAAACCTTAAACTTTTCGGTCAGTTTTAGGAACCGAGACCAATATTTGCTAAAGACGAAAGATGCATTTCCAATAGATTTCATCGAATTTATTTAATTCGATTAAGTTTGTGTGAGAGTGAGTTAATCCCCCTCTCTCACCAGAAAGATTAAAAGGATTACAGAATTGTGGAAGTTCTGCCGCGATCCAGCCACTTCCAGACGTTACTCCACCTGAATACGCCTATTCAAATCAATACAATACTCTACGAAGTCTTTCCTTAGTTTTGTTTCGATTCATTTTTGTTTTAAGTAAATAAATCTCCTTAACCTTCCACGATAGCATTAAATGGAATAGTTAGCCTAAACTATCCCCAGAAAAAGACACTAGTCTGTCGCCAGTCATACTACAAAAGCTGGTACCCATTTATACACCTGGTGTTTGTTTAATCTACCCATATGATCATCCATTATAAGTTCTGACCAAACTCAACATCGTTTACTTTAGTGATCTAATTTGGACCAATTGAAGCAGGACAGATTGGACCCATTTTATAATAATGGGATAGATATGACTCATAAAAAAGCAAAAACCATGCTCTGGTAGTGATGTGTAGAAAAAAGAAAAATACTAGGCAAATCTCTTTGGTTTTGTCCAGAATGGAGCAGACGTATTTCGGAGGTCTCCTTCCCTCTTCCTCTGAGAGACTATGTAATGAAACTGTAGCGGCAAAGTTTACTCTTTGGTGCCCAAAATGAAAATGCTTAAAATTGTTTCTGTGCATGTAGCTTGACACATACACTCGTCTGAATTAATAAAAACATTTTTGAGCCAATCGAATACATTTCTCTGAATTTGTCAAGAATTGCCTTTTTGATCCACCTCGAGTGCATAAAAGGACAGATTTTTCCTTCAATAAGCATGTTCTGTTAAAATCCGCGACTGAACTAACATTGACTTTTTGCCAGCTTCCCTCGCTCTCTCTCTGACTTTAGGAAAGCTAATAATGAATTTCTCACCTCACACACAGTCATAAGCATATGCACCTTGACACTAATGCACGCACATACACAGCGCACACACATACACATACACAGCGCACACACATACACAACACATTAACTCTTTCATCCTGTCGTCTGCTCATCAAAAACAAATGTATAAACTTATTCATTTTGATACTCCTAACATTTTTCACTGAACTTTCTACACTGAAAACAAATGAACGTTGACTCTTATTAATCCATTTCAATCAAATGTAATTATTGTAATTGAGTGAGAAACTGTTATGATTTTTCAGACCTGTGGACAATTCAGCCCTTGTTATTGACTCGGGCTTCCTCGATATCTCAGTTAATGAATCCCCTTGTTCTGCAAAGACTCTGAAAATATAAACGAACATTCTATGTTTTCCTATGTATGTAAACTTCCATTTGAAACATATATAAAATATCTCTTTTGTGAACTTGTTTTTTTCAACTCCTTATTTTGTTTGTGGTTATCATATAACATTTCTATCGCATTTGAGTATTACTTAAAACTGTTTCCCTTAAAAATGTCTTCTAAAATCGGCTCTACTCAAAGACTTCCCCAAAACATGAGAACCCTAAAATTATTAAAACGCATAAAGGAACGATTTCAACTGCTGCCACAAAGAAATAGAAAAACACAAAACACATAAAGACGCGGATTTTGCTGCTGTTACGTATTGTATTCTACTATGACACAATGCGCACAAGCCTTCTGTTTTCGTGGTGAAGATTCGACCGCTACGTTACAACATGATGGGACTCTGACAGTTATTACCACTCTGGATTAGTGTGGACTTGGGAGTCATGGCAACTGAGGTGTGACTTAACACTCTCGAAAGCTCCCAAATTTAGGGCCTCATCACTGAATAGATTAAGACTGGGAGATAGAACACTTTAGCTCTTTACTTTTTTTTTTTTTTTGATCGAAATAAATGTGTACAGGTTGAGTGTTTTGATTGAAAAAGAAAAAGAAAAAGGTTTCATATTTTGATAGACCGGCTCTCATTCACTCCGTGTACTTGCATACATAAAGATTCGCTCATCTTGCCAAGTGAATGTTGTTTGCGATTAGTTTTCCTCTTCAGACAGCAACAAAACAGCAGCAAATTCAGCTCCCAACTGAGATCTGCTTGTTTATCTGAAGACTTTCCGTCTTCTGCTACAGAACTGAAACCGTTTACCTGTCTAGATTTTTCTTGGCTTTGTCTGTTGCTGCCTCGGGCCTCTCCACGACAGACGCCCGTACGCACTATTTCGAGTTTACTGTTTCCTTTATTTCTCAAATCGTACATTAACAAAGAATGTTGCTAAACACTTTGGTTTATAACTGCCATAAATGAGTGGAGTCAAAATCAGAAGTGATAAATCTATCTCTATATCTATATATATAGTCTTGGAAGTTTCAACCATACAAAACTATATATAAAAAATAAAAAAAAATTTTTAAATTAAAATTTTTTTTAAAAGACCAAAAAAAAACCTTACGTCCCAAGTCGTTCAATAGAAAATCACTCATGTTAGTCGATTTAACTTTTTCAGTTATTATATTTGTTTACTTCTAACATTATTTAAGAGATCATCAGTTGTTTACCATGAAAAACTGTTTCGGGAATTTAAAAACAAGACAGTATTTAATTTCATGGCTTCCCAGCAGAGTTGATCAGACTCCACTTCCCTTAAAAGACACTATTTCGAGTTTGCCGTTTCTTTTATTTCTCAAATCGTACATTAACAAAGAATCTTGCTAAACACTTTGGTTTATAACTGCCATAAATGAGTGGAGTCAAAATCAGAAGTGATAAATCTATCTCTATATCTATATATATAGTCTTGGAAGTTTCTCAACCATTAAAACTATATATAAAAAAATTTAAAAATTAAAAAAAAACAACCTTAAGTCCCAAGTCGTTCAGTGGAAAATCACTCATGTAAGTCAATTTAACTTTTACAGTTATTATATTAGTTTGCTTCTAACATTATTTAAGGGGTCATCAGTTGTTTACCATGAAAAACTGTTTCGGGAATTTAAAAACAAGACCGTATTTAATTTCATGGATTCCCAGCAGAGTTGATCAGACCCCACTTCCCTTAAAAGACAAAAACATAAACGTTCCGTATACTAAACCTAAGTTTTGTTCCGGATAAATGTTTTGCTAACTTATTAAAAAAAAAAAATCCTCCTTACCTGTGTTGTTCGTCTGTCTAATAAAATTTATCCGTTACTTACAAAAATGTTGCTGCATTTTAAAGTGTTTAGACGAATCCATTACATTACTTTTTAGGTGATTAATGTATTTTTAGTTTTAGTTTTATATTAAAAATATAAAAAATATTAACATATCCAAATATTTAAAAAAAAAAAAAAATTTTTTAATTATATATACATATATATACTTTTAGTCTCCTCCTCCTCCTTCTCCGCCTCCTCCTCCTTGTCATCAATTTCAAATAAATACTAATCCTCCTAGCCAACTCACAACATTCATAAGCTTAACTGCCGATTTTTTTTCTCTTTTTTTAAACTCACAGCCGGCGTTCATAAGCTAACTGTCCATCCTTTCTCTCTTCTTTTTTTGAACTACCAGCGTTTCCAATCGGCGTTATAAGCTAACTGTCGATTTTTTTCTCCTTCTTCTTTTAACTTTTTCAACATTTCTTTCCTTCTTCATCCCTTTCTACTGTCTATACGTAACTATTTTTTATATAATTAGTATATGTGTTATATATATGATTATACATATTCTACATTATTTTTATTTATATTTAGATAGCTTTGGATTTGCTCTATCAATTTATTTTGATTAATTTGATAAGACTTAAAAGCATCAGGATGGCGAGTAATTGCCTTATTTAATTGTCTAAATATTTTATTCTGTTATATAGAGATAGATATATAGATATAATATAGATAATCTAGATAGATATAATCTAGATATCTATATATAGATATCTATATATAGATCTATATAGATATTTATATAGAGAATGGTAGTTTGTTTGAAGCATTTCTGGGAATAGTAGTATGTTTTTAAAAGGCTGAGGGCAATGCAAAGTGCCGGGTAGGTTGTAAGCTGGAAGGAACAAAAATAATAAATCGAATACGAAATATGACTTACGATTTATTTTTTCTTAAAATCTTACATAACAGCAAGTGTGGTGTTAGCTGTTTGTGTGATGCCCGGATGATTATAAAAATCATTTATTTAATATTTCGGGAAAAGAAACTTACCTTTGTCAAAAATAATAAAGACCAGAGGAAAATTCCGTCCGTGCATATATATATATATTTATATATATTTATATATATATATTTATATATATATATATATATATATATATATATATATATATATTTATTGTTATATGGTTGTTGTTTGGTTTTTCATCCGGCAACTGTTTCTGAGGAAGGGATGTTCATATGGTAACTTGAATTTTGGTCAGTTAAGCTTTGAACTTTTCCTCTAGAATCATGTGTAAGATTTCTTTTTGTTTTGAAGTAGACACGGAATCACAGCATGTTATAACTCTGATTTGTCTTTTTATATATAACTAGCAGGACCCGTTGCCCGGCGCTTCCCGAGAGGAATATAAAAGAATGAATTAAACTCATCCATTCTTTCAACGTAGCCAATTCTATGGCACAGTGGTTAAGTGGTTTACGTCGTGGACCTGGGTGTGCCGAGTTCGAATCCACTTCATTCCGCAGAAACACTTTCATCAGACCCACACCTGACCTTGTGTCTAACCTCCTGGGGAGGAGGTAAATAAAATACTATCAAAGTTTCCTGCTCATATCTCCCTATACTGTCTAGATTTAATCTTTGTGCTCACTTCAATATATCATCACACTGTGTACACATGCCCAATAGACGATTCCCTCGGTCGATAGTGGTAACGCTCTGTTGGTTAAATATTTGTCAATAACCATTGCAAATGATTTTGCATTATAGCGACAGTCGCATACCATTCATTACTCGCTGGCAGTAACCATTGGTATTCTCTGGAATTTGGGTGGCAATAAGCCTCTCCAATGTTCCAGTACTCTCCGCACTGTTCCAGTGGAGGTCTGGTTAGTGCTTTCCCTCCTCGGTCTTTCCATCCTCCTTGATTATGATGATAATAATTATTATATGAAGCCCTTCTATCATCTGCCTTTTTAGCCATAAGACATTTTTTATTTTATTTTAGAACACAAGAAAAAGTTAAAGATCTATGATGACAGAATATTCGAAAGTGACAGAATATTCGAAAGTGATCTTCCTTGAATTATTACTAGTGAACAAGATTGAACTCTCCTATTTCTGGAAATCAAAAATATATAATTTCATCCTATGGGCTTGAAGGTCGGTGGATGTGGTCCACCCGACTTCAGAACTCTGCTGCCATGCGTGTCAGACATCTATCGCAGTCATTTTCAGATATGCTATATTCTGGTCGCAGCCATAGTCTCCTGTTTACTTTAACATCTTTCTTTTCTATGACCCTGGCAATACATGTTCTTTTCGATTGTGTTGGAACATTACAGAACGGTAGCTTTTCCTCTAGAAACTAAGTCTGTTGTGAACCCTATATGTATTGTGTTCCATATATTCTTATGTTTGTCTTCGAACTATATGAGAATAAATGTCTATGTAATATTCCAACCGTTTCTTTATTGTCCGTTTTATTTTGACCCTCGTGTGCGTCATTCATAACACAACACACAAAATGGTGACCATGTAACTCGAAAAGAAACCCAAAATGTAAAATGCTACAAAACGTAAAAATATACCAATATGAAATATTCATATTTTAGAACTTGAGATACACGTTTTTTAATTTTTTTAAAATTTATTTTTAATTCATTTATTTTATTCCTTAAAGTATATAGACTGTTTGGTTTCATTTTTGTTTTGTTCAATGGCATATCAACCCTTTTATCATTTAATAATAGAACACAAGATATATTGCAGACGATTTTGTGGCTATGATTCATTATATTAAAGTTGCCGTTCGACTCTTAGCTTGGAAGGGTTGTCGTGTTCATGCCTTCCAAATGGTAGTACAGAGTAGTTGGTATTTACTTGCCTCTCTCGGCAGCAAGATGTGGCACAAGGCCGGAAGGTGGGGGAGAACCAGCTACCCTCAACAAGGCATTCTTAGTTTGGTACAAAAATAGCCGAGAACGAACCCGTCAGCGTTCACTGATACGAGTGCCTCGGGCGAACAGCAATATTCCCCCTCCTGTCTCTTTTGAAGAAGGGGGTAATGCCTGAGAAGGTGCACCTCCTACGACCAAGCCGAATGATACCTCATTCCACCAAACGGTCTGATGGTTCAAGTCAGCCCCTAGGTTGTCAGAATGATCCACAGACGGACCTCGGCTGGTATGACAACTGTCCAGATTCAGTAGAAAGTAACTGAATACAATAGAATCGACTGGATTTGAACTCTGCTGGTTCGAGTCATCATCCATTGCACAACCTGATTCGTACTTGACCGGGCATACGTCTAATGAACAAAGGTAACTTGGCGGAATGTGGATTCTAAATGATGAATGTTTAAGGTCAACATCTGACCAGTTGAATGGTTCTTTCTGGGTCACTCTCCGGAAAAATCACTCATGACATTGAAATTTGTAGTCAATAAAGAATTTTTTAAGCCGTTTCATAGCATTTGTAAATAAAACTTTTTGTATTCTAAATTTGAATATATATATATGTATATATATATATATACACACATATATATATATATGTATAACACGCACACACACCTTTGTATTACAGAAGATCAGAACAACATCCGTACCGTCGGTTTCAAATCCTAACAAAGAGGACCTATAAAAGACCTCTTTATTGGACTCTTCAACCTCTGTCCAAACAAAAGCTGAAGAGTCCAGTAAAGAGGCGTTTTATTGGTCCCCTTTGTGAGGACTTGAAACCGACGGTACCGATGTTGTTCTGATCTTCTGTAATACAAATATTATTAAACGTTACGCTCTTATTTTTGCTTGTTCTTAATAATCGAACACTCTGCTGGGGTTCTCTCCCACTAACCTTACATATGTGTGATTATAGCGATTCTAAGTTTAACAACATAATCGTCAGAATAATATATGGAAGGGGAGCTACATTTTGAAATGGTGTCAAATTAGTTCTATGGAGATGCCAGTTTTTTTTTTCTCTAATTAACGATCTAGGTCACATGGAAGGAAAATAGATTTTCATAATATTCTCTGGGTCAGTATCGATGGTAAACACTTTTAGTCGTTTCCGTCGTCGCTTGGTGTTCTACTTTCGCTAAAAGACTCTCATACCGTTAAGCATACCAGATTTATCTGGTGTAAAGGACAGACATAAAAAACAATCTAAGTAGAAGAGATTAAAGTACCTGTTACATAAAAAAATGGAGAGAAATTTTACATTGATGAAAAAAAAAAGGCAACATTTTTATACCCAATAACATTTACTAGCGGGACCCATGAAAATTCCACGCATAATTTACTATTAAAGATATTTGGTTTTGAAGGCGAGTAGAAAGTGGGCCTTGAGTTTACTTTCGGCAGCCTCGTAACTCGCTTCCCTTATTTTGTCCTCTAGTCCTCACATTCCATGAGCGATGTTTCTAACGAAGGGGGGAAACAATTGCTGTTTTTCTAGGTCAGAATCTATCCATCTCACACTTATCGTTAGCCTGTTTTTGACCTTGGAGTGGGTTCTAAAAAAATAATTTTTTTTTTTGTAGCTCTTTACATCAAGTGGCTTCATGCCTTGTCTGGAGCGATTTCCATAAAAAAGAATAAAAATAAAATACACTTATGTAAAGTTGAATAATATTAAGCAAAAATTGTCTTCTCCTGTAAAATAATTGTCAGTTAAATATTTAAAATAAAACGAAAATTTCTCTTTATTTATTGAATATTGTAACGATTTATCTTTTTCAAACAATAACTATTCTTTCTTGACAAAAAAAAAGAAGAAAATTAAACTAAACATTTTTTCTTAATTAACTTTCGTTTTATTTAATCTATTTTTACAATTTAAATCATTTCAAAATGAATACTCTCTTCCACTTTACGGCACTTATGCAGATTAGGACCCAAGCTAACATCGACTTGGTTAGGGTTAGCGTGGGTCCAAATTTGCATTAGTTCCCTTCACTTTAAAAATATCAGCTAAATGTTCCTTAAATAAATCTTCGGTGATTGGGCGATCCCATCTTTAAAAAACAGGGTGGTGGGTGATAACGTACATACGTATGAACTTGAAATTACCTGAGCGTTTTATATAGATGTACAAGCAATGAACTGATTGTGATAAAACAATGTCCTGGAAAACCAGAAGACTACCAGACCTAATCAGCAACAAACGGTGTTCGGTCAGATTTAGTTCCTGATTGGGTCGCTTACTCTTCTGGTTTTCCAAGTTTTGTACTAATTTTTATTTATTTATTTATTAAATTGTTAAATCAAAGTACAGAATAGTTAACAAAGAGTCCCCCCCCCCATCTAAAACATGGCTTTCTAAATAATCTTTCACAGTTTACGGACCGTGCTGAAATAAGGTTATTATTTAGAAAACCATTCTTAACATGGGGAAGGGGGACATTAACTATTCTGTACTTTCACCTAAAAAATTAATAAATAAATTTGGGAAATTGAAACTCTCGCTCGAAGTTATATTACGGATGAAGTTTAATATCAGGAACTAAATCTGACCGAACACCGTTTGCTGCTGATTTTTTTCCTTAAATCATGCTTCATTATTCCTTATGTTCATGTAAAGGATGATTGGAAAGTTAACTCCCTATTAAGTGCTCGTAATTTATAACTGAAATATAATTCTTACAACGAATGAATATCAGAAAGTGTATAGCATCAGGTTGTAATTAAAGTTTAATACGGGCGCCAGCATTCACCACCAGCTTCTCCATCTGCCTGAAAACCGCATAAACTGATTTCATAAGCAACTTCTTTCTGGGTCATCACTTAATTTTTTAGCTTTAGATTCGGGGGGGGGGGGGGGGTTAGGTCAGCTTTAACTATCATCAGTTTTTTTCGTTGTCCACAACATCGATATTTTAGAACCCCTAGTTTCTTCTCAGATATTGTTTAATAAATTTTTCCTGTGATTGAAGACTGAAATAAATGTATTGACCTGTATAGGGATTGAACTCTTAGCCTTCAGATTGACATTTTTTTCTTTAAAGAACAAGCAAACAGATAGCTCCCCCCCCCCCAGTTAAACAATTTTAATTTTAATTTTATTTACTAATGAGTCACCACACATCAAGGCTAAAAACCTCTCGAGGATAAGAGTTAAATGATCAAGAATATTATTGTGAGCATTAAAAATGATAATTGAATGAACAAAATGTAACTTATGGGGACTGTTTATGACAAGTATTTGACGACTATCATGTTGTAGCCCACATGGAAGCAATCCCGTGGTAACGTGTTCCACAACGTTAGGATTTCTTT
>OY744541.1:85205546-85230546 GCA_963556195.1 Sepiola atlantica
TCAGAAAACATTTTAAGGTTTCTTCAAATAAGCTTGAAAAAAAAAATGTTTTCTAAAAGATGTGCTTCCCCTTATATTCAAATTAGCGGACCCCACTTCCCAAAAAAGCGCCAATAAGATCGAACCATATTTTGCTTATATAGGGTGGGCCAAAATAAGGGTCCTATCTTTAAATTTGAATAACTTGAATTTGAATAACTTCCACAAAATAAAAGTTAAACTCACCAAACTTTATGTGTGTGTAAACTGACTCTCCCGAGATTTTTTGAAATAAACAAAACAAATTTTAGCCGAAAAACACTTCTTAAAACTTACAAAAACTAAAGTATTGTTTTTTACACTGTTTTGAGTTTTTTAAGCAAAAATAATGTTTTCTAAATGAGGGTACGTTCATTAGGGCTAATACGGCTCATGCTTGCTTCGGAAGGGGTCCTTTACTTATTCTAAAAAAAAAAAAAAATCAATAAATAAAAAAGTTATGAATTTTTAAAAATAGGACCCTTATTTTTGCCCACCCTGTATATAACAACCTTGTGCGATTAAAACCAACAAAATAGAAAAAAAAAGGAAGTTCTTTTCGTAAAGGTTGTTTTAACACCGAAAGTCTCGGATATACATTTAAAAAAAAAAAAGAAAAAAAAAAGGATTTTATTCATTGTAAAATATATAAGAAAAAATAACATTTTGTGGTTTCTAAATTTTAAAAATAGAATTGTGATTTTAGGATGAATCATAAAATAAAGACACGCATATAAAAGTGATCGGAATGAACTGATAGGAATTGACACCGACCAGACAAGGAATTACTTCAATAATTAACAAGAATTTACTGTAAATGCAGTGAATATTTCCCATTGTATTTTTTCAATTTGTACAAAGAAACCATTTCAATATTCATAATCTTTGAAATTTCATTGAACTTAAAATTACATATCAAGACGAGATTCGTTAATTTAGTTTTAGAAAAAGTGGGATCGATTTGCCTTTTTTTTTTTTTTTTTTTTTTTTTTTAAATTTTAAAATTATTTTTTTTATTTTTTACATTTTTAAAAAAATATTATTTGGTGAAATAGCATCGATTTTTACATACTATATAGATGTTTGCTTAGAGTGCTTTACTTAACAACCCTTTTAATTCTTTCATTTTCATCTTGTGCTACCAGATCAGGCTGCCTGAAGATACTGGCTTCCTGACCAAAATGCATCAACCATTAATGCTAGTTTCCCCCCCCCTTTTCCTTTGCAAAACTCAATCATGTTCTGCAAAGCAAAACAAATTTTCCTCTACAAAACAACCCAACGAAACACCATGAATAAATATTTGAATATATAGAATTTGAAGCATAAAAACTTTTACCAAAATTATTGTAATCGGCATTAAATAACACGAAAAAGGTTGATATGCCGCAAAAGAAACCAACCAAACAATCAAATCCTTCATTTTCATCTACAGTTTGTTTAAACTCGCACTCGATGTGTGTTATTAGCAAAGGCGTCTTCGTCGGCCGGTATCACAATTTCAATTTAATTATGGATGGAGTTTTCACTTTCTTTCACGCTAATCTTCAAATCTTCCCTATTTCCTTTGTAGATTCGTTTTCTACAGACGATCATATTACAGATGGGATTAGTGGATCTTCGGTCAAACAGTTGGTCAGCTGTCATGTTTGCTTCCCTTTTGAAATGAGATAACGTTATTCTCTGAAATACAAAATGAACAGCAAAAAATTAATTTTCAAATGAATGCTGAAATAATTTATCGCTCATTTGACCAATTCTCTGCTTCGATAGGGTGTTTGATTATCTTCTCAGAAAGAATCCTGTTTCTTTTTTTATTCAGAGATTGTTACAAAAGATCCTATCTGTGTCTGTGACTGAAAATGTTCCTCCTTAGTATTCAGATTATTATTCATTTTTTTTTTTAACGTTTCAGCCGATGTAACTTCCGACCTTCTCGTCGTGTAATTCGGAAGTTTAGCCAGGACCTCAAAATAGAGCATTTGTACGTTTAGCTTTTGTAAGTATGGATGTCCGAAAAGACAATAATCTCGGTAAAAATCTAACAGCTAAAGTAGGTGACTTTTTAAAGTAATTACTTAGTTAGCATAATGGAATTTTTTTACATACAATGTTTTTTTTTTAATAATAAAAATTTAAATAAATTAAAAGTCTTGGAATTTTTTTATAAACATATTTATTAAAGAAAATGTATGTTTACACTTTTTTAAGTAATATTAAATAAATTACATAAATTTAATCTCATGGAATTCTTTTTTGTTACATACAATTTTTTTTATTAGACATATTTCTCGAAGAAAATTTGTGTCCAAAACAAGGAATTTTTTATTAATATTTAATATTTTTAAGAAATTTTTTTTGTCCAAAGTTTATGTATTTTTTCGGTGTTTAGCGCTACGCGCGCAGAGCGTCATTGCGTTTTGGTTGTTAGATTTTACCGAGATTATTGCCTTTTCGGACATCCATACTTACAAAAGCTGAACGTACAAATGCTTCGTTTTGAGGTCCTGGCTAAACTTCCGAATTACCTTACTTTTTAACTTTATGATATTTGTCAAACTTCGAACTTCAAAACTAACCTCTTATTTAGTTCATGGTTTGAAGTTTCATCTGGCTTATTATAGCCATGGTGACCACCTTTGCAAAGAGATAACACCCTGAAGGTTAAAATGGAAACATTTTTTAAGGCAATTAGTATTTAAAGCTCTCAAAAGATTTATTCATTTTTTGTATATTTAAATTTTCGATTATTTTCAGCTGTTGTTCGATTATGTTTTAGCTGTTTCTTAAAACAGATTTGCTGAGCCTTAAAATGATTGATCTAGTCGGTTAATTCAAAATTACTTTTATGCCTTCTGGACGATCTTAATCGAAACAATGGATGTGAACACTCTACTTTTCATATTGGGTTCTAGCTGACCTTAGAGCCCCTCTACCGTAGCTAAATAACTGAACCTGGTGAACTTTCACTCTTTCATCTCACTTTAAAAGTATGTAAGTATATGCAACACCTACCTAACTGGTGTTTCTGTCCGAGGGTGCAATTGAAAGTAAAACCCTATACCAAGAGCAAACAACTGTTACGATGAGAAAAAGGATGGGAGATAAGGCTAACTTGGTCGTTAAATATAACCAACTAAATACATTTGACTAAATTTCGTTAAATATAACCAATTAAATACATTTGACTAAATTTCGTTAAATATAACCAGTTAAATACATTTGACTAAATTTCGTTAAATATAACCAATTAAATACAGTTGACTAAATTTCGTTAAATATAACCAATTAAATACATTTGACTAAATTTCGTTAAATATAACCAACTAAATACAGTTGACTAAATTTCGTTAAATATAACCAATTAAATACAGTTGACTAAATTTCGTTAAATATAACCAACTAAATACAGTTGACTAAATTTCGTTAAATATAACTAACTAAATACAGTTGACTAAATTTCGTTAAATATAACCAATTAAATACATTTGACTAAATTTCGTTAAATATAACCAATTAAATACAGTTGACTAAATTTCGTTAAATATAACCAATTAAATACAGTTGACTAAATTTCGTTAAATATAACCAATTAAATACAGTTGACTAAATTTCGTTAAATATAACCAACTAAATACAGTTGACTAAATTTCGTTAAATATAACCAATTAAATACAGTTGACTAAATTTCGTTAAATATAACCAATTAAATACAGTTGACTAAATTTCGTTAAATATAACCAATTAAATACAGTTGACTAAATTTCGTTAAATATAACCAATTAAATACAGTTGACTAAATTTCGTTAAATATAACCAATTAAATACATTTGACTAAATTTCGTTAAATATAACCAACTAAATACAGTTGACTAAATTTCGTTAAATATAACCAATTAAATACATTTGACTAAATTTCGTTAAATATAACCAACTAAATACAGTTGACTAAATTTCGTTAAATATAACCAATTAAATACATTTGACTAAATTTCGTTAAATATAACCAATTAAATACAGTTGACTAAATTTCGTTAAATATAACCAACTAAATACAGTTGACTAAATTTCGTTAAATATAACCAATTAAATACATTTGACTAAATTTCGTTAAATATAACCAATTAAATACAGTTGACTAAATTTCGTTAAATATAACCAATTAAATACAGTTGACTAAATTTCGTTAAATATAACCAATTAAATACATTTGACTAAATTTCGTTAAATATAACCAACTAAATACAGTTGACTAAATTTCGTTAAATATAACCAATTAAATACATTTGACTAAATTTCGTTAAATATAACCAATTAAATACATTTGACTAAATTTCGTTAAATATAACCAATTAAATACATTTGACTAAATTTCGTTAAATATAACCAATTAAATACAGTTGACTAAATTTCGTTAAATATAACCAACTAAATACAGTTGACTAAATTTCGTTAAATATAACCAATTAAATACATTTGACTAAATTTCGTTAAATATAACCAATTAAATACAGTTGACTAAATTTCGTTAAATATAACCAATTAAATACAGTTGACTAAATTTCGTTAAATATAACCAATTAAATACATTTGACTAAATTTCGTTAAATATAACCAACTAAATACAGTTGACTAAATTTCGTTAAATATAACCAACTAAATACAGTTGACTAAATTTCGTTAAATATAACCAACTAAATACAGTTGACTAAATTTCGTTAAATATAACCAATTAAATACAGTTGACTAAATTTCGTTAAATATAACCAACTAAATACAGTTGACTAAATTTCGTTAAATATAACCAACTAAATACAGTTGACTAAATTTCGTTAAATATAACCAACTAAATACAGTTGACTAAATTTCGTTAAATATAACCAACTAAATACAGTTGACTAAATTTCGTTAAATATAACCAACTAAATACAGTTGACTAAATTTCGTTAAATATAACCAACTAAATACAGTTGACTAAATTTCGTTAAATATAACCAACTAAATACAGTTGACTAAATTTCGTTAAATATAACCAACTAAATACAGTTGACTAAATTTCGTTAAATATAACCAACTAAATACAGTTGACTAAATTTCGTTAAATATAACCAACTAAATACAGTTGACTAAATTTCGTTAAATATAACCAACTAAATACAGTTGACTAAATTTCGTTAAATATAACCAACTAAATACAGTTGACTAAATTTCGTTAAATATAACCAACTAAATACAGTTGACTAAATTTCGTTAAATATAACCAACTAAATACAGTTGACTAAATTTCGTTAAATATAACCAACTAAATACAGTTGACTAAATTTCGTTAAATATAACCAACTAAATACAGTTGACTAAATTTCGTTAAATATAACCAACTAAATACAGTTGACTAAATTTCGTTAAATATAACCAACTAAATACAGTTGACTAAATTTCGTTAAATATAACCAACTAAATACAGTTGACTAAATTTCGTTAAATATAACCAACTAAATACAGTTGACTAAATTTCGTTAAATATAACCAACTAAATACAGTTGACTAAATTTCGTTAAATATAACCAACTAAATACAGTTGACTAAATTTCGTTAAATATAACCAACTAAATACAGTTGACTAAATTTCGTTAAATATAACCAACTAAATACAGTTGACTAAATTTCGTTAAATATAACCAACTAAATACAGTTGACTAAATTTCGTTTATAACTTGAACATTCTAAAAATGGGCAAATGTGTATTATAGTTAATGAAAATAGGGATGAAAAACAAAACTAATATACAACAAATAACTGTTACCAAACGCAAGAAAATCTACTTTTCTCCCTACTTTTATATATTTTTTATTCTGAAACTTTATTTTAATGTTTCGTTCAAATTGTCTATCGTTAGAATCATATTCCAAGATGGATTTTCCGAAAATCACCGGCGTTTGATTGCTGGGGTTTTCGTCTTTTTTGAGTAAAAAAACAAAACAAAAAAAGAATAAAAAAAACAAATATACAATAAAACAAATAACTGTTACCAAACGTACTTTTCTACCTAATTGAAACGAAAAATACTAAAAAGGTCAGTAATCAAACTTAGATTTCCGGAAAAGCCTGTGCAGCCATCTTGGAATATGATTCTTACTATAAACGATTTGAACGAAACTTCATATTGAAATAAAGTTTCAGAAGACAAATATTATGCAGGTAGGTAGAAAAGCAAATTTTATTGCGTTTCGTAACAATTAGTTGTTATATATTTGTTTATTTGTTTTTTTTTTTCACTTTGTTAAATATAATACACTTTTGCCTAGAAATATTTAAAAAAAAAGAAAGTAATTTGGGGTTCAGAGCTGGGAGCAAGATTAGACAAGGGATCCTTATTCATTACCAGGCAATGTCGTTGACTGCTAGTTTTAATATCTTAATTGCATGATATTTCCATACGTCAACTGATTTATTTCCAAATCACGTGTTTCACTTTTCCTCATGAAGCGAATGAAAAACCCGTTCACCTTTTCACATCTTTTTCAGTCAGGTGTTGTATTTTAAGACTCCTCGCAAGGTGACAGCGATTCGTTAGTGACAGTTGATTGATTATAAAAAAAGGGAGATTTTTGTTTCGTGTCATCGTAAAGTGACATTCTGCGCTTTTAGCTGACCAAATCCATCATTCTTTGCAATTACCTTTTCTTTTTTTTTTCTTCCTTGTGTATTATATCCTTGAAAAGGGGGTTCAATATACAAAATCGGGTGCTTATATAGATGAAGGCACATATGGAAAACGCAATTCCAAATAAAAACTCTTACGTATCAGGCAAAAATAAGTATCCGCACCAAAAATTAGGAAAAATGATCGAGTAGAATTTTAATTAAAAATAAAATTCAGTTTCATGTTTCGGAATTTTTTAGATGAGGGTTGATAATTTGTAGAATTTGGTATATTCGGACTACTGTTCTCATCTTGGATGTTTTTATCACAACGTTTCGGCCGATCTAACCTCTGACCTTCTTCAGGTGTACCTTGTCGAACTCGGGAATCTGGACAGAATTTTGAATGGAACCCTTTATTAAATCCACATAGCATGCTCTCATTCCATCTGCTATGACTGGAAAGGACCCGTGGCGCAGTGGATACATTACTAAGTAAAATTCAGTTCTAAGTGACAATCATCTGAAGGTTGAAGGTTCAATCCTCAGTGCGGGCGATACAAAGAATTGCGGATTACTGAAGACTTCTTCCCATGGCAGATGGAACGAGAGCATGCTACCCCCGTAGATTTAATAAAGGGTTTCGTTCGAAATTCCGTCCAGATTCCCTGAGTTCGACAAAGTACACCTGAAGAAGGTCGGAGGTTACATTGGTCGAAACGTTGTGATAAAAACACCCAAGAATATACCAGATTCTACAACCATCAGTTTCATTGTATTATGCCGACTGCCATTGATTTATTACTTGTTAATATGACCAACTGAGTTATCTCCCCTTGTTTTTCGCTCGAATCAATGACGGAACCTTAAAAAACGATATAACTGATTTTTATTTTTAATTAAAATTCTATTCGATAATTTTTTGTGTAGATACCTATTTCTGCCTGATACGTAAGTATGTCAAAGTTTTCCGGTTAATTTATTTGGAACTGCGATTTTCATGTGCCCTCATCTATATAAGCATCCAAAATTGTTCCCAGGTTGAAGGGATAACCAATTCAATAATGAAAGTTTTATTGCAATAAGAGAGTACAATGAATGGAGACAGATTAAGATATTAGTAATAGCAGTGAATGCAGTGTTCACTATATATAGATCTCTGTATTAGTAAGTCCACAAAAAAGGGATGTAGGATATTCTATTATATTTTACTGCATGTCAATCCCAAAGTCTGCACTACTAACCATAGAACCAGTCCCTTCCTATAAACATACACATACTAGGTGTGTCTAAAAAGTAACGGGATTGACACCACAAGCAATTAATTCCAAACAAAAACAAAAGAAAACCCTACAAATCAAATGCACTTTCTCATCCTTCAGTCATGCTTCTATGTATTACATAGTCCTTTAATTACTCATACCTTTTCTTCTTCGTCGTGGAGGGCGGTGTCGTCTCGATGTCGTCCAACGGTTGAGTTCTCTCCTCGTTTCGGGACTGCTGTAGAACATCGCCGCCATCATCGTCACACGCCGCGCGTCCAGTATCATCATCGTTGTATTGGGCTGTAACAAAGATTCTCATACACAGCGAAAAACAAGGCAGACTCTCTCTTCTAAATGTGATTACTTTTATTTAAGCGTCAACTTTCTGTTGTTCTTAGAGATGTTTTACTAACGAAGAGAGGGATCAATTCACTACTTTTATCGTAGTTAATTCCTAAGTATCTATGGTCCATTAAGTCCATAGCCATCCGAGGAGGGGGGAGGAAAGAAGAAATTTTATTACGCCTGTATTCTTTTAGGGAAATAAATACCCCTGTTCATTTGCGGATTACATGAAGAAATACGTCCGTTCAACTTGCTTCCAAAAACCAGACTGCCAAAACTCTGTTTCCCCACAAAAGAGCCCGTGACGTCACAGAACCCCTATCCGAAGGTGCACCTTGACCTGAGGTCTCGTCAGCGTGGTGGCCCTGTCAACGCTTGTGAGCTCCGACTGTGAGAACAGCCCTATTTTGAACTTGGTTGTACGGGTTCACCCGCACTAAATCGTGCAAACCAAACCAAACGATCCCCCACACATACGTCCGCTTCAACATGCGTCCGGCCTCACAGGCCCATTATCCAACATATGCACTGCTAGGATTTTTTCTAGGATGCCCCCTCAGCTCTATCTTTATGGTCCTATTCGTGGACTACTCACCTTCAAAACGGGACCCACTTAATGATCCCCTGGAATGGACCATTTCGGTGGCTCTTTATCTGTCGGGCTGAGATATTTGTCCTCAGAAGATGAGATGGGCCGTTTATGGTCTTTCTTCTGTCGGGCTAAGATATGGTTCTGGGTAGTCCTAGGAGGTCCACCCTCCCAGGCCTTGCCTCCCCTTTTTGAGGGGGGGTTAGTTTATTGCTAACTACCTGAGGTGTCCCGACCGGTGAATGTCAGGAAATTTTTGAAAGGCCAGAGTTCTGCTTCTTTAGGGGCGCTGGATTGACTCTCCCAACTTACCTTGTATCACATCTTCCTACGGTAGGTAAGGAGTAAATCACGCCATTGGTTGAAGTTATGGACCCAGAATCTTGACATGTACTTCTGTAACATACTTTTCTTAATACACTTTTGTTAATTATACCATTGCGTTTCTCTTGCTTATTACTGGCCCTTCAAGGCCATAAGTTTTAAGGGAAGGAGGATTACTCCCTCGCCCTGTTTTTAATTAAAGGGCTTTAGAATATGAAGCAAAAAAAAAAAAATAATGATTGAAAGATATATGCTGACATTGCCTTGAAAATTTCTATAAATAAATGTAGTTCTGGTCTCATCTAAGTTCCGCTTACCATTTTGGTATTTCAAACCTCTTCTCCTTCCTGACCACTCGCTCTGCTGCCATTCACCATTCAAAACTTTTATCCTAAAAAAAGATTCCTTGTTGACAACTTGTTGTATTCATCTTGTTCACATCATAGGAAACTTACATCTTGAAAACTAATCAGATATTCAAGATTAGAAAGACTTCATTCAGCTTGATTTTTTAAAATATATATATATATATATATATATATATATATATATTATATTAGGGGGGTATATTTATATAGCTTTTTTTTAGGGGGAGGTGGATGTATATTTATATAACTTCTACGTTTGAAAAAGAAATGATCTTTCCCTATTCTCTCTTGAATCATCATATTCGGTTTTATATCCGTTTCACATGATGGTATGTGTTTGACTGCTTTTAAAAATTGACTTTCAAACTAATCTATCTCTGGGCAGGTCTTTATTTATTTATATATATATATATATAATATATATATTATATCTCTCTCTATTCTTATCACTTTTAAGTTTTCATTGGCCTTCTCTTCCAACTTACCATGCTACCTCAACTGTTCTATATCTACTAACCCCAAAACTCTCACCCATTCTTTAAACATGGCCATACCATTGAAGTCTTCTGTTCTGCCCACATTTCCCTATAGTGTCCCTATTTAATCTTCCTCTGAGGTCATCAGATCTAAGTGAGTCTTTAAGACTCATATTACACATCCACCGTATTATTCTCATATCATTTATCTCCATGCAACACATATCCTCAACCCTCACTGGCCAGATTACACTTCCATATTTAAATCACACTGCGTAGAGGTGCGTGATAGACTTTTCTCTTGGTCAACAGTGATAACACTATGCTGGTTAGTAATAGCAGAATTTCCCTGAACTTACTCCATCTACTCCTAAATCTTGCACTCCCACTAGCTGTGCTCCAATGGTATCACTAGTGTAATAAAACTTCTGAACAACCTCAATAATCTCGCCATCCAAATATACTTTCTCCACATCTGAGTTCTCATCCATCTCCATTGGTTTACATTTCTAACACAAACTGGTTATCTTCTATTAATGTACCTGTAATTTCACTGCACTCCTTGTCTACCCAGTTCTTACAAGTACCTCAAAACTGAGCTGCTCCCAACTCCATTTCCATAAACTGAGCAGGAGAATTTTCCTCTCTGAGGGCTTTCCAACACTACAATCACTGATCATCACTTTAGTCTTGGTAACATTCATTCTCAAACCTTAACATGCCATAGCATTCCTTAACATGCCATAGCATTCCTTAACATGCCGACCTTCCATTGTTCAACAGACAAGCTCTGATTTTTTTTTTGTTTGAAGGATTCATTGGATTTTTCTAAATCTTTCTATTCAAAGTTTCTCATTCTTCAACATTATTGATGCTTTGATATCTAAGGAATGTTGATGTTAAAAGATACATATTTGATTTATAATAATTTACTTTGAAGTCATCTCGATTAAGGCATTGATAATTGATCAGGTTTGTGATATTTTATGCTAGCTGTCCCTGCCTGGCATTGCCCGTGATATTTTATGCTAGCTGTCCCTGCCTGGCATTGCCCGTGATATTTTATGCTAGCTGTCCCTGCCTGGCATTGCCCGTGATATTTTATGCTAGCTGTCCCTGCCTGGCATTGCCCGTGATATTTTATGCTAGCTGTCCCTGCCTGGCATTGCCCATGATATTTTATGTTAGCTGTCCCTGCCTGGCATTGCCCGGGATATTTTATGCTAGCTGTCCCTGCCTGACATTGCCCGTGATATTTTATGCTAGCTGTCCCTGCCTGGCATTGCCCGTGATTATTTTTACTTTGATTAAAAATCAGTTTTGAGTAAGGGTCTTCCAAAGGTTGATGGTTCAATCCTAACTACAGATGATGTTAACTAAGAAACCCCTGCTAATTAATTAGTATTTCTGGCTAAGAGAACAAGAATAATCTGCCCTTGTGAACACAATAGAAGTTTGGTTCAGGGTTCTGTGTGGGTTCTTAAATTAAAAAACAAATGTACCTGAAGAAGGTCAGAGGTTACATCGGCCAAAACGTTGTGGAAAAATAACAATCAAGATGAGAATAGTAAACAGTAATCCAAATGTTTTTCTTTTCAATGAAATGAAATGAAATGGCCCTTAGGGTGTTAAATATTTTGATACTTTCAACTGGTAAACCAATTCCTTTTCCAGCCCTGCTGGTCCAATTGTTACTTCACTTCTCCAAATCCAACATGGCTACCAGACTCTTATAGATTCTAGCCCTGGTGGACATTCTTTAAACCAAGGGCAGTAACCCATATGACATTAACAAGGGTTGATGTGCCATTAAGCAATATCTTAGCTACATCTCGTAATAGTCCAAATAATTCAAATTTCATGTAGCACATGTTGCATTTAATAAAAATATTTTATGCGAGTAGGTGAGTGGCCTAATGGATAGTGCCCTGGACAATGAAATCAGTTGTGATGAATTCAAATATTTATTTTTATTTTTTATTTTTTATTTTATTTTTATTTTTTTTAATGAAAATTGCTCCAGATAAAGCATGAATCCACTTGTGTAAGGAGCTAGAAGAAAATAAATAAATAAAAAATACTACTTCAAGTTCAAAAACTAGCAATTCTTCCACCTTTTGTCAGAAACATCGCTCATGGAATGTGAGGACTAAAGGACAAAATAAGGGAAGTGAGAGTTGCGAGGCTGCCGAAAGTACACCCAATGTCGACTTTCTACTTTATCTGATCTATTGTGATCATTGGGAAGGTATGAACTCACAAGTTAACCCTAGTTAAAATGAAACCGAAACACACAACATTATACATAACATGGTCTTTGCTCGCTCTCCATCTTAAGCGTATTTGTATGAATCGGCTTGGTTCTGTTGTTGTTGGCAGTGGTTTCCTAGATTCTTTCTAGAAAGAATCAGATACTTACAGGAGGGACAACGTGAAGGTCGCCAACATCCCTAACTGAATGTGGTGCTATGCACCAAACTGGATTCGAATTTGGCACACATAGGTCGTCAGTCCATATCATTAACCACAGTCACACCCTTTGTATTTGGATGATACCGATATTCTCCATTTTGTCCGACACTACTGACCTACTGATTCTCTCTAACCTTTTTCGGTTAACTAAGAGCAAAATAGCAACAAGTGTCCAATTAGTTAAATACAATGAATTATTGTATTAATTAAATCGCCCAACAGTGTTTAATTGGCATTAAACAAGCAAGCTAAATTTTGATGGTAGCATACATGAAATGTTTTCTGAAATAGACGTTGCTTAGCTCGGAACTACATCACAAGGGGCCTATTAATACTTATATTTCAATTTTTATCTTTTACCAAATTTTGTTTGACATGTAAGGAGTCCGTCCGGAAAGAAGGCACGAACTTGAGATTAAGTGAAACAAAGTATATCGAAGAAAATATAAATACAGCATATAAAGAGTGGTTGAATGTCTGACTGTCAGTATTAGACTCGGGTAGTTCCAGGTATTTACTTCTTTCCCCGGAAGGTAGTGAGATCAAGCCAGTGCCCCTAAAGAAGGAGCACTTTGGCCTCCAAAAGAATTGCCTGGGCAGCCCCGTCACCATTCCCCAGTCAGGGCGCCTCAGGCAGTAAGCAATAAACTTACTCACCCTCAAAAAGGGGAGGCAAGGCCTGGGAGGGTCGGTCTCCTAGGACTATCCAGGACTAATGCCTCATCCCAACAGATAAAAGGCCACCGAAATGGCCCAATTCCCATCGGGCTGGTGTGGATCCAACACCGAGAGGCATGTGCTACCGGTATTTATAGTAAAACAGAAGAGTTCGTGTCGTAGGTACCATAACAATACTCAAACTGCTGTATTTCTGTTGACTTTCATGCAACGTTTATTTATAAAAATTAATTTACTTGAATTGTTCAGTTCAAGTTATTAACATCATCTCTTCTCTTCTCGTCAGTCACCGTGCGCGTGTGTTGCCATCCGGTCAGACTGAGGACAATTTCGTAGCATAAGGGTAGAGAGAGATATTTTTAAAGCGCATGGCTTAATTATTGAGTGAGCCCATCTTAAAAACGCGTCCGGAAAGAAAACACTAACTCGGGATTAAGTGAAACAAAGTATATTGAAGAAAGTATAAAAACAGCATATAAAGAGTGGCTGAACGTCTGTCAGTATTAGACTGAGTGAGTTCCAACACCGAGAGGCATGTGCTCCCGGTATTTATAGTGAAGCGGAATAGTTCATGTAGTCCATAAGGTAGGTACCATAACATTTATGATGGCTGATATTTCATAAATGATTTATCATTCTCATGTAGGATCCACTTTGCTGTCGAGGTCGTCTCTCCAACGGGTTTTTGGCCTTCCTTGGTCTTTTCCATTGCCTCGGGGGTTCATTTTGTCGCTCTAAGTGTCCACCTGTTGGCCGTGTATCTCGAAAGGTGACCTGTCCATCTGTTTAGCTGTTCGTATGGTTGTGATGTCGTTTACTTCAGTTTGCTGTCTTTCTTTTTCTTTCTCGTAGACTGATGCCGAGCATAATGCATTCCATCTTGCATTGTGTCACTCTTAGCCTTTCTTCTTTTGCTGCATTATTAAGTGTCTATGTTTCGCTGCCATATGGCATAACAGGCATGATGTATTCATTTAACATTTTCTGTTGAATGTTCATAGTGGGCGTACATATGATTCATACCAAGTGCATTAAATAATTCAAGAGAAATGAATCATTTCGGTTTAGTCAGTTGATCAGTTCAAGGGTCAACGATATGCACGAAAATATGAGATTTTGGGTCAGCAATATATCTATTCATATAAAGTTACATATGTTTATATATTACTATGTATAGGATTCACTCCTAAACTGATTAACCAATCCTTATGGATTTCGGAATGAAGCTGTTAGGCATAAGGGGTCTTAATGTGGGTTATATTTAGTTTAATTTTGTTTTATGTAAAGGTGAAGAGCAGGTGGAAGCCCTTTGTGAAAATTCAGATACCTCCAATGTTTGAAGTTTCAACAATAGGTATTAGACATCAATTAAATATTCCCAAATTTCAGGGGGGGGGGAAGTAGGGTTAGGGCAGTATTTCAAAGTTTGTTCTTTTTTTTGGGGGGGGGAAGGGGCACATGGGCACAACTTCCCATTTGAAAATTTAAATATTTCAGATTTGCATCGAATTTGATGTCTAAGCATTAGACACTAATTGCGCAAGATTCTCTACATTTAAATTTCTTTAGACTCCTTAAGCTTAAGCCATAAATTTTTAACATTTCCTAGAATCAAAATCATGCAATGGATTTTGATAAAAAATTGGAATAAGGATTCTAGACATGAGTTAGTATAAGTGGTGGAAAACTGTTCTGTTCAGGGGAAAAAGAAGGAAATAAGAAAAAGGCTTTGATTCGAATAATTGCGGTTGGTGAACAATAGTTAGCTTTAGAGTTTCTTTTCATCGATTGAATATGAACACTTGTAAACAAAAGCGAAAAACGTAGCATGCACATAATACAACATGAACCTTTATCTGCAAAAAAATATTTTTATACACTGATGAAGCCTCCTCATGAATATCAGTGATATTTTTTATATAATGAAAATGTTCTTTAAATGGGCAAAAACAGTTGTAAGTAAATAAGAATTTTTGAAGGAAATATTGAATGTTTCTCTAAATAAGTCAGGTTTTACATAATGTCATATATATATATATATGCGTGTGTATCTAACTTTTTCTTTTATCTGAAGGTATTTAATGACTCTATCGGTCAACATGCAGTAAAAAAAGACTTATATTTGTAAGTGAACAATGCAATAGGTAGTTACAAGTTGGGTAACTTGCTTGTAATGTATACGGGGAACGGCCCAACTGTAGTATTATTACAGTCGTACTCCTTGAAGCAAGCATCGTCGTTATTGATATGCTACTCGAAATAATTCATTGTATAAGGACTGGGTGTCAGTAATTTCTCTAAAACAGATTTTAGAATGCATTTTTGAAGAAATAATTGCTTTTTTGAAGAAATAATTCATTGTATAAGGAGTGGGTGGCAGTAATTTCTCTACAACAGATTTTAGAATGCATTTTTGAAGAAATAATTGCTTTTTTTGAAGAAATAATTCATTGTATAAGGAGTGGGTGTCAGTAATTTCTCTAAAACAGATTTTAGAATGCATTTTTGAAGAAATAATTGCTTTTTTGAAGAAATAATTCATTGTATAAGGAGTGGGTGTCAGTAATTTCTCTAAAACAGATTTTAGAATGCATTTTTGAAGAAATAATTGCTTTTTTTGAAGAAATAATTCATTGTATAAGGAGTGGGTGTCAGTAATTTCTCTAAAACAGATTTTAGAATGCATTTTTGAAGAAATAATTGCTTTTTTGAAGAAATAATTCATTGTATAAGGAGTGGGTGTCAGTAATTTCTCTAAAACAGATTTTAGAATGCATTTTTGAAGAAATAATTGCTTTTTTAAAGAAATAATTCATTGTATAAGGAGTGGGTGTCAGTAATTTCTCTAAAACAGATTTTAGAATGCATTTTTGAAGAAATAATTGCTTTTTTAAAGAAATAATTCATTGTATAAGGAGTGGGTGTCAGTAATTTCTCTAAAACAGATTTTAGAATGCATTTTTGAAGAAATAATTGTTTTTTTTTTGAAGAAATAATTCATTGTATAAGGAGTGGGTGTCAGTAATTTCTCTAAAACAGATTTTAGAATGCATTTTTGAAGAAATAATTGCTTTTTTGAAGAAATAATTCATTGTATAAGGAGTGGGTGTCAGTAATTTCTCTAAAACAGATTTTAGAATGCATTTTTGAAGAAATAATTGCTTTTTTAAAGAAATAATTCATTGTATAAGGAGTGGGTGTCAGTAATTTCTCTAAAACAGATTTTAGAATGCATTTTTGAAGAAATAATTGCTTTTTTAAAGAAATAATTCATTGTATAAGGAGTGGGTGTCAGTAATTTCTCTAAAACAGATTTTAGAATGCATTTTTGAAGAAATAATTGCTTTTTTAAAGAAATAATTCATTGTATAAGGAGTGGGTGTCCGTAATTTCTCTAAAACAGATTTTAGAATGGATTTTTGAAGAAATAATTGCTTTTTTAAAGAAATAATTCATTGTATAAGGAGTGGGTGTCAGTAATTTCTCTAAAACAGATTTTAGAATGCATTTTTGAAGAAATAATTGTTTTTTTTTTGAAGAAATAATTCATTGTATAAGGAGTGGGTGTCAGTAATTTCTCTACAACAGATTTTAGAATGCATTTTTGAAGAAATAATTGCTTTTTTTGAAGAAATAATTCATTGTATAAGGAGTGGGTGTCAGTAATTTCTCTAAAACAGATTTTAGAATGCATTTTTGAAGAAATAATTGCTTTTTTGAAGAAATAATTCATTGTATAAGGAGTGGGTGTCAGTAATTTCTCTAAAACAGATTTTAGAATGCATTTTTGAAGAAATAATTGCTTTTTTAAAGAAATAATTCATTGTATAAGGAGTGGGTGTCAGTAATTTCTCTAAAACAGATTTTAGAATGCATTTTTGAAGAAATAATTGCTTTTTTAAAGAAATAATTCATTGTATAAGGAGTGGGTGTCCGTAATTTCTCTAAAACAGATTTTAGAATGGATTTTTGAAGAAATAATTGCTTTTTTAAAGAAATAATTCATTGTATAAGGAGTGGGTGTCAGTAATTTCTCTAAAACAGATTTTAGAATGCATTTTTGAAGAAATAATTGTTTTTTTTTTGAAGAAATAATTCATTGTATAAGGAGTGGGTGTCAGTAATTTCTCTACAACAGATTTTAGAATGCATTTTTGAAGAAATAATTGCTTTTTTTGAAGAAATAATTCATTGTATAAGGAGTGGGTGTCAGTAATTTCTCTAAAACAGATTTTAGAATGCATTTTTGAAGAAATAATTGCTTTTTTGAAGAAATAATTCATTGTATAAGGAGTGGGTGTCAGTAATTTCTCTAAAACAGATTTTAGAATGCATTTTTGAAGAAATAATTGCTTTTTTTGAAGAAATAATTCATTGTATAAGGAGTGGGTGTCAGTAATTTCTCTAAAACAGATTTTAGAATGCATTTTTGAAGAAATAATTGTTTTTTTTTTGAAGAAATAATTCATTGTATAAGGAGTGGGTGTCAGTAATTTCTCTAAAACAGATTTTAGAATGCATTTTTGAAGAAATAATTGTTTTTTTTTTGAAGAAATAATTCATTGTATAAGGAGTGGGTGTCAGTAATTTCTCTACAACAGATTTTAGAATGCATTTTTGAAGAAATAATTGTTTTTTTTTTGAAGAAATAATTCATTGTATAAGGAGTGGGTGTCAGTAATTTCTCTAAAACAGATTTTAGAATGCATTTTTGAAGAAATAATTGCTTTTTTTGAAGAAATAATTCATTGTATAAGGAGTGGGTGTCAGTAATTTCTCTAAAACAGATTTTAGAATGCATTTTTGAAGAAATAATTGTTTTTTTTTTGAAGAAATAATTCATTGTATAAGGAGTGGGTGTCAGTAATTTCTCTACAACAGATTTTAGAATGCATTTTTGAAGAAATAATTGCTTTTTTAAAGAAATAATTCATTGTATAAGGAGTGGGTGTCCGTAATTTCTCTAAAACAGATTTTAGAATGCATTTTTGAAGAAATAATTGCTTTTTTGAAGAAATAATTCATTGTATAAGGAGTGGGTGTCAGTAATTTCTCTAAAACAGAAAAAAATGAATTCTAAAATCTTTCTCCAAATGTTTGATCGGTAGTAAATCCTTCCCAAAGAAAACAAAGGTTTTTCGATTGGTGACCCAGTTGATGACCTTACACCTCGGAATTTTGTTGGACACCTGCATATTTACACCTGCATATTTACACCTGCATATTTACGCAGCCTCTGGCCATCACAATGAAGTGACGAAGTGTGCAGTGTAAAAAAAAAAAAAAAAATGATTAGACTACTTGCTGCTAGACGGGTGTCAGAGTGACATTTTATTATGAAAACGGGTCAAAAACAGATCATATATTTGTTTCTGTTCAATCAAGACTTGCCATATTGGCATTCGAAGACTAGAACTGTGAACAGGTGTTCGTTATGTGAAAAACCCAAGTTTGTCTAGAACTCAGAAACCAACCTAACACGGCTTTATAAACATAAATTGTATTTATACTTATATATGCTTTCGTATATCCAATCTGTTGCTAAAGTTGCTGAAAAAGTGGTTGGATTATTCTACCGCTCCAAAATGTACCTGACCCCTGATGTGACCTCTACGTATAGGAGAGGTGCCGATCAGAGGACTCTTTCTTGTCTTGACGGAGTTAAAAAAAAAAAAAATCAAAGTCGCAATCTAATGGGGTAGGATCTTTTCTGTTCTCTATCGCCCGTTTCTCACAGAAGAGACGTTGCTAGTCTTTCGTTACTCTATCGTTGTTTTCATGGAAGGTGCTCGACTGAGCTCCAATCTCTGGGTTTTCCTTGTAAGACACTCGTAACAAGAACTCGTCTTGTTACCACAACTGCAAAAAAAATATTTTGTTCTGTGTGCCTAACATCGAATAGGAAGTTTCTATAAAGAAACTTTTCTTGGAAATTCCATTTGTGGTACAATATTATGGGATTGCTTCCCTGCGGGCGACAACATGGTCATCTTCAATTTTAATGTCAATAAATACTTGTTATAAACCGTCTTCATAAGTAATGAAATTTCGGTGCTTCTCTAGATTAGGCCCGAGCTAACTTTGACCCCCGTCGTTAGGTTTAGAGTCAGGGTTGGGGTCAAAGCTAGCTCTGGTTCTAATCTGAAGTACCCAAATTTCATTTATTCCATTCATAATTTTGAATCCTTTCATAAAATGTGTTCATCATTTGACTGACAATCTACCCATTTCATTAATCCTTAGTCTTGAGTGGCTTTTAGCCTTGATGACTCATTAGTAATTTTTTTAAATTCGTCACCAGACTTATTTAAGTTAAGCTCGGGTAAATAGGTTGGTTTGTGTATCACACTGATGTCCTGCTCTTATATCCGTCTTCTGAAGATTTTTCTTGCATACCTTCACTCTTTATTGTATAGACCTGGCACACCGGTGCCTAACATGATTTGGGATGTTCTCTACTGATCCATTGTTTATTTGAAAAGCAGCTGTCTGTTCCTTAACACCGAGGTCATTTTTCTTTTTCCGTTTTTTTTAACGTAGGTATGCCTGCTTGTCTGGCTGAATATCCATATGTTCAAGAATGTCAACGTGACCTCTCTAACCGGAATGTGATTGGAATATCTGAGTTGTTCTTAATCTTTAAGGCGCAAGAGTTTTAGGGTGAACATTCTGCTCGACTGTTTTTATTCCCTGTTTATGTACAAGATAGCAGGAGTAAAGTGCATACAGTTGCAATTCGACTCGACTTAACCGCGGATTTATCTTGTACAATTCCTGTTCAAATTTACAAATAGTCAGACCCCAAACCAATTTCTTCTAAACATTTTTTTTTTGTATATATAATTATTATAAAAATATATTTATGGCAAGTAAGCTACACAGAAACGTTTCATTCCTAGAGGATGTTTGGTTGTTTTGTTGTACGGCATATCAACCCTTTTCGGGTGACTTAATGCCAGATACAATCATTTTGGTAAGTTTTTATTTTTTCCAAGTTCTTTATATCTTCAAATATTTATTCATGGTGTTTGATTTGGTTGTTTTATAGAGGAAAGTTGTTTTGGGGTTTTGGAAAGGGAAAAAACTATAACATCAATGTTTGGTGCATTTTTGCTCAGGAAGCCAACATCTTCAGATCGCCTGATCTAGTAGCACCAAATATTCCTGGTGGGGAATCATCAGGCTAATTACAACGATGTATGGTTTATGGTTGCCTTTATGTCTGAATTAGTGCTTACTATAGCTACTAACCAATCGGATTCGTTAGTTTTATTACCCCCACCGAGCTACTTATTTCCATCAGCCAATGGGTGTTAATCTCTTTGTTTGAGATGGGTTTTGGCATTCCCCACTTTTAAATAAATATTTCGTTTTTATTAGCGTGTCACCACCTGCCAAGGCTAAAAGCCACTCGAGAAAAGGTGTTAATGAGATGGATAGATTGTCAGTTGGAATAATGATGAACAATATTATGAGAGGGTTGAGAATGATGAATGGATCGAATAAAATTTGATTACTTATGACGACAGTTCATGACAAGTATTTGTTATTGGATTTGTAGCGATTCTCAAACATTTAGAACAACTTTCAAACATAACTCTATCCCAAAACTGAGCAATATTTTAGCATGCGTTTTGTTATTAAAATTTATAAGAATAATAGCCTTAGGGAAACAAACGTTGAATAATTCAGATTTAGTATAATAGATATCTCCATTTCCTTTGTTGTTGTTCATTTAGAATCAAACGGACTGTTCGAAATAATTCAGAAATAAAAATTGGATATTTACTTATATTTGCGTCTTGAATGGCTGAGCTTCCGTGTCCTGCCCACTTGACCCCCTTTGCGTTTTTCATCCATGGTGTTTTAACATCAAATCTATGAGTGGGGATCATACCTCTCCAGATAATCTATTGGTGTTCGGGCTTCCTTTTCAGACAGTCGATGTCATCGATTCCTTCCTGTCCCGCCTCTAGAACGCCGGATTCTTTGTGGTGCGCTCACAACAAAGACCGACTTGGCTTGTTTAGTATCTCTTTTAGAACCTTCCCATTTTATTTTTGTCAGTTTTCTATCCTCATCCTCTGCCCTCAGCTTCTTTAAACTTTCACATCTGTTTTGCCTTGTGTCAACGTCTTCCACTCATTCTTTTCTTCTATTCAGTTTTCTGCCTTTTTCTTCTTCTTCGGCATTTTTCTCTGACCTATTTTATTGCCTTTCCTTTTGTTTTTTTTGTTTAGTTTTTTTTTTTTTTTTTTTTTGCTTTTTACAAACCACTCTCTACTTTAGGCATGTATTTCGCTTCTTTTTCTCTTCATTTCCTTTCTCTTTATTTCTTTCTTTCTCTTTATTTCTTTTCTCTTTATTTCTTTCTCTTTATTTCTTTCTCTCTCTCTCTATATATATATATCTTTCTCTCTCTCTCTATCTATCTATCTATCTTATATATATATATATATATATATATATATAGTAAAAGTTGTCATTGCTGACCAAGGACAATTAATCAATTTCCTGTCGAGGAAGCAACGTAGATAAAAAAAACAAAACGTTTGAATGCCAAGAAAGTCCTTGTTGGAATTTGTTCTGTTGTCAGTTTCACGTGATAGATTTTTTTTCTTCTTCCTGGAATGCTGATTTTGGTACACAAGTGGGTGAGACTTCCCTTTGGTCAACTATTTAATTTATTGCTATTTTCCCAAATATTTTGTCTCTTCGATAAATCTTTTGCAGTAACTCTTCAGCAGTTTTCTAAAAAGATTTACTCATCCATGTTTTCTTTTTTCCGCTCTCCCTTCCATCTCTTTCGCACACGCACACTTTAACTAGACCCACAACAAAATTTTATGGTTTCTTTCCGTAAACTTGGGGACAAAAGTTGCTTCAGTCTTTTGCATAATCCTGTCAAAAACTCATCTTTATGGAAACCACCCGCATCTCTGCCTCTTCTCATTGTCTGCTCTTTTACTTTTTTTGTTTGTTTCCTTTACACATGCTGAGAGCAAAGTAACCCAACTCTTGCTTGGCCATTTGTAATGTCTCATCTTACCAACTCTATTTAACTTACCGTTTGAGCAAGGCGGAGACATTTTGTTATTCGTCATAATAGTTGCTGCTCGCAAAACCATTCAGCAGTAACAAGCTCCATGGAACGTTTCTGTAAAATTGCTGTTTCCCAACCAAAATGGCGGACAATAAATCGTCTGCAGTTTTCTATTTTTATTTATTTTTTATTTTTTCGACATCACAAATGAGTAAGTAAACCATATAAATTGTTATGGACGAATTTCCCAACTGATTTTCCTTCAAAATAATTTACGGTAAATTTTAAATTAGCCCAAAACAATTTATTTGGGTTTACTTACTCATTTGTGAGGGCAGAAAACTGCAGATAATTTGTCTGCCCTTTTTAGTTGGGAAACGACAATTTAACAAACGTTTCTATATTTTTCAGCTGATATTTTTTTGTCTTTTAGATATATTGCAGTCTCGTCTCTATAGGACGGACTCTCCTTTCGTTGCTTTCGACATAAATGGTTCTTATCAGATTTCTCTAGTCGACTCTATTCCACATATGGAGATGACTTCATATCTTTTCAAAGAGTTCCTATTTACTTGCGAGGGCAGTTAGACACAAGGTCGGTCTTTAATGTGGGGAAAATCCAGCTCCCCAATAAGACGCACTCAGGATTGGAACAAAAATAAAACAATTGCCAGGGACGTCTCCTCTGACCAAATACAGCAAGATGCTACATTCTGATCTTAGCCAAAAGGCCAAGTAATTTACCTCCAGGAGGTTAGACACAAGGTCAGGTGTGGTTCGCCAGTTCACTAGAATGAGCGCGCTCCAGCGGCCTAAAAAAAAGTACCCGAGCAGCCCCGTCGGCATTCCCCGGTAGGGGGGGGGGGGCGCCTCATGCGATTAGCATTAAATTAATCCCTTCTCAAAGAGAAGGTAAAGCCTGGGAGGGTGGACCTCCCAGAAATGTACAGGACAGTAGCTCTACAGAGTTTAGCCTCCATTTGGAACAGATACTACACTCTGATCTTAGCCCAAAGGCCAAGGCTCGTTCTGAGTTAAATTAAGAATCGCGTTAAACTTACTTATTCCATACAATACGGGCTACTCTCAGAATTGTTTCGAGCAACAAACAATTTGAAACTGGCATTCTCATTTTTTTTTTTTTCGATCTCAACACTGGGCCCTGACTTTAGAGCCAGTCAAGAATAAGGGAGACCATTCTTGTAAACTCTACACAAAGTATTTAAAAAATGGTTCATTGTTTTTCATATAAAAATTTGCAAATTTACTTTAGTTTCATAATGAAAAAGTTAAAATGAATAAATAAAACTTAGATAAACCCTAACCTCTGCCGCCAATATACGCCGCATCTTTGTTGTGCAAGAAAATATCATTTATCTAAAGTTTCTAACAACTTTAATTCAAATAGATGACTTTTATTTTGTGTTAGGTAATTATTTTAATTCTAATAAAAACTAAAAAAGTTTATTGATTAAAAACAAAAACAATTTTGAATCGTTTTGATTATAAATTTAGTGTGTGTGTGATAGATGTGTAGACGTACATCCATACTCTTTAAACTGCAGCCGCATCAACTGGGACCCTAATTTTGATAATAATTGACCTGCCCTCAAATAAAAGTTGAACTTTGACATTAACGCGAAATTCCTGTATAATGAAGCAGACGAGATCTTTGAACCAAAATGGCGAAACCAGTTTTGTTGACAAAAGAATTCGTTAAACTGAAGGGAAATATTTTCAAAAACAATGATTTCAAGCAAATAAAATGACGTTTGGAGATTTGGACTTCTTATTGAGTCCGAAAACGAAATTAGATTTTCTTTTTTATTAGTTAAAAAGCTTATAAATTAAATTGATTGAAAGATTAATCTAATTAAAAAGAAACAATTGAATAAAATTTGATAATAAAATAACCAACAAAGAATATGGCTGTCTTTTTTGTTGTTGTTTTTTTAGTTTATCTTACGAAATCTTAAAAACTAGCAGGGATACACGGCGTTTTCCGGGAACATGGATGACAACATAGCTGAAAAAAAAGTGTAATATCTTTTAAAAACGTTTTTTACATGCATCTATCACATTACTTTTGGAGCACACCTCTCTCTTCGCTCTCTTTTTGGTAACTGGTTCAATATAATCATCAGCAGCTGACTGACTGACTGACCTAGTTTGGTAGTTTGTAGAACAACTACCAGCAAGAATATGTCATTTCCCCCCTCCCCGCCTCCATGTACTAATTTGGTCTCTGATGATCTCTAACAAATGAATATGTATTTTTTAATATTTTACCATAACCTGTTCGGGGTCATACAGAATCCAATGATGTAAATAGTGAGTTTCTAAATTTTCACTGGACGCTCATATGTAGAAATACAACTTTCCTTTATATAATAGATTAGCAGGATTACCCCGCGTTGCCCGGGACCACTAAAAACAAAATAGAAAAGGTTAAAAAGTGTAACATTTTCTATTAAGCATTCTATCTCTCTACCTCTCTCCCCTCCCCCGTTTCTCTCTTCTGTCTTTACACCCCCCTATTTCTCATCCGCCCATATATAGTGAAAAAAAAAAACTGAAGGGGCCTCCAGAGCACTACTAAACCCACTCTTTCCGACTTTCTTGCCACCCCTTCCTTCCGTTCAAGAGAAATAGTCCGAAGAGAACGTTAGGAAACGATAAATAAAATCCAGAGTTAGCATCGAATAATTTTGAAATGAGTCGGCATTTATTTTCCAAATTAGTACATAATAATATTGAAAAAGACGAAACTTGGTCCAGTT
>OY744541.1:85235546-85293046 GCA_963556195.1 Sepiola atlantica
ATTTATCATTTTTTTTCTCTTAAACTTTGCTTAAATTTTGGCTTTTTTCCAATTATTTCACGAAAATATTTGATAGTAATTATTAAAGAAAACGCTATAATTGTTATTTTTACATAAAAATTATATTTTAATTAAAATAATCATTTTTTTGTTTCAAGAATTTTGAGATGAGGATTGATAATTGAAATTATTTTGATTATTCAGACTACTGTTCTCATCTTAGATGTTAATTTCACGTTTCAGCCGATGTAACCTCCGACCTTCATGTGCATATTGTCGAATTCGGGAATCGGTACAAAATTTCCAACCAAACTTTTTATTTTACTTGCAAAGGTAACTTACTTTCGTTTTGTCAGCCACGATCGGGTAGAAGTCTTAAGTAATCCGTCATTCTTAGTATTGCCTCTACTGAGGATTGAACCTCCAGAAAACGGTCGTTTAGCACTTTTATCCATTGTGCCACGGGTCCTTGCGATCATGTTGTATTCAACGAGAGCCAGCTATCCCTGTGGATTGAATAAAGGGTCCATTCGAAATTATGTACATATTCCTGAGTTCGACAAGACACACCTGAAGGTCGGAAATAACATCGGCCGAAACGTTGAGAATAGTAGTCCGAATAATACAAAATATTTCATTTGTTTTGTCTTTTTTTTTCATTTTATCTGAAAATTTGGCTTCAAGCATTTATTACAGTCTAGCAATCCTGATTCTATTTATCTTCCTCTCACAAGGCAAGATGTGACACAAGGTCGGGAAAGTGGGGGAAAAACCAGCGCTCGAGAATTTGAGCACTCTGGCTGTTTAAAAATTGCCTGGGCAGCCCCGTCGGCATTCCCCGGTAGGGGCGCCTCAGGCAATTAGCAATAAACTAACCCCTTCTCAAAGGGTGAGAAGGCAAAGCCTGGGAGGGTGGACCCTCTAGAACTGCACAGGACGGACAATCGATAGACCGGCGTAAATCCAGACCCGAAGGCCCGGACAATACCGGTCTATTGAGTGGGGTAAAAACCCCTGGGGCTGAGTCTAGCAACCCTGATCGACCCCAATCACAAATTTGTATATCCATTATAATGCAACAAAGACTAGACCTGCTTTGTTTTCTTTATTCAAATAAACTTTATTTTAACCTCGCCCAGAAAATTTGCAGTCCTTTCTTGTTTTTTTACAAATCAAATTAATTACTTTTTCTCCCAATAATTATTTAAAGTCTAAAGTTTCTTGTTCGTGTTTTGTTTTACTTACCTCCCTTTGTTTCTCGTTGGAGATCAGTTTTCAAAAATTAAGAAATTAAAAAAGAAAAATTAAAATCAAAGGTAGATTGTACTTGCTGCCTGCCGGTGTTTTGTATCATCTAACCCTTGCCATCAAAGGGCTGCACTTGGCCTCTGGTTCAACTAGTTTTGTACTTGAGATGAAAGTCTCTCCCATGAAGAAACAAAGCAAAATCCCGGCTGGTAATCATTAATAGTTTGATAATCAATCAAGCAGTGGCGGCTTAATAATAGGTATAATGCAACTGCAACACCCTATATTTAGTTGTAAATTATGTGTGTATATAATATATATATATATATATATATGTATACACACTTACTTATGTTTTACCCACATACGTCGTTTCGAGCTTTCGGCTCTCCTCAGCACAGGGAAATAACAATCTCAGACGGTCACAGTGCATGAACACGGTTCACAGAGTAAATTATATATATATATATTTATACACACACACACCTCTCTCTCTCTCTCTCTCTCTCTCTCTCTCTCTCTCTCTCTCTCTCTCTCTCTCTCTCTCTCTCTCTCTCTCTCTCTCTCTCATATATATTTATATTTATATATTTATATTTATATATATATTTATATTTATATATATATTTATATTTATATATATATTTATATTTATATATATATATATATATTTATATATATATTTATATTTATATATATATATATATATTTATATATATATATATATTTATATATATATATATATTTATATTTATATATTAAAATGCTTTACGTAATGCGATTTTATACTGTGATGCCACTCCGGCGCCGCCGAACTTAAATTGTCAACGACTTTCCTGGAACAATGCGAAAACAATTCTATGCGCGTTTCTCCGTCTTTTAAAATTCTTTCTCCAGCTTTTTTGTTCATTTGTTTCTTGATACCTGAGGATGATTCGACGAAGAATCAAAAACGTTCGTGAAACCTATGTGACAGTTATTAATTTTATTTTGATAAAAAAAAGACCATCAGAAGAATTGAAAAAAATAAAAATAGGTATAATTAAACAAACGAATTCTGTTATTTTTAACAATGTTTGCATGCATATATATATATATAATTAATGACTATATGTATCAGCATATACTATCAGTGCCCTTTTACTTTGCAGTCTCCTTAAAAGATTCAGCTCAATGATTGTCAATTAGTGACAACAGAGCAAATATAAGTTAGGTTCATATTATATTCCAATAACCATGTTTTTATTTTTTTATTTTTATTTTTTTCACATTTCCAAAAAACATAACATTTTTGTGAGATATTTTTTACGGTCCGTTTCATTTGTCTTGTGCCAAACATTTTTATGTTGTTTGGCACAATGTTATGTTTTTTTTTTGAAATGTGAAAAAATAAAAGTAAATAAAAACATGGTTATTGGAATACAATATGAACCTGACTTTTATATATATATATATATATATATATATATTATAATTTACTAGACGTACTCGTGATCAGTTGGGTCACAAACACTACCATTATTCTACTTTGATCAATCTGGATATAAAATCTAGAAAGTGTATTATTTTACTGTTATGTATGTTTGCGTTTGTGCTAGAATAAAATTTAAAAAAATAAGCTGAAAAGCCACTTAAGCCAGGAATTTAGGATATACAGATTTCGTTTGATGTCTTTCTCCTTCCTCTGAATATATATATATGTTTGCAAGTGTCTACAAATACTTGTGGTATGATAGTGAATTTCGTGTTGTACTTTTCTTGATTTCAAAATTAATTTTTCCCACAGGAAACAAATTATGAGAAATGCCACAAGAGGGTTTGGGATTAAGGAACAATGGCAAAGGATACATTGCGAATAGATGTCTTCCACGATGAAAACAGAAATTGTTTGAAAGAAAGAAACCATTAATAAAAGATTTTTTTTATGTGTAACTTAGCAAAAATGGCGGACTGGTTATCAGCGTAGGTTATGGGTGCTCGACAATCTGAGTTGAAGTTTTATCAAATTCGTGTAGGTCACTGGCATTAACCCTATTAAAATGTGGCAGCAGAAAATCCCGTAATCAGCAATTTCTGCTTTCAACAGGATTTCTATGTATATAAATATATTCAAAACCTGTCCAAACAATGCTGTAGATTTTAAAATATATACAGCTAGAAGAATACCCATCCCAGGGCGGGTAAATTTAATTCTCATGAAAAGGATAGTTTTGCACAACTTCTATGTCTCTTTCCGAAAATTAAAATATGATATTAAAATCCATATTCCAATTTTGATCAAAATATATTACATGATTTTGATCGAAAAAAAGATCTCAAATTTATGGCTTAAGCTTAAGGGGGTCCTGAGAAGAAATTGAAATTCAAGGAATCTTGTTTAATTGGTGCCTAATGACTATGGACCAAATTTAATGCAAATCTGAAATATTTGAATTTTCAAATGAGAGGTTGTGCCCATATTATGCCCCCTAAAACCCTTTTGAAATACTCAAAGAAACTGAAATTTGAAATATTTATTCATTGATGTCTAATACCTATTGTTAAAATTTCTCGAATCGGGTATCTGAATTTTCACAAAGGGGCTTCTACCCCTTTACCATACAACTTAAACTAAATATAGCCCACATTACCCATCCTTACACCGAGCAGCTGCGTTCCAAAATTCATAATGATCGGTTAATTAGTTTAGGAGTGAGTCCTGTACGTATATATACACATAAACACATGCCTAAATTTATATAGAAATAAACCTTGTTTATCCGAGTAAATGTTTTTTACTAAAAAATCTTCCGGATTCTGGTCCCCACCAACGCTCCTAAACCGTCGATCATAGTAAAAAGTAACTAATTTTGCATAGAATTCTTTTCTAGGTAACACATGGTTAGTACAAGCAGTGGAAAAAGATTGGTAAATTTAACTTAATACATTCTGTAAGACTAGCAGGCACCCTTGGCATTGCTCGAGAATGGATAAGGATTCCTGTTTCTTCTGCTCCCAACCTTGACCTTCTATATTACCATTTTAATTATTAATCTCTATAATTTTCCATTTTAATTTGTTATGGGAAATAACTCCAAAACGATGGTTATTTCCCTTGTTTTCTTGATTGAAGGAACATTTTTGTCAAACTCCAGTCGTTAATTTGGTTCCTAATGCCCTTGAATGAATATTCAGTAAATTGCTTACCAAAACCTGTTCGAGGTGATACTGAATATGTGTATAATTTAATAACAAAAAAAAAATAAAAATGAAACCTCGTTGGGCGTCGGTTAATCTATCTTTTAATTAGGATTTAATTTAATTTCGATCAATCGTTTGTCTAGTATTGTTTAGACTTCTGAAGTGGAAATGATGAAAGAATGACTGGAACAATGCTTGGACGAATGGATTAAAATGTGTCTAGTTAAGAATACGATAGACAGAGGATGATCTATGATCCCATTCGCCATACTATCGATGACCTTGTGCTTAATTTGTAAGTGAAATTGATTTTTTTTTTTTTTTTTACGAATAAATAATTAAGTGTTGGAAGAGGGAGTTCGTTTATGACCAATAACCCTGAGATCCGTCAATAATGCCAACGGGTCCGATTATGGCTATTTTTGTTACTGCGCAGAGTACCTCCTTTCTGGGGGAGCTGGATTTCTACTATAAACTGGTCTTGTCTTACTTTTCTGCTGTGGGAGACAAATGTAAAAAAAAATGCGGTTAGAAGCTGGATAATATTAAAGATTAAGAATTTCTTCATTTCAATTTTGAATTCGTCTGTCATTTCGGTATAATGTCGGTGAATACCGATTTCATCATGTATAAAGCAAACACGGATTCATGCGTTGGATTAATAATGAAACCCACTTGGTGTCTTTCATAAGTGCAAAAGACCTGACTTTGAAAAACTTGAATATATTTAAAACCATGTTTTAAAAACAGAGCTTACCTGGTTTTGGGATTTTGTTGAGTTATGCCTTCATTCAGTTTTAAATTGATAAAAATGTGCTTTTATTTAGAGAATCTAATTTTCTGTAATGTCATCATCATCATATTCGTTTTAACGTCCGTTTTACATGCTGGCATGTGTTGGACGGCTTTTAGAAATGGACTTCCAAGCTTATATCTGGTCAGGTTTCTTTGAAAGTCATTTCCTTTACTGAGGCAAAATTTTTATAGGCCGGATGCTCTTCCTGACGCAAACCCAGTGAGGTGATGGGGACCAGTGTTTTTTTTACTGATGTTTTGAACAAAAAAAGTTTGTTTTTTCTCTTTTAACGTCGGCAACGCAAATCAAACAAACGACGTGCCTGTTTAAAGTGTTGTTTGGGGGGTCGGGGGGTGTTATGCTCTATCAGGAACCTCTTTAAAAAAACAAGATGACTATTCCCCCCCCCCAAGGATGATCTGCATAAGTAGATCATTCCTACCAAATTTCAGGTTCGTAGGTTTAAAAACCTAAAAGTAGTTTGTGTGTAACCATAGTTAACGTGATAAGTTACGCGAAACAAGGTTAGCAAATGGAGTTACATGAGTGAGAAACAAAAAGTGACGTAACGAACAGGAAGTCGTTTTCTGGAAGTGACGTAGAATAGTGAGACGTGGCTAAAAGGAAAACTAGTGACTGTGATACGAGGGAGATTTGTCTTTAAAGAACCTCTCCCCTTTACCTCGGAGGTGGGGTGCATGTTGTAACTCTCTAAAAGGAATTTGAAGACAGACATTAAAACCAAAAGGGTAATGTGTCAGAAAGATGCTATGCTACAATTGCTATTACGAACAACACCAGATATCACAGACAGCGCTACATGACTTGCATCGGTCATATTTGTTTGTGGCAAAAATTCGTCTGCTCTGTTCCAGACGACTTCATTGGAGCCATGACCCGCCCCCCTAAAAAAAAACAAAAAAAAACAAGGAGCTATCATACAAGTGAGGACAAGAAAAATCTTTCTCGACTGATACAATTTTTCTTTTTGTCCCAATCCAGAGTGCCCCATCTTGAGGAGCTGGATCTCTCTCCAAATTAAAATGACCTTGTGTTGCATCATGGAAAGTCGTTAAGAGACAAGTCAAAATTTTGAAACTTCTGAAGTTTGAAAGACAAAACATGTTATGGAATAAATTGTCTCCTAAATGGAATGTTAAGTTTGAAAAGAGAACATTTTTTTTAATTTTTTTTTTAGAATGAAATTAAAGGGCAAAGGCCTAAAATAAATAAATAAATAAAAAAAAACAAAAAAAATAAAAACAAATAAAAAAACAAATAAAAGAAAAATAGGCTAAAGCAATTAAAAAAAATAAAAATAATAATAAAAAAAAAGCTGAAAGACTCCCTTGTTTTTATTTGGGGTAGCAGTTGTGGGTGTTGTCAATATAGTTGAACAAAATTTTTGCTAGCCATAAAATACAGCCAGTGTTTTGGTAAATTGATTGAAACCTTCTTCGAATAAAACAGCCTTTAACAATTTGGATACAACGAGAAAGATAGTAAGTTGAACCTAATGACCCCTTTTCCCTCATTTTTTTATTTTTACTTTTTAAATAATGTTGTGGTTGTCTATTTATTTTGCTTATTAAAAACACTGGCTTCTCTATCGTAAGATCAAGATTCATTCATTTTTTTTGTTTGTTTTATTTTCATCGTTATTAGCTTAATTTTCCACTGACCAAATGAAACTAATTGATTCAAGAAAAGAAGGACCGTTCTGTGTTCACTAAAATGCTTTTATCGGCAATTTTTCTAATCGAGAAGTTGAAAGAAGTCGGTTGCAAAACTACTCTGTGGACTGAAGTACTTATTTATTTATTTTTTTTTTTAAATAACAAAAAAAAAAACGGTATTAGCCTTTTTTTTCTGCAAATAATTTTGAACAGATTTGGTTGAATTACAGTATACAGACACCATTGGATTTTCTTTGAGCACATCTAAGTTATTTTTTTTTTGTGTGTTATCAAAGTCAGATCCAAATAGCAATCCATCTGACATACCGATACTTGATTCGGACAAGCCTATTTTTTCCTCCCACTATGGTATTGGCATAAATTCTTTTTAAATTTTTTTATTTCGCTTCGTCTTTTTAAAAACAATCTTTTTTTTTAAATACTTATTCTAATTAATACAACTGTTGCAACATTTTCCGTTACTCACTAAAACGGATTAAAGGGATCAAGACAATTATAAGAAGTTATCTCTCTTGAGTTCTTAAAAAAAATAAAATTTTTAAAATTATTAAACTTAAAGTATGTGTCTCTGGCCTCTAGATTAATTACAGATTATTTGTTCGATTAGCGTCAAGTACTAAAACTGACGTTTTTGAAAATTCCTATAGCGCAAAATAATTTAAGAAATGAAAGTCATCAAAATGAATTTCTCTTTGTAAACAAGTCAATTATTTATTCTCGTCCTTCCTTTGTAAAATTACACCGATTTTTATTTTTTCGGTAGAGCATTTTTATGTATTATACTAAATGTGAGTTAATCAACGTTTGTTCCGTAAGATTTTTTCCTATATATTTTAATAATACAAAATAAATGCTAAAATATACTATAGTTCTGGGATTGAGTTATATTTGAGAAAAAATAATTGTTTTAATTTTTATAATTAGCTGTAATTTATAATTAACTTAACAAGTAACTCTCTCTCTCTCTCTCTATATATATATATATATATATATCTCTAATATATATAATATATATATATATATATATAAGATAATACTTTAAAGATATAAATAATATCTTTAGCCAGTAGACTATAAGGATAAAAACAAAGCTCAATATAGTGTATAGAGCAATAATATTAATTGAATGACTAATAAAATCTGATTAATTTCTCATTTTATTATAAGTTCAAAAACAAGGAGTGATATTGCGTCCTTAACTCATGAGGTTTCAAAGAAAATCTTCTCGATAGAGGACCATTACCGCAATGACATTGCTGCAGGTAATAAAATTAAGCTATAAAAATCTCTCTCTCTCTCTCTAGATAGATAGATCTCTCTAGATAGATCAGGGGCAGGCAACCTACGGCCCACGAAGGCTTAGCGTCCGACCCGCCACCCTGCTATGCTTTATTATTGCAATCCGGCCCGCGGACCTCCCAGTAAAACTCATATCATTTTGTGACATAAACGTAAAAGTAGGTTTCAATTAAGATTTACAGTGGGTTAAAAATGTATAAATATCAGTGCGCGATGATGCATGTATATTTCATTTTTCATTAATTTAAAATCCTTGAAAAGAGAGAGAGAGAGAGAGAGGCAAAGAGGAAACGTGAGACGAGGAAATTGAATGAAACAGAACCTATGTGAGGTGTGTCAAAACGAATGCTGGATCAACTTGCTACTTCCCCCGTTTCTTTTTTTTTATGATTCCAAAATGGCTCTTCGTCGGCGCCTTTTATAACATCACATACAAAAGTCTCTTGAGAAAAAAATATCAGATTTGCAGAGTGTTCAATGCAATTTTTGTACAATTTATTCATGTAAACAAAATATAGTAATTCTGAGATTTCGTTTTTCACTCCGGCCCGCGATCTCCTTCCAAAAGTCTTACCTGGCCCTCACTCTGAAAAGGTTGCCCGCCCCTGCTATAGATATCTCTCTATAGATATCTATCTCTCTATAGATATATCTCTATAGATATCTCTCTATAGATATCTCTATAGATATCTCACTCTTTATCTCACCTCTTCTCATTCTATGTTTATTCAAACACTCATATTCCATCATGTCTGTGAGCATTTAGAGAAAGAGTGATTTTCTTAAACATCTAATTTGCCTGTTTGAGGTGTTTATAGACAAATACCTAAGACTTCTACTATTTTCAGTAATGCAAGAATGTCTTAAAAGATATGACGTCACAGTTTTTGAATTTTCGAATGAAACCAAACTAGAATAGGTGGGACCCAACGGTTCACGGGTAGGTCTAGTATATATATTTTTAATCATGAGAAACCCAATGCCATTAATTTTGATATTACGGTCAGAGGTCAAGGTTCCTTACCAAATTGCCAGCAGCCATCAAAATAGAACATGCTGAAAAAAAGGAACAAGATTCCTGTGATCTGGAGGAAGCAGGAAAGAACATAATATATTCCATGATTTGCAGGGTTTTTATGTTTGTGTCTGGAATGAAATATTCGCAAACAGGATTACATTTGTTGGTTTATGTTTTTTTTTATTTAACTTTCAACGCATCTGTTAATGTTTTACCAGATTGTACTTACCCCCCCCCCCACACACACACTGAAGCTAAAATTTATTTTAATATCGAAATGGCTGCGGAGAGCAGCTGTTTGAATATCTACATGTTTGTAGACAGCGATTTCCGTAGCAAATGAAAACATGGAATCAGGTTCAACAGCAGTGCAGAGATTTAATAAAAATGCGTACAACCTTAGCTTTTCTTTCTTTGAGGATGTGAGTTTTCTTTCTTTGAGGATGTGAGTTTTCCTCGGAATATTTGGTCGATTTACAGCTTTAAATCCTCTTCAAAATACTTCGAAGGATTGACAGCGTTATTGCAGGTTTGAAGTTGTTCAATCATAATTGTGATTATGGTTTTTCAGCACTTACGTAGCTACGAAGGTACTGAGAGAAAACCTTAGTCCCCAGTCGCCCAAAGTATGGCAACACGCATCGCGTGAGGGCGTAGACAAGCCCGACTTCGGCATTATTAAATCCTGAGCCTCGAATTAACAGCTGACAGCGATTTTTGCCAGATAAGCGATTTTCATGGATGAAGATTCAAGGTGCCAGGATGTTGCATATATGCGATTACATTGCAGGAGAGTAGAAAGTGACTAACTTGGGTTTACTTTCGGCAGCTTCGTAACTCTCGTTTCCCTTATTTTGCCCTTTAGTTCTCACATTCCATGAGTGATGTTTCTGACAAAGGGGGAAGAATTACGGTTCCATGAGTGATGACATTTATTGCAAATTTTTACATACAAATCTTTCAGTTCAATAAGAGACCAATTCTGTTTTCATTCTGCTCAACTCTTGCAGCCAACTGTGATTACTTGACCTTTCCACCCATTCGTTATTTTGCTTCTGTACTCTGTAATTTGATGTACATATCCTGAGTACTCTGTTATATGCATTACATAAATAATGGACATGTTCATATCAATAAGGATGGGGTCGGTCATAAGTGGTTGAGGGAGAGATTTTATCAAAACAACGTAGACCTTGAATGAAATCCGTTGAACGCCAAGCTCTCGTGCCTGACGCCAATCTTTATATCATTTTTTTTTAATTCAATATAATTATCAGACACCAATTAATTGGTGCGGACATGATTAACTAAATTTGGCCACTGATTGATTTAATCGACTCATTGATGACTATAATACCATGTTTTTACTATAATCAGGATTCTTATATTTTTGATAAACTCATTTGGATTTGTCATGACACAAAGCCAAAACTCCCAAGATTGGTATTATTCGAGCCACGCACTTTTGATAATTCTAATAAAAATGAAGTTCTGTTCTTAGCGTTTTTCAGGAATAATCGTCTAGCTGGTCTGGAAATGGGTGATCATTACCACTTGGGGGTCCGGAAGTGATTGATCATTTTACATATTTATATTTGAAAGAAATACTTGTTCTTTTGGCTAGGAAGAAAATGTATCTGTTTTGATATTGTACTTCATCTTTTCTGTCCTCTGTCAGGTAAGGCGAAATCCTTTAAGACTGAGGCAATTTTATTTTTCGTCCCAATCCAGAGTACCTTTCTGGGGGAGCTGGCTTTTCCCCATATTCAAAACCGACCTTGTATAACTCTGCCCTTGTAGGGAGGCTAGTAAATAGGGACACTAAAGTCTAATATATTTACTCGCAAAAACTGTGTCAGCAATTAATGAAGCTGTAGTCTTCTTTACAGAAAAAAAAACAATTTTCATTTCACATTTTTGTCATTTGGAGTAAAAACAACAAAAAGATAAGTGTTATGGTGTTATTTGATATATTCCAATGTTGAGGAAATTTACTGTGTATTAACAGAGGCACACTTTATTAATTAGGAAAAAAACGACATGAAAGTTATTTTATATGGTCTTTTCAGTATTCAAAGTGGAGGAATTTGATATTGTATAAGCATGAAAATGAATTCCCTATTAAAAACTGTAATGAAATGAATAAACGAAAAAGTGGAACGTTGATTGGTCAAATAAAACAATTTTATAATACTGGGTAATTCGAAATGGTTACTTTGTGCTTTTCGCCTTTATTACTAAAGACATAAAAATAAAAACTTAATGTAGATTAAAAGAATCTATTTTTTTTTCTTGTAATTTAGAAACAAACAAAACAATTGAAATAATCTTTTTTGGCATCGGAAAATAGACCCAAAAAGTTCTTGTTAATCGTAACACCGATACATATATTTGTGAATTAGCAAAACGTACAGGTCTATAGTTTTATCTACACTTCCGGATCCTGATATTTGATTCGTCGTCTGTTGTTTCCATCCTGGCATTTGCTGTTCGATGCAACGACTGATCGATCAGATCTTCTAATCTTGAACGGCGATTCTTAGAAAGTGAAATAGAAAATGATTTTCAAATGCAAAGTTTTCTCCTACAATCTGTTATTCCTGCTTTTTTTTCACATTCCTTTCATTCTTGTAATTGCTAAATGGTTAATGACTCGTCTGTGGTTTTCTTTTCTCTGAAGCCGATACTACAAAGCGTCTTTATTCTATTTAGAAGTTCTTGAAACATTTGTAAACAAAGAAAACCTATTTAGTCTGGATTTGTCTTTTTTTTGTGGTAACGTTTGGTTTTTATCCCGCCTAATAAACCGGTATCGTCCGGGCCTTTGGGTCTGGATTCACGCCGGTCTATTGGGGGTTGTCGGTCCTGTGCAGTTCTAGGTGCACCCTCCCAGGCTTTGCCTCCCCTATTGCTTACTGTCTGAGGCGCCCCTACCGGGGAATGCCGACGGGGCTGCCCAGGTAATTTTTAAACAGCCAGAGTGCTCAAATTCTCGAGCGCTGGTTCTTTCCTACTTTCCCGACCTTGTGTCACATCTTACCTTGTTGGTGGAAGATAAATAGAAGCAGCAATATTTATGGAAACTCAATTATTTCTTTTAAAAATTATTATTTTTTCTTTAAGAAAGATTAAACTTAAATAATCTATTCTTTATGAATAATTAAATTTCTTAACCGGTGTTGTCTGGTAGTGTTTTTGTTTGCAATTTTTTTTTTTTTTAAATGAATTTAAAAAAAAAAGGGAAAGTTTTTTTTTTTGTTCCAAACAAAGGGAAGTAACTCTGTGTTGACGAGTACAGTTACATCCCATACACTATGGGGTTCAATGCTGGATGCACGACGACACATAGTTCCTTATTCATTCCTGGGCAACGCCAAGTATTTTTACTTGTATTTATAGAAATCCAAATTGTTTGGTTTTAGCCAGTTCGGATACACATGGATTTAAGTGTTAAAAAAGAAACGGTCATTACATTTCAGCCCATATATCGTATGATAGTCCTAGACTACATTCGAAATATAGTTTATATATCTCCTAGCAGGACCTGTGCCCCGGCCTTGCCCGGGAAAATTGAGGAACCCAAGAAACGCCTGCCCCCCCCCCCCTTTCAAAAAACCCATATAAGTAGTGTGTGTGTGTGTGTGTGTGTGTGTGTGTGTGTGTGTGTGTGTGTGTGTGTGGGGGGGGGGGGTTAATGACAGAGCGAATGAAGTGTAAGACTGGTGCATGCCAGAATTGGTAAATTGATGAAATATTGTGACTAATCATCCGATTGTTGCTGTTTTTTGGTGTTTTAGCTATAGCGATTATATTATGGCAGGTATATTTCGTAGTTTGCAAAATGTTATTGTAAAATTCTTGTGATCCCGTAATAAAATTAAAAGAACTCCTCTTCAACAACACCGCAACGAACACTGAGAAATCTCAATTCCAATGCTCTCTCTCGGTTGTCAAAACTTAAACTGCCACCTTTCCATTTTAGTCCTTCGATTTACCTCAGCTAACCCTTACATATGCTAATTAGTTTCAGCTACAAAAGTCTACATCTACGAAGAGAAGCCCTCCCCCCACACACACACACACACCCACACACATGCACTCTGGCAGGAAATTGGTGCTTAATGGTTTTTTTTCTTGTTTTTTTGTCATTAAATTCTACATCTGGTGTAGTGTGGTGTGGGAGGACTTTAAAGTGAGAGGGCAAACTGCCCTCCACCTTCCTGTAAATGTGATTAATACAAGAGAACCTTTAAATAGATATAATTTTAAAAGCGATTGGAAATTAAATTTGCTTTTTCACGACACCAATCGATCGATTGTGGAAGTTTTTCTGCACATTTGTTTATTAGCCAATTATTCCAGAAATTGAAATAAAGGGGGAAAAAAATCTAACTTTACTTTTTATATAAGATTATTAATACGAAAGCTGAGTTGATCAACGTTTGTTTCCCTAAGGTCTTTTTTCTATTTATTTTAATAATTCAAAATATATGCACATGGAATATTTTGGATTATGTTTGGGAAAAAAAATCCATTGTAATTGTTCTAATTATCTGTAAGTTATAACTCAAGTGACCCATCTCTTAAGTGTCTGTCTATCACTCTCTTCCTCTCCGATTGTATCTTGTTTGACCCCTTCACTCTTATTTTATACTGTATCTATCTACTATCACGTTTATATAACGTTTCTATCACTCTCTTCCTCTCTCTCTCCTTCCTGCTTATGAGTAAATGAGTCATAAGTAATAAAACCAATAATTGTAATAAAACCAATAATTGTAATAGAAACATAGGAATAATTGTAATAAAACCAATAATTGTAATAGAAACATAGGAATAATTGTAATAAAACCAATAATTGTAATAGAAACAATAAAATATTATTGGCTCTTATTTGCATGCGGTTAAAATTTTATAACATAACTCAAAATTTGATGTAGAGCAATTCTTTTTCTCTTAAATTCTTTGGATCTCCCTTATTTTAAGTTTGGAGAGTAAAACCCCCGAAATGGTAAAGTTTATTTAAAAAAAAGGAAGAAAAGTCACGTCACTCACCGTGCTCGTTAGAATATATATTCCATAATTCATAAGGATCGGTTTATTAGTTTAGGAGTGAATCCTGCACATAAAAATACACACACATAAACACACACACACAAATAAACACAAACGTACACATACACACATAAACATACATATACACACATAAACATACACACCTACATATACACACACATACACATACACACACCCATACACACACACATAAACATACATACACACATAAACATACATACACACATAAACATACATACACACATAAACATACATACACACACATAAACATACATACACACACATAAACATACATACACACACATAAACATACATACACACACATAAACATACATACACACACATAAACATACATACACACACATAAACATACATACACACACATAAACATACATACACACACATAAACATACATACACACACATAAACATACACATACATATACATACACACATACCCACATACATATACACACACATACATACATACACATACATACAAAAACATACACACACATACCCACATACACATACATACACACACACACACACACACACACACACACATACATACACATGAACACATACACACAAATACCCACACGCACATACATACACATGAATACATACACACACATACACACACACACATACATACACATGAATACATACACACAAATTTTTTTTTAATGCTCTGACTGTCAGTGACCTTAACTGGAACGAATTTTATGAATGATGCTTGTCTAATAAGAAAACCGTGTCAAATGAGTACAACGTTTCAGACATTTAATATTTGCTTGATATTTCCTTTGTAGGGTTGGGATGGTGGGAGTAGGAGTGGATTAAGTGGTCATCCTCATGGGATTTGCTACTTGGGTTTCCTCTTTTCTTGACCATCAAGTGCCAAAAAATACAAGAATCTTGAGTATTTTGTTACTGTTCCCTCAGGAAGAGGACATGGGTCAATGCCTGCTCCCCCCTCCCCCATCAGTTAGTGAGTGCTGAATAATAGTTAAACCAATCTCTGTCAGTGAGTGATGAAAAAATGGAAATGGAAATCTATTTAAATATCGTATGGATTATTCAGATTACTATTTCGAACTTGGTTGGTTGGTTGTTATTTTTGCGACAGAATTTCACTCTACAGAATTTTCAACTGAATCCTTTATTTAATCCATTGGGGTGGATTGTTCTCATTCTGGCAGCCATGGGAGAAGTGTTAATTTTTATGTTATTATTTATTTCTGTCTGTAGTACACATTGAACCGTCAATCTCCAGAAAACTGTCAGCGACTAGTAGATGATGCGGACTTCCGGTCTGTAGTGGGTTGGGATAAAAAATGGATGATAACTTTTAATGACGCAAAGACAAAGCTACTTTCCTTCAATAACTGCAAGAAACCTCTTCAACCACAGATTGTCATGGCAAATAACATCCTACCTGAGAGTTCATCATTCAAACTCCTCGTCCTATCCTTCACAGATAACATGAATTGGAATAAATACATAGAAGACATTGCCAGGGCTGCTGCAAAGAAGGTGGACTCCCTCTACCGTGCTAGTAAACTACTCACACCTGACATAATCCTGTATCTCTACAAAGTCACCATCCGCCCATGCATAGAGTATTGTTGCCACATCTTGGCTGGGGCATCATCTACTAGTCTCTCTCTCTTAGACAAGGTCCAAAAAAGAGTCACCAACTTAATAGGTCCTTCACTATCCACCAAGCTCCAGCCCCTGTCCCATCGCCGCAGTGTTGCTTCCCTGTGCCTGTTTTACAAGTACTTCAATAGATTGTGCTCTGATGAACTTGCTGCTCTGGTACCCCCACAACGTAAATTCACTAGGCCAACCCGACAATCTGCCAAATCGCATCCATTCACTGTGGACGTCTCCAGATGCTGAAGAGCTTTCTACTCCAAAAGCTACAACGGTCCATCTAAAAACGGCAGGGAAGTGTGCTATGAGGTGTGCCTTTTTATATGTATGACCTTGTGGTTAAATCAACCAATAATTGATCGTCCCATGGTCACGTGATCTGGAACACCATACATTAAGAAAAAACGACCCCCCCCCAACACTTTCATCTTGACCAGACATCATTTTTTTTGTTTTTTTTTGTTTAATTTTTTTGTATATTGACTGTTTGAAAATATATTATTAGATAAATCATTTCTTTGAATATTAATATATAACTAGTAATCTTTGTTTAGTAAATTACCTCTGATAAAAAGCGAGGCTGATAAACTTTCATATTAATATGCCAAGTCTTTTGCAAAAGTCTTAAATGGTTGAAGGAAGGAACAGTTTTGTTCTTATATTTCTCATAAAACCTAAAGAGGTCCTGTTGACAATTTCACTTTGGTAAAAATCAGGATTGAATGTAATGTTAGCCAAGAGTTAGGTTAAGGGCCGTAGCCTTTCATTTAACCCTAACCTTCTGATGTTTCAAGATGAAAGATATTTTATTGAGTATGGTGGGAGATCACTTGATAAAGAAATAATTTTTCATACTTCAATTTCACAGAAATAAATATTTACGCGTGGGTATTAACCCTGTTTCCTACAAAGGTCGGTTATTTAATGTGCGTAATCCAGCTCCCCATGAAGGGGGGGGGGGGCTCTGGAAGGTTATATTAAAAAAAAGCCTGGATCAGACCTGTCAGCATCTCTCTGAGGGACGCCCCAATGAACCCTCTCTCTCTCTCTCTGAAGGAGGTAATGTTTGGGAGTATGGCAAAGACTACTCTGATTTTTATCCCGAAAGCAAGGAACCAGATTCCTGTTTGAGTGTGAAAAAGTTATAAGACACTAAGCTATCACTTCTGTAGAATTTGTTGTAATTGGTTCGGGTTAGGGTCCAAATAAGAAAATGACGAACTACCTGTACTGGACTGGCGTTGCCTGGGATCCATTACATTCAAATTTATTTTAGTAAATTGATTTAATAAGAACGAAACTGGACGTAAGACAAAGGAATGTAAAAAAAAAACAAGTAAGGAACGATGACTCTTGCTAAAACAACGGTTACTCCCCTTGGCTGATTTCTTTTACAGTGACTCTTTTTTTTTTTACCTTTTCGACTCTGAGCAAAGTGTAGTATCTGTTTTGATGCTACACTTCATCTTTTCTGTCCTCGGTCAGTGAACGAGAAATCCTTCTAGACTGGGGCAATCTTTATTTTTGTCCCCCAATCCAGAGTGCCTCTTTTTAGGGAACTGGATTTTCAATGCATTAAAAACCGACCTTGTGTCTAACTCTGCCCTCATGAGGGAGGCAAGTAAATAGGGACTAGGCAAGAATGTCTACGTAAGAAATTACCGGATTGGATTCTTTTTTTTTTTAAATTTCCAATTCTTTTTAAATGAATTGTAGTGAAGTCAATAGTCTATTGCAAATAGTGTAAAATGAATCGAGGCTGAAAAGCAACTGGAGGATAAGTGTTAATAAGGTTAATAGATTGACAGTTGTATTTTGAGTCAATAGAACATCTGTGCATGCTCCCCATTCAAAACAGCCGACTCAGAAAATGGCAATTTTTCTCCCCTTCGTTGGAAAACTTGATCATTGAATGTGACGACAAAATAGGGGTAACTTCATAACTCTCCCTCCTCTCCGAATGGGACCCTATCAGAGTGGACATTCCTTCATTTCGTTTGAATCGGATGATTCTGTTCTTGGCATTGGTTCCTCCGATATCTTTCTAGTTAGAATATTTTCTAAAAAAACATCAGGTACTTGCAGGACTGACCACGTGAAGGTTGCCAACATCCTAAGTGAAAGTTTCTATGGAACAAACTGAATTCGAACTCTGGACACCAAGGTCATCAGTCCGTGTCATTAACCACTAAGCCAGCATCACCTCCCAGAGTGGACATGGAAGTAATGGTAGTTACGGAGTAACTCTGCATTCCCCGAAAGTTCCAAAATTCGGTCCTCGTCACCGGATGCAGTTTCATGTGACACTCTGGGCGGCAGTTGATCGGTCCGTTGTGTGGGTTCAACATCCTTTCTGCGTACTCAATTTGTTGAAGAAATGAGTCTTGGCTTGATTGACAATTCAATCGCATATTCGTTTGATGATGGATGTAATGGATATTATCGACAAAAGGTTTAATTAATTTTTGTTTTCTGGACAAAATAAAACGATTTCATAGATTTGCTATTGAAAAGAAAATTCTGTTAACAACTACAAACATTTATGAAAAATGTTGACATTTTCCTATTCTGATGCATGCTGGTACTTGTATACTACTTGTGCATTTAAAAAAATTTTTTTTTTTTTTTTTTTTTCATTTCATCAAAAATTATGGAAAAGAAAATTATGCTTCACCAGGGTTTGTACTAATATTAATATGAAATAACGTCTCGATCTGTAAAGTGGAGTATTGTTGTCACATCTGGGCTGGTGCACCATCCACCAGTCTCTCCCTCTTAGACAAGGTCCAACAAAAGAGTCTAACTTGATAGGTCCCACACTATCCACCAAGCTCCAGCCCCTGTCCTCTCGCCGCAATGTTGCATCCTTGTGCTTGTTTTACAAGTACTTCAATGGAATGTGCTCCGATGAACTTGCTGCTCTGGTGCCCCCTCGACGTAAATACACTCGACCAACCCGACAATCAGCAAAATCCCATCCATTCACTGTGGAGGTCCCCAGATGCCGGAGAGCCTTCTACTCCAATAGCTTCTTTCCTCAAGCTGCCGGCCTTTGGAACTCCCTCCCTGCTCCGTTTCCATGACTGTACTAACATGCAGAAATTTAAAACTAATGTGAACAAGCATCTCGCTGCACAGCTCCCAACTTATGATGAGCTCTAAAACATTCACCTTAATTCTCAGTAGCCTCTTACGTCTACAGTGGCAACTTGTCTTGTTTGGGGTGAACTAAGTTATATTAAAAAAAAGTTTGAAAAAAAAGAACACGTCTCAAACTGGAAAGTTAAAAAAAAACAAACGTATCAATGGAAAAAAGGAAGAAACTGTCTCATTATGGAAATAGAGTGAAGGATTTCTTTCTGAATTAATTTCAGACGGCGGGGTGTTGTCTGACTTGCTATTTGCTTTCTCCCTTCCCTGTACAAATTAAATTGTTTCGTCTCGCACGTTTTTCTTTTCTTTTTTTACTCGCATGAGAGAGAAATACTTATTTATATACAAATAAACACACATTCGTCTTTATTATAGATGATTTTTTTTAAATCTCTAATGCACTTCTCCCTTTTTCTAGCCCATAAAATGACACTTTGCACTTCAAGCTGAAGAATCGGGTTTAGGGGTCAACGTTGGAATGTGGGTCGGGCTGGCGAGGGAAGATTCCCCTAGTGAACCATATGAACTCAGAATTTAGCATGAAATCTATTGTTAATGGGATCTCTTCTGTACAAGGGTCATGGTGTGCACAAGCATCTGTCTTTATTCTGACTGAAATGATTGTCTCACTCATGCTACCAGATCAGGCTTCCTGAAGATATCGGATTCCTGGCCCAAAATGCAAACAAACATTGATGTTTTATTGTTTATTTTTTCTCTTTGCAAAACTCAATCATGTTCTGCAAAATCCAAAACCCAAAAATAATTTCCCTCCCTCCCTCCTTCCCCGATGAATACGAGTGTGTAAAAACGAAATGGTAACGAATGGTATTTTCCACATAAGTTTAGAATAATCAGAGAGGCGGCAAATGGTTGGTTTCATCATATATTCCAAAGACTTCACAATGTTTATTCTCGTTTCCCGCTCACCATTAAACGCAGTATCCTACATGACCACCTGTATGTGAGCCTTGTCTCTCACCAACTGTTTTATCTTCATTTATCTAATAAATACTTTTTCTCTAACCTAACACGTGATACTATTCAGCCAATCACGGCTTAGTATTGACTATTTTAAAAATACGTTCTCTCTAGACCAGGGGTCACCACAAACTATTTCCAATGGGCTGGATGTGTGTTACCATGGAAAACATTGCAATGACTTGTGCTTACATTAGATATACAAACATTACAATAAATGTGAAAATTTAGGCCGTGTTGAAAATGAATTAAAAAGGATTACCAAGAAGCAATCTGTGCAAAAGGGTTGTCACGTCTTCGTAGATTTTATCATGTCGCTCGAGAGTTGGAAAGACCAATGACAGAATGTCCCGCTGCTATAAATTCGAAACCCCGACGGGAGGGGGGGGGGAACAGACTGCCCGAACATTTCATGAATTTACCCGATTCCACCCCTTTATTAATGATCAGAGTAGATCGAAGGGAAAGAAGATTAGCACTGTCTCGTGTGAGCCGCCATCTTCACATATTTGTCGACATGATTCTTGCAGCTGTTGATTGATTCTGCATTCGCTGCCTCCTCGGTTAGTCTGTTCTAATTCAAATTGTATCACAGCAACTTGTGTTCCATACTTTTAATCACAAAAATGCAAGTAGCATAGGCGGGTCTGATGTACTGAGATCGCAGGCCATAGTTTGTTGCCCCTCCCCCTACGCTCTAGCCGAACATGTGATCCGTTTGACCAATCACAGTTTAGTATTTCCTCCCTCCCCGAACATGTGATCCGTTTGACCAATCACAATTTAGTATTTCTCCCCCCCCCCTTCCTTACTGTCTAACACTATTCTTTTTGTAGCCCCCGTTTCTTTGTCATTATTTAATTTCTTTGGGCCAGACAGCAACATTTTAATTGCTTAATTAATAAGACATTGTCAAATCAATTAATTAGATTTCTGTAAATGGATAACATTTCTTTCGTTTAATTTTGATTGGCTGTATTAGAAAGAACACTGAATGCTGATAGAAATAAATGGAAAGATGAGAACAGAGGAATGTAAATGGCTTAGTTGACTCTATATGGAAGCACGTTTTCCTTCTGCTGTAGCCCCCATTTCTTCTTTATAATAAAGTGAAGTCAGTCAGATTCTCAGTTTGTCATTGATAGCTTTGAATCTGTCAAATCGATATTTGATTCTGCCTTGCCAATTTGTCTTTTCCTTCCACGATGTTCTTTACACAAAATAATGCATTCCATTTAAGTTTCTTTTAAAAAAAATACTTATTCCAGCTAGGTTGATTGTTAAAATAGTCACATGTTTCACTATTGTCTTAAACAGCAGCATCGGCTTAATAAATTAACAAAAACAACTTTCGACATTATCTATCTATATCATCTAGCAGATAAACAATTTCATCTGTTCAAAAAAAATATTGGCCTGTTTATTTTTTATAATTACTTGCATATCATAATAGCATGTAAAGTATCTTTATTTATAACAACTATTTAATGTTGTTTAACTCCAATGTTACAAGCTGCATTTGTCTTGTAACAATGTTTGATTGGTCGAAATCATATATGTAATAACATAACTCGCTCTCCATATCGAGGGTAAAGTTAGACACAACACAATATCATTTCTCCAATAGGATCATTTTATCTTCATATTTTTTTTCAATTTATAAATAAAAAACATATTCATACTTAAAACAAATGCAACAAAGGAATGATTTGCAACACACCTGAAACTCTGGAGTTATGTTTTCCATTCTATATAGACTTGTTTCAATTTAACAAAATAGCACGTGTTCATTCAACTTTAAAAAAAAAATGCAAGTAAATTTTCTTAAAAAAAAAAAAAAAACGAATTTCTAGAGGTACGTTTTCTTCTGACATACGATATTAGATTCTTGCATTTTTGTGTCTCGATAAAAAAAGATCATACGTTAACACGCGAGTTTACTAAATATATAGAAATACTGTTACTTCAATTCAGCAGTTTCCATATTTTTTTTTTTTTTCATTGTTTCTTATAACTTGTATTATTCGGACTACTGTTCTCATCTTGAGTGTTATTTTCACAACGTTTCGGCCGATGTAACCTCCGGCCTTCTTCAGGTGTATCTTGTCGAACTCTGGAATCTGCACAGAATTTCGAACGGAACCCGTTATTTAATCTACGGGAGTAGCATGCTTTCGTTCTGTCAGTCATGACCAGGTAGAAGTTTTAGGTAATTCGCAATTGTATTCGTAGTATCGCCTGCACTGAGGATTGAACCTTCAACCTCCAGAAGACTGTTGCTTAGAACTGAATTTTACAATCAGAAACATAATCTCCATTATAATGTCAGAAATTTTTTTTTTTTTTTTTAAATGCTACTAAACGTGAATTTCGATAATTTCAATAAATTTGAATGAATATTTTTTGTTTATCTTTTACAAATGGTCATCTTGTTGAGTAGGGTTAGGGTGATCACTGTATCAGATTTGGATTTTGGAGGGCGGGAAGGTCTTAGCACTGGTAATCATCTCTGTTTCTTTGTTATTTTATTTGAGACGAGTTCTGCTAAAAGTAAATCCAACATCCACTTTCTACCCTCCTACTCTTGAGTTGTCTTCAGTTGTTTTCTGAACTGTACCCCACACATACATATGCGCACACTCACACACACACATGGGCCATGACCCCCAGGTTGGGAAACTCATCTCGATTTCAGCTTTTTTTTACCATTTGTTACTCACATTCCTGGAACTAAGATGAGGTTAGTTCTCTAAAATAGAACTCATCTTATACAAATGGTTCAGATGTGTTGCTTGTGCTGCCAAAGCTTCCATTTTTTTTTTTTATCTCAAAGACCGGGTCCAATTTCAAGAATTATGCTGACTTATCTCTGTTTTGCCCGTACTTCCTAGAATTGTCAGTTGGCCATAAGAATTACAATGGCAAATGCCAGATGACTTTTTTTTTTTTTCACCTTTTTTGTTTCCTTTAGACAAACTTCTGTCAGTTTTAGGGATTTATTTCAAACTTTCGTTTCTCTTCAGCTTTATCCGATTACGATTGAAAACAATTTCGCTCATACGCAATTCGAGATAACATCCAACACCACATTTTTTTTCTCTTTTTCTCATTTTTATGTGCAAGTTTGAAGGCGATAACAAAACATTTCTTGATTACTTTAACAGAAATTGTTGCTTCGAATGAAAAAAAAAAAAATAAATAAAAACCCGAGCTAATTAATTAATTCTTATGAGATTCTCTGTGAGGATTGTTATCCCACCAAAGAAAGTTCAATTCTCGCATGAGAGAAAAAAGGATTGTACTCGAAGACACAAACTAAAAGTTGAATTGGAGCAACAGCTTTTCAAGGAAAGGAACATCAACCGTGTACATTAATTGAACGTTTTTACTTCGTCAAGTAATAAAGAATAATAGAAAAAGAGTAAAAAGTGAATATACAGAAAGAGGGTTTGTGAATTCGCGCTTCTGTGAAACTTATGTGAAGAAGTGCTCTGTTAACTCGTGGTCACACTTCGGAGCCAGTATAGATTACTGTTGTCATATTTCGGCTGTTGAATCTCTGTCCCATTTGAGGGTTCTTGATAAGGTGCAAAAACGAATCTGTAATTTGATTGGCCACACCCTTTCTTCTTCTCTCCACCCCCTCTCTCTCATAGACGTGATGTTGCTAGTCTCAGTCTTTTCTATAAATACTATTATGGCATGTTTTCTTCAGAATTGTGCGATCTATTCCCTGCTTCCTTTGTTTCAGCTCGTTGGACTCGTTGGTCTAGTGGTCTCCATCAATTCGCTGTTTTGACACCTCATTGTAATACAGCTTTCTATTCCAGTAGCTTGTTTCCAAGATCCGCAGGCTTGTGGAACTCTCTTCCTGCTGACTGTTTTCTTCCTAGCTATAGCCTACCTCTTTTCAAGACTAAGGCCAATAAGCGTCTTCTGTCTTTGTGATAATCATCTTTTGTTCTTGTTAGCTCCTTACATCAAATGGCTTCATGCCTTGTCTGGAGCGATTTCCATAAAAGAAAGTTGCTCATTCTTTCAGTTGTATGAGGAAGACTTTGCTTGCAACAGCCGTCTGGGGGCTTGTAATAATGAAGTTTACCAACGTCGACTGAAGGTTAATTTAAAACTATTTTTTAATGGGTCTTAAATGGAATTGAACATAAAAACAAAATTATACGTTCTATTAAATCCTTAAATGGTGTAACGCAGGGGCGGGCAACCGTTTCAGAGTGAGGTTAGGGTTAGGGTAACCTTTTCAGAGTGAGGTTAGGGTTAGGGCAACCGTTTCAGAGTGAGGTTAGGGTTAGGGCAACCGTTTCAGAGTGAGGTTAGGGTTAGGGCAACCGTTTCAGAGTGAGGTTAGGGTTAGGGCAACCGTTTCAGAGTGAGGTTAGGGTTAGGGCAACCGTTTCAGAGTGAGGTTAGGGTTAGGGCAACCTTTTCAGAGTGAGGTTAGGGTTAGGGCAACCGTTTCAGAGTGAGGTTAGGGTTAGGGCAACCGTTTCAGAGTGAGGTTAGGGTTAGGGCAACCGTTTCAGAGTGAGGTTAGGGTTAGGGCAACCGTTTCAGAGTGAGGTTAGGGTTAGGGCAACCGTTTCAGAGTGAGGTTAGGGTTAGGGCAACCGTTTCAGAGTGAGGTTAGGGTTAGGGCAACCGTTTCAGAGTGAGGTTAGGGTTAGGGCAACCGTTTCAGAGTGAGGGCCAGATGAGACTTTTGGAAGGAGATCGCGGGCCGGAGTGAAAAACGAAATCTCAGAATTACTATATTTTGTTTACATGAATAAATTGTACAAAAATTGCATTGAACACTCTACAAATCTGATATTTTTTCTCAATAGACTTCTGTATGTGATGTTATAAAAGGCGCCGACGAAGAGCCATTTTGGAATCATAAAAAATGATGACGGGGGAAGTAGCAAGTTGATCCAGCATTCGTTTTGACACACCTCACATAAGTTCTCTGTTTCATGCCCTTTCCTCGTCTCTCGTTTCCTCTTTGCTTTCTCTTTCTCTTTTTCTATTTTTATATCAGGCCAAGGATTTGAAATTAATAGTTAAAGAAAAAGAAAATATACATGCATCATCGCATGTTGATATTTATACATCTTTATCCAACTGTAAATCTTAATTGAAACCTACTTTTACGTCTGTCACAAAATGATATGAGTTTTACTGGGAGGTCTGCGGGCCGGATTGCAATAAAGCCTAGCAGGGTGGCGGGCCGGACGCTAAGCCTTCGCGGGCCGGAGGTTGCCCGCCCCTTGTGTAAGGGAACACTTTGGTGATCGTCTCAGCAGTAGGTGTGAACCTGTATGGGTTTCACAAACACCGGGCCATAACCCCTATTCCTTTTTTTTCTGTGTGGTTATCTCCAAGATAATATCCATCAAAACAATTCCCATACTCTTCCTAAACTGAAGAGGGCCATCCCAGGCCAAATCGGTGCAATACCAAAAGGGGGTGGAGAGGGGGGGGTCAGTTATTGATAATTTCACACGTGATGTGTTTCTCATTATCGATGGTATGGATATGTTGAATGAATGGATGAAAGTTCTTGGGTTCGATGTAGAACAGTTAAGGTAACAGGTCCAGTTACAGGGAATGACTAAAGAAAACATGGAAGGAAGTGATACAAATGGACCTGGGAGATAAATAAAAATCTCGCCAGAGATAGGTTAGTTTGGTAGTCAATTTTGTAAAGCCGTCCAACACATGCCAGCATGTAAAACGGACGTTAAACCGAGAATGATGAGGACTAAACAGCTATAACACAAAGCCTGTTGGACATTCGTGATTAAAACTTGGTGGACAAGTCAGACATAGATTGAAGTTTATTTGTACGAAAACTGGTTAGATTGCAGAAAAGTGTGTGTGAGAGAGTTAGTAAGTGAGAAAGAAGAAAGGGAGAAGAAAGAAAGGGAGAAGAAAGAAAGGGAGAAGAAAGAAAGGGAGAAAAAAGAAAGAAGGAAGAGAGAAGAAAGAAAGAAAGAAAACAGCTTCACAAACCTATGGTGACTAATTGGATGCTTAATTGTTGCATGAAGTTTCTTTGTGGCTTTTTTTTTGTTGTAGTTTTTCTTTGAAAATTAGAAAGTTGACTATTATCTAAAGTTATTTTTAAAATAATTTAGTTAAAAAACCAATGAGAATTTAATGATTCGAGAAAATTAAATTCTCGTTAATTTATTTTTGAAAAAAAACGAAAAAAAACAAAACATTTTCACATTCGTTTTTATGATGACTTTTTAATTCTCAAAATTATTGCCGCAAAATTAGAAACTTCATAAAAGTAGGTAAAATAAGTTAATGGAATACCGAAACATCCCAAAATAGTTTCACGTAGCACCTAAATGTCCCACTATTGACTGCTTTTGTACAAATGTGGTTTAGTTTAGACGGACATGGCAGACACGCTTGTAACGTTATGTAATAAGTGAAATAAAATAAAAATGAAAAACACTTTTTTTTGCTCTCGAAACGGACAGATTAAAAGAACACTCGTATTGAAAATTGGACCGTGAGGGCACCCGTGTCGAAAATCTGGAAAAAAAAAAAAAAAATAAAATAAATTAAAAAAATAAAGCGTTTTTCAAACTTCCTAACCTTCCAGCCTTTTAGTTTTATTGTTCCAAGTTTTCACAATTGTGATTAGATGTTTGTTTCCAAGTGATTAAATATTAAGTTCTCATGAGCTTGGTGTGGCCAGGCAAGCGAGAGGGGTGTGGTTTGTCTTACCCTCATAGTTATGGGGGTGGGATGGGTGCGTTGGTAGGGGGTGGAGTGTCCAATTACATCTTACCATTCCTTAGCAGGTTAGGAATTTTGAGAAACCTAATTCTCAAGTTAGACGATTTAATGTTCGACTTTCTTCAATGAGATGCTGCTGCTGCTGCTGCTCTTGTTATTGCCATTGAAAGTGAATTAATTTAACTTCTATGAATGGAGACTAAGTAAGCTATCGGCATATAGTTTTCTCGCTTACATATATATATATATATATGTGTGTATATATTTGTGTATATATGTGTATATGTATATATATGTGTGTGTATATATATATGTATGTATATTTGTATGTGTATATATGTATATTTGTATGTGTATATATGTGTGTGTATATATGTATATATATATATGTATATGTGTATATATATATATGTGTGTGTGTGTATAATAATTTATTTGAAAACTGTTACATATTTTAGAATCGTACCGCGGTTTCATCCAGATAGGGGTGGCAATACGATTCTGAAATATGTAACAAGTTTTCAAATAAATTATTAATATTAGCTCTCACTCTTCTGCGATCGACCACTTTATTGATTTCTTTTCAATATAACTTTACACGTTATATATGTATATATGTATATATATATATATAGCCCCCCCTCCCCCGCTATTCGCAATGGTTACGTTCCAGACACCCGCAAATAGCAAAAATCCGTATAGATTTTGATACGTCAAAGTTAACTAAAAATCAGGTTTTTATACATTAGCGTGTGTTTTGCATGAAGCCACCAAATTAGCGTAAATAAGCCTTTTTCTGCTTGCAATTTTTTTTTTTTTTTTTCAGTTTTGTATAAAATTCGCGAAAATTTGGAATACCAATGCTTTCGTATGAGCTGCATTTAATATGAATCCTACGGAATAATTAACGTTTTTAATTGCGTTTTTTTTTGTCATATTAGCCTTAGGACATAAATGATTATCATATTTGTAAGTCCTACCGAATGTACGGACAATTCTTATGCTGAAAATCTGCGAATTTGTGAGCCCGCGAATATGATGGCTAAGAAGTTACTGAGGGATTTTTAACTTGAATAGATTTTTATTTTTTATTTTTGGGGGGTCCTTAATAGAAATTTTAATGACGAAGATAATGGAGATGTGTTTGATAGATATTGCGTTCGTGTACACAACCTAAGGATGTAAAAGCCACATTTTAAATGTCCACCAAGTGTCAGTTATGAATCTCCAACAGTCTTTTTTTTATCGCTATTCAATGTGTGGAGACACTTTGGTGATCAGTAGGTATGATTCTGAATGGACTTCACCCACCGGACCATAACGACCCTGATTTTGTATATGTGGGATTTATCTCAAAGATAATGTCTATCAAGATAATCTTCAGAACTGAAGAGGGTCATCACAGCCCAAATCAGTTAGTGCCGAGAGAAGGGGGGGGGTCAGCTATTGACAATTTTGCATGTTGCATCCAAGTGTGCACATTAGACGGTGATAAAATAAAAAAACTGTTGGAAACTCATGATTAAAACTTGATGGACAAGTCTAGCATTGACTAAAGCTTATTTGTATTGTAAAAAGGATTGTGAATTTTAGTAAGGATTCCATTGGTGGCATTTGTGGTGGGTCACCCTGTATTTTCGGTTCTGTTATGACTCGTTATGATTAAGCCATAAATCTATCGACCTGCATTTTTGTCTAACAACTCGTCATTTGTTTTGGTATTATTAGTGTGAATAATATTTGTTTTGGTATTATTAGTGTGCATAATATTTGTTTTGGTATTATTAGTGTGCATAATATTTGTTTTGGTATTATTAGTGTGAATAATATTTGTTTTGGTATTATTAGTGTGCATAATATTTGTTTTGGTATTATTAGTGTGAATAATATTTGTTTTGGTATTATTAGTGTGAATAATATTTGTTTTGGTATTATTAGTGTGAATAATATTTGTTTTGGTATTATTAGTGTGAATAATATTTGTTTTTGGTATTATTAGTGTGAATAATATTTGTTTTGGTATTATTAGTGTGAATAATATTTGTTTTGGTATTATTAGTGTGCATAATATTTGTTTTGGTATTATTAGTGTGAATAATATTTGTTTTGGTATTATTAGTGTGAATAATATTTGTTTTGGTATTAGTGTGAATAATATTTGTTTTGGTATTAGTGTGCATAATATTTGTTTTGGTATTATTAGTGTGCATAATATTTGTTTTGGTATTATTAGTGTGAATAATATTTGTTTTGGTATTATTAGTGTGAATAATATTTGTTTTGGTATTATTAGTGTGAATAATATTTGTTTTTGGTATTATTAGTGTGAATAATATTTGTTTTGGTATTATTAGTGTGAATAATATTTGTTTTGGTATTATTAGTGTGAATAATATTTGTTTTGGTATTATTAGTGTGCATAATATTTGTTTTTGTTGTATTAGTGTGAATAATATTTGTTTTGGTATTATTAGTGTGAATAATATTTGTTTTGGTATTATTAGTGTGAATAATATTTGTTTTGGTATTAGTGTGCATATTTGTTTTGGTATTATTAGTGTGCATAATATTTGTTTTTGTTGTATTAGTGTGAATAATATTTGTTTTGGTATTAGTGTGAATAATATTTGTTTTGGTATTAGTGTGAATAATATTTGTTTTGGTATTATTAGTGTGAATAATATTTGTTTTGGTATTATTAGTGTGAATAATATTTGTTTTGGTATTATTAGTGTGAATAATATTTGTTTTGGTATTATTAGTGTGAATAATATTTGTTTTGGTATTATTAGTGTGAATAATATTTGTTTTGGTATTAGTGTGCATATTTGTTTTGGTATTATTAGTGTGCATAATATTTGTTTTTGTTGTATTAGTGTGAATAATATTTGTTTTGGTATTAGTGTGAATAATATTTGTTTTGGTATTAGTGTGAATAATATTTGTTTTGGTATTAGTGTGCATAATATTTGTTTTGGTATTATTAGTGTGAATAATATTTGTTTTGGTATTAGTGTGAATAATATTTGTTTTGGTATTAGTGTGCATAATATTTGTTTTGGTATTATTAGTGTGCATAATATTTGTTTTTGTTGTATTAGTGTGAATAATATTTGTTTTGGTATTATTAGTGTGAATAATATTTGTTTTGGTATTATTAGTGTGAATAATATTTGTTTTGGTATTATTAGTGTGCATAATATTTGTTTTTGTTGTATTAGTGTGAATAATATTTGTTTTGGTATTATTAGTGTGAATAATATTTGTTTTGGTATTAGTGTGCATATTTGTTTTGGTATTATTAGTGTGCATAATATTTGTTTTGGTATTATTAGTGTGCATAATATTTGTTTTTGTTGTATTAGTGTGAATAATATTTGTTTTGGTATTATTAGTGTGAATAATATTTGTTTTGGTATTATTAGTGTGAATAATATTTGTTTTGGTATTATTAGTGTGAATAATATTTGTTTTGGTATTATTAGTGTGAATAATATTTGTTTTGGTATTATTAGTGTGAATAATATTTGTTTTGGTATTAGTGTGCATATTTGTTTTGGTATTATTAGTGTGCATAATATTTGTTTTTGTTGTATTAGTGTGAATAATATTTGTTTTGGTATTAGTGTGAATAATATTTGTTTTGGTATTAGTGTGAATAATATTTGTTTTGGTATTAGTGTGCATAATATTTGTTTTGGTATTATTAGTGTGAATAATATTTGTTTTGGTATTAGTGTGAATAATATTTGTTTTGGTATTAGTGTGCATAATATTTGTTTTGGTATTATTAGTGTGCATAATATTTGTTTTTGTTGTATTAGTGTGAATAATATTTGTTTTGGTATTATTAGTGTGAATAATATTTGTTTTGGTATTATTAGTGTGAATAATATTTGTTTTGGTATTATTAGTGTGCATAATATTTGTTTTTGTTGTATTAGTGTGAATAATATTTGTTTTGGTATTATTAGTGTGAATAATATTTGTTTTGGTATTAGTGTGCATATTTGTTTTGGTATTATTAGTGTGCATAATATTTGTTTTGGTATTATTAGTGTGCATAATATTTGTTTTTGTTGTATTAGTGTGAATAATATTTGTTTTGGTATTATTAGTGTGAATAATATTTGTTTTGGTATTATTAGTGTGAATAATATTTGTTTTGGTATTATTAGTGTGCATAATATTTGTTTTTGTTGTATTAGTGTGAATAATATTTGTTTTGGTATTATTAGTGTGAATAATATTTGTTTTGGTATTAGTGTGCATATTTGTTTTGGTATTATTAGTGTGCATAATATTTGTTTTTGTTGTATTAGTGTGAATAATATTTGTTTTGGTATTAGTGTGAATAATATTTGTTTTGGTATTAGTGTGAATAATATTTGTTTTGGTATTATTAGTGTGAATAATATTTGTTTTGGTATTATTAGTGTGAATAATATTTGTTTTGGTATTATTAGTGTGAATAATATTTGTTTTGGTATTATTAGTGTGAATAATATTTGTTTTGGTATTATTAGTGTGAATAATATTTGTTTTGGTATTAGTGTGCATATTTGTTTTGGTATTATTAGTGTGCATAATATTTGTTTTTGTTGTATTAGTGTGAATAATATTTGTTTTGGTATTAGTGTGAATAATATTTGTTTTGGTATTAGTGTGAATAATATTTGTTTTGGTATTAGTGTGCATAATATTTGTTTTGGTATTATTAGTGTGAATAATATTTGTTTTGGTATTAGTGTGAATAATATTTGTTTTGGTATTAGTGTGCATAATATTTGTTTTGGTATTATTAGTGTGCATAATATTTGTTTTGGTATTATTAGTGTGAATAATATTTGTTTTGGTATTATTAGTGTGAATAATATTTGTTTTGGTATTATTAGTGTGAATAATATTTGTTTTTGGTATTATTAGTGTGAATAATATTTGTTTTGGTATTATTAGTGTGAATAATATTTGTTTTGGTATTAGTGTGCATATTTGTTTTGGTATTATTAGTGTGCATAATATTTGTTTTTGTTGTATTAGTGTGAATAATATTTGTTTTGGTATTATTAGTGTGCATAATGTTTGTGTATGCCCCCCCCCTCTGCGCGTAGTAATGATTGAATCTTTGACAAAACATTTTTTTCCGTTCCAATGTCCAAGCTATCGAACCTTAGAGGAAGATAGATTCCACTATGGTCCTAAAAATGTCCCTCTTAAGATTACCAGAGGAATGGCTTCCAGTTCGTGTGCAGTCCATTAAGAACATCTCCCAAGCATTATCTTTGCAGATGTTGATGTCTTCTGCTGACTGGATGTCGTTGCTGAGATAGACATCTTCCTTAACGGACAATGTTTTTCAGCTTAATTTCTTTGTTGTAATTAATAAGTTTTGGTTTGCCTGCATTAATGTAGAGGCCAATCTCATTGGCCGCTTCTTCGATGAAATGCAGAAGTTTGCTTGTGCCATCAATTGTCTGACAAGGAATGCGTGGAAAATGGACTTTGGAGGGAGAAGAGCAACGTACTCACTTTCTGTTGTCGGATTCTTAACTAACCAAAGATTATTATTTTTTTTACTAACACTTATCGTTACTGCAGTCATGTGACCTGTACCACATGATCACTGGCTGTAGTTATAAGGGAGGGGGTAATGCTTCTCTCGTTCCTAATTTGCTTCTTTGGTTGGTCGCGTGCCTGTTGGGTAATCGGTGAGTCATCTTGTTAGAAGTGCCCGTCAGGTTGTTGTTTGGTTGACGGTCACCCGACAAGCCACGTTGTACAGGTTTTCAGACGGTCAAACTTTCGCGGAAAGGCAATTTATTTATTTCACAACTATTGCTTCTTCCGCGAGCTGACCAGTCAATTTTTTTTGTTGTTGGTTTTTGTTTTTAGGACTCAAAATTCTTTTTCTGTGTAATCCACGTCTCTTATTGCTTTTTGCTGGGTAACGTGAAATTCTTGCTCTTTTAAGGGTTAACCTCAGATCCTTGTTCAGATCAGATGTCTGCATGGCGTAACCTAGACACATATGAAAAGGAATGAAGCAAGCATATCTCCCTGCAAGACTGCTTGAACTACGTTGAAGAACTCTCTGATCTCCATCGGGAGATCGGATCATCGATCGAGGGTTGTTATGCAGCATCTGACTCTTGCGCCGGCATCATCCAATACGATATGATCGGAGTTTTTTCACAATGGACAAATAATAAAAAGGTGAATATTTAAGGAAAATTCCATAATCTAACATCACCTCCCACTACACATAAAAAAGTTGTGAAGTGTCAAGGAGGTTGGAAAGACAGAGAGCACCATCCAGACTTCCACTAGGAGGCTATGGAGAGTAAAATTCCGGAGAGAAAGCCGATGACTATTATTAGCGAGAACCCAATGTTAAACGGCTGTTATGAGAACGTGAATGATCTATAACAGTGATCGATAAAAGGTGTCTTGGAAATCTGGTGAGACTTGTTATCATTCAGAGTCCAGGGAATACCACCTGTATTTACTAGTGAGCGCTCGCTGGCAATGTCTTAGCAAAATCGGTATAATACCTAATCTATTGGATTGATAAGTCTCTCGATTTACTTGCTTATCCATGACGGCAGTTAGACACAAGGTCGGTTTTTAAAGGGCACTCTTAATTGGGACGAAATTAAACATTGCCTTTGTCTAGAAGGACCTCTCCCCTACCGATCAAGGACAGAAAAGATGAAATGCAGAACCAGAACATCTTGCTCCCAGCCAAAAGGCGAAAAAGAAATTTCTACCGATATTTTACTTTTCTCAGGATTAAACTTTTTTGTTTCATTTTACTTCAGTCGAAGTTCTCAGAAATCAAGGGAGCCCCCCTTCCTGGGGCTAACACTTATATCTCTATATGAGTTACATAGATATTCGAACATTCCATTTACCTGCCAAACGTCGAGTTAGTAAAGAAGTTAAGAATATTAATTTTCCTCTCCTCAATTGACCAGTTTATTATGTTGTAGTATATCTTTCTTGTGGTCTCTTCGTCTTACCGGATTTCAGGAAGAGAATTCATTTAGTCTGGTGGAGTATCCAGCTAAGTGTTGTTACTTGAGGTAACATGATTAGAAGGTGCACCATTCCTCGTATGAACAGTGTCGAGGGGATCTTATTTGGGCCTTGAAAACTATGTTATTTTGAATATTTGGTCAGGGTTTACTTGTAGGGTGAAGTATTCTCATGTCGGGTTGTCCTGACACACCCTTGTACAGAGACACTCGAAGATTGTGTCTAGTAGGTAATTCAAACTAAGAATGTATTGATATGCGCACATCTAAGTCCAAGCTTTATTTATTTTCTTGTTTCAACTTCCCGTCATCTCTTGTTGGACTTGAATCAAATGCCCTTCCTCTCGAGACATCTGCAGGAAATTATAAAATCTGACATTTTATTTTATTTTGAAAAGACCATTTTTTAATTTTTTTTTTATTTTCATTTGAAAATTATTTAATTCTTTATGGACTTTTGTTTCTACGAACAAAAAAGGAACAACCCTCCCCCACTCCCAAACAAAAACCCACTCCCAAACAAGGCCCACCTAATATACAAGGATGCTGAGCAAGCACTGATGTCAATGAGTCACATGGTAAGTTCTATAGACTTGTCTGGAGGACAAGATTTATTTCGCCTTTTTTTTTTTTTTTTTTTTCTTTTTTTTTTTTTTCTTTTTTTTTTTTTTCTTTTGTCAACCAGAAAGTCAGATATTTAGTCTTTGATTGAAGTTCATTATCAGTAAATACCAGGGAGAGGCTGTGCGCTATGATGAGTAGGAGGGGTTACTTGAGACGTGGCCCTTCCTCAAAAACTCGCCTGATTTTGTCAACTCTTCAATTCGTTACATAACATTTCTTTGATTTTGTTATTCAGTCCATTGTGTTGAATTCTCTATAGAGGGTGAAAAAAAAATGACCCCAAAATTAAATGCCACCCACTCATGGAATCGCTAATAAAATCCACAATCCTTTCTGCATTCCAACCATATTTCGTATAAATAAATTTCACACTATGATTTTATATATTAGATGTTTTTCAGCTAAAAACTAATTTCTTCACATTCAGGAAATAAAACATGTAAGCCTATGGGAAACCAAAAGCGTGCAAATTTATGTAAATGGTTTTGTTAAAATTTTTTTTTGGTATTTAGCTACCTCCCACAACGATAAGATTTGACACAAGGTCGGGAAAGTGGGATTGAAAAGCGAGCACTCTGGCTTACAAAAAAATGCCTGGGCAGCCCTGCCGGCATTTCCCGGTAGGGGCGCCTCAGGCGATAAACAATAAACTAACCCCTTCTCAAAGGGCGAGAAAGCAAAACCTCTGAGAACTGCACAGGACAATACCTCAAACCGTCGGAATCAAGACCCGAAGGCTAAGACGGTACTGGTCTACAGTGTAGCATCCACCAGAACAGATATTACACTCTGATGGTAGCCAAAGGCATCGGAAGAATTTTTTTATTTTTAGACAGTCCTCCGTCTATCAAAAATGTCAAATGGACAACTTTTATAAACAACTGCACATCAGATAGCTTTACGAGTCTTTTTTTTTTGTTTATTGTGACGGTCTTTCTCTTTCTCCTAGTTTTGTTTGTCTTTAACAACAAGTAAAACTTGTATGAACTTTTTATTTTGTAACGTTCTTTTGTTTTCACGTGTATAAACTTGATGAAAATATGTAACACAATTTGTTGACATCACCTAACCTGTCGTTGATGTTGTTTTGAAATGTAACTCAAGTGATGTCACTAAATCTTACCCTGGAGTCAAAAAAAAAAAAAAAAAAAAAAAAAAAAAAAAAAACAGAAAAAAGATGACAAAAACAAAACATGACAATTCAGACTGGCCAATGCATACAAATGTTTTTGTTGGTTCCTTTTCGTTTCTCATGATAAACAGATGCTGATTGCAACAATGTGTGAAGTTGCCGTTTGAGATTGTCTTAGTTCTACCACCAAGATTATTTTACCTGGTGGCTCTGCTTTTTAACAACTCCATTATACAGGCTGGTGCTACCAGATCAGGCTGTCTGAAGATATCGGCTTCCTGACCGAATATGCACCGAACATTGATGTTTTATTGTTTTTTTTTTCTCTTTGTAAAACCCAATAATTTTCTGCAAAGCCATTAACAATTTCCCTCCCTCCCCACCATTCCCTCCCCCGTCCATCTTTCATCTCCTTCCCCAAAACTTTTACCAAAATGACCGGATTCAACATTAAATAACCCAAAAAGGGTTGATATGCCGTAAAACAAAACAATCAAACCAAATACCATGAATAAACATTTGAAGACATAAACAACTTGAAGCATAAAAACGTTTGGCAAAATGACCGGATTCAGCATTAAATAACCCGAAACGGGTTGATATGCTGTAAAACGACCAAACAAAACCAAGATGTTTGGAAAATCGATGGCATAACTTAGGGATTATGTTTGGTAAATGATGAGTTTGAAGGGGTAAACATAATGCGATAAAAAAATTGTGTGTGGGCGATAAAAATGGTTTTTTATATATATATTTTTTAAAAAATTATTTAATGAGGAACCATTTATGCCAAGAAATAGGCATGTTACACGGGGTAAATGGAGATTCGCACGTGGTTAAAAAGGTAAACAAAGTTCGCTGAGATAAAAGAAACATAAAAAAGTAAATAACACTAGTGCTATTTAATTTTGAGGGAGAAGAAAGGCAATATTTCAATCCGGGGATGCCTAAAATGTCGGAAAATTTGCGGATAGAAATCTTTCCATAAAGGTCGGGTTTAAAGGTCGCTAAACAGAACGAGAACTTGGCACCGGATGCTTCTCGCCCAGTGTCGGGGCTGGAAGAATCCCTTAAGAAAAAAGGTCCGGCAAAGGGAGATAAATGCTAAGGGATTTATTCTACGCTAGACAAAACATGTTGAGATCTCGATCTCTGGATACTTTTGGATCCGATGCAAAAAAAAATTGTTTCAATTCTAAACATCTCTGGTTTCACATTAAGACAATCACATGGAATGAAACGAATGAAACTGTTTTAGTTGCGTATCTTTTTTAGTATATACTACGAACGACCCCATACTACTGTACCCCACCTCACGAAGGAAGACGTAATAACTGGGAAGATGATCTTATAACAGATACTACACTACCCCCAAAGGAGGAGGTAATGTCCGGGAGGATGGTATAACGAAACAGATACTACCCCCCCCCCCGAATGGAGCATTGAAAGATAGTACATTAGTATTAAATAGAGGGTTGTCGCTAGAAAAGCGGGAAATTTGTCAAACAATAATTTATTTTAACAAAGAATAACTTTTATAAAGTTTTTCAAAGACTAATATTATAATACACTCAAAGATGCTCAAAATGTCGTTTGTGCAAATGGAAGAAGTGAATAAGCCAGACACAATAAAAATTAAATTAAAAAAAAAAAAATTTACAATCTCAAATTTCCCGCTTTTCTAGCGACCGCCCTGTAGTATAGCAAACTGAATTAAAAGATAGTATAGTTTCGGCTTCAGACGATACCAAATCTCCGTTAGTAATAGATATATTTACCTTTTGGTCAGATATTGGTTATTAAATGTCCCCAAATAGCCCACGCACCTTGCATGTAAAAAAGGATGCAAGATATTTTTCATGTTGAAGATTTCTTGAAAAATTGTTTGGAAAAAGTTTTGTCATGGATACAAATAATGTTTGAAAGAAATGATGCCCTCAAAACAAACGTTGCTGCGTCATATCAACAACCGAGCACAGTGAATTAATTCAACGTTCGGCTTTTATGGACGTCACCGAAGGTTGATGAGCTTATAAAGACAAACAGTGGCATCTTTGGTTCCGTTGACCTGCTGAGTTAGTAGATAACTGAAGTCTTTGAGAATTCAAGTGAAAAGAATTTGCAGTTTGAGGGCAAGGAACTTGGCACATCTCTTTATGTCCGTAGTCGCATTAAACGTCATTCAGATGTTACCCAATCAGGTTTACGGATTTAGCTGAACATATTAGATCCCTTATTTATGAAGAAGCATTTTTTTTTCATTCTCAGAAAAACTGTTTTTGTTTTTGAGCCCATCTGATGGTCTCTTTTCTAACTTTTCAAAATGGCAGCTTTTAGAATAAACTTTGTCAATTCCTCACAAATTAGACAGTACTTATTTTTTTTTAAATCTTGATTTTATTTATGAATGAATCGCCAATTATCAATACTAAAAACCGTTCGAGGATAAGAGTCAATGAAATCGTCAGCTGAATGATGAAGAATATGATTAGAGGATTGAAAATGATGAAGAATATGATTAGAGGATTGAAAATGATGAAGAATATGATTAGAGGATTGAAAATGATGAAGAATATGATTAGAGGATTGAAAATGATGAAGAATATGATTAGAGGATTGAAAATGATGAAGAATATGATTAGAGGATTGAAAATGATGAAGAATATGATTAGAGGATTGAAAATGATGAAGAATATGATTAGAGGATTGAAAATGATGAAGAATATGATTAGAGGATTGAAAATGATGAATGGAATGAATAAAATTGGATTACGGTTACACTCCGATTATCTGTTCGTATTATTTGGACTACGGTAAGATGTGACACAAGGTTGGGAAAGTGGAATTCGAAAAGCCAGCGCCCGAGAAGGTGAGCACTCTGTCCTACAAAAAAAATCTGGGCAGCCCCGTCGGCATTCCCCGGTAGGGGCGCCTCAGGCGATTAGCAATAAACTAACCATTTCTCAAAGGGTGAGAAGGCAAAGCCTGGGAAGGTGGACCTCCTAGAACTGCACAGGACAATGTCGTATCCATCGGAACAGATACTGCACTTAGATCTTGGCTAAAAGGCCAAGGATTACTATTCTCATCTTTGCTGTTATTTTCACGTTTCTGGCGATGTAACCTCCGATCTTCAGGTTGTTCTTTTCGAACTTGGGAATCTTTGTCGAACTCGGGAATCTGTACAGAATTTCGAACTGAACCCCTTATTTAATCCACGGGGGTAGATTGTTCTCATTCCGTCAGCCATGATTGGGTAGAAGTGCTAATTATGTTATTCTTATTATCGCCTGTAATAAGGATTAAACCTTTAACCCCCAGAAGACTGTCACTGAGAACTGATTGTTAATCGATGCATTTAACCATTGCGCCATCGGTCCGAAATATAATATCAAATCTTTGACTTATTGAATTTTTAGGCCTGCATTTTGTTTTCTGTAAGTTTGTAAAATGCTCCCCCCCCCCCTCGTTTGTATCTTTTTCTTCTTTTTTTTTCTTAATCATTTTTCATGTTTCACGGTTTAAACAATTTAGGTTTTGTTCATTAAAAAAGTTGAATTCACAGAACCTTGACAAACGTACCCGACCTCTTTTAGATCAAAACTCAGTATAAATAGCTAGTTGGCCTTATCCGACGTCGCCCGGGACCCTAACTTTCGTAAATTACATAGATTACAGAAAGAGTAAAATTAAACAATTTGCTTAATATTGCAATATCAAATGTTAAGTTTATTCCAGGATAAAATCTGCGTAAAAATACTTCTGCCCTGTGTGAGATGCGAACTTGCAACCTGTCTGGGAGTATGGCAGGGTAACCAATTGAGAAAATGGCCACGATTGACTACATAAACCAGAACAAGTGGCTGCTGTTTTAGCTAGAGTTCCTTTCTTTCCTTTCTTTTCTTTCTTTTCTTTCTTCCCTTTCTTTCTTCCCTTTCTTTCTTCCCTTCCTTCCTTCCTTCCTTCCTTCCTTCCTTTTCTTTCTTCCTTTTCTTTCTTCCCTTTCTTTCTTCCCTTTCTCTCCTTATGTTCCCCCTCTCTGATTCTTTCCATCTTTACAGTAAAATGTGGGTCGGCCGCTTATCAAAATGGGAATAGGGAGAATCTGTTAAATCTCGGAAAGTTGTCTTAAATCTGTTCCCAGTGTTATGAGTGGCAGTGGGAGAACTTGTGAGGGTAAAATCTCCTCCGCTTTCCTTTATTTATGAATACAAAAAATAACATCAATCAAAATTAAATATTAAAATCGATCAAATACAATTTTTTAAAAAGTTAGCAATCAACAATGCAGGGGGGGGGGGAAACTGGCTCTATTTCATATGTAAAATGTATTCGATCTACGGATTATTGTTGGGTATTTGTTAGGGGTAGAGTTGGACCTTCTAAAATTTCGGTCTGGTGAACCAAAGTAGTATAGAAACACTCATTTTTAACGAATAGGTCAGCGTTTATCAAGGCTCGGGGATACTCAAGGATAAAGATTAGATTGTCAGTTGGACGATGGTCGCCACCAGGAGAGGGTTGGAAATAACGCGTGGAATGGGCAGAAAATTACTCAAGAGGAATTGATTATCCAAGAGGACGGCTCAACAAGTATTTGTTTACATCAGACTTGAAGACGACCATGATGTCGTCAGTTGGGAAGCAGACTCGTGGTATTTTGTTCCACAGATGGGATGTTTAGGAAAGAAACTTTGTTCATGGAAGTTCCGTTTGGTACACAGAGAGAAAAGAAAATTATTGGTGCTTTCACATATTAGGACCCATGCTAAATTTGACCCCGTCGTTAGGGTTTATGGTCAAAGTTAGTGTGGGTCCTAATCTGTGAAAGTACCAAATTTTGTTTTGCAGTGGTTGGAGCTAGGCGAGTTTCTGCTGTGAATGTTCTGCAAATGCGGAGGGGACGAGTGGTTGGAGCTCAGCCAACCACCTACCGTGAACATAACGATACAGTAGAAAAGAAAGTCGTAGATTACAATTCAAACGGATTATGGCCATGACATTTTTGTGGCTGATTTATTTTCTTTTGACTACTTCGTTATATCTGATTACATTTAATAAGTGGTTATTATTATTATGGACTAAAAATAAAAATAAAAAAAAGAGTATCACCGCCCGTTATGAAAATTAATCTCTAACCACTTTGTCTCCGTAATTTAACGTCATTCAAGATGTCGCCGTTAATATCTTGAAGATTTGACTCTAGAGTTGTCACAAAATTTTACCATGAAGAGAAAAAAAAAGACAACTAAAATTGGCGGATGAAGAAAAAGAAAAAAAATTATTTTGACATTTTTTTTTCTTATCCCAACCAGATGCTGATTGTTGCAATATGTGTTGATGTATTTCTTTCACCGAATATGGCAATAAGTGTGAAGTATATCTGAGATATATATCTATTATTATACTAAATTTGAGTTAATAAACGTTTGTTTCCCTAAATACATGTTAACATATTCCTCAGTTTTGGGATTGCGTTATATGGTTTAAAAAAGAATCCATTTTATTTTTTCTAATACGTCGTAATTTGCAATTAACTCACAAAGTGCCCCTATTTCTTATGAAGCTTCTATTACTCTCACTCTGTTGTGCCCCCCCCCTTTGCTGCTCTTATTTTATGATGTATTTATTACTCTCGTTTAAGTCACCCTCTCTTTCTCTTTATTAACAGCCGAAGGTAATAAAGGAAAGAATAGATAGTCCAAACAGGAATATCACCCCAAGTAGTTATACTATTTAACCAGAGTGAGAGATAGAGGGAGATATAGCGAGCAGAGACTAATTTCGGATTTTGTCTTTGAAAATAATCTAATCTGAGTTCAATGAATGATCTGTTCGGTCACATTTTTGGATGTATGTAGAAATATAATATATATATATGTGTGTGTGTGTGTAACCCGGATATAAGAGAAACCCGAATATAAGAGACATTGTCTCTGGTCCCAAATTACAGCCTGTGTTAATGTCTATAAATTATACCCGGATATAAGATGTACTTCTCCGGTCCCGTCCTCCCCAATATAAGAGTTCGTTTTGAGTGACAGTGTGATGTCGTAAATCAGTCAAAAGATGTTGCTAAATTTTCTCACCTCATTGGTGAGTCTTTCTATGACTTATAAACTAGTGTTCTGTGCGTAAAAAGCGTTATATGTGGTGTTTCCATACTTACATAAACAAAATAGACAATACCCGGATATAAGAGACTTATTCTCCGGTCCCGACAGCACTCTTATACGGGTTACACTATATATATATATATATATGTATATATATATATATTTGTAGGTAATAAATAATTAATATTTATAAATATAGACATCGATGTTTCATGCTTACACAATCTTTAGTTGTTGATCACCACAAATTAGCTTGGAAGTTAGGAATTTAACTTTGTAAATGCCAAGTCGGCGGGTATTTATAGCAAGCAGCGAAGAGTGGTCAACAACAAACCGTGTTGGATCTCGCAATGAAGCTAGTAGTACTGCTTGTTATTAAATTCACTCAGTGCCCAGCCTTAGTAAAGGGGGCTTATAATAATATTTTATAAATAAATATTAATAATTTATTACCTACATACATCGATATATAATTAGTACTTGTATATACTTACTTGGTACGCTTTTCACATAACCTTTATTGGAAAACATTTATAATATCAGCCCCCCCACTTCCAAAAGAGGTAATGCCTGGGAGGATGCATCTCCTAGGGCCGAGCTAAGTCATACTTCATTCCAACAAAGAACGGTCTGGTTTTCCAAGTCAGCCTCTGGTTATCGGATTGCCGAGGATGGATCATCGGTTGGCCTGGAAAAGCCGCTTCGGGCGGCGAAACTTATTTCAATGTCCGTCCAGAAGCTGTAAACACTGAATTGTGTAACCCTTCGAGTCACAGCTGATAAACATCCGCTTATTTTGCGTGTGAGTGGCTAAGGACTCTACAAGTGCGTCAATGGACACCGCTACAATTATTCTTTGCGATTCTTGTTACCCTTCTCCATCCTCCCACCCCTCTTCTTTTTTTTTTATCCTTGGTTATTTTCACACGCACCTGCATTTGGGAAACGAGTTCGTAGTGGAGGAAATTGAAATTTTCGTACAATTAAGCATTTCCAAGCCTGCCTCCCAATTATGTCCTACGACATTTTTAAAACTATCCCACCTGTTGGCCATATGTTTTGTAAAATAAACTTGTTTTTTTTTATGGAAAGTGTAGTTTATGAATGAAACCCGTCAACGGATTTAGGAGACTCTAAAGAAAGATGCAGAAGGAGCCGCGACGGGGAGGGGTGTTAAAGTAAAAAGATAAATAAAGTGAAGGAAGATGAAAATACGGTACTATGAAAAGGAGGGGAGTGGGAGTTTTTTTTTTTTTTTTAACGATCCTATGCTGACATCAAGTAATTGTGTACAGAAAATAATAATTAAAAAAATACGAATGAATTATTTGTCAGTCGAATTCAAAAGAACAAAACAAAAGTAGCCGTGAAAAACAAGTTTAAAAATGGCTTGAAGACATTTTTTTTTAATCTTCAAAAGCTGTGTTTCCTTCAGTCAGATTTCAATACACTACGGTTGGGAATGTTTAAAATGTCGCTACGTTGTGGCCGGAAGTGGTCGCCTTATTCGAGATACGTTAATCTTTGAACGCGCTTATAAAAAAAGTTTCTACCGAATTAGGATCTTTTGTAGAATAGTCTTGCCACTTTTAGTAAAATTAGTTTGGTGCTTCTTTAGAGACGTGGCCGAGACGAAATATGAAAGGGGGAGATAATTCACCCTTTTTTTGGGGGGGGGGGGGTATCGCATTTTAAATGCAAAAAATAAAACTTCTGAGGATACGTTAAAATTAAATTTATTAAAATAAATTAAACATCAAATAAATATCATTGATCTCCCCAACACACAAAAGTTTGAATTATCCCCCCCCCTTTCATATTTCGTCTCGGTCACGTCTCTAAAGAAGCACCATGAGTTTTGCAAATTAAAAAGAAAAGAATCCTGCCATAAATGCGCAGTGTGCGTACACGTCCATGACGTATTTTTTTTACCGAGTTCTGTAAATAAATTCGTCGGGTTAGTGTTATGCTGTACATAATGCAGAATAAACGCTATCGTGGAACGCATTGCGGAATGGTGGACAGCTATCGGTTTATGTGGAGGATGAAATATAAGGGAACTATCTTTTTTATATATAGATACTCAGTGAACATGAATGAATTTCACCCTCTTTATTAAATAATAAACTTTTTTGTTTGGCGCATTTTGACTTTTGAAGAGAGGCGGGAATTTTTTTAGAGACGGGGGGGGGGGAGGAGCTTTTCTATAAAATATCCGAAATTGCTCGAATTCCAATAATATGCAGCCGTACGTTGGCGAGATCAGCAATAACGTAAACATCCCAGGTTTATCGGGGTTCCGCCCTTTCATCAAAACACTCTCATCCGAGTAACCACACCAGGATGAGGTTATATCCTTATTTTTCCTCGATCCTTCTTAAACCTGGTGCTACCAGCTCCGGAAGATATCGGCTTCCTGACCCAGAATGCACCAAACATTGATCTTCTATTGTTTCTTCTTTTTTGAAAAACTCCATGTTCTGCAAAATCCCAAACAAAAAAATTCTCTCCTCCTCCTCCTCCTCCTCCTCCTCCTCCTCATCCCCCTTCTCTCTTCTCCTTCCCCCTCCATCCCCTTCACTTACCCAAACACCATGAATAAATACTTGAACATATAAAAAACTTGAAGCATAAAAACTTTCACCAAAATTACCAAATTAAATAACCCGAAAAGGGTTGATATGCCGTAAAACAAAACAACCAAACCCCTTCTCAAAATCTTGTTTATTCAATTTTATGATATCAAGGATTAAATATTTTTTTTGTAATGTACAATTTAATAAATGGCTGACTTTTTTTCCGACTGAACCGAAATACATCATGACGAATTGTATTTCGTAATTTATATGCGGAAGGGGGATACTTACTGACTTGTTTGCTTGGCCGCTGTTTACGTGTGCGTTTTTGGTTAGGGTGCTTTCTTTACCTGGATCACCCTCCCCCTAACTAAGTTGACCTAAAAATATTTCTAAAAACTCTTCTCATCCCATTTTTTTATCTACGATATAAACAATATGCATAAATAATACTGTTACAATCAAATGAAAACAGCAATTGAATTAGAAAACACTAATAACGGACGCATTAATGAGATGTCATTTTGTAAATAAATATGCAAATTAGACAGACCAAGTACGTGTATCGCGTGGACACTCTGAGTATATTAGGAATCTGAAGTTCTTGTATTTTGTATATTGAAAAAGGGTTTTAATGTCACTTTCATTGCGACAAATAATTGTAACACCGACAATATCAAATGTCAAAGTCTATCCATACGTAAACATATTAAGTTTATTAATGACTTGTTAGAACAACCAAAGGTTAAGAGTTCAAGTGTTTTGTCTGTATGTGTGTGAGAATGTGTGTGTATAAGCTGTCGCTATGTTTAGTTGTCCATGACTGTCTTGTGTTGTCTTCCAAGAACCTATGGTCGAGCGGCAATGCTAAATTTAGTTTGCCCGTAAGAAGTATATGTAATTGAGTTGTGACTGACAAGCGTTCGTGTGGCAAGTTGAGTCTCTAACTTCTGACTGATTCTCGCTTATGTAGCCAATACTAGCAGGTGCTCGGCTCACAGAACGACTCTTTCTGATTGGTTATCGAAATCGCAAAATTGGTCAATGCTATCAAAATACTCGATCATTATTAAGTATTTCAATTAATAAAATCGAACATTTTACAGAGGTCGTTTTTTGTGTTGTCTGCTACTACCGCTAAAATCTGGTTCCACGCGATCCAATTTTATAAAATAAAATCTTTATAAAATAAAATTTATAAAGATTTTATAAAGATCCAATTTTATAAAGATTGATATTTTGAGTTGGAACGCCGAATCGATTCAAATAACAAAGCTTAAACGTTTAATAATTTCAGAATGCGCCATTTTAGTCGAAAAGTACCGAACGTTCATTTCGCGTGTATCATTTTTCTGAGATCTTGTCCTCTTCCGAAAATCGAATTAGTTTCCATTGCGTTCGTATTCGAATTCTTTCAACATCTCCATCAGTTCATATTGTCCCTGTAATAACTCCTTGCAAAAAATATTAATGTAACTCGAGTCGACGTTTAAAAATTCTGAAAATCATTAATTCGAGTGAGCGAAAAGTTGTATGGTTCAATGATAAAACTTCAAGACGGCGGAAGATGGGGGGGGGGGCTTTGAGAACTTTATTTAATCCCACACATGCACGTATTCCTACTAACCAATTCGAAATAGGTTGTTTACGTTGTGATGTAGTGGAAATTTATAGTATTTCCTCCCGAGCTGAATTTATCTAAACTTGAATTTATCTGATTGAACTGTCACTAACCTTTTTTTTTTCTTTTTTCTCTTTTCTATTTCTTTTTCCCTTTTTCTTTTTTTTTTTTTAATTTTTTTTTTTTTAACTTTTCGGGTTTCATCGTCATGCGTGCTCAAAGGCGTGTTTGTCTAAACAGAATTTGTAAGAATACCAAAGAAAGTTTTGGGGTTCTGTGAGCGCAATTCTGGCTTTTGGAATAAATCGATAGTTCCATTCGATGACATTTAACATTGACAGTGACTGCGTATACAGTCGCTTTAAACACAGCAGCATTGCGTAAACAGCGGCTATAGTTTTTGATTATGAACCAACATAATTGTAGGTTGCACAAGTTAAATTACCTGTTGAGCTTAGGTTAGTTGAATAACCCGCTGCTTCGTTCATTTTAGAATAATTGGAAAGCGAGAAATGAAACGAGAAATTATACAAATGGAGGACATAAAAATATACACATGTGTGATGATCAAATTTATTACTGGAACTGAATACAATAAAACAATATTGGCGGGAATAACACAACATACAGTGGGCGGAAATAGCTTCTCCTGATACTGTCCAAATTCAATAATCAGCAGTCAACAGCAGCAGCTTGACACACACTCACTCACTCACTCACTATCTCTCTATCTCTCACTATCACTCACTATCTCTCTATCTCTCACTATCACTCACTATCTCTCTATCTCTCACTATCACTCACTATCTCTCTATCTCTCACTATCACTCACTATCTCTCTATCTCTCACTATCACTCACTATCTCTCTATCTCTCACTATCACTCACTATCTCTCTATCTCTCACTATCACTCACTATCTCTCTATCTCTCACTATCACTCACTATCTCTCTATCTCTCACTATCACTCACTATCTCTCTATCTCTCACTATCACTCACTATCTCTCTATCTCTCACTATCACTCACTATCTCTCTATCTCTCACTATCACTCACTATCTCTCTATCTCTCACTATCACTCACTATCTCTCTATCTCTCACTATCACTCACTATCTCTCTATCTCTCACTATCACTCACTATCTCTCTATCTCTCACTATCACTCACTATCTCTCTATCTCTCACTATCACTCACTATCTCTCTATCTCTCACTATCACTCACTATCTCTCTATCTCTCACTATCACTCACTATCTCTCTATCTCTCACTATCACTCACTATCTCTCTATCTCTCTCTATCTCTCACTATCTCTCTATCTCTCACTATCTCTCTATCTCTCACTATCACTCTCTATCTCTCACTATCACTCACTATCTCTCACTCACTCACTCACTATCTCTCACCGTCGATGTGTCAACATCTATAAACAATTATTAGCCACACTTTGATTGAAAACGAACAAGTTGGGTTTTTTTTTTAATTTTTTTATTCTTTATATTTAATTTAAACCCAGAAGAGGCACCCGATGTCGCCTGGAAATGAAAATGGTCTTTATATATAAGTAAACAAAAACAAGACCTAAAGTGCAAAAGTTAAATCCCTGTGTTATTCCACTGCTCTTACTAGCAAAATATGCTATTATATCACTCTCCCCTAAAAAAAGAAGGTAATCCCTGGGAGGATAATATCACGACGACAGAACAGATAATACACTACCCCCCCCCCCCCCATGAATTGAGCATTAAAAGATAGTTCAATATAATTAATAGTTTTGTTTCGGTTTCAGACAGATACCAAATGTCTACTAGTAACAGATAATAGCTATGATCACAAATTCTTGAGAATCGAGTGTTTCGATTGAATAATCTTCGCGTTGTCAGGAAAGGTAAATTTCATTTACCGAACAGAACAGTTTTGCACCACTTTTATGTGCCCTGGCGAAGATTAAAATCACGATACGATGATATTAAACTGCAGATCCTTATTCTAATTTTGATTTTGGAAAATGTTTAAAATTTAAGTCTGAATCCCAAAGGGTCTTTAAACGCAATTGCTTCATTGATGTCTGATGACGGTAGATCACGTTCTATGCAAATCTGAAATAATTTTACGTTGTGCCCATATTTTGGCCCCTAAAGCCCTTTAAAATACTCCAAAGAAACTATAATTAGGAGAATATTTATGAAGTGATGTCTAATATCTACTGTTAAAATTTCACAAAAATCGAAAGGACCCTAATTTTCACAAAGGGATTCCACTCCTTTTTTTATCATCTTTGCATGAAACTAAATTATTTTTTGTTTCTGAATTTTTGAGATGAGGATTGATAATTTGGATTATTCAGACTACTGTTCTCATCTTGAGTGTTATTCTCACGTTTCGGCCGCTGTAACCTCCGGCCTTCTTCAGGTGTATCTTTTCGAACTCGGAAATTTGTACGGAGTTTCGAACGGAACCTTTTATTTAATCCCCCAGGGTAGGTTGTTCTCGTTCCGTCAGCCATGAATGGGTAGAAGTCTTCAGTAATTCTTAATTGTATTAGTATTGCCCACACTGAGTATTGAACCTTCAATATATATATATGTGGGTGTGTGTGATAAGTAGTAAGACGACACATTTAAAATAAGAATAGATTTAAGGCTCCCAAAATTCATACTAGAATTGTCCGTAAGGATCCGTGGAATGTAACGGATAAAGTGCTAGGTAATACTCAGTTCTATAGGACACTCTTCTTGAGGTTCCATTATATATATATATATATATATATATACACACATATACATATAATGTGTGGGTGTATTTTTTATTTTGTAACACAAAGTACCTATAATAGCTCAATAGTTTAGAGCTATGCTATATTCAATATTTTTATGTAGTTCAATATCACAGAGGACAGATTCACGTCATTTTTTTCACAACTTATTTTTTTTTATTTCGCAGACAATTGTTTCGTCTAACATCAAGATATTTGTAAAATGCTCCTATGCATTTATTTCTTGGTGTAGCTGTCTTCAGTGCAAATTGTACAAAACAAATAAAAACTTTAAAAAAACATGCAACAATTTACCGGCATAACACGTGCAGAAAAAAAGGATAAGAAAATGGAAAAAGGAAAATGATAACAACAAAAAAAAACTAATGGAAAAAGAAAATAACTGGACGAAAATAACAAAGACGGTCAGTTAAAATATATACCTTAATTTTATTGAATAGTTAGATTAATAATGATAGCTGATGATGAATGACTAGAAATTTAAAATGATGTAACGGAACCATAATTCCATATATATATATATATATATATATATATTATATATATATATATATATTCAGTATTTTTATGTAGTGCAATACCACATTATCACAGATTCACGTCATTTTTTTTCACAACTTATTTTTTTTTTATTTCGCAGACAATTGTTTCGGCTAACATCAAGATATTTGTAAAATGCTCCCATGCATTTATTTCTTGGTGTAGCTATCTTCAGTGCGAATTGTACAAGACAAATTAAAAAAAAACTTTAAAAACTTGGCGATTATAGCTCGAATTACAGTCAGTACTCATTATCAACTGGTGTATATATATATATATATATATATATATATCTATATATATATATATATCCATCTGTATTTCTCCTCTGATAAGATTTCGATCTTTGAAAAGCCTTGGCTTAAGGAAAGAATAATAAACACTAGTTTATTACTGAATGCACCTTGCATTGAACAATTGAAATTTGAAATAAATTTGGACAATCGTCGCATATTTATCACTCTTTTTTCCTCTCTCTCTCTCTCTCTCTCTCTCCCTCTCTCTCTCTCTCTCTCCCTCTCTCTCTCTCTCTCTCTCTCTCTCTCTCTCTCTCTCTCTCTCTCTCTCTCTCTCTCTGTATATATATATATATATATAATATATGAATGATAATTTTTATTTAGACATGCACAAAATCTGCGACACTGGCATGTCGATGTTATCGATCAATAGTTATAAACTGAGATCTCATCAGGAGGAGTTAGAATCCGATCTTAACACAGATCATGTTTCTCTCCAAATATGAAAGATTTTGGTTGGGTAGCTTGTCTAAGCGATTAAAAATATATCCAAATTGCTCAATTGATGAGGGGTAATGTAGTATCTGTCCTATTATCATGGTATCCTCCTCCCAGGCATTACCTTCTCGTTCGGATGTGTCAGTGTAGAATATATTCGTTCATCATAATAGCATCCTCTCAGACTAGCAAATGTATGCTACCTTCGGTCGCAAATATTTGCTCGTAGCTATAATTAAACTACTGAACACCCATGCAACAACATATTCATAGAATTACAAAGATTTATCCCGTTAGAATACTTTAAAAATGAATAAATTAACATTTTGTAACCAACTAAAAAAACTAGAAGAAAAAGTTTTTATCGCCTGATTTTCCTAAACAGGAGGTTAAAAAAAAAATCACCTGATGTACTTGCGAATGGGATTGTTCCTAACGTACTCTGGTTGGTAGAATGGAAATGATAATTGTTCATAATTTGCGCCTTCACACAGCCTCTAGTCTTTCTCTTATATATATATATATATATATATATATATATATATATATATATATATATATGCATGCGTGTCTTAATAATGTACGTTTCTTATGCGGTCGCCGGGTTTGTTAACAATTATAATTAACATCACCACATACGAATGAAAAACGATCGTATGTTAGCAGGGATGGGGGTAGGGGCGGGAAATAACAGCTGAAACTTACTCTGACAAGTTTACACACACACACACACACACACACACACACACACTTAAATTTAGCCTTGATTTTTAATTCAGAGTCCTCACTGGCGTCTGTCATCAGTGGATATGAGGAAAGGACAGTTCTCTAAAAAGAGGCTGGAGAGAGGGCAATTATTTATAAATTGGCTTCAAAACAATTGTAAAAATAAACTCTTGGTATAAACTTTTAAAATTAGCTAAAATAAAAAAACTAGAAGCTATATATATATATATATATATATATATATATATATACACACACATAGACCAAAGACGACAGAGGTGGGATGGATTTGGAAAACTTTCCCTTTAAATAAATCTTTTTTGGGGATATTTATAAAAAATAGCCTATCCCCCCAAAAATATTTGCTTAAAAGGAAAGTTTTCCAAATCCATCCCACTTCTCTGTCTTCTTTAGTCTGAAGAGGTTGACTCTCTGTGAAGAGTACAACCGAAACATGTATGCACATATGTAACCAAAAATGTTTGTATAAATAAAAATTTATACTTAAGAACAGCTCTACTTGTTATTGAGCACTTTTTATAAACACTTGAATTTTAACGGATTTACATCTACAGAAACTAATACAATACATGTCCCATATATATATATATATATATATATATATATATATATATATATATCGTGTCAGTACGCATATACTATATTAATGTATATAAAAACAAGAATACCCGTCCCAGGAAGAGTAAAATGAATTCCCCAAACAGAACAGTTTTGCACCACTTTTATGTCCCCTTACGATGATTCAAATCAGTATATGATACCAAACCTTATATCTAGAATCCTTATTCCAATTTTGATCAAAATCCATTACATGATTTGGATTCTATAAAATGTCTAACATTAAGACTTCAGCTTAAGGGGTCTGAAAAAGAAATTAAAATTCAGGGAATCTTGCTTAATTGGTGTCTAATGACTACGGATAATATTCAATGGAAATTTGAAATGTCCCCTAAAACCTTTTAAAATTCCCCCAAAATAAACTAAAATTTGGAATATTTGTTAATTGACGTCTAATTCCTATTAAACTTTGACAAAAATCGGAGGTATCTGAAATTTCACTGTGTTCTACCCTTTTTGCCCCCCCCCTTACATAAAACTCAATTAACTAAATATAACTCACATTACGCTCCTTACGCCTAGCAGCTGTGTTCCAAAATTACTTAGTTTAGGAGTGAATCAGGTACATAGAAATATATAAACATATACACATACCTGACTTTATATAGTTTAGGAGTGAATCCTGTACATAGAAATATATAAACATATACACATACCTGACTTTATATAGAGACTAGCTGACGCTGTAATCTTCTTTACAGAAATCAAAGAAGTAATTTTCATTTGACATTTTGGTAATTTAGTGGAAATTTAAAATAAAATGATGATTGTCGTAGTGTTATTTGATATATTCCAATATGGGGGAAATATACTGTGCATGAACATCATCAAATTTTGTTTTTTAAGAAAAAAACAACAAAAAGGTCAATTGATATGGTCGTAAAGATATTCAACATCGATAAATGTTATTTTGTTTCAGCATAAAAATTAAAATTAATTTCTCATTAAAACTGGTTATATAATGAAATGAATAAACATAAGGGTGGAACGTCGATCGATCAAATACTCCACTTTTTTTATTACTGAGTAATTCAAAATGGCTACTTTGTACTTTTCACCTTTATTATAAAAGAAAGAAAAATATGTAAAGAATATTACAGAAAAATACTTTTTTTGTAATTTAGAAAGATTAGAGTTGGTTTATTTCTTTTCTATGACAAATCATCATCATCATCATCATCACTACCAAAATGTTTACTCCTTGACCTTTTAGGAGCATCTCTACTGAATCTGCACTTAGTTTTTATGTTCTCTGTCAGTGAAGAAGAAATTCTAGACCGAGGCAATTGAAATTATTGTTCCAATTGAGTGCCCATTTTGGGGGAGCTGGATTCTCCCCACGTTAAATATTGACATTGTGCCTAACTCTGCTCTCGTGGGAGGAAGTAAATAGGAACAGCAACAGCAGCAACCAATTTATTAAAAAAAATAATAAACGCATATTTAATTATCAACAGATTAGAAAATATTCATTCATTAGAAATTTTAAAATAAATAAATATGCAAATGATATCATGATGAACGAACTACATACACTGCCCCCCCCCCAAAGGAGGGGTTAATGCCTGGGGGATGATATAAATACAATAGAATAGATAGTACACTAACTCCCTTCACACACAAAACTGGTACTCGTGAGGAACGAATGTATACTGTACGCCCCCCCGAAGAGGAGGTAATGCCTGGGAGGAATGTTTCATGACGAATGAAAATATACTACAGAGAATTAAATAAGCATAAACCGTTTTAATGTGAATATAGTTAGAATAGGTGGAAAAAACATTTGCATTTATTTATTTATTTATTTAGATAACATTAAAAACCATGGAAAAATATAGTCGCCATCTTTATAAACAAGGATGAATATGCTGGCTAAGGAAGAACGATAACTTTCATAATTTTCTAGTTAAAAAAGATGTTTATTATAAACGTGAGTTATCGTTCTTCCTTAGCTAGTATTATGGTGAACGAACATATACTACACTGATCCCCACCCCCACCCTGACAGACGATAATATCATGATGAACGAACACGACTTCCCTCCACCCAAAAAGGAGGAAGTTATTCTTGCGTGGACGGTCTTATGAGAACAGAACCGATACTAAACTAATATTCTGACTAAATCGAGTCTTGGGAATTTTAATTCTGGGAGAATGCCCCTCTACACACCCTTAAAAACGGAGGAGGTAATTCCTGGGAGGACAGTCTTATGACAACAGAACCGATACTGCACTACACCGCCCATTAAATTTTTTTCAATTTAATCAATTTTTTTTTTTTTTTAATTTAAAAATGCCTAGTCACACAATTTTTTTTTATGGTTCCGTGGTTTTTTGACTAAGATCAAAGTGTAGTATCTCATCGACATCTCGGCGATATTTGACACTTTACTAAAGCCAGAAGTAAATTATCTACCTTGAAAATGAAATTCTAAATAAGTTTTTAAACGCTATCCCCTTTTTTTAAAAATAAAATCTCTTTATCTTATTTTATTGATAATTATAATAATAGTACTATCGATAAAACGATTACATATGTAGCAGAAAATTTGACAATATAAACTAGAAAGGTATATTACAGAATATTGATTTATTAAAAACTTAAAAATAAATAAGCAAAACCGAGATTTGTTTGGGTGAGCAGGAGATGCCTGTATAAAGGGTATTTAAATATATTCTTATATCATTAGAATTAAATAATCCTAATGTGGTTTGATAATATAATTAGGATAGATGGAAAAAGCTTTTTCATTTAGATAAATGTACCTGGTGATACCAGATCAGGCTGCTCTGTGGCTCCCTGAGACGAAATTCACCTACATTGACGTTTTTTTTTTTTTTTTTTTTTTTTTTTTTGTTGTTTGTAAAACTTAATTATGTTCTACAAAACCAAAAACAAAAACAACAGCCCCTCTCCCTTTCTCCCTCCCCTTTTTTATTTTTTATTTTTCCTACCCTACTCCCGGTCCTGGATATGACCTTAAACTACATCCGATGGTGAGATCCGGCTTACGGACTTTGGGGAATGTGGAGCCTCCTCTTAATTACCATTGCTCCCAGGTCCACCCTGACCCGGAGTGGTAGTACCTGTTAGGGTCCCAACTATGGGTTAAATAGAAACAGATATTAAAAGGGGAAAGAAACAAAAAAGAGAAAACAAGACCAGATTCGGCATTAAATAACCCAAAAAGGGTTGATATGCCGTAAAACAAAACTACCAAACTACCTAGATGAATGTACTTTACTTGTCCCTTTACTGCAGTTTCTCGGTATCACGAAAGTTTATCCGATTTTCACTAATTGATAGCTCTGTCTGATGGGATATGGAGGAATTTGTTTGTTAGAGGTCACAACAAACTCCTCAAAATAAGATCGTTTTTCAGGGTGTTCACACTTAATTTCTTAAAATGTAGAAACTCATTTTTTAGGGGAGGGGGGGGGGGGCAGTGGATGCAGTTAATCTACAAATTTACAAATATTTCGGAAGATGATCATTACTATTGCCGACATAAATTATTTTAAATGAAAATCCAGTTTAAAAATTAGTCAAAAGCAAGTTTTGTTTTACCTATTCATTCTTGGCCTTTTGGCTAAGATCAAAGTGTAGTATCTGTTCCGATGGATACTGCACCCCATAAACTGGTATTGTCTTGGCCTTCGGGGCTTGATTTACGCCGGTCTATGGGTCTGTCCTGTGCAGTTCTAGGAGATCCACCCTCCCAGACTGTACCTCCCCTCTTTGGGGAGGAGTAAGTTTATTGCTTACTGCCCGAGGCGCCCCTACCGGGGAATGCCGACGGGGCTGCCCAGGCAATTTTTAAACCCCACTTTCCCGACCCGACCTTGGGTCACATCTTACTTGTGGGAGTAAGATAAAAACTGTCCTTGTGCCTAACTCCTGGAGAGGAGTAAATCAATACTCATTTATGACACTTACGTTAAAAAACATTTTTTTTTAAGTTATAAGCCTTTAAAGTTAGCGTAAATACCGATTCTGAAAAAAGCAGCCATCTTTGTTTAGTCAGTAATGTAAACATCAGTGTACTAAACAAAGATGGTCACTTTGCTCAAAATCGGTATTTACGCGAACTAAAAGGCTTATAACTTCTATTTTTTTGGGGGGGGGGGAGGGGAGGTAGGGTCAGTAGGGGGGGGGGCTGTTACTTTACAAATTTACCAATATTTTTTTTTTTTTTTTTTTACTGTGAGTTCGTCCATTCATTTTGGTCTCCTGTCTTTTACATCAACGTGTCCCATCTTTCTGCGTTCGCGCACTTTTCAAATTTTTCTACGTTGCTTCTGCTGTGATTCCTGTCAGTTTGTAGACATGCGATTCTCTGTGGGCTGTTCTCGTGTATTATTCTACGCCTCTCCCCCATAATTATCATTTCAGTGGTTACCCCCTCCCTCGTTAGATGACGAAAACTTATTTTGCAGGCGACCCGCTCGCCCGTCCTCATCTCCCGTTGACCCGCAAACGGGGGGGGGGGGAGAAGAGAGACAGCAATAATAACAATAACGCTTGCTTAGGTCGTAAGTTTACCAACATCGTTGAGGACACATCTCTGTGTCGTCCCAATATCGAAACATCTGGAAATACGCCATTTTAGTTCTCTAAAGGGGAGGGGGAGGGAGGCGATGGGACGAGATATTTTTTTTTTTTTTGCACTGGTTGTTATTTTTGTTCAATTTTCGTTTATCTTATTTTATACTAATGCGTCACCACATATCAAAGCCAAAAGCCTCTCAAGGATAAGTGTTAATGAGATTGTCAGTTGGATGATGAAAAATACTATGAGAGGATTTAAAACGAGGGTTTGAAAGGGAAGACTTTGATTACTTAAGAGGACGACTCGACAAGTATTTGTTGGCATTGTACTTGAAGACAGCTATGTTGTAGTAAACAGGGAAGCAGTCTAGTAGTATTGTGGCAAAGCTTGCCACGTTTGTCAATATTTACAACACAATCTCTTTTCGTCTTAAAGGCCGAAGAGTTCCACTTCCTATCAGCTCAGGCTATATAGTCAAAACCCGAATCAAGGGAGATCACTCTTATCTTCAAAATGGTCCAAGAGAGATAACTAGAGATAATTTTTAATCCACATCGTGTTACTCAGGTGGGTCGTTTTCGGAAAGAAACTTTGTTCATGGAAGTTTCGTTTGGTTTTAGGTATACAGAGAAAGAAAGGAAAGTTCTTTGTAATGGGTTGTGAAAACTGAAAAGAAATGGGTGTCTTATCAAGGCTGCGAAGTCGGATTTGGCGAAAATCTTTTCAAATTCTAAAAATCAGACGATATCACCACTTAGACAAAGATTTCGATATTTTTGCATTTGTTTGAAATTCTTTAGCTTTCGTTTATTGGACGATTCGGGCTACTGTTCTCGTCTTGGATGTTATTCTCACAACGTTTCGGCCGATGTAACCTCCGACCTTCTTCAGGTGTGTCTTGTCGAACTCTGGAATCTGTGCGGAATTTCGAACTAAACCCTTCTATTTAATCCACGGGGCTAGATTGGTCTTGTTTCGTCAGCCATGACCGGGTAGAAGTTTCAGTAATTAGAAATGGTATTCTTAGTGTCGTCCGTACTGAAGATTGAACCTTCAACCTCTAGAAGACTATCAATTAGAACTGATTATCACTTAGCACTTTTATCCGTTGCGCCTAGATCCTTGCGGACAAACTACCAATCCTCATTTCAAAATGAAAAAGTTGTATTTGTATTATTCGGACTATTCTCATCTTGTTTGTTATTTTCACATTTCAGTCTCCGATGTAATCTTGGATGTTCAAGTGTGCGGAATTTCCAGTTGAAACCTTTATTTAATCCGCGGGGCTAGCCCGGCTGGCTGAGTTTTTAGTGTTTCCTTGAAACCAAAGGTATCGATGGTAGACCAAACTAAGGTATAGTGTCATATATATATATATATATATATATATATATATATATATATATATATATATAATAGAGAATGGTAGTTTGCTTGAAGCACTGCTGGGTATATTAGTAGTATGTTTTTAAAAGGCTGTGGGCAATGCAAATTCCGGGTAAGATGTAAGTTGGAAGGAACAAAAATAATAAATCGAATACGAAATATGACTTACTATTTATTTTTTCTT
>OY744541.1:85303046-85483046 GCA_963556195.1 Sepiola atlantica
TCAAACCCCTCTTCTCCAATTCTCATCCGCTTCACACTTCATTGCCAGTTTTTTCATCTTGCTGGAAATTTTTAATTTAACTTGAGCGGCCGCTCCCATTTAAAGGATATCAAATTGGCTTATTCAACGATAAGTTGACTTTTTTGTTTACAACTTCATGGTTATCGTTTTATTCCCCACGAAACCCATATTTTAATTGGATATCCTTTAAACATGTTATCGGTGAGAGTTTATGGGGGCGGGGGGCGAGCTATATTTCATGAATCACTCTGAAACTACTAAACTGTTGATAACGTGGCCTTCACGAAGGGGGGGGGGTAGAGCAGAGCTACCTACCTGGAAAGCATGCATCTATCCCGGAATCATATATATATATATATATATATATATATATATATATATAATATTCTAAAGAGTTTAAAGTTCTTTTAGTGTCTTCAAAGTATGTAGTGTATGCTTCAAGGTGTTTGGTTGAATTCGCCGGTAATAGTAGGTATAACTTTTACATGGATCACTTGGAGACGCTTCTACCTGGATCGCCAGTTTAAAGATTTAAAAAAGAGGATATCACCATTTTTATATATATATGTATATATATAATTTTCAAACATGCCTTTCCAATATAACAGGTGTTTTATTTTTGACGGCATCTACCCTAACTCATACGTTCTCATCTCAACAAAAGACACTTGTCTTTAGATTTTGTGTACAAAAAATTTCAAAGTTAAATGTTGCCGATAATATTTACAATTACATTGTCGGTTTTTCTCTATCCTCTGATGAAAAGAGTTTATCTTTGAAAACCAATGGATTAAGGATATGAAGCTCCTTGCTTTGAACTTTTGATGTTCTAATAAATATTGTATCTTTACAATTTTTTATTCTCATCTTTTATCTCTAGAATATATTGCTCTATTCAATATATTGAGCTTTATATTATCACAATAGATTATTAAACGATAATTCAATTATCTTTAATCCAATTGAACATTTAAATATCATCCAAATAAAAGCAAGTGTCGGTTTTCGAATTCCAAATGTGAAAGTTTATTTTAGTTTCTTCTCAGTTTCTCTTGCTGAATATTGTGACGTTTAAGGTTCTCGATGAACCGTTTTAAGAATTTCTACCCAATGAACCGTTTTAAAGAATTTCTACCCAATGAACCGTTTTAAAGAATTTCTACCCAATGAACCGTTTTAAAAAATTTCTACCCAATGAACCGTTCTAAAAAAATTCTACTCAATGAACCGTTTAAAAAAAAATTTACCCAATGAACCGTTTTAAAAAATTTCTACCCAATGAACCGTTTTAAAAAATTTCTACCCAATGAACCGTTTTAAAAAATTTCTACCCAATGAACTGTTTTCGATGTGCGGACAGATTTTTTTTTAACATTTCAATCCTTCAAATCCTGTTTACATTGAATCAATTCCCATTTCGCCATTTTTTTTTGCTTTTTTTTGGTGTTTTTATGGGCACTTGAAGACTTTTTGTATGGAATTTCACTTCGATGGTGTACGGTTTTTATCTGACAATTCTCTGACGGCTGGAGATTTTTGTTTACTATTTGAACTGTTTCAAGTATGTTTTTGATTCTTCTATAAACACGTGTTAGCTTTTCTTTGCTTCGAAATTGGCAATATACCACGGTATGAAATAACTTTAATCTGTCAATTCATTTATTTCTAACTCAATTACAAATTGCGAAATAACTGTTTTAAAGTTTGAATATTGAGCTTTACTTATGCTCTGGAATTTGATTCCTATGAGAATCGATCTGATCTATACAAAATATTTTTTTATATTAAAAACACAGAGGTTTATTAATATTCCCCGTGTATTACGTCGGCAATCAGGGTACGTGTCAGAAAGAAAAATAGTTTTGTAAGTGAAAATAGAATCTCCACAGCTTTTAAACCATCTTGCAACGGACGAGGTGCATAAAGATTCCGATGTCTGTGCAGTGCTTTAATCGGTGAACAGGTGCAACATTGCGGTTATAGACACGTGACTGTCGAGTCGGAACAAATTTAGGAGTCGAAATCGGAGTTGACGTTTAAAATTTAAAAGATCAGGAGTCTGAGACGATGTCTTGCTTTTTTTTAACTACCGACTAATCACTACTGTTTTTTTTTATCACGTATAACCATTTTTTTTTTTTTTTTTTTTTTTTTTTTTGAAAAAATCAAACGTTGAATTCACGGAGCTTTGAACGAAACGAGATTCCTCTATAAAATAAAAACCCTACAAAAAATAATAGTACTAGAAAAGTACCGGATATAAGCAATATTTATGGTATTAGTTTTTTATTTTTTTTATTTTATATTAATGCTTACTTTTTTAGGGTAAGTTTATGGTGCGGTTTCAGGGGCACACCACATAAATGATAAATTTCAGGGGCACACCACATAAATGATAAATTTCAGGGGCACACCACATAAATGATAAATTTCAGGGGCACACCACATAAATGATAAAATTTCAGGGGCACACCACATAAATGATAAATTTCAGGGGCACACCACATAAATGATAAATTTCAGGGGCACACCACATAAATGATAAAATTTCAGGGGCACACCACATAAATGATAAAATTTCAGGGGCACACCACATAAATGATAAAATTTCAGGGGCACACCACATAAATGATAAAATTTCAGGGGCACACCACATAAATGATAAATTTCAGGGGCACACCACATAAATGATAAAATTTCAGGGGCACACCACATAAATGATAAAATTTCAGGGGCACACCACATAAATGATAAATTTACAAAATAAAAAAATATGCTCACGCTACTCACGATTTTGCCTAGAATACGTATCCCATAATTAATCAGAAGTTCATTAGTTTAGGAGTTTACATTTTTGGCAGGATAATTCAATGAAGGTATGTCGTTATAAAACCGTTTTGCAATAAAATCGATACGGCGTCTGTCCTAAGGTTGAAATTTATATCCCATAAATATTTTCGAGTTTTTTCTTTTAACGAAGAAATAAACATGGTACGAAAAACTATATTTTAAAAACAGTTGTGGCATGATTTCCTTTAAATCATTTTTTAAATTTATTTTTTAAAATCGGAATAAAGTTTAATTGAATTACATGTGGTATCGTTTGACCATTACATTTATTGCCATTTATGCAGTTACGGACCATGCTGAAATATTAACGTTATTATTTAGAAAGCCATTAACATGGGGAGGTGGGTGGTTTTATTAACTATTCTGTACTTTTACCTAACAATTTAACACAAGATATACCGTAAAAATGAAATTTAACTTGAAAATCCTATCTAAAAAAAAAAAAAAAAAATAGCCCGGTCCGTAAACTGCACAAGCACCCATACATTGAATAAAATTGTTTAAAAGAAAACAAAAAGTTCATTTCAAAAGTTACGTTTGTCAGCGAATCATGACATGCTGTCTGAGACTTTTGTTACATAGACAAGATTTACCGGAGTTGCTCCAAGAATATTTTCGTTGTTTCTTTTTCTTTTAACTGTCTACAAAATTATGTATTATCTAAAATGATTTTAAAAGTTAAATTTAATTATTTAACAGGACCGGCGGGACAGTTATAAAAATTGTAGGGGGGGGGGGCTCTCATAAAAAGTGGGGGGCGGTTAAACACATGCATATATAACTTCATTATTGATGACCTAACGTGTGGGGGGGGGGGCTAAGTCAAAAAATAAAACTTCCAATCTTTTAATATATACGAACCTGCTATGAATTTAAAAGCCAGTTAACATGACTTTCAATTCGACGGTTTCAAAACTTCCTAAATTCCTTTCCGATTTGGAAGAGTCACGGAATAATTAATTCTTTTTACCCTTTCAACTATTAAGATTAAAATGGCTGACTTGTTTACTAAAAAAAAACAATGCATTTTAGTGGATTTAATTACGTCTTTTTTAAAAAATTCATTTTCATTTTTAGGTTCGTTTCAATACTTTACGCTAGTGCATTTTAAATAGCATAAAATAATTTTTTTACAGCTATTAACAAAAGATTAAAATGGCTGACTTGTTGCCAAAAGAAACCGAAATCCATTGTGGTGGATTTAATTTTGTAATTAAATTATATTTTTTTAATAGGATTCTTAAAATTTCATTTTTTTTTTTTTTGTAATACAAAATCGATTAATAGTAAATAAAAAAAAATGTGTAAGTCACGTAGATGCGAGAAACATGCATACAGACATACGAGAAGCGTTATTTGATTAATGTAGATACACAAATGGGCGGTGCATCATTTAAAAGTGGGCGGGGCCACCAGAAAAGTTTGAAGCTCCGCCCATCTCTTTGCTAGACGTTGTTGATCTATTTCGTCTCAACTGACAGTTGCCGTTCACGAAAAAAAAGAAGCGATCCACTTGACATGGATGGTTGACTACATGTGCCCTTCTTCGTCGTCTTATCACTGTTATTTCTGACGTTACTATTATAAGCTCTTGCCTCTCCCCCTCTCCCCTGCATAATTGATCTTGGTAAGTAAACAAATACAATGTCCGTATTGTCCGTAATGGAATGTTTGCATCTTGTAGTCTGATAGCGATAAGCGGCGAACTGACCCACGCAATATTTTTTCTTTTTCTTCTTTTCGTTCTGCCGCCGAAGAAATTGACCAAACATAGAGCGGTAAACTCTCTTTTGTTGTGTGAATGAAATCTCTTCAAGAATGCGGCAACATTGGGGCTTTGTTGCCTTCGCCACGTGGTCACGTGTTAATGCTAATACTTCCACCGGTAAGACTGAAAACACGTAGAGGAGCCAAAGCTAAAATATAGAATTGGCATAAAGAGCCCTCGGGACAGAAATGTAATAAACAGTGTTCTTCAAGGGCGAGACAAACAGTTTCCATCATTCGGTCTATAATAAAGAGTATGTATGTATGTATGTATGTATGTATAATATATATATAATATATATAATATATGATGTATATATCAATCATCAAAACTAATATACAAAATAAAATATTCCAACTCGTTTTAGAAACGATCGTACGCCGCTAAATTTTGATGTTTCAATTCTTGAAACTGATATAAATAAGGTTCTAATTTTATTTAGCTCAACCTACCTCCCGGCACTTGACAATGTTTACATTGAGATATCACTTACATTCAGTCAGTGTCGTATGATAGACAGGGGTAGAGGCGCCGACTGTCGACGGTTGAGTTTCAATCCCAGCTTGAGGTACTAACTCGTCTAGCCGCATTCAGTCAGTTTCGTATGATAGCGCAGCTCGACGGTTGAGTTTCAATCACTGGTCTAGCTGCACTGAAAAGCTGTGATACAGCGAAACAGTATATATGTGGATGACACACACACATATATACAGGGTGGGCCAAAATAAGGGTCCTATCTTTAAATTTGAATAACTTGAATTTGAATAACTTCCACAAAATAAAAGTTAAACTCACCAAACTTTATGTGTGTGTAGACTGACCCTTCCGAGATTTTTTGAAATAAACAAAACAAATTTTAGCCGAAAAACACTTCTTAAAACTTACAAAAACTAAAGTATTGTTTTTTACACTGTTTTGAGTTTTTTAAGCAAAAATAATGTTTTCTAAATGAGGGTACGTTCCTTAGGGCTAATACGGCTCATGCTTGCTTCGGAAGGGGGCCTTTACTTATTCTAAAAAAAAAAATTTTAAAAATCAATAAATAAAAAAGTTATGAATTTTTAAAAATAGGACCCTTATTTTTGCCCACCCTGTATATATATGTATATATATATATATATACATATATATATATATATGTATACGTTTCATCAGTGTAGAGATAACTGTGTCGCACTCCAATTTCGAACGCTCTAACCAATGAGACTAATTCCAACCGCTACACGACGTGATGAAAAATGCATCCTATTTATGCCAAGCAGGTGGGCAATTATAGTCAACCGTCCTAACAGTGTTCAACAGAAAGGAATTTGCATTTATAGCTTAGATTATACGGTCTGTATTATTTTTCATTAAAGGGCCCGGATAGACACACCTGTCACGCGAGTATAATAACGTGCCGAATAAAACCATTTAAAGTGTTTGGGGGTAGGGAGAAAGAAAATAACAATTCAGACAACCCCTCCGCCATTTGAAATGAATTCGGAAGTAAAACCTTCACTCTTAGTTCCATAATGAGACGTTTTTCTTTTTTCCCCTTTCTATACCGTTTGATAGGTTTTGTCTTATTTTAAGACTTTTGCAGTCGGGTGCACTCTGGCTCCACGAAAAGTAGCTTGCGTAGCCCTGTGGGCATTCCCCGGTAAGGACGCATCGGGCGATTGGTAATAAACCAACCCATTTCTCAAAGATAATGTAAAGCCTGGGAGGGTGCACATCCTAGTACTGAATAAGACCATACCTCACCCGGACAGGGCAAGTTGATGCCGAAGCACCCCCCCCCCCCTATGTCGGCTGGTTGTTGAGGACGGATTCTCGACTCGTCTAAAGAGATTTTCTTTGTGACCTTTTTTTTCCTGGTGCTACCAGATCAGGCTGTTTGAAGATATCGGCTTCCTGGCCTAAAATGCACCAAACATTGATGTTTTATTTTTTTTTCTCTTTGCAAAACTCAATCATGTTCTGCAAAATCCAAAACAAAACACAATTCGTTATGGTCTATAAATTTTCGTTTTACTGGTTGTTACAAATCACAAGATTTCTCATTTTATCATTATTACCAATTATCATTCGAAAATTAAGTGAAATTGTTTAAAAAAAAAGAATCGTGTTTGAAATCGAAAATCCGGCTCAAATTTTTCCAATTCCGAAACCCCATAAAGTTCGTTTCGGATTGTCAAAGACCAAATTAGTCCAGAGGGGTTCAGGAAAAAAACTACTAGAGTTCATTCTTACTGATAATTGTTCGATAAACAACACTGAAACTAAATCATTCAACTAACTACTTTTACTTTTTTTTCCTTTCTATTATATTGAAGCAGTTGCAAAGGTTTGCACATGAATTGAAGAGAGAGAGAGAGAGAGGTGAAGAGAGATAGGAGAGGCGTGGAGAGAGAGAGGCGTGAAGAGAGAGAGAGGGGTGAAGAGAGGGGTGAAGAGAGAGAGAGGGGCGGGGAGAGAGGAGAGGGGCGGGGAGAGAGGAGAGGGTGAAGAGAGAGAGAGGAGAGGGGGTGAAGAGAGAGGAGAGGGGGTGAAGAGAGAGAGAGAGAGAGGGGGGTGAAGAGAGAGAGGGGTGAAGAGAGGGATGTATTTAAAAAAGTAACGTTACTGAGGAAATTTTAAAAGATGTTACACATACTTTTTTTAAACAATATTTTCTTATCCAGAATCCCGGACAACGCCGGGTGGTCCTGGTAGTTTATAAAGTAGTTTTACATGTTCAGATAGTCGATGCGATAATGTCATAACATAGCGAATATACTTCTATCGAGATAAAGCCTATTATTATAAAGTCGACGTTACCAAACTTTCTGACGTCATCCGTCAATTTCACATATATCAGTTTGCCACTGATGTGAGTGCGTAACTTTTTAACTGGAACCATAACTTTTTTTGATGACCTTTCAAAAAATGTTTATATATATATGGCGTTGTCGTGAGAAAATAATTTCTTTTTAATATTTCTTTCTACGCAACAAATGAAAGAAAATATTTAAACATAAACAATTATCTTTTATGACTAGTCAAAATGGCTGCGTTTTCTTTTTTTTTCTAGCTCTTGCAGGGGACGTTTTATTACATATTATCCAGAACATTCACTAGTTATCTCCCTTGAAACATATCCAAGTTATCTACCCTGAATTATACCGAGCAACGGATAACGCAATCTTGTATTGATTTACTCCTCTCCAGGAGTTAGGCACAAGGCCAGTTTTTATCTTACTCCCACAAGTAAGATGTGACCCAAGGTCGGGTCGGGAAAGTGGGGTTTAAAAATTGCATGGGCAGCCCCGTCGGCATTCCCCGGTAGGAGCGCCTCAGACAGTAAGCAATTAACTTACTCCTCCCCAAAGAGGGGAGGCGAAGCCTGGGAGGGTGGACCTCCTAGAACTGCACAGGACAGACCCATAGACCGGCGTAAATCAAGCCCCGAAGGCAAAGACAATACCAGTCTACGGGGTACAGTATCCATCGGAACAGATACTACACTTTGATCTTAGCCAAAAGGCCAAGTTCAATCTTGTAGCTGCAATTCCACCCACGTGCGAATTTATAAACCCGGTATCTATCTCTTTCTTGCTTAGACGCCTAGCCATTGATCGTCTAGCCATCTCAATATGGCTTTCAGAAAGCTTGACGCCGCATGCTGTCACGACACGTCTGGTCGCAGTCAGACGAGACTCCCAAAAACAGCTCTTCCCAAATGTAAATAACGTTTACTTATACATCGCCCAGGGCCTCCCTATTTGTCTACCCTGGCAATACATGTATTTCGATTGTGTTGGGGCAATTTACATAGTATTTCCGTTCGTAACGAAATCTGATTTTCACTCCCTTTATGTATCATGTCCCTCTTACATCTGTCTTTGACAAACCGTCCCTGTGAGAATATATATATATATATATATGTGTGTGTGTGTAAATTAAACTGTTTTTAATTAACTATTTTATTTTTAAGTTAAAGGTGGCGTGGCATTGTAGAAATCTTAGCTTGATCTGCTCCTTTTTCTTCAAACCAGTGCTTTTATAGAGAACTTCGTAGAAAGTTCTAGATTCGATTGTTTCTTGTCGTGCATGCATTTGATTAGTCAATCTGTGCGTGGGCGGTTAAGTCACGCATGCGCACTTCATTAGGATTGACATCCTCTCGGTAGGAACACATCAGAGTACGTGTTATATAATTTAGAAAATAAGTGAATACCGACAGTGTTCTATTTTATACTGAATAGTTCGAGTACGTTTTGTTCGATTCTTAAGTTAAGCCCCCTTTTTGTCTTTCCCTTCTTGATATCAAACGTGAAACTTTTGAACGATAAAAAGGCGCCCATTCGAAAACATTTCCTTCGACCTTTTCTTTTCGTTGATTGCAATTCTTTCCTGTTTTTCCGTCGACATTTCGAACGCGATTAAGGGTGGGGGTCGCGGGGAAATGCTTCTACTTGATGTTTGAAGAGATAACGGAAAGTATGGGAGCAGCAGGGGGGGTGAGGGTATTACACCTGCTTCGCAGAATGAGTTGCTACCTTTTATCTGGAGTTTTGAAGCAGGATCGGTGCTACCTACATAAGACCGATGACAAAGCTGACTGTGTGATATGAGTGGGGGGTGCTCAGCAGCACTCTGGAGGCCTCTTTAGTTTTTGTACTTCTAAAATAAAAACAAACTTTTTCTAGAAGAACCTCCGCAAAAAATACACCTGCCACCCAGAAAACAGACAAGATGCGAATGCAGTAAAAAGTTTAATTACTTACTCAAGAGGATGGAATCCATTCTTGTCACTGAGTATTTGCATAAAAAAGATCGTTTCACTTACCTTTGACTCCACATAAACTCGGATAGCTATACACCATTCCTCGATGCGTTCCATAGTGGCGTTTATTCTGCATTTTGTCTAGCGAGAAATGAGGTTTTCATCGACCTCAACGTGAAGACTTAGAACTTTAACCCTAGGATAATAATCTTCATAGCTTTTAAGCCTTTGATTTATTCTTGATATACGTTAGAGAATGCGCTCTTCTGTCCGGAAGTTAAGAAAACTCGTTCTGCGCATATGTGGGAAATTTAGAACGAGACTTCTTTCTGTCGCATCTTTCAAAGCGAGCATACATTTCGCCCAGATCCTCATAGTAGCATGCCTTCCAAGACCTTAGTACGCTTTGCGTTCAGGTTACGTCTTCTGATAGCAATCGTATAAGCTCTCAGAAGTATGCATGAGCAATAAGTAAATGTGTTGTATTTCTATCTTCCGACCCGACAACATGTGTTCTTTTTTATTGTGTTTGGGACCTTAATGGATGCTTTCTTCAGTAATTATGTCTGTTTTAAAAATATTATTGTGTAACTTTTTACACGTTCCGTAACACTTTTACGTCTGTCTTTGACAAACTTTACCCGTGAATAAATGTTATACATGCAAATGCAACTGTCTTTCCATTATTGTCCTTTCTTCCAGAACGTGTGTTACTATAACACAATACAAAAATGGCGACTTCGTGTGCGGAAAAGATATCTCCGAACACGTGGTCGTTAAAAACGTGAAAACTAGGATACATAATCTTCATAGCTTTTCAGCCTTATTCTTAAACGTGCAATTGAAAGTAATATATTAATCGTCGAATTCGAACACAAAAATCAACTTTAAAGTCAACAAAATTTAATTAAAATAACGAATCTTTCATAGTTATATTTAAACTGCGTCGTAATCGTCTTATTTTTTTAAAAAATAACACGAAACAAAACAAAAATAAAACTTTAAAATATAAATATAATTCTGGAAACGGCCGATGGCGTTCGCTGAAGATTCGCGATATAATTATCTTCCTATTCTGGTTAAACACTGAGGTCGTGTCCAATAATCTGATAGTAAAAAGGGTGCATTTGTGTTGATAAAGGTTCTTAATTTTGTGTTGCAAACCTTATTTATCCCCGGCGGTGACGTATTCGTATAGTGACGGATATCCTGGCCGCCACAGATCTCGCACCTTCGAGGCTCTCGTCCCCCCCCCCAAAAAAAACAAAAAACAATCGGGTTTCATTTTATTCTGACGATTTAGTAAAGCGTATTGGTCAATATTTGGGTTTACTTCTCAGAATTACTCAAAACTGACATCGCCTCCCTCATAAATACTACAAAAGACGCCTTAAAAATGCGTTTCTATCGTTTCTCAAAGAACAGAAATCATAACTTAAAGAATTCGGTGCTTCTATATTATTGGGGGCGGATGAAATTTTAATATTTATTTTAGAAGAGTCAGTTGGAAGGGGAGATAATTCAGTTGTTTTTTTTTGTTGTAACCATAACCCATAAGGAAAATCTAGAGAATCAGTAAAAAAAAAAAAAAAAAAATTAAAAAGGGTACTTATGCAGTTTACCGGGCTGAAATAACGTTATAATTTAGAAAGCCATTCTTAACATTGAAGGTGGGGGTTGGTTAACTATTCTGTACTTTCACCTAACAATTTAATAAACAATAGTTAATCAACTACCACCTCCCAATGTTAAGTATAGCTTTCTAAATTATAACGTTATTATTTAAGCCCGGTCCGTAAACTGCAGTAGTACCCTTTTTTTGTTCTTTATTTTCTTACTAATTCTCTGGATTTTCCTCATGGGTTACGGTTACAACAAAGAGTTCTAATTATCTCCCCTTTCAACTGACTCTTCTAAAATAAAAATGAAAATGTCTTCCGTCCCCAAAAATACAGAAACACCAAAAAATCTTTTCCAAATATGCACATCTCTCGACACATTAATCACTCACTTATGTTAACCAATTGTAGTAGGGAAAGATATTGTTCGAGGTTGAAGAGAATCAAAAATGAATGGAGAATTATCATGGAACGAGATTCCAGGTTGTTTTGCTTTATGGCATATCAACCTTTTTCGTGTTATTTAATGCCGAATCCGGTCATTTTGGTAAAAATATTATGCTTCAAGTTCTTTATATTATATATAAATATTTATTCGTGGTGTTTGGTTGTTTTGTCGAAGAAAATTGTTTTTATCTTAAGCTTTGCAGAACATGATTGAGTTTTACAAAGGGAAAGGATAAAAACAATAACATCATTGTTTGGTGCAGTGTAAGTCAGGAAGCCGGTATCTTCAGACAGCCTGATCTGGTAGTATCAGGTCATGAGACGAGAAAGATTTGAGATTGACAGTCGTAATATCATAAACAATCAACAAAAAATTGTCCCTTTTGTTTTAGTATATGGATTTTTTTATTTTCTCTTCGGTATAATAATCATGTGTTCCCCTCACTTGGTTCGGTAGCACGGCCATAGCGCTGTCAATACGCATGCGCTTAATCAAAGGAGCGTAATTCATCCAAGCTCGACGCAGTAGTAATGTTAATACACCTTTCTTTGTATATAGGCAAACATCAGTTGTCGTCTCTTTTTTTGTTTCCACGTTAATTAATTACAAATATGTTGAGATAGTCAAACATTCGTGATGCTCAAATGTAAAAACAAAACTAAAAATGAATAGTTTACTTGTACTTTTCCTATAAAATTAATATTTTACTCGTACTTTTTCCTATAAAATTAATATTTTACTCGTACTTTTTCCTATAAAATTAATATTTTACTCGTACTTTTTCCTATAAAATTAATATTTTACTTGTACTTTTTCTTATAAAATGAATATTTTACTTGTACTTTTCCTATAAAATGAATATTTTACTTGTACTTTTCCTATTAAATGAATATTTTACTTGTACTTTTCCTATTAAATGAATATTTTACTTGTACTTTTCCTATTAAATGAATATTTTACTTGTACTTTTCCTATTAAATGAATATTTTACTTGTACTTTTCCTATTAAATGAATATTTTACTTGTACTTTTCCTATTAAATGAATATTTTACTCGTACTTTTTCCTATAAAATGAAACTATAATCGAAAATTCTTAAATTTCATTGTATTTGAAGCTTTGAAAAATGTGATTCTAATGATGATAGAAACCGTGAATTTCCGCAGGATCCCGGTAGTTTGAATAAACGGTTCAATCCTCACCACAAGCGGTAATAACTACGAATAACATAAAAATGAACATTTCTAACCAGCCTTGGCTGACAGAATAGGAACAATCTACCCCCACAGACTAAATAAAGGGTTCAGTTCAAAATTCCGTATGGGTTCTCGAATTCGACATAAAGATTCCCAAGTTGAATTAGAAAGTTCCAAAGTTTGAAAAGAACAGTCTTTCTCTTCATACTAGTTGTGGATACGTGCCCGACAATCAGTGTGGGACATTTTGACAACGGTGGCCTGGCTCTGTCGAGCTGAGGTATAGCACTGTGCAGTGCCAGGAGGTTCACCCTCACACACTTTACATTCTCTCTTTGAGAAGAGGGTGAGTTTATTGATAATCGCCTGAGGCGCCTCTATCGGGGAATATCAACACGGCTGCTCAGGAATTAGTTGTGAGCTACAGTGAACACACCCTCGCTGGGGTTCCGGCCTTGTGCCACATCTTACTGCGGGTGGGAAGGGGGTAAAAATACCAAGTACAAAAAGCTACATCGACCGAAACGTTGTAACTATAATGAAGATAGTAGTCCGAATAATAAACATTGGATGAAAGGTATTTAAAAAAAAATTTTTTTATCTTGTTAAGACTGAAGGGTTTTTTGGGGGAAGAGTATCGCCGTGAAATGTGAGCCGGCTCTCTCGCTATTCTAATCTGACACTGGTCTCCAGTAGCATTAAAAAAAATACGACTCGATATAGTCTGTTAAAGTGCATGGGGGGGAATTCTCCTCGTAAAAATGGCAGCATTTCTATGAAGGGCCCCTCGTATGCACTGCTCACATTAAATACATTCGAATTTGTTTATTTTTCTTTGAATATCATTTCTTTGACGAATCTTCGACGCAGCTGTTTATCTCTGCCGTTTTTTCACATGAAGCAATTCGCATCTCTGTTCTTGCTGTTTACAAATGACAGACTATAAGATTTACAAATGACAGACTATAAGATTTACAAATGACAGACTATAAGATTTACAAATGACAGACTATAAGATTTACAAATGACAGACTATAAGATTTACAAATGACAGACTATAAGATTTACAAATGACAGACTATAAGATTACAAATAATTCAATCTGTTCTGGATGAAAGTGTGTAGGCGGGTTCTTTTCTTTCCCCTGAAAATCAAAGATTAACATTTCATAAATGTCTTGGAAAAAAATTGTGTAAACTATTCGCTTTTGAGTTCTAGAATCAAATGCAATCTACTCTTGAGGAAGGTTTGGGTTAGGGTTGTTTTTATATCCTGTCTGGTGGCAAAAGCTGCGGAGATGGCAGTACGGTCTTAAGCCACCGAAACTGTTACCACACCTGGTTGGTGACTGATGAGGACTGGGTATCGCACGAAAAGTGAATCGAGGCTTTTTCTGTAGTTCTGGCTGCCACAACTTATTTATATTTGAATCACTTGGACAACTATTATATTGGTTATTTTCACAACGTTTCCACCGATGTAACCTCCGACTTTCTTCGGGGACATTTTTTCAGACTTATCAATCTTTCTGTCGAACTCGCGAACCTGTACGGAAGTTCAAACTTGCCCCTTTTATTTACTCGACGGGGGTGGATTATTCTCGTTCCGTCAGCTATGGCCGGATAGAGGTGTTTATTATTTTAATGTCGTGTTAGTTATCGCCTGTAGTAAAGATTGAACCTTCAACCCGCAAAATATTGTCACTTACAACTGAATGTTAATCAACGCCTTTATCCGTTACGCCACGGGTCTGTGGACAATTCAGGTATGAATTTGGGGACTTTAATCTTGTTTTAGGTGTGTACTGTTACTACATATATATATATATATATATATATATATTTTACTTCAGTCGAAGTTCTCAGAAATCAAGGCCCCCTTTCTTGAGGCTAACACTTAATCTCTATATGAGATACATAGATATTCGAATATTCCATTAAAGTTTTCCTTTACATCTCAAACGTTGAGTTAGTAAAGAAGTTAAGAAAATTAATTTTCCTCTCCCCAATTGACCAGTAAACTTTATTGTGGCCTCTTGGTCTTACCGGATTCCAGGACCAGAATTCATCTAGTCTGGTGGAGTATCCAGCTAAGTGCTGTTACTAGATATCACATTACTAGGAGAAGGTGCACCATTCCTTGTATGAGCCAGTGTATAGCCGTGTCGAAGGGATCTTATTTGGGCTTTGAATACTATGTTATTTTGAATATTTAGTCAGGGTTCACTTGTAGGGTGAAGTATCCTCATGTCAGGTTGTCCTGACAAACCCTGTACAAAGACAGAAGATATTCGAGGATGGTGTCTAGTAGATCATTCAAAACTCTCCAATATATTGTGTGTGTGTGTGTGTGTGTGTGTAAGTAAAAATATACCATATAAAAAATGTCGTTGGCATATTCGTCAGGTAGACGTAAAGTTTGGGCCATCTGTCCTTATAAAAAGTCTGATTTTCATAAATTAATCCGTTTTAAGATACACGAAATGGCCACCATACAAACATTTACAAAAATGTTTTAAATTCAAACATTTTTGTTTCGTTCGTACAATTTAACCGAGAGTCCGAGTAAATTATTTCATATTTGATGCCGTTGTCAGCCGTTTCTTTTTTTTTATGTCAGCCGTTTCTTTTTTTAAAGAACTACTAGAATAAGAAGCTTGTGCAACACGAAAACTTTACATGATGCTGATTGGATAATTAAACCTAAAACTCTACGATGCCACTTGAATACCATAAAGTAAAATCGCATCATGGATCTTTGTAGAGAACATTGTTTCATAAGCTGCAGGTCACTATTAGTAATGATGATCATCATCATAATAGCAGTAACAACAACCGTCTCTATAAATCTATTAAGCTTGACGGAAGCCCCTTCTCTATCTATCTATCTATCTATCTATCTATCTCTCCTGCTCTCCCTTTAATTTGCAAAAAAAAAAGAACCGCTAAATTGTGCCCCATATTTCAACACTCCCTTCATTCGCCGAGCGCGTATCAATCCTCCCTTCATTCAGCGAATATCTTCGGTATTCATTACAAAGACGCCATGATGACAGAAAAAAAAAAAAGCAAATCTTTATCAAAGTCCGGATTGTTGCTGCATCCGTTTGTACGTCCACTTTTGTTCCGATGTTTTCAAATAAATTAGATTCCATCAAATTCGGTCAGCAAAATATTTATGGCATTTGTGATATCTTCAGTTTGTAGTATCTCTCGCCTCCCCTGAAATCTTAATTCCAGAAAAAAAACCGTTTTAAATGCTAACATAAAAATATGTGAATAGAATTGACTTTTTTTTGTTGTTGCCTTCAATGAAGAAAAGACTTTTGTTTGATTATGCCATAAAATTACCAACCACAGAAAAGTTTTCTTTTCTATGGAGGGTTATTTTGTGGGAATTTCTCGCCGAAACAAAGTTAAGTTCAACTCCGAAGAGAAATGGATTTGTTCTCCTAGATAAGGGCAAAAAGTTTCATTGGGATGACGACGACGGCGGCTTTCAGAGAAAAGCATCAACAGTATACTAATTAAACAATTTTACTTATGCAAGTAATAAAAGATGATGTACAAAACAGTGAGTGTAAAAAGTAAAAATACAGAAAAGGGGGTTTCGCACTCGTGCTTTCACGCAATTGATCTTGTGTTAAAAAGTGTCCCTTAAACATGCGAGTCAAGCTTCAGGCCTCTGTAGTTGTTTTGCTTGGTTTTTTTTTATGGAAATAGATCCAGACAAGGCAGGAAGCCACTTGATGTAAGGAGCTAATAAGAAGAAAAGATCGTAAAGACAGGAGATGCCTATAGTCTTATTCTTGAAAAGACCAAGGATATAGGCAGGAGGAAAACAGTCAGCAGGAAAAGAGTTCCACAAGCTTGCAGTTCTTTATAAGAAACTACTGAAATAGGAAGCTGTATTACAATGAGGTATCAAACAATGAATTGATGAAGACCACTAGACAAACTAGTCAAACGAGCCCAAACAAAGGAAGCAGAGAATAGATCACATAATTCTGAAGAACACATGCCATAATAGTATTTATAGAAAAGACTGAGACTAGCAACATCACGTCTATGAGAGAGGGAGAGAGAGAGGGTGCATAGAAGAAGAAAGGGTGGGGCCAATCAAATTACAGATACGTTTCTGGACCTTATCAAGAACCTGCAAATGGGACAGAGATTCACCAGGCCAAATATGACAACAGTACTCCATACATGGTCTGATAGTAGATTTGTAGAGAAGGGATTTGGGGCGATAGAAAGAACTGACTTTACGAAAAGCAGAAAGAGCAATGGATCTAATGTATGAAGCCCAAGACTTGATGAGGAAGAAAGATCTGGGGACATTCTTGCAACAGCGGTCTCTAGCTTGGTTTCGTAAGGCAGACAAACGCAGCAGTGGAAACAGGAAGTCCTAAGCGTTTGAGTTTATATAAGCTTGTTCACGTGACCCGTAAGGGGGCAGTGATTGTTTTTTACCTTTTGATCAATGAACAGTTCATCTCGTGTTTATTTTTTTTCCTACGAGTTTTTTTTTTTTTAATTTTGTGCGCTTGTTTGATGCGATGGGGGTGTGCATTGTTCAAACTATTAAACGCTGTCGTATGTTATTGTGGTGACGAGTAATTGAATATTGTACTACAGAGAAACATACGTAATGTGAGAACAGCCTCCGGCGACAAATATTTGTAGCAGTCACGTGAATGACCGGAAGTGCACTCTTCACTGAACGAGATTCACGCAATAGATCGTGATTTGGCGCAAACCCAAATCACGTAATCAGCGCGATTAACCTGTTCAAGCCAACTTTTTTTTTTTTTTTTTTTTTGTCCTCTATTTATTAAGAAACTGTCGGTCGCTTTTTTGCTCATTGTTAGAAATAGCCCCCCCCCCTCCTCTTTCATTTCTTTTTGTTAAATAGTTTAAATGTCTGAGTCTGTTGAATCAAAAATACATTCCAAAGTGAGAAACATTTTTTTTAAAGAATTTTAAAATCCAAAACCCTCGAGGAACACAACTTTTGAGATTTATTTGTTTTGGAACTAAAAACTTCATTCAATTTCTTATCTTTTCTTCCCGTCTGTTTTTCAAATTAATTTCTTTTTTTTTTTTTTTTCTTTTTATAAATAATAATTTGTAGAAGTTTGTACGCACACCACCATTTGTTTGTCTTGACAAAAACTCTGCACATTGCCGCCAAAAAGAATGGCAGACGACATAGATGGCATCTTATTCATTCGGTTTTCTTAGTCGCCATCTTTTTTTTTTTTCTCACTAAAAACTAGTTGTATCTACCCAACGTTGTCCGGGAATATTTTCACTTTTGGTTTTATTTTTTTCTCTTTTTTTTTTTTTTTTTAACTATGACATTTGTTTTTTTACTAAATTATATTTTTCAAAACTGATTTGAAGTTAAATTTAATTATTTCGGTATCGTTTGGTCATTATTAATTGAACCAAATTGTTATGGAACTAACTAATTTTGATACGGTAATGTTTTAATTTTCTCTCTAAAATTATCCGATTTAAAAAAAAAACTTCCAAAACTTTCAATCTTTTAATACATGAGGATTTGCTAAGAATTTTAAAGCCAGAAATAACTTTCTATGTGACGGTATACATGCTTCTAAATTTGTTCCATATTCCAACGGGTCACAAAGTAATTGAATATTGGACTACTGTCTCATTTAGAAGGTTCTTGATAAGGTGCAGAAACGTATCTATAATTTGATTGGCCACCTTTCTTCTTCTCTGCACCCTCTCTCTCACAGACGTGATGTTGCTAGTCTCAGTCTTTTCTATAAATACTATTATGGCATGTGTTCTTAAACATTGTGTGATCTATTCCCCGCTTCTTTTGTTCCAGCTCGTTTGATTCGTTGGTCTAGTAGTCTCCATCAATTCGCTGTTTTGATACTTCATTGTAATACAGCTTCCTGTTCCAGTAGCTTCTTTCCAAGATCCGCAGGCTTGTGGAACTCTCTTCCTGCTCACTTTTTTCCTCCAACCTATAGCCTTGGTCTTTTCAAGACTACGGTTGTCTTTGCGGTAATCATCTTTTTTTCTTGTTAGCTCCTTACATCAAGTGGCGTCATGCCTTGTCTGGAGCGATTTCCATAAAACATTTTTTTCTACTATTAACAAGATTAAAATAGATAACTTGTGCACAAAGAAACTGTAATGCATTACGGTGGATTTAACTTCGTAATTAAAATGTTTTTATATTGGATTGTAAATTTTGTTTAATTTTACGCTATTGAATTTTTTATTTCAATATTCGATCATAAAAATAACAATTTTAATGTGTAATTATCAAAGTTACATTGACGAAAATATATACACACACACACACACACACATACACACGAGAAGTGGTCGAACAATTAATATCGAGTTATCGCCTTTCATTTAATCTTTCACAATTTCCCTTTCGAAAGTCAAACTCTAACAAACGATACGTTTAGCGACATAAATTCGTTTAAAGGAAAACACTGTTAGGAAATTAGTCGAAGACAATTTATTTTGGTTTACCTGCTCATTTGTGACCTATTTGCGTTGAAAATATTGACTAGAAGTAATAAACCTTTAAAGTTCGCGTCAATACCAATTCTGAGCAAAGTAGCCATCTTTATTTACGTTGCTGACCAAACAAAGATGGCTACTTTGCTCAGAATCGGTATTTCCGCGATGCATCACAAATAAGTAGGCAAAGCAAAATAAATGTTTTTTTTGTTTTTTTAACTAATTTCACAACTTTTTTTCCTTCTAAATAATTTGTCGTTCTCCCCCCTCTCTTTGTTTTCCCTCTCTCTTTCTCTTCATCTGCTTCTCTCCTTCTCTTTCTCTCCTTCTCTTTCTCTCCTTCTCTTTCTCTCCTTCTCTTTCTCTCCTTCTCTTTCTCTCCTTCTCTTTCTCTCCTCCTCTTTCTCTCCTCCTCTTTCTCTCCTCCTCTTTCTCTCCTCCTCTTTCTCTCCTCCTCTTTCTCTCCTCCTCTTTCTCTCCTCCTCTTTCTCTCCTCCTCTTTCTCTCCTCCTCTTTCTCTCCTCCTCTTGCTCTCCTCCTCTTGCTCTCCTCCTCTTGCTCTCCTCCTCTTGCTCTCCTCCTCTTCCTCTTGCTCTCCTCCTCTTCCTCTTGCTCTCCTCCTCTTTCTCTTGCTCTCCTCCTCTTTCTCTTGCTCTCCTCCTCTTTCTCTTGCTCTCCTCCTCTTTCTCTTGCTCTCCTCCTCTTTCTCTTGCTCTCCTCCTCTTTCTCTTGCTCTCCTCATCTTTCTCTTGCTCTCCTCCTCTTTCTCTTGCTCTCCTCCTCTTTCTCTTGCTCTCCTCCTCTTTCTCTTGCTCTCCTCCTCTTTCTCTTGCTCTCCTCCTCTTTCTCTTGCTCTCCTCCTCTTTCTCTTGCTCTCCTCCTCCTCCTCTTTCTCTCCTCCTCCTCCTCTTGCTCTCCTCCTCCCCCCTCCTCCTTCTCTTGCTCTCCTCCTCCTTCTCTTGCTCTCCTCCTCCTTCTCTTGCTCTCCTCCTCCTTCTCTTGCTCTCCTCCTCCTTCTCTTGCTCTCCTCCTCCTTCTCTTGCTCTCCTCCTCCTTCTCTTGCTCTCCTCCTCCTTCTCTTGCTCTCCTCCTCCTTCTCTTGCTCTCCTCCTCCTTCTCTTGCTCTCCTCCTCCTTCTCTTGCTCTCCTCCTCCTTCTCTTGCTCTCCTCCTCCTTCTCTTGCTCTCCTCCTCCTCCTCTTGCTCTCCTCCTCCTCCTCTTGCTCTCCTCCTCCTCTTGCTCTCCTCCTCCTCCCCCTTCTCTTGCTCTCCTCCTCCTCCCCCTTCTCTTGCTCTCCTCCTCCCCCTTCTCTTGCTCTCCTCCTCCTCCCCCTTCTCTTGCTCTCCTCCTCCCCCTTTCCTCCTCCCTCTTTCCTTCTCTCTTCAACTTGTTAGCCATTTTTTAACGATGTCTTACATTTGTTTAACAGTGACACAAATATAATCCTCAGAAATTGCTGCGACTGATAAAGTCGGTTCTGTTGTTATTTTTAGACGGAAAATATAGAATTAGTTGAAAGTGAGATAATTATAAATTTACATTGTTCTCGAAATATGCGGGGGTGTGGGATGATGAGAACGTTTCCCGAGACAAGTGCGCCCATCCCTTCATCTCACTTCCGCCCCCTCCCCCTCTCTCTCTTCCGGGTTAGAATCCTTACATTTCTTCCTTTTCTCTTCCGTGTTAGAATCTCTCTCTCGCCCCCCCTCTCTTCCGTGTTAGAATCTCTCTCTCTCTCGCCCCTCTCTCTTCCGTGTTAGAATCTCTCTCTCGCCCCTCTCTCTTCCGTGTTATAATCTCTCTCTCGCATCTCTCTCTTCCGTGTTAGAATCTCTCTCTCGCCCCCCCCCTCTCTTCCGTGTTAGAATCTCTCTTTCTCGCCTCCTCTCTCTTCCGTGTTAGAATATCTCTCTCTCTCTCTCGCCCCCTCTCTCTTCCGTGTTAGAATCTCTCTCTCGCCCCTCTCTCGCCCCTCTCTCTTCCGTGTTAGAATCTCTCTCTCTCTCTCTCGCCCCTCTCTCTTCCGTGTTAGAATCTCTCTCTCGCCCCTCTCTTCCGTGTTAGAATTTCTCTTCCCAGCTGGCAACAATAAAAAATCCCCCCCCTCCTTTTACCACTTAAAAACAGGTTGAAAATTAATCAACTCTTGTTTTATTGCGTTCACTTGCACGTACTAAAATTCTTATGTCTATAAAATACACGTGTGTACGCAAAAACAATACAATTGGGCTAAATAGTACCACAATGAATTCCTCCTATTAATAGTGACAAGATGAAAGACTTCCCGAAAATTCTTCAAAGACGCGCTAGGTGGGCACCAGTGTCGGCGCTAAGGACTAATGCACCCCCCCCCCTTCCCACCTCCACCATGATCTATAATTCGACGGCCCTTCTCGGAAACCAACTTATGTTAATTATTGTAGTTTGAACAGGTTACTGCTCGGATTCTGACTTTTGGATGTTCACTTCATGGTAGCCAAGTTAAATAGGTGTAGCTATCCAACGACCAAAAACGGTACGTCTCACAGCGACACCGCCTCCAACAAAGAAAAACAAACAAATAAGCTGGTTGGCCTTTTGGCTAAGATCAAAGTGTAGCATCTGTTCTGATGGATACTACGCCCTATAGACCGGTATCGTCTTCGCCTTCGGGTCTTGATTCCGCCGGTCTGTGGGTTTGTCCTGTGCAGGTCTAGGAGGTCCACCCTCCCAGGCTTTGCCTCCCCTCTTTGGGGAGGAGTAAGTTTATTGCTTACTGCATGAGACTCTCCTACTGGGGAATGCCTACGGGGCTGCCCAGGCAATTTTTAATGGCCAGAGCGCTCACCTTCTCGGGCGCTGGCTTTTCAAGTCCCACTTTCCCGACCCGACCTTTGGTCACATCTTACCTTGTGGGAGTAAGATAAAACTGGCCTTGTGCCTAACCTCCTGGAGAGGTAAATAAATAGAGGACGTTCTGAGTCCCCCCCCCCCCAACAAGACGAATCATTCACCTTTTATATGGAGCTACAAGTGATGAATAATTTGTCGACAGTTCGAATCAGTCTCACTGCATCTCATTTTTTTGTTCGATGCTTTTATGTACAACACAGGCGATTTTTTTTGTCGTTCGCTTTGGGGTAATCATTACTATTGCCGACATAAATTATTTAATATATATATATATATATATATATATATATATATATATACCGTTAAGGAATTAGTCAAAAACAATTTATTTTTTATTTACTTAGTTGTGACCTATTAGCGTTAAAAAATCAATATAGGTTTTTAATCCAATTTACTACACCGTAAATAGTGTTGAAATTTGTAATCCGCGTTCAGCCATTTTGAATCTGAGAGGAAGAAGTAAATACCTAACCGGTTATGTATTAACTTCCTCTCCTCAACTTCAAAATGGCTAAACTCTGGTTACAAACTTCAACACTACGTTACAGTAAATTGGCTTAAAACTTATATTAAATATTATTTTTTTCTTAACGCAAATAAGTAAAGCATAGTAAATTGCTTTTGGCTAATTCCCAAACGGTATTTTTTCAAATAATTTATGTCGGTAAAAGTAATGATTACCGCACATGCGATTCTTTGTCATTCAGATCGTCTTGGCTCGTTTACATTGTAATCTCAAACATTCACAGAATGGTCAATTGTGATAACAATTATCCATCAGTTACTTAATAAATTATATTTTACAAGGAATACAAGTTTTCAAATGAAACATTCTGGTGATTTCAAAAGATGTTTATAATTTTATAGATATTTATACCTTAATGTTTTATCTGATGTTTAAAACGGAAAAAAAACTCGAGCATATTGTATGTCAAAGGGTTTGGGTTTATTTGACGGCCATCTTTGATCTTCGGGAAGTCTGCGCCTTATTCCAATAATTACCTCCTTTTTTAGAGAGGGTTAGTCAACAAGGGAGGTAATAAAAGCAATATATACAGTTCCGTAAACTGTATATACGGAATTATATATATGTAATTATATATATATATATATATATATATATATATATATATATATATGTGTGTGTATATACCAGTAGAATACTAGTCCTATGATAGTTATTGATTTACTCCTCTCCAGGAGTTAGGCACAAGCCCAGTTTTTATCTTACTCCCACAAGAAAGATGGGACCCAAGGTCGGGTCGGGAAAGTGGGGTTTGAAAATTGCCTGTGCAGCCCCGTCGGCATTCCCCGGTAGGAGCGCCTCAGGCAGTAAGCAATAAACTTACTCCTCCCCAAAGAGGGGAGGCGAAGCCTGGGAGGGTGGACCTCCTAGAACTACACAGGACAGACCCATAGACCGGCGTAAATCAAGCCCCGAAAGCCAAGACAATACCAGTCTATGGGGTGCAGTATCCATCGGAACAGATACTACACTTTGATCTTAGCCAAAAGGCCAAGAAGAGTGTCCTATGACGGTTAGAAGAAAAACATTAGCTTTAAATTTCAATGTTTTTATTTTCTTTGAGCGTGGGTATGGTACGGTTTCGGTTCCCCCTCCCTAAATTGTCTAGTTAAAAAAAAAAAAAAAAATGTGCCCCCGTTACATACGTTGTTGGCTAGAAAAAATATTCCACAATTGCTGATAAATAAAATAGTTTCGAATTTTACCAAGAACCTATCATTGACAGCACGGACTAATTTCAAAAGTCGGATTAGTTTATTTCTTTAACATCGTTTCCGTTCCAAGTGTTTTGATAATTTTTTTTTTTGTTTTTTTTTTGATAATATTTTATTTTATTTATTTATTTTTTTTTGATAATTTTTTTTTTTTTTTGATAATATAAAGTCCCCAAACTGTTTTATTTACATACAACACATATGCACGACCTCGAATTACATCTAAAGATTCCGGGATTAAAAAAAAATGTATTACTTGATATATAACTCATATTTTGATGAAAGGCAATTGTTTTTCTTTCTATTACGTTTTTAGTATATCATTTTCATTTTTTTCATGTTTTTAAATTTTTTTAAAAACGTTTTCTGGGTTAGGGTTAAAGTTTACGGTTAGAAAAAATAACGGAACTGTTTTTAAGCAATTTTTTTTTTTAATGTTTTATTTTCAAATTTTTTTTTAACATTTTCTTGGGTTGGGGTTAGTTTTCTTTTTCATTCGACAGTTTCCAGTAGTAATCATGTGCAGAAAATAAAACTAGGCAACTGGTCAAAGTTTTTTTTTTGTACGGATTCTGTTACGCTGAGCAGACAACGAGGACGGCTAAATAAAAAAAATTAAAAAAACACACACACACACACGCACAGAGTTATCGGCTGCCTGCTGCAACCTGATTAGTTTCGGCAATTCTCGGGCGCTTCCGTAACCTGCCCGAACGTTGACGACGCGCAGTCACGGAAACGCGGGTCGTTCTCTCTAAAAGTACCGACATCTCATTTATGATTTGGATCATTCGGACTCAACTCATTTTGAATGTCGTTCTCATAACAGTTTGACTGATGTAAACTCCCACGTTTTTCAGATGCCTCTTTTCGAACTAGGTAACATGTAAGGAATTTCGAACTGCACCCTTTATTTAACCCACGCGGAGGGGGGGGGGTTGTTCTCGTTCTGTCAGCCATTATCGGGTAGAAGTGTTATAAAATGTCATTCTAAGATAGTATTGCCTTTAGTGAGAATTAAACTTTCAACCTCCAGAAAACTCACCTAGAACTGATGTCACTCAACACCTTTATCCGTTGCGCCATGCGTCCCACATGGAGGTTGAAGGTTCAATTTATAGGCGATACTAAATAAGAATAAAATAACAATCACTTAGCACTTCTACCCGATCATGGCTGACGGGACGAGAACAATCTACCCCCGTTGATTAAAGGGTTAATTTCTAAAAGTAGTTAAGATCTCTGATATTTCGAAATTAGACGAATTCCGCAATCTATTTATTACGTTTAAAAAAAAAAAATGGTGATTGACGGATTTGACAGAAATCTCTATATTAAACTAGCGGAACCCGTCGCCCGGCGTTGCACGGGAGAAAGTACTACCTATTGCATGACGTCGAGTAAAAAAAGAAACGGCCTATTGTTCTTTCTCCCCGCCCCCTCTACCGTGTTGGCGAATGTTTTAAATTAAAAAAAAAAAAAAAGTGGTCGAGTAGAATCGAACGCTAAAACTGACGATCATGAAACCTGCCTTCTTAACGACTGCGCCACGGTTCGAGTTAAAAATACATGTGAAAATAGGCCCATTAAGCTAAGCTTGTTTATTGCCATGCGTGTTATGTCGCTCCGGTCTATCTTCGTGCACTTGGAGTACAATTTCTATTTTATTTCTCGTGCAAGAACCGAATTTTCTTGCAGAGTGTAGAAATCTCCATCATCCGACAATATTTCTTTATCCGGCCAACAGCTAGTCAAGCATAATAATGCATGTGTTCGTCCGCGTGGTTTTGGATCAACTCAGACAATTTACGTCACTTTTTTTCTAACTTTTTGGATCAACTCAAACAATTTGCGTCACTTTTTTTCTAACTTTTTTGGATCAACTCAGACAATTTGCGTCACTTTTTTTCTAACTTTTTGGATCAACTCAGACAATTTGGATCAACTCAGACAATTTACGTCACTTTTTTTCTAACTTTTTTGGATCAACTCAGACAATTTACGTCACTTTTTTTCTAACTTTTTGGATCAACTCAAACAATTTGCGTCACTTTTTTTCTAACTTTTTTGGATCAACTCAGACAATTTGCGTCACTTTTTTTCTAACTTTTTGGATCAACTCAGACAATTTGGATCAACTCAGACAATTTACGTCACTTTTTTTCTAACTTTTTTGGATCAACTCAGACAATTTGGATCAACTCAGACAATTTACGTCACTTTTTTTCTAACTTTTTGGATCAACTCAAACAATTTGCGTCACTTTTTTTCTAACTTTTTTGGATCAACTCAGACAATTTGCGTCACTTTTTTTCTAACTTTTTGGATCAACTCAGACAATTTGGATCAACTCAGACAATTTACGTCACTTTTTTTCTAACTTTTTTGGATCAACTCAGACAATTTGGATCAACTCAGACAATTTACGTCACTTTTTTTCTAACTTTTTGGATCAACTCGGACAATTAGCGTCACTTTTTTTCTAACTTTTTGGATCAACTCGGACAATTAGCGTCACTTTTTTTCTAACTTTTTTGGATCAACTCAGACAATTTGCGTCACTTTTTTTCTAACTTTTTGGATCAACTCAGACAATTTGCGTCACTTTTTTTCCAACTTTTTGGATCAACTCGGACAATTTGCGTCACTTTTTTTCTAACTTAAGAAGGCGAATTGTACAGATGAGACCTCTCTGATGCCCAACAAATGATTCACTAATAAAGATAAGAAATGAACTCGAATCTTTAAATATCTTTGCCATTAATCGCCGCACAGACGTTAATGTGTTCTAATTTCAGGCGTTGCAGACGACATTACTTGTTGACAATCTTTTATGTAAACAAAAATATTTGGTTTTCTTTCGAAATCTTAATGAAAATATTTTTTCAGGATTAAATGCCTCTCCCCCTTCAAAATAAAGATAAAGGGTTGACATACCGTAAAAGAATCCTTGACGCGTGCACACGTGTAAATATTATACCGGCTGGGCCCCGTGGACAGTCCACGGTTGCTTACCGGCCGTATTCTATTTTTTATCGTAAAATACATGTCTCTATTTACCCCCCCCCCTTCCACGAGAGCAGAGTTTAGACAAAAGGTCGTTTTTTTTTTAATTTGGGTGAAATCCAGCCTCCGAAAACTCTGGATTGGGACAAAAAATTTTTTTAAATTGTCTAAGTATAGAAGGTAGGATTTATCCTTCACTGACTGAGGACAGAAAAGATGAAGCGTAGTATCAGCACATATTCAACTTTCTTTCCTGAAATACAAATCATCTAAATATTTTTTTTTTATATGTAAAACGAACGCATAATTTAAGCAGAATTTCCATGCACAGAATAAAGATACTAAAAGGGGTTGGAGCTGGGATATATATTCCCTGAAACATACCAGTACACATCTTGAAAAGCTCGGGTTCCTTGCCCCCTCCCCCGATGGTGGCGCACGTCTTCACTCTCCACGTGAAAATGGCGAATTATGTTAAACTTCCGTGTGTAATTGAATTTCCATAACATTTCCCTGTTAACTGTGTCGAAAACGAAGCGGTTAGTTTATTGCAAATCGCCTGAGACGCTCCTACCGGGGAATGTTGACGGGGCTGCCCAGGCATTTGTTTGTAAGCCAGAGTGCTCGATCTCTAGGTCGCTGCCTTTTCAATCCCACTTTCCGACCTTGTGTCACATCTTACCGCTGTGGGAGGAAGATCAAAATAAAAACTGTGCCAGAAAGCTATTAATAGATCATATACTGGCTGGTTTTGCCGGCTCACTATCGCTTCGCAAAGTAGTCCGCTACTTGAAATATTGATTTAAAATAATGAACATTTTATCCATAACTTTGGTGTAAACACGAAACCTAATCTCATTTACTCATAGATAGATGAACATAAACATTTTGGTAATTTGAATACAGATTTTTTTTTTTCAATGTGACTAAAGTTTTGTAAAGAATAAATCAATTTTCCTTTTCACTTACAATTTAGAAATAGATCACAACTTGTTGAAAATAAAGTCCGCCTTCTAGAAAATGGAACATTTGAAGACAAATGCGAAATATTTGTCTGGGGAACAAAACAATATTGCGAAATAGAACTATTTGTTATATTAAAAGCAAAACAATTATTATTTTGAATTAAAATTAAAAAAAAAACAGTAACAAATAATAGTTAATTAATAAAATGTTATTTTTCAGAACCAGTATGCAAATTAGTTAACCTTGCGACTAATATCTCATGTACATAAGCAGTACATAAAAAAGATGGTGCGTCTATTGTGTAAAGTTGAATTTACTTAAAATAGGGCGTTTTTGTTGTACGGTTGGTTCGAGAAATGGGTCCAGGTTTTCGTATTTAATCATTTCGATTATTCGATTATTCAATCATTTCGTATGAATCAGATTGTTCTGTTGTTGGCATCGGTTTCCCCGATATATTTCGAGTTAGAATCATTTCTCGAAAGATATCGAGTACTTAAAAGAGAGACCACGTGAAGGTTGCCCACATCCTAAGTGAAAGTGTTTCTGTGGAACGAACTGGATTCGAACTTGGCAACCGGAAGACGCCGGTGACTTCCGGAATATGTTCCGCGTGTTGTGTTAATGAACTGGGGTCCTTATTGTACTCTTGATCCGTTTATTGCTTACTGCCCGATGCGCCTCGACGGAGGAATGCAATGTTTAATAGGTCAGAGCGATCCTTCTTTAGGAACGCTGGCGTGACCCTCCCCACTTTCCGGCCTTGTGTCACATCTTTCTGCGGTGGGAAGTAAATAAATATCGGCCACCGTCACCTCCCATGTATATCTATTCATCAAGTTGAGCGATTTGGCATTTTAATCTCACTGTCAGTGCGACAAATTCATCTTCAAAATAGAACAGCAATACCTTTCTAATATACTGATAATGTCTAGGCGCCTTAAGCTTAACTAATTTACATACTACTTTGCAAAAGGACATCTCATTAATTCACTATTCCTTTTTTTTCTAGTTCAATGATTGTTTTAATGTTATTATATACAGTTTTATTTACACATTTTTTTATATCGTGAATAGAAAATTAGACTTTTTGGTTAAAATAAAATTCCTAGTCTTTCAAGTTGATTTACTTGTGAGGATTGCGATTGTTGGTTTCTTAAATTTCCCTGGGCAACGCCGGGGCGTGCGTCTTGCTATATATCATACAATAGTCGGGTCAGGGTTGTCTTGTTTTAATGCAATTGGATTCCGTTGTACATTACACCCGTTTCTATCTGCTTATTCACACCTCACCAACCTGACGGAATTCCGATAATCACGCTGAAACAATTGCAATAAACAAACGAATCCGATCCAACACGTGTCATCTTACAACATGGGTTTTTGAAAATCTTATTCGACTTTCAGTCTGACTTGCAGAAAAGTTGTGTTAGAATTTTTCGAAAATGGTCAACAGATCTGATGCACAAAATGGTTGTGTGTGTTGTGTGTGTGTGTTGTGTGTGTGTGTTGTGTGTGTGTTGTGTGTGTGTGTACTGCCCGTCAAAAATGACGGGAAAAAGTATTAAACTAGCAAAGTTAAAAAAGCAAAAAGCAAAATCGTATAAATCGGTATGGGGGAAAGAAAACGGTTCATTACAGAAAATACTGAAGAATTTCTTTCCAAATTAATTCCAGACGGTGTAGGATTGTTTGACTTGCTATTTGCTTTCTCCCTTCCCCTAAACACTTGAAATGGTTTCGTCCAGCAGTTTTTTTACTTGTTAACTTCTGTGTGATAAAACGGATCACTCTCACACACACACACACACACACTAGATAAATGAGTCTTTATTATAGATGGAAATATGTTTCATATTTGCAGATGTCTCGGTCGGATTAACTAATCTTTCAAAAATAAATTGCAGCGAAGTACGTTATTATATTGCCAATAACATTGTACAACAATAATAAATTTTGAAAAAATGGCTTGTCAGAAGCAAAGTTTAATTTGTCAGCTAAAATGCTATTTGGGTCTTTGAAAATTTTGTTAAACGAAAATAAGTTTTAAGCAATCTATCGAGAAATGTTCGCGTTTCACTCGTATGGGATCTTCAGTTCTTAGACAAGAGAAACTCAAATCTGTGGACCTTTTTGCTAAAAACGGATTTTTCTAAAACTATCTTGTTTTACTCGTGTATTGAGCACTGTTGAAATAAATACGTAGAAATATATGATCACATGATGATGATAATAATAATAATGATGATGATAATAATGATGATAATAATGTATATAGAAGTGTGTCTGTTTTTGAGACAGCTTTTTAGTCTCTTGAGGCGGTGTATACCCCCCGTAAGGGTGCCTACCCGGGGAGTCAATATTGAAGCAATGGTTGCACAACTACCGACCGCTCCTCTCCTGAACCGACATTGCTTTAGTCCAGTGGTAAGAAGTACCGGATGATTCAAAACAATATTGGGATAAGCAGAGAAAGACTAGTGTTATTTCGGAGTTTGCCTTCTAGACAACTAGCACAAGCAAGGCTTGAGAGTCTAGTTTACCCAACTATTTAATCCATAGCTGGAGGGAGAACATATGGATTCATACCTTTGCCAAGGGTAATAGTCAAAGCGATACACACATGTACAAATAAATAGTTGTTGTTAAATTTTTGAAACCTGATTACATAATATTGGTTGTGTAATAAATTTTGTATTTTACTGAGTTTATATATATATATATATATATATATATATATATATATATATATATATATATATATATATATATATATAAATAAAGCATTTAGAAACCAAGAAATGTTATTTTTTCTTATGTATGTAAAAAAAAAATGATTGAATCCGTTTTCAAATAGATATGTTTGAGATTTTCGGTGTTAAAATACCCTTTTCGAAGAGTACTTCCTTTTCTTTTTTTCTTTTCATTTTGTTGGTATTAACCACAAGAGGTTGCCACCTCGTGAATATAGTAAAGTGCCGTCCGATCTTATTAACGTTTTTTGAAACTGAAGTCCGATGTGTTTGGCGCGTGGTTGGGCGCTAATTTGAATATAAGATATGGCACATCGTTTAGAAAACCTTTTCTTTTTTTTCCTTTTCTTTAATTTGGGAATTTAGAAACACACAATTTTATTTTTGTTCCCTATATATTTAATAATGAATAAAATCATTTCTTATATATATATATATATATATATATTAGTAATTCAGGTAAAGTAAACATTCACAGGATAGGAATTCAAAGAATTTCAACCGGGCTTATAAAAAGTGCTCCACAGACCTTTTATATATATATGATTATTTCTATTTATACAGACATATACAAAATCTGCGACACTGGCATGTCGATGTTATCGATCAAAAACTGTTTAAACTTAGATCTCATCAGGAAGAATTAAAATCCGAATCCTTACTTGAGATCATATTTGGGATCTGAGGTAAGGATCGGATTTTAATTCTACCTGATGAGATCTCAGTTTCTAAAAGCTGTTGATCGATAACATCGACATGCCAGTGTCGCAGATTTTGTATATGTCTATATAAATTTAAAAAAATGATATATATATATATATATATATAAACATTTTATAATTTATACCCATAACAAGTTATCTTGTTTACAATTGTTTCAGAAAATCTGCATCGCATACAACATTTAAAGTAGTTTACTATAAACACAGATTCTTTTCTTCGGAACCTCGAACCCCGGGCAAAATGCAAACATAAAAATCGCCAAGCAGAGAAATAATCGGTCGAAAGTCTATTCACCTATCATCATTCCAAAAAAAAAACCAAAAAAACAAACCAAAAAAAACAAAAAGATTTAGCAATGGATGTGGGAAAAAACCCAAAAGTAAAAGAACAAGCAGGCTGCTAGAATACCAATTTGATGTAATAAGTTTAAAAGTTCGCGTATATGAGACACAGACCCACCTTATCTAAAATACATATAATAAAATAACTTGAGGGTTGGTGGGGGGGGGGTATGGGGTTCCATGCAGATCTACTCCAACTACCTATATGCGTATATGATTGCGTCTTCTATCCTATCCCAACTCCATTGACATCATTCCAGACTATAAGAGTGCGCAAAAATTCCCTCGCAGACGCATAACCGGAAGAGGAAGTTGTCTTTCACTTTAGGGGGTGAAAAGGGGGTTTAAGAGCTCGGAAGATTTGGAACGCCAGTCGGATACCAAAAACATTATTGTAGACGTTGGAATTCTGGTGGGGCTTTGTTTTGCTTTTGGAATAAGCCCCTTCACCCCCCCTCACCCCCCCCCATTCTGATATCGCGAATAAATCTATAACACTAGTACTGGGGGGGGGGTATCGTTAAATCATCTCTCCCCCTTACGTCAGAACTACACATCCATTTATATTTATATATAAACGACGGGGGAGTATGAAAACATCGCGATTTTGCGCAGCTTCCGATTGGTTCATTTGACGCCGCCTGGCGACGGCTAATCACCCCACCAAAGAATACGAATAAAAATAATCATCGTCCTCCGCATGATTCACAATGAATAAACATTTCTATATTTAAAATAAAAAATCTATGACCACTTCTCGTGTGTGCGTTTCTCGCATCTACGTGGCTTGCACACATTTTTTTTTTATTAACTATGAGTTCATGATTCATTGAAATTAGAAATACAATAACGTAATTTACCAAAAACGAACTAAAAAAAAAATATATATTTATAAAAAAAAAAATAATCACGAAATTAAATCCACCAGAATTGTATTTGGTGCTTCTTTAGTTTCGCTCTGACATGTTAGGCATCTTTTCAAAATAAAATAACTAAAGAAATGTATAATCTTTGTTATGTACTTACGTGCTAGCTGAAAAGAAGACTGTACACCAAAAATTATGCAAATTCATCAAGTATTTATTAAATTTTTAAAAAAAAACACGATTAAACACGATTTTATCTATCGTATGCCAATTTTTAAAACCATTTTGGCAAGGGAGGTAACTCAAATATATTTTTTTTTTTTTGCCAATTTAGATAACTAAAAATTGCAAATATTTTTTTTTTTCTCAACTTATATTTTCCCGAAATTAGTAAAAAAAAAGAAAATGAGTTGTCATTTTCCTGAAAACCAAAGGTTTGAAAATCAAAAGAATTGAGTTATCTCCCTTGGCGACCCATAGACAAAATGTTGTGACCGATAAATAAAATACGGCGACCGATAGATAAAGTTGTTGTTTTTTTTTTAACTTAATAAATATTTGAATTTGCGTACTTTTTGATGTAGTCTTCTTTTCAGCTACCACGTAAGTACATAACACAGTTTATACATTTCTTTAGCTATTTAAAAAAAATAACCCCTATAGTACAATTGAACGCCGAACGGAAATGTCTTTCGTTCCTTAGATTTTTAATTATAACTATTTAGTAATTTAAAAAGTTTTAAATATAAAGGAGGATGTAATACATGGCTAGATCTTCCCTCTTAAAAACGGAGGAGGTAATTCCCGGGAGGACGGTCTTATAACAGAACTGATACTACACTTATAAATTCCGATTAAATCAATGTTTCAATTTAAAATGTCTAGTAACAAAAGGATATCTTTTTTATTGCTCTTTGGCCTTTTGGCTAAGATCAAAGTGTAGTATCTGTTTTATCAACATCAGTGCCGGAAGTTTTTCATTTAATTATCTCACTTAAAAGTGAAAGTTTTAAAATGTTTTTAAAACCTATCGTTTTTTTTTTAAATAAAATCTCTTTAATTGTATTAATAATTATAATAATATTACTATCGAGGAAAATATTATAAATATATAATAAAATATGACAATACCGATTATAAATGTATATTCGAGAATATTAATTTATTAGAAACTTAAAAAGAAAATGTGCAAAAAGGTGTTTTGTTTGACGGAGTTCAGAGAATACTATATATATTATATGATTTTATTTAAGTTTAAAAGTGTTGATGTGAATATACGAACGAAAGATTCGCATTCATATTAATGCGATTAGATTGGAATATTAGATTAGCTAAATGCCGCATTCTCCATTATTTTGCAACTTATTTATTACGTTTAAAAAATTGTGACAGGCGAACGAAATGAATCCCTTTTTATATAACAAGATACTTTTATTACAATGTTTTGTCCGAAATGTGACTTTATTGAAAATAAACTTTATTTTATTACAATGTTTTCTTTCAGAATCTATATTTCATTAAATAAATTTATTAAAATGTTTAATTCTATTAGTCGTTACTTCCTATGGATTATCTGCCGCTGTTTACTAAACTGCACAAGTTCCGAACAATGTATGAATAAATGGTTAATGGTGTTCTGGGAACCTGCGACCCGAAAGGGGGGGGGGCGTCCTGAAAGCGACTAGGTTAATAAACGGCATACCAAGAAGGGATTCAAAAGTAAGCCTTTCCATTGAAAGCACTAAAAGCATAGTATATTTATGATGTAGAAATGCAATCGTAAAATAATGTGCTTAGAGCCGATTGAACCTTTAAGGAATTTATTAATAAAAATTAAACTGAAGGTTTTTTTTTTTTAGGCCACCGACGATACATGTACTTTATCGATTGTGTTGGGATATCAATGTAGTCTTTCATTGATCATGGCTTTGGTTTTAACCATTTCGTATTGTCCTCTTACGTTTGTCGAAGACAAAATGTGAAAATGAATGCGTGTATATGTAAATCCAACCGTTTCTTCATTGGAATTTTCCCCTTTTTTATTCAAACTCTCGTGTGTACAACTGAAGAACTTTGAGGACTTAGCGCTCTTACGCTGTCACGACTTTAACATTGACCTATATTTTTTTTTATGTAAGTTATATTCTGGCAACTTAAGCGTCTTGAGTGTAACCGGAACTACTTAGTTATTGTTACTAAAAGGAACTCCTTCGCCCCGTTTCCCTTCCCCCGCCCGCCAATCATAAGCGGCTATAAACATGTGTACTTATATTTGAAAGTCTAACTAGGTAAACTAATCAGTCTCATCTACTTTGCATATAAGCTGATGTATTATCCGAAACGAATAATTATGAGTTGTACACTGCACAAGTTTACTTTCTCTTGAGCGAGACGAACTGTTACTAGACGAACATTGCGAAGTTGTAATCATCAATAAACTGTACCTACCAGGCGTTGCCCGGGAATCTCTTTACTTTTCTTTTCTTAACTATACCGTTGGTTTTTTTGCGGTTTAAAAAAAAAAAAAATCATTTATACTTTTTTTAATGAGGTTTTCAAAGTAGAATTATTATGGTATCTTTGGTTATTAAATTTTTAGTTGAACCACATTTTTTTTAATATGAAATTCTGGGTATCTTTTACAATAATCCGCAGAGTGAAAACGCTAAAAAAAAACAAATATACAACAAATAAAAGTAACTGTAGCTGATAAAAGTTATTTTCCAACTTATCTGTGACATTTGTTTGTATTTTTAAGCCGTTTCAACTGCTATTTATTAGAAATCAGTATTTTTGTCACAGGAACACGTGGGGGGGGGGGGGTTGAAAGCGAGGCAGGAAAATAGGCTCGTCGGCGCCATTTTGTTTTAGTAAAAAAACGTGCCCCAAAAAACAATTTTTTTTTTACATCTAATAAAAACCCATTTATATTACGTAAAAATAAAAACAAATGTGATAGGTAAGTAGGAAAATATATATTCTCGACGTAGGTCACATTCACTTGTATATATTTTTTTACCCCGTTCTCGTTCGTCCGCGACTCTGCGGATTATTGTAAAAGATACCCGAAATTCTACCTAATTAAGGTAATGTTTTAATCACCATAAAATTGTTGGGTGTAAAAAGCTTCCAACACTTTCAATACACGAGTTGCTAAGAATTTTACAGCCATAAAATTGACTTTCTATTCAAGTTTAAATGTTTCCATTTTTTTTTTCAAATTCCAAAAAGTCACGAAGTAATGCATTTTTTACAACTATTAACAAGATTAAAATAGTTGAGTTTACGAAGAAACCGATATGCATTTTGCTGGATTTAATTTCTTTTTTTTTAAACAAGATTGTTAAAAACTTCGGTTTATTTTTTACGCAAATGTTTTTTTTTTTAAATTAGTTCAACCAAAAAATTGATTATTACTGAATATAAAAAGAATGTAAGTCACAAAGAGGCGAGAAATACACATACGAGAATTGACCACCCAATTTTATTAATATGAAGATTTAAATGCTCCAATGTGTTTGTAGATGGTGTTTTAAAACTGAATGCTTGGTTCAGGAAGAGTGGGAAGAAAGGAAACTGGTTGGGTCTTGTCAAAATAACAGCTGTGTTTATGTGTTGAAATGGTAATTCCAATGTTTCCATTTCAATGGGTCATGTACATCAAACTGTCGACGGCAAGTGTACAAAGGTTTGGTGTACAAAGGTTTGGTGTACAAAGGTTTGGTGTACAAAGGTTTGGTGTATCTACAGAATGCGAATGAGATGTGTGAGGCGAAGTTCGTTGGAAAGGTTCATAAAATCTGAGCCTGGGGAAACCTTGTACTGATATTTGCGAAGCTCAAATCCTACATAAGCTATGTACAAATACCGTTGGAAAAAGGTTGCCCCCCCCCCCCCTGGGGTTGTGCAAAAATAGGGGCATGTGTTCAACTATACAATGTGTTAGTTATTTCTATTGGGTTCATATCAGAGTAATATCTCTTGAGTTATTCTGACCAACGTTAGCGAAATGCATTATCCTGTCCTGAAGTTAAGCAAACTCATTCTTTCTACGCATGTGCGGAAGTTATAACAACTCTGTCTATTTCTCTGTGACCCTCTGCCTTTCTCTGTCTCCCTCTGCCTCTCTGTGTGTCTCTCTGTCTGTCTGTCTGTCTGTCTGTCTCTCTGTCTCTCTGTCTGTCTGTCTCTCTGTCTGTCTGTCTCTCTGTCTGTCTGTCTCTCTGTCTGTCTCTCTGTCTGTCTCTCTGTCTGTCTCTCTGTCTGTCTCTCTGTCTCTATCTGCCTCTATCTCTCTCTCTCTGTCTCTATCTCTCTATCTCTCTATCTGTCTCTATCTCTCTCTCTCTCTCTATCTCTCTCTCTCTCTCTGTCTCTCTCTCTCTCTGTCTCTCTCTCTCTCTCTCTGTCTCTATCTCTCTCTCTGTCTGTCTGTCTGTCTGTCTCTCTCTCTCTCTGTCTGTCTCTCTCTCTCTCTCTCTCTTTTTGTCTCCGACCGGCTGACCATCTTTACATGATCCTCAAAAACCCTAACGCCGTGTCTGTCAAACGCTTTTACTGGTAACAGTCGTATAGACTCTTATGGTAACAGTTATACACATCCTCAGAACAACCCACCACAAATCTAAATAATATTCTATATCTACAAAAAAAAATTAATAACAGAATTCGTATAAATTAAAATAAACATTTTATGTACAAACATCAGAAGGTAATAGTATAAACGATTTAAAAGTTCGACGATAGTTGAATCCAAAATATTCAGAAAGTGACAGGCTCCTGCTGATTGTAAGCATGAACAGTTCTTCTCCCACGAGTTGTTATAAGTAGTGATTATTTGATGCAAAGAGTTGCTGCTCAAACTGTTTAACGTCGTCCTATGTTATCGTGGTGATGAGTACCGGACTACAGAGGAAATATGTTTATTTCTTATATAGTGTGTGAAAGGGCTCCCAGCGGCTTGACACCGAATATTTAACAAATCCTGTTTATGCCTTTCGTAAAAATATGTTCAGCTTTTCTCATTGGCTGAGACAAATATATTCTCTTCCGTTTTTTTTTAATTTGAATACGAGGCCAATCTTATACAAAATATCTAACTTTTGTTTTTCCTTGGTGGTCGCACATCTACCATTTATGTATTTGTACAGTTCTTTTTCTTTGCGTGTAGTTGAAGCGTCATGTGGTCATACGACAGTTTCCCCCTCTTTTTTTACGCAGTCCTTTGCAATAGCGTTGTACTCTGCAAGATCTTTCAAGCTGATCGCCCCATTCCCGTTCTCAGGTGGTTGACTGTTTTCCACTGGAGCCAGAGTGAAAACCATTCAATCATTCAAAATTAAAAGTATGTCTGCAATAACATTAAAAACAAATGTTCCGTCATTTTCATCATTTCTGTTTTCAGTTTAATATTAGCTAATTGAACAATATACTTATAATAATCTGAACCTTTGTTTGTACTAGTGTTGCATTTCCCGTTCTTTCGGGGTACCCGGCAAGATCCAACAAGAATGACAAAAAACAGAACGTAAATGGAAAAACTTTGGAGTGTCATGTGGTCATACGAGAGTTTCCCCACTTTTTTACGCAGTCCTTTGCAATATTGTTGCATTCTGCAAGATCTTTCAAGCTGCACCGATTAGGCAGTAGGGGGGGGCAGACTAGTCAGTGTTGCATCGTATGGTCCTCCTCTCCACATTCGCAAATGGTTGGGTCAGTTTTGTAGCCCCATCTAGTCATAGCAACTTTTGATCGCCCTATTCCCGTTCTCAAACGGTTGAGTGTTTTCCACTGGGGCCAGGATACCTCTGAACCAGGAGGGAGGGCCTCAGAAGGGGGGATTCCCATGTCAGTAGGAGGGGAGCAATTCTCTAGCCGTCTGGTCCACTGCTGTAGTCTGGTCTTTTCTTGATCTTGTTATTAGGGGTTCGACATGGTTGAGAAAGCTTCTTGTACAGTTGATCCAGTTTAACGTCTCATTTTTCATGATTTTATTTATTCTTGCAATCAGTCGTCCAAAATGGAACTAATAATCAGTGACAGTGGAATGCCTCGCCTAATTTCACCGTTTCTCTTTGAATGGTGCGATATACGTTTACACTTCGAAAACAAAAAGTTCCGCCGTTTTCTGAGCTGTACACACGTTTTTATTTTTATTTATTTTTTTTTTTACAAAAAAGGTTATTTAATTCGAAAAATTAAACAAAGACGTCGAAAAATTCAACTGACAAAACCTGTCCATTGTTTTTAGTACAACACACACACACACACACACACTTTTAAAAAGACAAGCAACTCTCTCTGCGTTTGTATAAATATTCCTCTCTTTCTCCCCCAGTGCGACCTGTCATTTGTCGGGTGTTTCTCTATCCCCCTCCCCTCCCCGTGGGTAGGGCGCAATACCCTAGTGTTGAGCGGGCTGTTACGACTAGGCTAGACTGCTTAGGCAGATGAAATGTTAATTACTTCATCTGACGAGTTTAGGCGGAGAGTCTGGCTGTGTAAAGGAGGAGGATGGCGAGAATGCAACAGTGGTTGAGATATATATATATATTATATATGTTTCTCTCTCTCTCTCTCTCTCTCTCTTACTCTCTCTCTCTCTCTCTCTCTCTCTTACTCTCTCTTACTCTCTCTCTCTCTCTCTTACTCTCTCTCTCTCTCTTACTCTCTCTCTCTCTCTCTTACTCTCTCTCTTTCTTCTCTCTCTCTCTCTTACTCTCTCTCTCTCTCTTACTCTCTCTCTTTCTTCTCTCTCTCTCTCTTACTCTCTCTCTCTCTCTCTTACTCTCTTACTCTCTCTCTCTTACTCTCTTACTCTCTTACTCTCTCTCTCTTACTCTCTCTCTCTCTCTTACTCTCTCTCTCTTACTCTCTCTCTCTTACTCTCTCTCTCTCTCTCACTCTCTCTCACTCTCACTCTCTCTCTCTCTCACTCTCTTACTCTCTCTCTCTCTTACTCTCTCTCTCTCTCTCTCTCTTACTCTCTCTCTCTCTTACTCTCTCTCTCTCTTACTCTCTCTCTCTTACTCTCTCTCTCTCTCTCTCTTACTCTCTCTCTCTCTCTCTCTCTCTTACACTCTCTCCTTTCCAATCTCTAGTTTGCGTGCGTTTCTCGCATGTACGTAACGTTGATAAATACACATTGAATTATTAGTTTGATGTATTTACTCATAGCAGGGTGACCCGACGTTGCTCGGGATTGAATGACGATCCCTACTATGTACTTTTTCACTATGCTCATAACACCATATTACTTACCTTGTTTTTACTACCCCCCCCCCTCCTTCCGTTTCGCCCTCTTATATAGTCGGGAAAAGCTAAAATGTTGGAAAACTCCCTCAATTAGTAGCTTACACATATGGTTTGAATTTCATTTAAATCTGATATACGTAGTTGAAGTTTTAAGGAGGTTCTATCCCTTAGACGTGAAGGAACGTAGATTTGAGGCCACTTCCATTGTCTTCCTCGGAAAATTTTATATATGATTTAAATTTCATCAAAATAGGATATATTTCAAGTCTTAAATGGGGTTGTGCCCTCATAGTTCGTTAAGGACACTTCCATTGTCTTCCTCGGAAAATTTTACATAAAATACTTTTATGTAGATTCTCTAACCTTTCTTTCTATAGGGAACACACAGACGTTGAGTTTGATTTGTACATATAGATTATTTGAATATTTATTAAAATAAAATAAGAGCAAATAAAAACGAATTTTAAAAATCTTATTTAAAAATTTGTAAATAATTATATTTACAATTATTTTTCTCTAAGCACCTCCACCCAGTATCAGAATTTGTTTTTTTAATTGAATGTAAAATGTTAAAACTCTTGTTACGTGAATCAAGTTATAGTTTCTAAATATAATTTTTTTATTTAAAAAAAGATCAATGTGCAGTGTCTGTTCTGTCTTCGTTCCGTGAAGGAAAATTCTTTCTAGACTGAGGCAATTTTTATTTGTGCCCTAATCCAGAATGCCCCTTTTTGGAGAGCTGGTCTTCCCCACATTAAAATACCGACCTTTCCCTCGTGGGGAGGCAAGTAAATATGGACTAACAAGTCAAATTATTTTTTTTTAGTTGGTTAAATCCAAGAATATCTTGAGCTCTATTGTATCGTATGAAGAAATATTGAGCTTTCTTTTTTCTCCTCAAGTTGGAAAAGATGTGTACAGATAGCTCAAAGTGTGATTTTTCTCAAACTTATTTGTAAACAGCCCCCCTCTCTCTCTCTACATATAATATATAATGTCTAAACGATTTTCCTCTATACATTCAATCAATATAGGACTATAAACACAGGCGCTATATATAATTCCTATATAGTCACGCTTCAAGCCAATAGTTCATGCGCGTTTTCGGAATTTATCAATCAGTTTCATTCGATTACATAATATCTTACATTAAAACCGATCTAACTTACTCTAACAAAAAAGACATACTTAGAAGTAACTTTCACTTACACAAAACTACTACCACTCCCCCATCAAACACCGTGTCATCTTCTTCATTAGATACATAATCCAGCTCCGACCGTCATATCTTCATTTATTAAATCAGTATTCATTTCTATCAAGCATTACAACTTCCCTAAGTAAATACAGCTTCGGTTTTTAAGTGCGGGGTGACCCCCAAAAATGTCACTCTGATACACACCTCTTTTGGAACTGTTCGGATTTTGGCTGGTATGGCCCTCTTCACTTCAGAAATTGTCTGGGCAGTGTTTTGCTCGACATTATCTTTGCTCGACATTATCTTTGCTCGACATTATCTTTGCTCGACATTATCTTTGCTCGACATTATCTTTGCTCGACATTATCTTTGAGATAACCTCAAGGATAAAAGTCGGGGGAGTGGGTGTAAAGTCATGTGAGTGTGAAGCCCATTCGGGATCACATCTTCTAATGATGAGACTATCATCAAAGTGTCTCCAGTCATTCCAACGAGTCGTTTCAAGTGGGAGGAGGGAGTTTCCCCATCTTGTTGAAAGTACTGTTCATCCTTCACAACACCTTTTTGTCTGCCAAAAAAACTTTTTGACGACCATTAGATAGCTCTCGGCATGGATCAACGCAACGGTGCACATTTTGAGCATATCACTGAACGGCGATAATAATAAAAAAAAATGTTGGCCACCAAGTTTCAATCACAAATGTCTAAGACCAGCATAGACTGAAGTGCATTCGTACCAAATATCGTCGGATTGCAGGAAAGATTGTCAATGTAATGGGTGGTATTTTGCAAGGGGTGGGGTCGTCCTATATCTTTGAAAACACTGAAAGTTCATAAAGTTGCAAACTATTATCAACGAAGCGAGTTCTCGTGCAGTGAAGCAAGAAAAGTGATTCACTCGGACGTGAGGTTCATACAATTTCACGGGTATTTACATTTATTTCAAAGATCCACATTACGCCATATTTAATTCACCTACAACTGCAGTAAGAGTAGGCGGTCCTTCAGACGATTAGCGTCTAGTTTTATGGCGTGTTTTATGTATTTATTTGAAACGAGTAGTAAAAAAGAAGTCTTTTTTTTTCTTCTTTAATCTATTGTATTCGAAAGATGCACACACAGAAACGGTAACCTTCAAATCACTCAAGTGCATCTTGCTGGGTAACTTGTAAAAAAAAACAACAAAAAACTTTTATAACTGGAATCTACTCCTGTCGGTGGCCAACGCGTACAGTGCAAACAAGAGCTCTCTTTCGCGCTCTCTTTCTATCTCTCCCCCCTCCTTCTCTCTCTCCCCCCTCCTTCTCTCTCTCCCCCCTCCTTCTCTCTCTCCCCCCTCCTTCTCTCTCTCCCCCCTCCTTCTCTCTCTCCCCCCTCCTTCTCTCTCCCCCCTCCTTCTCTCTCTCCCCTCCTTCTCCCCCCTCCTTCTCTCTCTCCCTCCTTCTCTCTCTCCCTCCTTCTCTCTCTCCCTCCTTTTCTCTCTCCCTCCTTTTCTCTCTCCCTCCTTTTCTCTCTCCCTCCTTCTCTCTCTCCCTCCTTCTTTCTCTCTCCCCCTCCTTCTTTCTCTCTCCCCCTCCTTCTTTCTCTCTCCCGTCTTTCTCTCTCTCCCGTCTTTCTCTCTCTCCCGTCCTTCTCTCTCTCCCTTCCTCCTCTCTCTCTCACTTCCTCCTCTCTCTCTCACTTCCTCCTCTCTCTCTCCCTTCCTCCTCTCTCTCTCCCTTCCTCCTCTCTCTCTCCCTTCCTCCTCTCTCTCTCCCTTCCTCCTCTCTCTCTCCCTTCCTCCTCTCTCTCTCCCTTCCTGCTCTCTCCCTTCCTGCTCTCTCCCTTCCTGCTCTCTCCCTTCCTGCTCTCTCCCTTCCTTCTCTCTCTCCCTTCTTCTTTCTCCCTTCCTTCTCTCTCTCTCCCTTCTTCTTTCTCCCTTCCTCCTTTCTCCGAATCACAGGTATTGTCTGCAACAGTTTCCAAGACAAATAACCGTTAAACCAAGAACCACCTGTTTTTATCTCTCCTCGATCTAGACTGACAAACAGAAATATAGTGGTTGAGTTAACCTCTCTAGTATTTGGATTCTTCGAACTACTGTTCTCATCTTCGATGTAATTCGCAATAAGTGATACAAATTATCAATCTTCATCTAAAAAAAAAAAAATTCCGAAACGTGAGTTAGCCTCGTTTTGGCCAATGATGCATGCGCTGTGTTCGCCTTGCAAGTTTACCATGTCCACACTCACATATAAAAACAATTCGCCTTCTCTTGATAGCATAGTTCGCCTTCATTAAAATGTTGTCTCCGGATGCGTTTGTTTTATAGAAAACGTACAACCCTCGAACAGCTAGCATAAACTCCTATCGACAAACAAAATTCTGAGGTATGGTACAGTTTAGACACAGGTTTATTGTTTGTCGACAAAGGTAAAACTGAAAAGGAATAGAAAAAAACATGGTTTGAGAAACACGTAAATACAACAATGAAAACGAGGTAGGACGGGGAGTGGCCTAAAGTCTAATGGAGCCGTAAGCTAATAAATTTACAGAATGGAAAATATTAGGAGAATAAAAGATAATACTAGTAATGAAGAAATACATTTATGCTAAGAGATAGGCATGTTATGCGCGGCAAATAGAGATTTTGAAGATGGCTAAAAAGGTAAACAAAGTTCGTTTAGATAAAAGAAACATAATACTAGTACTATTTAATTCTATTTTGAGGGAGAAGAAAGGCAATATTTCATACCGGGGATGTCTAAAATGTCGGAATATTTAAAGAGATAGAAATCTTTTCATGAAGGTCGGATGAAAAGGTCGCTAAACAGAACGAGAACTTGGCACCGGAAACATCTTGCCCGGTGTTGGGTCTGGAAAAATCTCTTCAGAAAAAAAGGGCCTCCAAAAGGGAGATAAATGTTAAGGGAGTTATTCTACGCTAGACAGAACACAAACAATGTCTTAATCTAACTTAGCTTCGTCTATAAACATACTAGTTGTATTTACTCCGCGTTGCCCGGGAATGTATTTACTAGCAATTTATTTTTAAAAACTTTTTTCTCCCCAAGTATGAGGTGGGAGATTTTTTTTTTTTTTTTTTTTTTTTTTTTTTTTTTTGCTTTAAACAAAGGGAAGTACATCTGAATGGATGAATACAGTTACGTGCCTTTTCAAGATTGCGGCCATTTGAAAATAATTCCATCCCGGACAAAGTATTTTTCTGGAAAGAATTAAATCTAATCATATTTGATTCTTTAACATGATGCAACGCTGCAGAAGACAAACTGATGGATCAGAATGAAATATAGATTTTGTAGGACGGAAGTTATCGGTAACAAAGAAACGATAAATACACCGACTTTATTTTATATATTAGATCTTTATCAACACTGGCTGAGTTGAGCTAAAATCATGGCTTTATTTTTAGTAAAGTATGGATTATCTTTTCTTCTGCTGCCTATTGTCACTTGGTCTTCGAAGGGAAACAAAATTGCCATTTCCTCAGTCAGAGCAATTTTCTATTCATACAGCAGAAACCGAGCGTAAAAACGACGCCATAGTGCAAACTTTAAAGCTTACACCTGCGAAGGGCAACTTTGGCATTCGGGCCATACAGCCAAACATTTAGAATTATACAAAAAAAACAAAACATGAATTTACAACTTCCTGGTTACGACACTTAAAAACTTTTTATTGCAGATAAAAGTTAAAAACCACATTTCTAGCATCTTTTTATTTATTGTTTGTCATTCTAAAATAACTTACTCTGCCCAGATAAGTTTTCAGAAACGTAAAATTAATGTTACCACAACGTGAGTACACAGTGATGAGTGGCTCTCAATGTAACGCATCTGCTGGATACATAGCTGTTAAGATTTGATACCAACCGAGTTCTCTCCCTTGCTAGAAATCTCGTTGAAAGAAAACTCCTTTTGCTTCTTGAGGCAAATTCCAGGCATCTATTCTTTTAGGTTATATTTGTTTATTACCTATGTTCCATAAACCACAACGACTGTTAACATTCTCACTTTATTCATGACCTCAACAAGTAATAGGGTTAGAGTTAGTTAGGGTTGCGGTTCAGGGGTTAGGGTATGTTAGGGTTGCGGTTCAAGGGTTAGAGTTAGTTAGGGTTGCGGTTCATGGGTTAGGGTTAGTTAGGGTTGCGGTTCATGGGTTAGAGTTAGTTAGGGTTGCGGTTCAAGGGGTTGCGGTTAGTTAGGGTTGCGGTTCAAGGGTTAGAGTTAGTTAGGGTTGCGGTTCAAGGGGTTGCGGTTAGTTAGGGTTGCGGTTCAAGGGTTAGAGTTAGTTAGGGTTGCGGTTCAAGGGTTAGAGTTAGTTAGGGTTGTGGTTCAAGGGTTAGAGTTAGTTAGGGTTGCGGTTCAAGGGGTTGCGGTTAGTTAGGGTTGCGGTTCAAGGGTTAGGGTTAGTTAGGGTTGCGGTTCATGGGTTAGAGTTAGTTAGGGTTGCGGTTCATGGGTTAGGGTTAGTTAGGGTTGCGGTTCATGGGTTAGAGTTAGTTAGGGTTGCGGTTCAAGGGTTAGAGTTAGTTAGGGTTGCGGTTCATGGGTTAGGGTTAGTTAGGGTTGCGGTTCATGGGTTAGGGTTAGTTAGGGTTGCGGTTCAAGGGTTAGGGTTAGTTAGGGTTGCGGTTCATGGGTTAGAGTTAGTTAGGGTTGCGGTTCAAGGGTTAGAGTTAGTTAGGGTTGCGGTTCATGGGTTAGGGTTAGTTAGGGTTGCGGTTCATGGGTTAGAGTTAGTTAGGGTTGCGGTTCATGGGTTAGGGTTAGTTAGGGTTGCGGTTCATGGGTTAGAGTTAGTTAGGGTTGCGGTTCATGGGTTAGGGTTAGTTAGGGTTGCGGTTCATGGGTTAGGGTTAGTTAGGGTTGCGGTTCATGGGTTAGGGTTAGTTAGGGTTGCGGTTCATGGGTTAGGGTTAGTTAGGGTTGCGGTTCATGGGTTAGGGTTAGTTAGGGTTGCGGTTCATGGGTTAGGGTTAGTTAGGGTTGCGGTTCATGGGTTAGGGTTAGTTAGGGTTGCGGTTCAAGGGTTAGAGTTAGTTAGGGTTGCGGTTCAAGGGGTTGCGGTTAGTTAGGGTTGCGGTTCAAGGGTTAGAGTTAGTTAGGGTTGCGGTTCAAGGGTTAGAGTTAGTTAGGGTTGCGGTTCAAGGGTTAGAGTTAGTTAGGGTTGCGGTTCAAGGGGTTGCGGTTAGTTAGGGTTGCGGTTCAAGGGGTTGCGGTTCAAGGGTTAGAGTTAGTTAGGGTTGCGGTTCAAGGGGTTGCGGTTAGTTAGGGTTGCGGTTCAAGGGTTAGGGTTAGTTAGGGTTGACGCTTCCTTGTTTGATAAAGATGTTAGCAAAGTGCTTTGATGCCACCACCTCTGACATGTGGGGTCATGTTGCTGCTGGTAACCCGACTCCAGTCTGAGTTCTATTGTTCTACTTACGTGTATCTACACCACTATCTGTTTCGCTTCGTCACAAATTAAATATATTTTATTCATTTTCTTTTCATTAAACAGCCCTTTTTTTTCTCTTTACTTTCGATACAATCATGTTCCATACAGGGGTAACCCCACGGAAGGGAATCCAGTCTATACAGCTTTATCGATCCCTTTCTATTATGGTCCAGTGACTTTTGGCTACTACTTCCCTGTGTCTAGACCGCCATCTGATATATTTCACTTTGTTCAGAAGTCAAATATTGAAATTAAACTTCCATTTTTCTCTTGACTTTCCATACAATCATGTATATACTAAGATGATGTCAGCAAGAATGATACTTCAAGACACTCTTTTTTTAATGGTCTTTTTTTACTGTGTGAAACACTTCAATGATTTTTACGCCGTTGGCTCAAAAGATGAATAGGTGTTTATCTCTCTACTTGAAACTATATAAAGTTTAACACAAGTCCGGTGGCCTGTATAAGAACGGGCAAGCTACATTGCAGCATCACCCAGAGTGACAATTCCGATGGGAATGGAGTTATCCATTAGTTCCACAAATATATTTTCTTTTCTTTTAAATGTTTTTATGAAGTTCAGATTATACTAGTGATACTATGGACTGCCATCGTCACATGCGGCTGGGACTACCGAGAAATGATGAGGAAGTGAGATAAATGAACGGCGATAGGGAGGCATGTGAATCTATTGAACTCCCCAGACGGAATGGCGCCATAACAATTGGTTGTTAGTTTCTGGGTGGCCTCAAAGTGATAAGCTGAGAAAAAAACGGATGTAGCCCGTTCAGGTAGTCAGCTGAGGGTGACTGAGAGGAAGACTGGACATTTAGGATTCCCAATCAAGAGTAAATATATTTAGGAGATGGAGCAGATGGGGAATTTGTTAGAGTTCAGTATGGGGAGATCGCCGAGAGAGTCCGAGAGTCAACGACTCTGCATCACACAAAGAAGATTGCCAACGATCAGGTTCCCTAGCCATGACATTATCACGCATACACCTCCGAGCACAACTTATATATATATATATATATATATATATATATAAAATATTTGTTATTGTTTATTTTCTATGTATGTATACGTTTCGTCCCTTTTCAATAAGGACTCATCAGCATAGAGATATGACTATTCACTACCGGTCGTACGATTCGAAACCCTGGATTACAAGTATTTTTCAACTTAAATCCAACGTCGTTGACCGCGCGGCCAATATTTGAATAGCCGATAAACAATGATAATTTAACACATTTAAAAGCAGCACGATATCCAGGCATTCTACTTCTATTAAAGAAGGAATGATGCATATAAAGCAAGTGACGTCATGCTGTGTTTGTACTACCATTTAGAGTGCTCTACTTATTTTACGAGGAGCGACAAATATAAAATATTTGTTATTGTTTATTATCTATTTTTTATCTATTTATTATATATATATTTCGACACTTGATTATTGGGGAAATGGTAGTTTAATCAGTACCATTGGAGAGCCATGAATATTATAACTGTCCTGTTTTTAAATCTCCGAAACAATTACATGGTAAACAGCTGATGATCCCCGTGTTAATATTAGACGCTTAAGGTCTCCTGTTTTTGTTTCACTATTAGATACTTAACCCCCCCCCCTTTTTTTTAAATTTTATTTACTTATTTTTTTATTTATTTATGAATTTTCCAACGAATGTTAAGTCTGCAATATCTTGGATTTAGTTAGTTTCTCTGGGAATTTATACCGCATTTTACTTCTTTTTTTTTTTTTTTTTTTTTTTTTTGTTAAAATTACTTAAAGCTTCTTTAGACTATATATATATATATAATCTTGTCTTGTGTTGTTTTTACTGTAGCATGCCCACTGAGACAATTATAGGGCTCTACTATATAACATGTTCATATCTCCTTTTAAGTAATAGTTTATAGTTCAAGTTAGTTGATTTATAAATATTTTCCGAGTCGGTTAACAAATGGAGTTTGTAGTAAACTTGCTGTCCCTACCCGGCGTTGCCCGGTAATGTATTTATTTGCAATCTGTATTGTGTTGCTTATTTTGAAACTATTTTTTATTTTAATTTGATATTTTTGCCCCAAACGAAGCGGAAGTCTGTAATTGACGAACACAATTACAGATTTAATTTTTTTTTTTTTTTAAGTCAGAGCGGATAGATTATTTTCTAGAGGGAATTAACTTGAATTACATTTCATTTTTCTTAACAACTTGAACCAACATTAAACAAAATAAAATGGCTATTCAGAATGAAATATTGATTTTGTAGGATGGAAACTATCGATGACAAAAGTCGAGAATCCGACTGAGTTGACTTTATATATTAGAATGAAGTGTTTATTAGTGTTTTTTTTTTTTACGAAGACAGAAGACGCTCTGAATTTTCTTCTGATCTAACGACAATCATGGTGGAAATGTTGCGGCTGACTGACAAAGACTCAATGTTTTGTTTTTGTTTTGTTTATTTTTGTGGGTGGGTTTTTTACGTGTACTTTAATTTGGTTGGCAACGCCTAACTGAAACACGTGAGACGTCCTAAAATAGAGCTGAGAATGTGGAGAACCCCTCGCACGTCTGACCAATTTGCAGTAAACGTTGGGGGTCACCAGCAATGTGGGGTTCACTCGATTGACATTTATATTAATAGCTTATAAGGTGGCGATCAAAGTATTGAGGTTAAAAGAATAAAGTATTTTCGTAAACGTGATGAATTGAAAACATGGAAAAATATGAATGACCGAGATAAGTTTAGGGTAATTGTGGGGAAGGGGCTTACGCTCGAGTTAGTGTGAATTCCATTCATGATCACACATCCTACTGATGAGACGATTACCAAAGTGTTCCCCCCCCCCCGTCATTCTGCAAAAAATAAAAATGGGGGAGGGGCTTACGCTCGGGTTAGTGTGAATTCCATTCAGAATCACACATCCTACTGATGAGACGATTACCAAAGTGTCCCCCCCCCCGTCATTCTGAATAGCTATTTGAAGTGTTGGGAGTTGATCCATCTTTTTGAAATATCTGTTCATCTCTAATCACACCTCTTCGTCTGCCCCAAACTTAAAAACCCTGAGGTAACGTTCAGTATTTATCAATGTAAAGGTATACATTTGGAAGATGTCACTGAATAACAATAATTTAAAGACTGTCAAAAATACAGATGTGAAACTAGGTTACCAAGTTTATTGATTGCAGAAAAGATTGTGAATTTTATTAACGATTTTTTAGGGGGTATTTTATTGGGGGGGGGGGGGGGGGGTTCGTCCAATATCCTTCGATACACTAAAACTTATGATGCTGCAGATTGTTAGCGAGGTTAGTTGTCGCACAACGAAGCAAGCCAAATGGATTAAATCATACCTGAAATTCTCAGAATTTCACCTATGGTGCTACCAGATCAGGCTGTCTGAAGATACTGACTTCCTGGCCTAAAATGCACCAAACATTGATGTTATTGATTTTTCCCCCTTTCCCTTTGCAAAACTCAATCATGTTCTGCAAAGCCAAAAACAGAAAGAATTTTCTTCTACAAAACAACCAAACGAAACACCATGAATAAATATTTAAAGATATATAGAACTTCAAGCATAAAAACTTTTACCAAAATGACCCGAAAAAGGGTTGATATGCCGTTAAACAAAATACCCGAACCAAATCAGAGACTATCTAGAAAATATCCGCATTACATAAATTAAATTACTGTGAAATCCTAAGCAAAAATTGTTGGATTTAAAATGTCTTTTTATAAACTATTAACATTTTGTAGGAATGTGCAGCACCCGAATAGGTTCGCCTCAGCACTGAATCCGACAGACCAGGGTCAGACTTGAAGAATCAGGCCCTATTCTGTCGGGATAAGGTCTTAGCAGTCATAAACATCGACATTTCTTTTCTCTCACGGAGAGCAACCCCTGTGAGTCTGTTTGGTCACAGGAGGACCAATCAAACTCCTGGGCGTATTAATTTCAACCGACCCTTTTTTTGAAGGCTTACTTCCAGACCCTTAAATACTTAAACAGCAGTCACCAGGCACGAGCAAAAGAAGACGGCTTTTCTCCTGCCCCGGTCAACTTGATCCGAAGCATCGGCTGACACCGAATTCTCAAAGACTTTGGCAGCCGAACTTTATTACTTATTATTGCTTATTATTACTTATTATTGCTTATTATTACTTATTATTGCTTATTATTACTTATTATTGCTTATTATTGATTATTATTACTTATTATTGCTTATTATTGCTTATTATTACTTATTATTACTTATTATTACTTATTATTACTTATTATTACTTATTATTGCTTATTATTGCTTATTATTACTTATTATTACTTATTATTGCTTATTATTACTTATTATTACTTATTATTGCTTATTATTGCTTATTATTGCTTATTATTGCTTATTATTGCTCATTGCTTATTATTACTTATTATTGCTTATTATTGCTTATTATTACTTATTATTACTTATTATTGCTTATTATTGCTTATTGCTTATTATTACTTATTATTGCTTATTATTACTTATTATTGCTTATTACTTATTATTGCTTATTATTACTTATTATTACTTATTATTGCTTATTATTGCTTATTATTGCTTATTACTTATTATTACTTATTATTGCTTATTATTGCTTATTATTACTTATTATTGCTTATTATTGCTTATTATTGCTTATTATTGCTTATTATTGCTTATTACTTATTATTGCTTATTATTACTTATTATTACTTATTATTGCTTATTATTGCTTATTGCTTATTATTGCTTATTATTGCTTATTATTACTTATTATTACTTATTATTACTTATTATTGCTTATTATTGATTATTGCTTATTATTGATTATTATTACTTATTATTGCTTATTATTGCTTATTATTACTTATTATTACTTATTATTACTTATTATTGCTTATTATTGCTTATTATTACTTATTATTACTTATTATTACTTATTATTGCTTATTATTGCTTATTATTGCTTATTATTACTTATTATTACTTATTATTGCTTATTATTGCTTATTGCTTATTATTACTTATTATTGCTTATTATTACTTATTATTGCTTATTACTTATTATTGCTTATTATTACTTATTATTACTTATTATTGCTTATTATTGCTTATTACTTATTATTACTTATTATTACTTATTATTGCTTATTATTGCTTATTATTGCTTATTACTTATTATTACTTATTATTGCTTATTATTGCTTATTATTACTTATTATTGCTTATTATTGCTTATTATTGCTTATTATTGCTTATTACTTATTATTGCTTATTATTACTTATTATTACTTATTATTGCTTATTATTGCTTATTGCTTATTATTGCTTATTATTACTTATTATTACTTATTATTACTTATTATTGCTTATTATTGATTATTGCTTATTATTGATTATTATTACTTATTATTGCTTATTATTACTTATTATTACTTATTATTACTTATTATTACTTATTATTGCTTATTATTGCTTATTATTGCTTATTATTACTTATTATTGCTTATTACTTATTATTGCTTATTATTACTTATTATTACTTATTATTACTTATTATTGCTTATTATTGCTTATTATTGCTTATTATTGCTTATTATTGCTTATTATTGCTTATTATTGCTTATTATTACTTATTATTGCTTATTATTGCTTATTATTGCTTATTATTGCTTATTGCTTATTATTGCTTATTATTACTTATTATTACTTATTATTGCTTATTACTTATTATTACTTATTATTGCTTATTATTGCTTATTGCTTATTATTACTTATTATTACTTATTATTGCTTATTATTGCTTATTATTACTTATTATTGCTTATTACTGCTTATTATTACTTATTATTGCTTATTATTACTTATTATTGCTTATTATTGCTTATTGCTTATTATTACTTATTATTGCTTATTATTACTTATTATTACTTATTATTGCTTATTATTGCTTATTACTTATTATTACTTATTATTGCTTATTATTACTTATTATTACTTATTATTGCTTATTATTGCTTATTACTTATTATTGCTTATTATTGCTTATTATTGCTTATTATTGCTTATTATTGCTTATTATTGCTTATTATTGCTTATTATTGCTTATTATTGCTTATTGCTTATTATTACTTATTATTACTTATTATTGCTTATTACTTATTATTACTTATTATTGCTTATTATTGCTTATTGCTTATTATTACTTATTATTACTTATTATTGCTTATTATTGCTTATTATTACTTATTATTGCTTATTACTGCTTATTATTACTTATTATTGCTTATTATTACTTATTATTGCTTATTATTGCTTATTGCTTATTATTACTTATTATTGCTTATTATTACTTATTATTGCTTATTATTGCTTATTACTTATTATTACTTATTATTGCTTATTATTACTTATTATTACTTATTATTGCTTATTATTGCTTATTATTGCTTATTATTGCTTATTATTTATTATTACGTATTATTATTTATTATTACGTATTATTATTTATTATTACTTATTATTACTTATTATTGCTTATTATTGCTTATTATTACTCATTATTACTTATTATTACTTCCTTCACTGTGACGTCACTGTTTTAATTTTCGGCAACCTACACCCAGCGGTGTAGGTCACTTAAATAACAACATATATTTTTGTTTATAGAATGGCTTTGTTTTCCTTTCATTTGACGACAAAATATTATAGGATTTGGTCTTAAAGTCTGAAGATAAGCTCCGGCTCAGTCCTAGGAGGCCCAACCTCTCAGCCATTACTTTCTTTCTTTGAAGGGGTATTAGTTTAATACCGAACGCCTGAGATGCTCCTATCGGGAAATGCCTCTGGGTCTGTTCATGGCTATTTTTGAAAAGATAGCATGCACCTTCTACTTTCCGATCTTGTCACTTTCTTTTTTTTTTTTTTGTAAGTCGCCCTCCCACAGCGGTAAGATGTCACACAAGGTCAGAAAGTGGGATTTAAAAGCCAGCACCGTAGAGGTTGAGCACTCTGGCCTACAAAAAAAGCCTTGGCAGCCCCATTAGCATCCCCCCCCCCCCCGGTAGGGGCACCTCTAAGCATGTAGTATCCCTCGGAACATACTACACTTTGATCTCAGCTAAGAGGCAGAGAAAATCACAACTTTCTGCAGTGGGAGGGACGAAAATGTGGCTTTTTTGTTGATTGACTCTGACGGTGTTACCTGGTACATTAGATGAGGTTTTCTTTTTTTAGTCTCAGCGAATATACGTAGCACATGAGGGGAAACGTTTTGTATATTAATTGATAGGCGATCTGAGTTTTCAGTCTCAACTAATTCGTATCCTTCAGTTGAGTTGCTTTCATGCGTGTGCAATTATTAACCCTTTCAATGGGGCCATGCAGTTTGAGATGCTGTTGCTTAGTTCCCATGCTCCTCGGGTGTGGATTTACTTGCTTTCACCTGCAGCAAAATGTGGCACGAGGTCGGGGCGTGGGGTAAATATCAGCTCTCCTGATTGGGTGCAAAAATAGCCGAGAATGAATATGTCGGCATTCTCCGGCAGAAGTGCTTCTAGCAACATACAAACCCCTCTCTCCCTTCCAAAGGAGGAGGTAATGCTTGTGAGAGTGCACATTCTCGGTCTGAGCCGAGCCTTACCTCATCCTGGCAAGAGAGCATGGTGCTGTCAAATTAACCCTAGGTTGTCAGAATGATTTTCGAAGCAAACCTTGATACGCTGAATGTAGTTCTTTAGTCTTTTCTGCCTTGTGACTCTCGTGTTATGGTAAGGGATATTTGTTATATATATATATATATATTATGTATATGTATGTATAGCATCTAGAACCATGTTTTTTATTAAACATGATATCAAGGGAAGAAAGTGTACATTTCTGGTATTAGCCAACATTCGATTGTGAGAGAGTTCATTTGGTGGCTCAATTGGTTAGCATACCATTCTAAAAGGCTATAGTTATGAGTTCGAATTGTTTTTTCACTCTGATTTTGAATTCGAATTGTTTTTTCACTCTGATTTTGAGTTCGAATTGTTTTTTCACTCTGATTTTTTTCTTAAAATGAACTTAAACATTTAAAATTACCATATTATGCAGACTGTTTATTTTTATTTTTTGTAATTTACGTACTTGACGGAAATTAGAACCCCGGGCGACGCCGGGTAGCCCTGCTAGCTATATATTGAACAAATTGTTTATTCATTATCTCTGTAAGTAGACAAATTAATCTCAATTTTCTATTATGAAAACTGTCATTTTAAAGTGGATTCGTTTTCTTGTGTTACTTCATCAGAAATTAAATTTGGTATGAAAAAAAAACTTGAAACCACAACATCAGAATATGTAAAACGAATAAAACGGATCGTACAGAGCTGCCAAAAATGATCGTTTTCTTTTTTCACCAGAGAATTTTCTTTTTTGAGTTTTCTCCATCAAATAACAAAGTTATTGAAACTAGAACCCTCGGTTATCTAGAAAAAGCAAATATGTTGACACTTTCTTCAATGGCGATTATTTGGCATTCATGGGCGACGAATAGAGGTTTCTATGATATTTTGTGTTCACATTCATTTTATTATTTATTTTTTAATTTTGAATTTGAACTCAAGAAACTTTGAGACAGGAATAAGATTATTCTATAAGAACAACAACGAAGTTTTAAAAAAAATAAGTCTGAACGTTTAGGATTCAATTCAGTATGATTAGTTCAAGATGGTTAAATAAACATGGTTGCCATTCAAACCATATGGAGGTTTAAATGCACTGGAGTAATTTTCTAATATATAAAATAAAGTCGGTCTTTTTCTTGATTGTTGTCATTGATAGCTTTCTTCTTACAGGATCAATATTTGATTCGTCATTTCATTTCGTGGATTATTGCAGTTTTTAAGCCAATAAAACGTAATTCGATTTAATTCTTTCCCAGGAAATACTTTGACTGAGTTGGAATTGTTTTCATACAGACGCCATTATAAAAAGGGCGTAACTCTGTATTCGTCAATACATAGTTATTTTTGATTGGAACAAAATTATTTTTGAAAAAAATACGACAGTTTAAAAAAAAAAAACAAATAGCTAGTAAAAACACCATCGGCCAACGCTGAGTAGGGACAGCTGGTAGAGATGAAGGAGTAATTGTAGTATAGGACCGTTGGAATATTTTTCCAAAATTTTGGATAGAATTGTCGGTTTTGAATTTCATTTCTCTTGAAATAAAATTGCAATTGGCTTCTTGATGTACTAGCCAAAATATGCGACCGGAGGGAACATATTTTGGCTCGGCTGCGAAGATTATAGAATTGTCAAAGAACTACGTACTATACGTAGTTAAAGCAAAATAAATTCCTTTGGACTATTAAAATAATTTCCAACGCTACCCATTTATTTATAAATCGGGGGACTTATGTTTTGAGGCATGTCCGTCCGTCCGGATTTTTCTCCGCAACCATCCATTGAAGTTCTCTAAAATTTTTCATGAAGTTGTAACTTTGGTCAGGTTAGAAAGTGATATTCTCCGATTGTTGAAAAAAAAATCTGGTTAGCCTCCCAGGGGGTCAAAAGGCCCCGAAATGGCAAAAAATGACATTTTTTGCCCCATAACTTTTCATCCATCGATTCAATTTCTCTGAAACTTAGCCAAAATGTGGAGGCAATAATAGAAAATACGTATCGCTGACCTTGGAAAAAATCAGGTTCGCGCCCCCAGGGAGTCAAAAGCCCCCAAAATGGCAAAAAATTACCCTTTTCTCCCATAACGTTTGATCCATCCATTCAATTCTTCTGAAATTTGGCCAAAATGTAGAGGCAATTGTTCTGGATATAAAATGAGAATCTTTGACCTCGGAAGTTCGCGCCCCCAGGGGGTCAAAAATGCCCCAAATTGCCCAAATTTATTGCATTTTACACTTGCCACATCGAGTCACATACAGAGGGGGACCACGCATGCACGGCTTGTTTTTTTTATTATCGCTTATTTTATGCTATAGAATATCTGGAAATGTCTTCTGAACCATCAAATTATTTCTCTTTAATAGGTCTATAAAAATGGCTGCTGATGGTCAGGGGTCTAAAACACAGAATATGATTTGAAAGATCATTGAAGATCAAGCGGATTGGGTCTCGAATAAATCCTTGAGACATTGATACTGAGATCATTTGTTAACATCTATGTAGACCTCACAACTGTCTATGGCAGCACTCTGAAGAGCATTGGTGATCAAGATCTTTTTGATTTTCTCTTTTGCAACCTAGATTCATCACACTTCGCAGTAGATTTAAAAAAATTACATTGATGCATTTTATAGAGGTTTGGTTTGTTTGTTTGTTTTACGGCATATCAACCCATTTTGGGTTATTTAATGCCGAATTTGGTCATTTTGGCAAAAGATTTTATGCTTCAAGTTCTTCATATGTTCAAGTATTTATTCATGGCGTTTGGAGGAAAATTGTTGTTTTTGTTTTTGGCTTTGCAGAATGATTAGGTTTTGCAAAGGGAAACAAAAAAAACATCAATGTTTGGTGCATTTTTGGTCAGGAAGCCGCTATCTTCAGACAGCCTGATTTTGTAGAGGAAATTGCTTTCCATATGCAGAACGTTAATAGAAAAAGTTATTCCCTAATGAAATGGTAACTAATATTTCTTGTGTATATTAATGTTAAATTATTATTCGTTGGTCTTAAATGTTAAACATTGCAGCTGTTTCGTTTGTGCCTTTTCTTCTAAAAAGAAGAAAAACAAAACTTTTGGTTTAGTTACTCATTTCCTTGTCTCTTGGAACTTTTGGGTGGGGTTAGTTATTTAAAAAAACAAACAACAACAACAACAACTAGAGTACAGTTGGCCTTTTCCAGGCTTTGATATAATGGACTCTACATACAATGAACCAAATCTAATAACAGGTGCATTATGGGAAAAATATGATGGGGGGGAGCAGTCTCATTTGTCGGCCATTGATGTCAACTGAGATTTGTGGCAATAATTAGCATACTTAATTCTAACAAACTACCACTCACAAGAATGTAGAAACTCTTACAACTTTTCTCTTTTTCCTTTTTTCTTTTTCTTTCTTTTTTTTTCTTTTTTCTTTTTTTCTTTTTCTTTTTTTTCTTTTCTTTTTTTTCTCTTTTCTTTTTCTCTTTTTTTCTTTTTCTTTTTTTTCTTTTTTTTCTTTTTTTTCTTTCTTTTTTTTCTTTTTTCTCTTTTTTTAATTTTTTATTGTTTCTTTTTCTTTTGTTTCTTTTTTTTCTTTTCTTTTTTTCTCTTTTCTTTTTCTCTTTTTTTCTTTTTCTCTTTTTTTCTTTTTTTTCTTTTTCTTTTTTTTTCTTCTCGTTTTTCTTTTTTTTCTTTCTTTTTCTTTTTTTTCTTTTCTCTTTTTTTTTTCTTTTTTATAACTATTTTCATTTTTAAAACTACAAAACTCTTCAGATATAAAATGTTTTACAACCAAAAACAGAATTCCAATTCATATTCATAGTCAGTTCAGTTGTGCCTGTTTGGGTATTTCTTTTTGGCTACTTGATGTTGTTCACCGTTTCGTCTCTTTGCCCACACAGTTTACATTTACTGTTTTCCTTATTAGTTACTCGCTAGAAGTTCTCATACGAGTCATAATCAGTGATCGCTCACTGGCAACATCAGGTGGCATTCCCCGGTGTCTGAGTGACGAGCCCTCGCAGATTTCGAATACTGTCCGCTCCTTTCACTAATCGTTGCAAATCACTTTGCGTTCTACAAATCTACTGTCAGACCATGTATGGAGTACTGTTGTCATATTTGGGCTGATGAATCTGTCCCATTTGAAGGTTCTTGATAAGATGCAGAAACGTATCTATAATTTGATTGGCCATACCCTTTCTTCTTCTCTGCACCCCCTCTCACACAGATGTGATATTGCTAGTCTCAGTCTTTTCTATAAGTACTATTATGGCATGTGTTCTTCAGAATTGTGTGATCTGTTCCCTGCTTCTTTTGTTCCAGCTCATTTGACTCGTTGGTCTAGTGGTCTCCAGCAATTCGCTGTTTTGATACTTCATTGTAATACAGCTTCCTATTCCAGTACCTTATTTCAAAGAACTGCGGGCTTGTGGAACTCTCGTCCCGCCGACTGTTTTCCTTCTACCTATAGACTTGGTCTTTTCAAGACTAAGGCCAATAGGCATCTTCTGTCTTTGCGATACTCATCTTTCATTCTTGTTAGCTCCTTACATCAAGTGGCTTCATGCCTTGCCGGGAGCGATTTCCATGAAAAACAACCCGTTTATGATTGATTTCTGATAACAGCCGTCGGCCTTCTCTGAAATTAAAGTCACAATAAGCCTCCCCAGAGTTCCAGTGAAGGTTTCGATGGTGCTTTCCCATCCTGGTCTTTCCCATCCTTCTTGACCATTCACGACCATTTTTGCATCGCACGAATAGATGCCGGTTCCACCAAGTGTAGGTTTTAATTTTATTATAATATATTATATTATAGTTTTATAATATTATAATATATTATTTTTTTATATTGAATCTGAATGTTTTATCTTCGGGCATTTACATTTAGAAAAGCCCTCACCACCACTAAAAAAAAAAAAAAGACAAAAAAAAAAAAGACAAAAAAAAAGTCGGTTGTAGTAAACGAAAGTTTTATTACTTACCCAAGAGTATAGCATCCATTCGTGTTATTGAGTATTTGCAAAGGAAAATCGATTCCCTTATATTTCTCCCTCCACATGAACTAGATAGCTGTCCACCATTCCACGATGCGTTCCACAATGGCATTTATTCTTCCTTTTTGTACAGCGATAAACAAGGGTTTGTAGAAGAGCCCCGGGGGTAGGGGGGATACCCCCGCCATCCAGAAAATGTTTCATTACTTACTCATTCATGTCATTGAGTATTTGCATAAAAAGATCGTTCCTTATATTTCTGCCTCCTCACAAACTCCCACAGTTGCATTTCACAGTAAACCTGACTAACGCAGGTCTAAACAGGACTCACAAAAGTAAGTCAAAGGCGTGTGCGCACACTGCACATTACTCGCAGGGCTTTTTTTTTAAAATTCCTTCTTTCATTAGTGGTGGGTCTCTTCTACAACAAATCATTAGAATAATGCAGTAATTATGTTTCTGAATTTTTGAGATCAGGATTGATAATTTGTATAATTTGAATTATTTGAGCTCATCTTCAGTATTATTCGCACAACGTTTCGGCCGATGTAACCTCCGACCTTCTTCAGGTATATCTAAAGAGTTTCGTTCGAAATTCGTGCAGATTTCCGAATTCGACAGAAAGATCCCTAACTTTGACAAGATACACCTGAAGAAGGCCGGAGGTTACATCGGCCGAAACGTTGTGAGAATAACACTCAAGATTAGAATAGTAGTCCGAATAATCCAAATTATACTAATGTAGTAATGTTTTCAACTTTGCACTTTTAAATATTTAAAATTAAATAATAATTCTATACATCTTTGTTTTCTAATATATAAGAATCACTTAAATTGGCGCGCAATGCTAATATTAGATAAACGAATATTAGATGAACGAATATTAGATAAACGAATATTAGATGAACGAATATTAGATGTACTAGTGAACCATTAACATGGGGCAAGAATAAAAAATATTGCCTGATACCTCCTCCTCTGTAAGGTTATTAGTTACAAAATAACTTAGTAATATTAAAATTGGTGATCAAGATAACTTAGTAATATAAAAATTGGTGATCAAGATAACTTAGTAATATTAAAATTGGTGATCAAGATAACTTAGTAATATTAAAATTGGTGATCAAGATAACTTAGTAATATTAAAATTGGTGATCAAGATAACTTGGTAATATTAAAATTGGTGATCAAGATAACTTAGTAATATTAAAATTGGTGATCAAGATAACTTAGTAATATTAAAATTGGTGATCAAGATAACTTAGTAATATTAAAATTGGTGATCAAGATAACTTAGTAATATTAAAATTGGTGATCAAGATAACTTAGTAATATTAAAATTGGTGATCAAGATAACTTAGTAATATAAAAATTGGTGATCAAGATAACTTAGTAATATAAAAATTGGTGATCAAGATAACTTAGTAATATTAAAATTGGTGATCAAGATAACTTGGTAATATTAAAATTGGTGATCAAGATAACTTGGTAATATTAAAATTGGTGATCAAGATAACTTAGTAATATAAAAATTGGTGATCAAGATAACTTAGTAATATAAAAATTGGTGATCAAGATAACTTAGTAATATTAAAATTGGTGATCAAGATAACTTAGTAATATTAAAATTGGTGATCAAGATAACTTAGTAATATTAAAATTGGTGATCAAGATAACTTGGTAATATTAAAATTGGTGATCAAGATAACTTGGTAATATTAAAATTGGTGATCAAGATAACTTAGTAATATTAAAATTGGTGATCAAGATAACTTAGTAATATAAAAATTGGTGATCAAGATAACTTAGTAATATTAAAATTGGTGATCAAGATAACTTGGTAATATTAAAATTGGTGATCAAGATAACTTGGTAATATTAAAATTGGTGATCAAGATAACTTAGTAATATTAAAATTGGTGATCAAGATAACTTAGTAATATTAAAATTGGTGATCAAGATAACTTGGTAATATTAAAATTGGTGATCAAGATAACTTAGTAATATTAAAATTGGTGATCAAGATAACTTGGTAATATTAAAATTGGTGATCAAGATAACTTAGTAATATAAAAATTGGTGATCAAGATAACTTAGTAATATTAAAATTGGTGATCAAGATAACTTAGTAATATAAAAATTGGTGATCAAGATAACTTAGTAATATTAAAATTGGTGATCAAGATAACTTAGTAATATTAAAATTGGTGATCAAGATAACTTAGTAATATTAAAATTGGTGATCAAGATAACTTAGTAATATTAAAATTGGTGATCAAGATAACTTAGTAATATTAAAATTGGTGATCAAGATAACTTAGTAATATTAAAATTGGTGATCAAGATAACTTAGTAATATTAAAATTGGTGATCAAGATAACTTAGTAATATTAAAATTGGTGATCAAGATAACTTAGTAATATTAAAATTGGTGATCAAGATAACTTAGTAATATTAAAATTGGTGATCAAGATAACTTAGTAATATTAAAATTGGTGATCAAGATAACTTAGTAATATTAAAATTGGTGATCAAGATAACTTAGTAATATTAAAAGTGGTGATCAAGATAACTTAGTAATATTAAAATTGGTGATCAAGATAACTTAGTAATATTAAAATTGGTGATCAAGATAACTTAGTAATATTAAAATTGGTGATCAAGATAACTTAGTAATATTAAAATTGGTGATCAAGATAACTTAGTAATATTAAAATTGGTGATCAAGATAACTTAGTAATATTAAAATTGGTGATCAAGATAACTTAGTAATATTAAAATTGGTGATCAAGATAACTTAGTAATATTAAAAGTGGTGATCAAGATAACTTAGTAATATTAAAATTGGTGATCAAGATAACTTAGTAATATTAAAAGTGGTGATCAAGATAACTTAGTAATATTAAAATTGGTGATCAAGATAACTTAGTAATATTAAAATTGGTGATCAAGATAACTTAGTAATATTAAACGATGTCTAAATAAATTTGTAAATGCATTTCGAAGAGGATTGGTGGTCAAACTCCGACATGAATCATGTGGTGCAATGGTGGAGAAAAAAGTGTCTTGTTACTTTTAACCACACTGCTCTCTTTTAACTACCAACGCTCAGATCAGTGTTTCGTTCCAGTTAAAATAAATGGTCCACTTTGACAAGCTCCTAGGACTGACTTTCACTCCAGATCTATAATGGAAGACTTAGATCCAATCTGTTGCTAAGGTTGACGGAAAAATAGTTGGCTCATTCTACCGATCCTCCAGAAAGTTCCTGACTCCTGATACAAAGCGTCGTGTTCGTCCTAAGATGAAGTACTAGCCATATGTAAAAAATAAATAAAATATAGAATACAGCATAATTACAGTGACATACCGATTCTCGTCAAACAGCAAGAGTTAAGCAACGTTGAGCCGGGTCGGTACCAGATCGGTGACCATTTTGGAATATCAGGTGTTGTATGTGGAAGGACAGACACCTCGCTGCAAAAAATAATGTCAAAATCATCTTGCCTGAGTGGGATACAAATCCGACGGGGGATGACTTGTGAGTTTGATATTCCCTAGAAACTTCCTCTTTTGAAGGACGCCGACTCAACCCTCACAGGATGCGTACTACACCAGGATAGAACATATGTAAAATAGCAACTTATGTTAAATTAATCGTATACAATGAATCGTTTTCAATCGGTTGGTGGTGCATTTTAAGTTTATTTTTAATCGGCTTCGTTTTGTTCAGTACAGACGGACAAAATCCCTATTTATATAAAATTTCTCTATTTATAAATAAGTCGAATAGGTCAGTTGGTAGAACTTCAGACTAGAGATCTCAAGGTTTCGGTTTCCGGTCATGGCATCTGATGTATTTGTTGGGAATTTATTATTTAGTGTAAATGCAATATTTTCTATTTATAAATCTAGTCAAGATCTCTGATATTTCAGAATGAGACAAATTCTGCAATGTATTACGTTTAAAAAAAAATTGTGACTGACGGACAGACAGATAGAATCTCTTTTTATATAAAATATAGATTTAATTTTTGTTTTCGTTTTTTTATTAAAAATCTACCTCCACCACAGCCATGTTTTAACCTCTAAATTTCTTTTTTAATATTTTTTGAGGGTGGCAAAAGGTTTGCTTTGTATGCATAACATTTTAAAAAAGTAGAAATATTTTAGTATTAGAAAAAACAAATATGGCGTCGAACAGTAAAAAAAAAAAAAATGTTGAATCACAATTAGAATAATGAAAATGTAAATCGGAATTTCAGTATAAAACGTAAATCCGTGTAAATCATCACGGTACAACTTTTTTTCGACTGACTTGATTCTGTAGTTGGCATTGGTTGTCTCACTTCTTTATAAAAGCAGGTACTCACATGAGGGACCGCATGAAGGTTGTCAACATCTAAAGTGAAAGTTATTATATTACTTTCACAATTGAGTCCTCAGTTCATTCCGGTATCCACTTCAACCCCCGGTCACCTCCCTGTTTATTATTTAAATTTATTCATTCGTTTCAAACATAATTGTATGGAGGTTGGAAAAAGCATAAATATATTTTTTTATTAAATTTATTTTATTTTGTTTGTTTTAATCATTCTAATTTTTATTTTATTTTTTATTTTCTAGGTAAGAAACTTTCTCTCTTCTGGCAAAGGAATTACTTTAAAATCTGTGATGCTTGTTCTACTTGGAAGTTTATAATTATTTTATTCGAAACAAATTCACATGATATTTCTCTGGAACAATGGTAAGAATTTTAATTTATTTTTATTTTTTTAATATCGGATTTACCCAGATTTTTTTCATTTGGACGATATCAAAATGTAAAAAAATAGTAAAATATAAAATTAATGACAATGATGAAGAAACGGTTGAGTAAAATTATATTTTTAGTTTTTTGAACTAGAGTGCATTCTCTCGTTGGTGAGTATATTTCATGAATGATAACTAGAATATGGATAAAGGGAAATAACTCCTGAATATTCTAACCTAAGAGCCTAAAATTTAAAAGGCTCAACTTTATATTAAAATCTTACTATTTTGTCTCTAATTTTTTTTTTTTTCAAAAAAATTTTCAGTGTGTTCACATGTAACCGTCTAACAAACAAAAACAAAAAAGCTGAGGCTGCGAATCTACAAATTTACCAAAAATGTTTATGAAATTTGTTTTTTCTCAAATATCTGTTTGCCATCTATGAGGATATGCAAGTTATAACTCATCACTTAAAAGAAATATTGAAATATCCACTAAAAAGATGTTTGTTTGTATAATGCACTTCCGTGGTTATGTGGAAGGTCCTCTCTGTATAATAGACTCTTCTGGTTTGAGCATAAAAAGGATATTTTGTAGAAAAGCCCTGCCACTAATGAAACAATGAGTTTTGCAAAACAAAAAATAAAGTAATAAATAAATGACCCCACCAGTCATGCAGCGCGTGAGTCTTGTCCAGATATGCGTTGGGTTAGTCCAGGTCTCCACGTTGAGATCAATGAAACCTTCATTTCTAACTGTACAAAATGGAGAATAAACGCCACCGTGGAACACATTGGGAATGGTAAACAGTTATCTTTGTGAGCTTATGTAGAGGCAGAAGTATAAGAGAAATTATATTTTTATGCAAATATTCAATGACATGAATGAATTTCATCCTGTTAAGCAATAGAACTTTTTAAAATTTAAATTTTAATAATTTTTTTGTACTACAATCCGAATTTTGTCTATTTTTGGATTATAGGGTATTGAGCGAGGGGAGGGGGGCAATGGTCTTTCTACAAAAGATCAAGAAAATTAGAAAAGTCCAATTCAGAAATCCAGACGATAAAAAAAAATTTAAGCGTAGATGTAGTCTTATTTTTTTTTTTAAATTAAGCGTAGATGTAGTCTTATTTTTTTTTAAATTAAGCGTAGATGTAGTCTTATTTTTTTTTAAATTAAGCGTAGATGTAGTCTTATTTTTTTTTAAATTAAGCGTAGATGTAGTCTTATTTTTTTTTAAATTAAGCGTAGATGTAGTCTTATTTTTTTTAAATTAAGCGTAGATGTAGTATTTTTTATTTTTAAAAAGGCACTTCTGTCGTATATGTGAAGGAGCTGCCGATTAAGAAATCGAAATTGAAGAGTTCCATTTTTTTTCTCCAATTACCATTTATTCAGAATTCACCGGAAGTTGAATTTAGTATTTAGAAAATGGAGTTAAATGAGATTAATCTTCGAAAGGATTTCACCATTTGCGTGTAAATCAGATACAATTTTGTGGATCCCTCCACAGGTGCCACAACAAATCATGTGGAAAACATGTGGCAAAAGGCCAAGATGCGTAACAAAATAGAATGTGGCACCCACACGCAAATGGTGGAGTCCTACTTAATCAAATTTATGTGGCGGCAGAAGTTTTCTGCCAACCCCATGGAAGCCATTGTAAACCAAATTGCAGAACTTTATCCTGTTCAATAAAAGAAAAAGACCTCCCAAATGTTAAAATTATTTATATTAAAAAAAAAAAAAAAATCAAAATCAATGTTGACAAAAAATTCAGTTTCCCCCTCCCCATCCAAACTTTTCATTTATATAAAAAAAAATCCCACCAATCAAAACTTTTCAATTAAATTAAAGAAAAAATCATTGTTGACTTTTCATAAATTTTTACTTCATATAATAAAAAAAAGAAATTGTTAATTGTTTCTTGTTACCCCAAAACAAATCAGTCTTGCATTTTTTTTTTATGTTGTAAAAAAAATCACTTCCGGTTGAATTACCTCCCTTTATTTTCAGTAGAAGGACAGAAAATCTGCTGCTTCACATATACAACAGAAGTGCCCCCCAAAAAATAAGCGTAGGTGTAGCCTTATTTTTTTTAAAAATTAAGCGTAAATGTAGTTTTTTTTAATTAAGCGCAGATGTAGTCTTATTTTTTAAAAAATTAAGCGTAGATGTAGTCTTATTTTTTTTTAAAATTAAGCGTAGATGTAGTCTTTTTTTTTTTTTAAAATAAGCGTAGATGTAGTCTTATTTTTTTTAAAATTAAGCGTAGATGTAGTCTTATTTTTTTTTTAAATTAATCGTAGATGTAGTCTTATTTTTTTTTAAAATAAGCGTAGATGTAGTCTTATTTTTAAAAAAATGTGTAGATGTAGTTTTTTTTTTAATTAAGCGTAGATGTAGTCTTATTTTTTTTTTAAATTAAGCGTAGATGTAATCTTTTTTTTTTTTTTAAATTAAGCATAGATGTAGTCTTTTTTTTTAAAATTAAGCGTAGATGTAGTCTTTTTTTTTTTTTAAATTAAGCGTAGATGTAGTCTTTTTTTTTAAATTAAGCGTAGATGTAGTCTTATTCAAAAAAAAAAAAATTATTTCAAGATTTTTTAAAATCAACTTTCCTGGTCTTCGTTCGGGATGTTTGAGGTCATGAGCATGTTATTAGCATGTCATTCTTAAAGGTCACGATGTCTTCGTCTTGGAGTTCATTAAGAACAAACCGAAGCCAAAAATAGCTGCAATGATTGTTTGTCTGCAAGAACAGCAGAAAGACATAACTTTTACAATGTTTTACAAGAAAAAGGAAAAAGAAACGTAATAAAAGCAAAACACTTCCTGTTATTCATTGAAACATTTTTTGTTTTCTTTCCCGCATCTTGAGAAGAAGACTTTCAAAGTTTCGGCTGATCTGAAGATTTGTGACACAAACTTCCAGTTGTCAAAATGGATATCCTCTGATTGTACTTGTCTTTTTTGTCGGCCATGTCAATTTTTATTATTTATTTAGTCTGCGAAAAAAACTTTATATTTTATTGTTGCTGTGTGTATTATTCAGTTTCGTAGTTTGCCCATGGGCCTAGCAATTTTTATTAAGTAGGATGCACCACAGAATTATGGGACTGCCAAAAACATTAACACTTTTTAATCTATCTCCCGGTCTGTCACTTTTTCTTCTTTTTTTTCTTTTCTTTTCTTTGTTTTCTTTTCTTTCTTTTTCTTTCTTTCTTTCTTTTTCTCTTTCTTTCTTTCTTTCTTTTTCTCTTTCTTTCTTTTTCTTTCTTTTTCTCTTTCTTTCTTTTTCTTTCTTTCTTTTTCTCTTTCTTTCTTTTTCTTTCTCTTTCTTTCTTTTTCTCTTTTTCTTTCTTTCTTTTTCTCTTTTTCTTTCTTTTTTCTTTCTTTTTTCTTTTTTTCTTTCCTTTTTCTTTCCCTTTTCTTTCCTTTTTCTTTCCTTTTTCTTTCATTTGTCTTTTTCTTTCCTTTTTCTTTTTCTTTTTCTTTCCTTTCCTTTTTCTTTCCTTTCCTTTCTTTCTTTTTCTTTCTTCTCTGTCTCTCTCTCTCTCTCACACTTAGATCCCCGCGCCCGCCGAGCCTGGAGTGAAAGACTTCGATCAAGACTGACAAACAGGCCCCACCCTCTTATAGAGAACTAATCATAGGCGTGTTTAAAAATAAATCGGATGATGATCAAAACTTTCAAAGTAAAAGCTCAAAGAATGTTAATTTTTAACAGGATTTATAAATAACTTAATTTATAAATAATAGGATGCTAAATTCCAATGACCAATTCTCTGTCCATTTTACAAAAGATCCATCTAACGTGATGGTCCGTTTCGTACATACATTGGGATTACACATCCATCGTATCATGTCCTCAATCCTCACTGGCCAGGTTTCGCTTCCATACATCATCACACTATACACCACAATACGTACAATGTTTTACATTTCCAATTATTAATAAAAACTGCATCATTTTTTTTTCTGCCTTTGGCCTCGACTCAAATCTGTATACAACTTATATATTTGGGGTATGATGTAAGTAAAAATGAAAATGTATTGCCTGTCGGGGAATTGAACTTGGAGCTTTCAGATTATGAGATCTCTGTGTTTAATACACACACCCTCTCCTTCCCGGCTCATTCGCTCCTCCTCCTCCTCCTCTTATCTAATACATTCAATGTGCAAACAACTAAGATTATCAGTTTTAGTATAATAATAGTAATAATAATGAATGATAATAATAGCAATAATAATGATAATAACAATAATAATAATAATAATGATAATAATGATAATAATTGTGATAATGATAATAATAATAATGATGATAATAATGATAATGATAATAACGATATTAATAATGATAATGATAATAACAATAATAATAATAATGATAATAATGATATTTATCTTAAAAATTTTACAAAAAAAGTTAACAGTTTAGTAAATTGTCTTTATAAAATAAGATGTGGCACAAAATTGGGTGAGGTGGGGGTCGTCTGTCGTCAGCTTGGTTTATTCTCTCAACTAGTTTCGGTTACCAAAATACCACATTCACTCTTATGGGTAAAACCTACTTAACATTATTCCCAATGGTTTGATGGGTTTTTTTTTATTTGCAAAAAATATATGCACAAATTCATCTGATGGGGGGGGGGGGTGAGTTGCTAAAAACTAACAGAGATTGCTAAAAACTAAAATGCTAAGTAGGGTCGTTAGATTTTGGGAGGGGTCCTACTATCTAGGTATGAGCTGCTCACTGCTTTCCGGGTTGTTTCAAGAGCCGAAACCAAGCATGACAGTTTCTAAGTTGGGAGAAAAAAGGGGATTTTTGGGGTATAAAACAGAAAAGCCTGATGGGATTTAAGGGCATTTGACAAGGTCACTTGGTGCACTTTGCTGCCGGTGTATGAAGATAAAATGCAAATATACTGTCTGCATAGTGGCACATCCTAAGAGTGCGTTGTTTGTACCAGTGGGGGATACATCCTTGACAATCAGTCTGGCAGTGGCTTTGTTGCTGTCTGACTGAGATATGGTTCTGTTCAGTCCTAGGAGGTACACCATCTCCCAGGCTTTACCTTCTTTCTAAAAAGAGGGTTAGTTTATTGCTAATCGCCAGGAAATACTGACGGAGCTGCTCAGGCACTTTTTCTAGATCAGAGTGCGCTTATCCTAGTTTGTTGGCTTTTCAAAAGCGCACCATACCCTTTTGTCTGAGCTCCCCTAGAGAGGATGTAAATGAACACTCAAAGCTACCGATAAACTGTTATCAGTTAGGGTTTGGATACACTTTATTTTCCAGTAGGTCAAACAAACAAAAGGCGACCTTAGCCACAATAAGTTCAGCTGTGCTGGCTTAGCCAGTGTAACCCCCCCTCCCCCGTGATCCGTTTATTATCTATAGTCTTGTCTGTACACTGGTTGAACTCGCAGCCTTCAGATGAGATTTTGGGGTTTAATACATACTCCTCCCTCTATTCCCCTCCTCCTCCTCCTCCTACCACATCTCAGCTCATTCTCCCCCTCCTCCTCCGATCTAATGCATTGAGTATGCAAGCAATCAACAAAGACAGATTATCAGTTTTAGTATAATACAATAAGATATATAGAACTTTGCGAGTTCACTTGGTGCACATTTCTGTCGGTGCATGCGAGTCGTTCTTCAACCATTTCCACTTCCTTCGTCTGCATTTTTTGTGGGTTGTAAGTAATAATTAATTTCCTTTTGTTGCTTTTTGAATAATTTGTTTTCTTTTTAAGTAATGGTGCATGTATCTGTGTCGAGTAAAAATAATTCCTAAGGAAAATTTTTATATTTTCTATTAAAATTTCTTTTTTTTTTTTTTTGACTCAGACATGTGCACCCTTATGTTAAAAAAAAAAAAAAAAAAAGAAAGAAGAAAGGAAATCTAATTATTAATTACAACACACAAAAATGCATACGGAAGGAAGTTTAACAGCAAACTGCAATTACGTCTTCAATGGCCGTCGTTTTTTTTTAGATTTCTTCTTTCATTCTTTCTCATGGCGCACTTTTGATTATGATATAACCTAAGATTATGCCAACTTCACCTTCATTTATTTATTTATTTATTTATATATATATATATATATATATATATGGAAATTTGAAAAAAAAACAAAACATCACTATTTCCCCCTACACTCTCTACTGTTAACTCAATTTCCCATCGCCACTATCTATTTGTATCTCATAATTTATTCTTTTCATGAGCGGCCTTTCGGGCTACCGCCTTTGTTTCAAACAATTTGTACTTGTGTGTTATAGTGAATCTTGAAACAATCATCCTGAAGAAGTCTAGAAATAAAGACGAAACGTTGATGAATACATAAATAAGATTGTTTTGGTTTTCCTTCTTTCAAATTTCCATTACGTCGGAACACTATTTCCATTCTTTATGATATATATATATATATATATATATATATATATATATATATGCAAACATTGTTAAAAAATAACAGAATTCGTCTGTTTAATTATACCTTTTTTATTTTTTCAATTTTTCTGATGGTCTTTTTTGTATTAAAATTATAAAAAATAACGAACGTTTTCGATTCTTTGTGGAATCATCTTCAGGTGTCAAAAGCAAATGAACAAAAAAGCTGGAGAAAGAAGACGGCGGAGAAACGTGCATAGAACGTTTTTCGCATTGTTCCAGGAAGTCGTTGAAAATTTAAATTCAATTTTTTTTGTATTTTTCAAGAAAGGTTTAAAATAATTTTTTTCTTTCTTTGATCCGAACAAAATAAAAATTTAAAAAACTGGTCAACGTTTTTTTTATATATAAAACGAACAAAACAGCTAAACAACTGTTATTAATCACGTTTTTTTTTTTTTTCAAGAAAAGTTTCAAATAAGTATTTTTAACAAAATAAAACCAGTCAACTTGTCAAAAATCTTTTTTATTTTTCTATTTTGTTTACATCTGAACATTCCGCACTCTTTCTTGTTTCTTTGTTTCGCTTCCTTCCACGTTCTCTCGACGTGATTAATAGTAGCCTTCGTTATCGGGTCCACGAAATTTTAGTTATGGTTGACCGTCAGGTGTTTATACCCCCCCCCCTCCTAACTTGTACGCCTTCCAACAGTACGATATAACTGTGATCCCAGGAAACCTTTGGTGGAAACTTGTCTGCTGACAGCTGATTGGCTAATCGCTTCAGCATCTTTCGGCTGCTTACGTAACACGCCGACGCGAAGTTGCCTGAAATTGGGTCGGATTTTATATCAGTACCATTTTTGTTTCTGTTACTTCATCTTGAGTGTTCTAGATTCTTTTAAAGACTAAAAAAAAAAGACTAAAAAAAAAGGACAAAATTATGGCTAGCATTTATTTAACAAGAGACGATTAACAGTAAAAACTTAAAATTCAAGAAATATATCAAAGGAATATATATTACGAAATTACCGAAACTTGTGACAGCATTTACCCTGGGTCTGTTGACCTGGCTTCTTCCAATGAATTCACCGAGGCTCGAATGAGGGCTGACCAAGGTCCATTGCTAACATTGAGACGAGTGACAGCAAGTCTTGATTTCACCGAACACTACATGGACCAATAATAGGTTGAGTACCCTGCTTCACTTTTATGAGCTATGCGAGAATAGCTTGGTGAAGGGAGGAGATACGGCACAGTCGAACCACTGCGTTTAAAACAAACTGCTACCAGAGAACTCGGACGATGCAACGTAGACGGTAATGATTGCGGACAGGAAGTCTGCGAAGGTACGTATGGCATAATTCATGGATCACCAAAGTTAAGAGATGTTGAGCCTGGTTAGTAGCAGATGGGTGACTATTTGGAAATACAAGGCATTGTATACGAGAGGATGGCAACACATCAATACAAAAATCTGTGAAAACTAATATTAAAATCCTCTTGTTTGAGCACGATATACATACAGCTTGGGAATTTAAGTTTCTCTAGAAACTTCCTCCTTTCGGAGAATCCGGCTCAACCTGCCCAGGGATAAATTAGTTTGGAAGTCAATTTTTAAAAGCCGTCCAACACATGCCAGCATGTAAAACAGACGTTAAACCGAATATGATGACGATGATTTTCTCAATATACTGATTATTCGTGTGTTAAACCTCTTTAGAGATCTTCATGTTTACTAGGTATCATAAACCAGCCTTGTTTAAGGGTATGAAAACAGGTAAACAGTGAAATTCCTTTTAATTTATTTTGTGCCACCCCAGGACAAGAGTCTGCCAAGGTCTGCAGAAGAAAATAGGAAATTACGGTAACTTAGAATTTTTTTTTGCTATTTCCATTGTTAATTGTAAAATTTGATTCGACTTAGAAGCTTTTTCTTTACGTTTTTTTTTTGTTGTTTTATTTAAGTGTTTTTTTATTTTTTTATTAGAGTTTGCTAAAAAAAATGTTGTTTTTTTTTAACATCAGTAAAGGGCAGGGGAGGCGCTGTTTAACCTTGGTGGGCAATCATCTAGAGATGGTGTCGCGATAAAAAGAAAATCACTGGGTTGGCGTCGGGAAGGGCATCCGGCCTATTAAATAATTTTGCCTCAGTTAAGGTAATGACTACCAAAAGAAAACCTGACCAGAGATAAGTTTTGAAAGTCAATTTCTAAAAGTCGTCCAACACATGTCGGCATGTAAAACGGACGTGAAAGTGAATATGATGATGATGATGCTGGTGGTTCACGAATTTCAAATATTGTCATCTCTGCATGTTTAGTTATGTCTTGTTGTGTGCATGTGTAAAAGAACGTTCTGGAATCTGGCAGTTTGAAGAAGCGACGGTGGAGATTTAATGTACACGAGTGTAGACGTTAGGCTGAACTGCGTGGGCGTCTGAGGGCTCTTCGTATTTCCAGTAGCTTCCCCCTCCCCCCAAATGCAACTCCTCATACGAAACCACAAAGGCGATGGATGTTAAGTGAGCTGCCACGTGCTTACTGCAGTCTTAAAGTGCAGCAGACACTTGCATCATCTGAGAACTTTTTTTTACCGCTTGCATCAAATGAAGGAAACGAGCCAAGAGGAAAGGAAAGATAACTCCTAAAGAAGGTGTGTGTGTGTTTTGTTTGTGTGTGTGGGTGTGTTTTGTTTGTGTGTGTGTTTTTTTTGTGTGTTTGTTTGTATGTTTTTTTTGTTTTTTTTGTCTCGTCGCTACACTTCAATCTAGGTTTTTATGGCCCAGAGAGAAAAGAGATAAGGGAAGGCAATAATAATAATAATAAAAAAGGGTGTGTAGGATTTTTACCATCTTGAGCTTGGCCTTTTGGCTAAGATCAAAGTGTAGTATCTGTTCCGATGGATACTGCACCCCATAGACTGGTGTTGTCTTGGCCTTTTGGCTAAGATCAAAGTGTAGTATCTGTTCCGATGGATACTGCACCCCATACTGGTGGTGTCTTGGCCTTCGGGTCTTGATTTACGCCGGTCAATGGGTCTGTCCTGTGCAGTTCTGGGAGGTCCACCTTCCCAGGCTTTGCCTCCCCTCTTTGGGGAGGAGTAAGTTTATTGCTTACTGCCTGAGGCGCCCCTACTGGGGAATGCCGACGGGGCTGCCCAGGCAATTTTTAAACCCCACTTTCCCGACCCGACCTTGGGTCACATCTTACTTGTGGGAGTAAGATAAAAACTGGCCTTGTGTCTAACTCCTGGAGAGGAGTAAATCAATACATACAGGGTGCGTGAAGTATTTGAGGACATTTCTACAGCAGCTTTGCAAATTTGCTACTTAAAACATTCGTCTAAAATAATAAAAATTTCATTCATAACTTTCTTGTAAACACGGAACAAAGTCTTTATCATTTGTTCATATAGATGGATAAACATTAATATTTTGGTAATTTCGATACAAATTTATCAATCTTTTAAATATGAGCGTAAAAAATTAAATAAAAATCAATTTGCCGTTTTCACTTTCAATTTAAAAAATAGATTACAACTTGTCGAAAATCAAGTCGCTCCCTCTAAATAAAGGAACATTTGAAGACAAATGCTAAATATTTGTCGATGGAATAAAACAATATTGCGATGAAGAACTATTTGATATATTGAAATCAAAAGGATCATTGAATTAAAAGGCAATAACAAATAATAGTTAAATAATAAAATGTCCTTTTTCAAAACCAATATGCAAATTAGTTAACCTTTTCGACTGATATTGCATACACATAAGCAGTATATAAAAAAGCGATGGTGCGTCTATTGCGGAAAATTGAATTAACTTGAAATAGTTCGTTTTGACTTTACCGTTAGTGCGAGAATTGGTTCCAACTTTTCGTATTTTTTCATTTAGATTAGTGTTGGGACGATTAATCGGGAATCGGAAAAATGGGACCAACTTTTTGTATTTCTTCATTTAGATAAACAAAAATGACTATTAGAAACCGTTTTTTGGGGCTTTACTTTCACGACAACATGGCAGGCCTCTCTTTAAAAAGAAAATAGCTAAAGAAATGTATAAACTTTGTTATGTACTTACGTGGTAGCTGAAAAGAAGACTGTACACCAAAAATTACGCAAATGCATCCAGTATTTATTAAATTAAAAATAAAAAACGATTTTATCTATCGATCGCCATTTTGAGTTTTCACGAAAACTCAATTTGCCTAATAAGTATAAATGTCTACCGATACGTAAGATCGTTTTTTTCTTCCTCTTTTTCTTATAATTTAAAAATACTAGATGAATTTGCGCAATTTTTTCTGTACAATCTTATTTTCAGCTACCACCTAAGTACATAGCAAAGTTTATACATTTCTTTAAATATTTCAATGTCATTGTGAACCCGCAGAACTCCCCGAAATTGTTTCAAATTGACTAATATTTAACAAAAACAACAACAGGAAACAATATTTATCACCTATACAATATATTTGTATCGCATTATCTTCCAATCGCTATATTCCTTTCTGGCCGTAAAATTGCTCTGCGATGAAGGGGCCACTGACAGAATGGTGTTGAGCGGCATTTCTTGAAAATACCGACATCAGCAAATTTCTTTTATTGTATTTTGTTCATCGTTATTTGATGATTTCGGTCGTCTGCCTCTTCCATCTGCGGTTCCCGCCATTTCCGCTTGGAGATGGGAGGGACATTTGTGCCAGATGTTTGCTTTGTTGGTTGTCTAGGGGTTTCTTCTTTTTCTCACAGTTGCTTCAACCCCCCTATTTCATCATGTCCGCTTGTGATATTGCGCCCTGTCAGACCACTCCCACCCTTTGGTACGTCGCCTAAGCTTTATGTATTACCAACTGTCCCTTCCCGGCGTTGTCCGGTTGTGTATTTACTTGTGATTTGCTTCTTTCTTTTTTCTTTTTTTTTCAACTACTAGCAAAAATATGCTTATTCCGGTCACAAATTTGTGCTAGGCTGGAATAATTATATAATTGTGAAAGAACAACATACAATGCGTAGTTCAAGCTAAATAAATTGTATAGTACTATTAAAATAATTTCCAACGCTATTGATAATGTTTACTCATTTGAATTCATGTTTTGAAACATGACGTAAATCATAAATTTATGACGTCATGCTAAAGCTATACTTATTTTGTTACGGCAATGTTTTAATCTCTATTTATAAAAAAACGTTCAAATAGGTCAGTTGGTAGAACCCCAAACTGAAGATCTCGTGTTTTCGGTTTCGATTTCCGGTCATGGCATCTGCTTTTTTTTTTTTATCAAGGTCTTTGATATTTTGAAATGAGACAAATTCTGCAATGTATTCATTACGTTTAGATAAAAAAAATTGTGACTTCAGAAAAAATTGTGACTGACGGACCGACAAAATTTATTTATATAAGATGCTGGTGTTTTTTCTTCTAAATTTTATTTTTGTTGCGATCAAAAAGAAGTAAGTCTGTATGAACAAATACAGAGTTACATCCCTTTTTTCCAAACTATTTTTCTGTTCCAAACAAAAGAAAATCAAATCTATTTGTAAAAAAAAAATAGCAAAGTGCAACAAGCCATGTAAAAGGACAGACGATGTGTGCGACTCTCTACCGTCAGAATGTTTGTCCAATGCGATTTTAAACCTGGATATGATAGTTATCGTCACTACCTCTGGTAAGCTGTCTCACGAAAAACTTGGCAGCTATGCGAAAATAATTCCTACCCAGACAAAGTATTTTCTGGAAGGAATTAAACAGAGTTACATTTTATTCTGAATACGCTGCAACGATCCACACAGAAAACTAACTTAGCAGAATCAAATATTGATTTTATAGGAAGAAAGCTATCGATAACAAAACCGATATCGAGACTGATTTTACTTTATCATAAAGATTGCTGTTATCATTTCTTCCCCCCTCACCAAAGAGCGGGAAGCGGTTTTGTTTATTTTAATGTAAGCTTGCCAAATATTAAATTACAATCGCATATTCGAGAGGCGCCGAGACCAGTAAACGTGAAGGCTATCTGTCCTACCCAACGCTCAGGTAAATCTAAAACAAGATGACGTCGTACAAGATGGTGTCGTACAAGATGGTGTCGTACAAGATGGCATAAGAAATGATGCAGCAAAATATTTTTTATTTTCATTTCTTTTTTTAGTGCATAAATTTTGTTATCAGAAATACAGTTTTGATGTTATTAAAATTTTTTAATGGATGACTTTTAGAAGACCCTGTACATATAGAAAATTGCATATATTATAAATTGCATCCCTAAAAAAATGTTATGGCTTCACTAAACCAAAATAATAATAAATTCAGTTGATTAAATAATTAATCCCTTTCCCAGGTCAATTATTTGTGGGAAAATGTTTCATTTTGAATGTAATCTTTTGTTAAATCAAAGTGAACGTGAGGTGGAAGTCAACAAAGAAGAAATAACGTTTTTTTTTTTTTTTTTTTTTTTTTTTTTTTTTTTTTTTTTTGGTCATCCTTCGTTACCAGAGCTATAAAATTCTTACGGCAGCTCGTGTTTGTCAGAATGGTGTAGCGAGTTAGGAAAACCGCTCTATATCACGTTATCAATCTATTTTGTAACATAGCCATTTTCTCGATCTCTTTCTTTTCACGCCCCCCCCCTCCCTAAAAAATACAATAAAAGTACGGGGAAATATCGGGGGAGGGATTCAAGAAGAGGTTTAACTCTTTTTTTAATTTAATAAAAAACAATAACTAAATTTTTTCCCCCAATTATTTCAACTAGCAAGACCACCTGATGTCGCCTGTGTCCTAATTTCGTTAATTACATCGATTACCGAAAAAATATATAAATAAAAGTAAAAAATGTGCTTAATATTGTACTTTGAAATATTTAAATTCATTATGGGACCAAATCAGAGTGAAAATAATTATGGCTCTGATGAGGTTCGAACTCACAATCTCTGCCTGTAAGTATGGCATGCTAACCTATCAAGCCACTTCGGCAATTAGGAAAATGATATATATACTATAAACATTGATTTTTTTAAAATTAACTTTATATAGTTAGAATAATGTGATAATGCAGATTTACTTTTTAATTCGTTTTTATAAGATATTTACACATTGTTAATGATATGACCTTTTATTCGATGGAGATGGGTGCTTCGCTTAGTAACATTTTGAACAAATCTATTATTTAAGCTCATTTTTTTTGTTTTTGTGAAGCCATGAAAATGATTTCAGCCACCTTCTCTGGTTGGATGTGATCTTCTCACTATTACTATTTCCATCCAATCATCCACCCATGTGCATGCCCCAGAGAGCTTCGCCACATACTTCAGAACAAAACTTCGCCCAGGGGTGGATTGTTTTGCAGGTTATGCTGAAGTACTACACCATGGGTAAACCTTGGCACATTCTGACATAAGAATATAGCTTGGTCAAGAACCCGACACTTTTCTCTGAATGAGGTATTGTTTAACTCAGTCCTAGGAGGCCGTCCTCCCAAGCATTCTCCTTTTCCGAAGGGGTGATTGGTTTATTGCTGATCGCCTGAGATGCCTCTATCGGAAAATGCTGATGGATCCGATCACGGCTATTTTTGTAACCTTCCAGAGTTCCTTCTGAGGGAGTCGAGGTTTTCCTCCACTTTAAATTAACTTGATGTTTAAACTTGTTTCATTTGGAAGCGGGTAAATATTCCTTGACGCTATTTTATTTTTTGAGGGCAAAATAAAAAAAAAAATCTCCATTTGCTCCAGCTATCATTTTTTCCCCCTAAACATCCGGTGTGTTAAAACTCCTCCTTTATGGCAAGAAAAAAAAAAACCCTCTATTGAGTCTAAACGAACCCATTGCTTATTTTTATAGAAAGACAAGACCTTAAAAACTCATATTTCATGTCCCGCGATTCGTCAGCTTTTCTCTTTTCAGTCTAGTAAAAAATAAATAAATAAATAAATAAAAACTTTATCTGTGAGTTTTCTATGGAATCTCTTTGCAGCAACCGAAATGCTGTGTCTTCAATTCTTTTACGGGTGGGGGGGGGGTGTAAAACTTTGTGAAACTTTTTACCCAGCCCATACACCCGCCCTTCTCTATCTCTTTTGATTGTATGTTTATTTTATATCTTTTCCTTCAATACTCTTTCTTTTCTAACATATAAAGTTATATTGTCGGATTTTCAAAGTTAGACCTAAACAGCATTTAAGCTGACAACTCGAACTTTGATTTTGACTAGCCAATGTTCATTTGTTATTGTTGTACCATGTTATTGGTAATATCATAATTTCTAATCACTTTAATATTTAATCCTGGTGTAAATATACATATATAAATAAAGAAATGCGAAAGATCTTTTCATTTAGACCTCCTGTATTACCAATTAAAACGGCTTACTGTTAAATCAATAATACAATTTAATGTTTTGAAATACTATATATATAGTACAGATGAACCATTCTTTGAATACGTAATTTGCATTAAAAAAATTCGTTTCATAATAAATTACTATTTAATGTTATTAATTTGTAATTTTATTGTTCTTTTGTTTATATATATATATATATATATATATATATATAATCGGGATTGGCTAGACATAGTGGACTGCAATGGTCAGAAACACTGTACTTGCTTGAGAAGAAGCCGGCTCAACTCGACCAGGGTGATAGCCGTTACAGGTACAAGTAAATAATCAGGGTTTATATGTAGACCAGTTGAGGTAGCAGGGGTAGGGCAAGGAAAACATTGGAGGAAATGATAAAGATGTACTTTAGAGAAAGGGGGGGGATAAAGATCTGGTCAGAAATGGGTTAGTTTGGGAATCCATTTCTAAAAGCTGTCCAACACATGTAAAATAGACGTTGAATTGAATAGAATGAATAATGTTGCTGATCATGATGATGATTACCAATTCAAAAGTTTTGTTTCGCCAAGAGACAAAAAAAATCATCTTGAACAAGACTACTCCCTGGCTTTCGGGCTACGATCAAAGTGTAGTATCTGTTCTGTTCTTAGCCAGGGGAGGAAAATCCTTGACTGGGCCATTTTTTTTTTTTTTTTTTTTTTTTTTTTTTGTCAAATCCAGAGTGACATTTGGGGGGGGGGGAGTGTGATATACCCCCCCCCCCCTATAAAACCGACCTTGTGTCTTAACTTTGCCCTCGTGGGTAGACAAGTGAATAAGGACCCTAACATAGATCTACAGACTGCACCGGAAGAATATAAAAGGTTGTTTAACCTTAAACATGAGAAATCTCAAAGAAAGGCCCGCTTAAAGTACATAACAGAATATAATCCGCGTTGACACAGAATTGACTATCCATGATATCGAGCCTTTTTTACAGTGCCAGAGATCATAAAATTATTGGTTTTTATTTGAGAGTTTACCTTTTTATGACTGCATAAATGTCTTCGAAAAAGATCGCCTCTTAAAAACGCGTTGTTTGTCGGCACCTCTTAAAGTGTAGCTTTATCATAAACCGAAGCTTATAAAAATAAAAATGGAAAAATGTTATTTCTAAAAACAAAAACAAAAAGAAGATATTAACGCTTTCTTTTAGCCATATTTTTACTCGTCTGGGAGGATTATATAATTATGAAAAAAACTACATACAATACGCAGTTAAAGCTAAATAAATTGTTTTGGAATATTAAAATAATTTCCAACACTATTGATAATGTTTACCCATTCATTTATTTATTTTTTTATTATCTTTGTTTGAATTCATGCTTTGAAACATGACATAACGCATAAATCTATGATGCCACACCAAAGCTATAATTATTCTGTTATGGTAATGTTTTAAGCTCTATTTATGAATAAGTCCAATAGGTTAGTTGATAGAACCTCAGACTGAAGATCTCAAAGTTTCGGTTTCGATTTTCGGTCACGGGATACGTTTTATTTGTTGGGAATTATTATTTACTATTAATGCAATATTCTCCATTTCTAAAAGTAGTTAAGATTTCTGATATTCGAAATGATACAAATTCCGCAATTTATTATGTCCTTAAAACATCGTGACTGATGGACGGACAGACAGACAAAATGTGTATTTATATAAGAAACAAAGAGTAAGGACTAATGATAAATGTCTTTGTTCAGCAGAAATCTCCGGTATTGCCAGGGAATAGTTAAGGACCTGTGTGTACTCTTCTCGAACCTGAATCCCATTTATTCTAATTTTCAGTTTCCAGGGTGGGCCAAAATAAGGGACCTATCTTTAAATTTGAATAACTTGAATTTGAATAACTTCCACAAAATAAAAGTTAAACTCACCAAACTTTATGTGTGTGTAGACTGACCCTTCCGAGATTCTTTGAAATAAACAAAACAAATTTTAGCCGAAAAACACTTCTTAAAACTTACAAAAACTAAAGTATTGTTTTTTACACTGTTTTGAGTTTTTTAAGCAAAAATAATGTTTTCTAAATGAGGGTACGTTCCTTAGGGCTAATACGGCTCATGCTTGCTTCGGAAGGGGTCCTTTACTTATTCTAAAAAAATAAAAATTAAAAAAAATCAATAAATAAAAAAGTTATGAATTTTTAAAAATAGGACCCTTATTTTTGCCCACCCTGTATAATGTTCAAGTTATAAATGAAATCAAACAAAATGTCTGTACTGTTTCTGGATGTTCCGCATGAACCCAAACCCATGATATAACTGTAAAAATCTCTGATAAAAAGTTAATACCATCAGAGGGGTTTGATCTTTGTATAGGACTTTATTTTCGATTGCATCCGTTGGCACAATTGACAAGTTGAATCGTAATTATATACGCGTTTTGGGGTTAGCTGATTGGAGTCTATATCATTCTGGAACCAGGTTTCCCCTCCATACAGTGTCAGTCCTACGAGAGGCAATTTCCTTTCTTTTTAATTATGCGTTTATTCGCCTCGTCGCTTTAATATATATGGTGTATGTGACCCCCTAAAAAATATATGGTGTATGTGACCCCCTAAAAAATATATGGTGTATGTGACCCCCTAAAAAATATATGGTGTATGTGACCCCCTAAAAAATATATGGTGTATGTGACCCCCTAAAAAATATATGGTGTATGTGACCCCCTAAAAAATATATGGTGTATGTGACCCCCTAAAAAATATATGGTGTATGTGACCCCCTAAAAAATATATGGTGTATGTGACCCCCTAAAAAATATATGGTGTATGTGACCCCCTAAAAAATATATGGTGTATGTGACCCCCTAAAAAATATATGGTGTATGTGACCCCCTAAAAAATATATGGTGTATGTGACCCCCTAAAAAATATATGGTGTATGTGACCCCCTAAAAAATATATGGTGTATGTGACCCCCTAAAAAATATATGGTGTATGTGACCCCCTAAAAAATATATGGTGTATGTGACCCCCTAAAAAATATATGGTGTATGTGACCCCCTAAAAAATATATGGTGTATGTGACCCCCTAAAAAATATATGGTGTATGTGACCCCCTAAAAAATATATGGTGTATGTGACCCCCTAAAAAATATATGGTGTATGTGACCCCCTAAAAAATATATGGTGTATGTGACCCCCTAAAAAATATATGGTGTATGTGACCCCCTAAAAAATATATGGTGTATGTGACCCCCTAAAAAATATATGGTGTATGTGACCCCCTAAAAAATATATGGTGTATGTGACCCCCTAAAAAATATATGGTGTATGTGACCCCCTAAAAAATATATGGTGTATGTGACCCCCTAAAAAATATATGGTGTATGTGACCCCCTAAAAAATATATGGTGTATGTGACCCCAAAATAAAACTGGTAAAAATCGGCTAAGCTTAAATCGATGGTCCCCCCCCCCCCCTGTAAAAAATTCACAACAAATACTCGTCTAGCTACAACCACTGTCAATAATATTCCTCTTTCCCTCTGTGTACCTAAAACTAAGAGCTTCCATGAACAGGGTTTCTTTCCTAGAACTACCCGTCCGTGGAACACAATACCACGGCGCTGATTCCCAGCTGAATACAACATAGTCGTTTTCAAATCTAATGTGTAACAAATTCTTGTTAAGCCGTCCTCCTAAATCAAATTCTCCGGATCTTCCACCACCAATACCAATCATCACGATGTTGTCTTACCGTCCACCTGACACTCATTAACCCTTATTCTCGAGTGGCTTTTGGGCCCTGATAAGTGGTGACTCTTAGTAAGAAAAAAATTAACCTGGCCACTTGCAGATTTCTCCCTTTTGAGAGATTCGTCATGGTCATCAGTGATTGAGGGGTCATCAGATTTGTAGTGAGTAGTTTGGCTTGCGTGCGAGATTAATTGTAAATTGGACAGTCACAATCTGTTGCCATGCGGCAGCAAGACGATGTCAGTGATTGAAGTTTTTTTTGGGGGGACAGACTATGAAATCATTGTTGGGCTTTGCTTAAGTATCAAATTAGTTGGCTCCTAGCGTATGGCACAAAATAGTCCGTCTCTTTTTTTTTTTTTTTGCGGAGGCATATATTTTTTGCACTTCAGAGTGGCTGAAATAATATTTCGATATTAAGACTTTTCTCCAATTAAGAGTTGATATTTTTACAAAATCTATTCACTTGCCGCTGCTGATTGAACATGGTTTTACAACGTTATCCGTCTTTTGGTTTTGTCAGTGGAAGAAGCGGTGTTGCTGCTGGAAAGAAAGGTTCCTATAGCGAAGGAACATCTAAATTTTATAGTGGCATGGCCACCCTCTGAACGCATCGAAACAGATGGGGTTGAAAAAAGGGGATCGCTTTCAGAAAGGAGACAGGAAATTCCCTCCCTCAAACGGAACTCTTCCGTCGATGTTCATTGGGAAAACTTTGCTCATTATCTGCTGCCATTCTTTTTTTAATTGAGCGCATGAAAAAGACAGATCTTATATCACGTTGGGATTTCGATAGACTTCTCCATTTCCTTCTCGAAGACTCCTCCCCCCCCCATCCTTTGCCATTCGTCAATCTTGTGCTTCTTGCTGCCAACTTCTTGCTGTCTGTTTCGTATCTACTCTTTCATTTTCATGTATTCTTTAATTTTTTTTTTTTTTTGAGTAAAAGAAACTCTAAGAAAATGCTGTTTGGTGCTGGTGGAGGTCATTTTTGTCATCTTATCCGAAATAAGGATCCTTTACTCTCATCCCCCCCTCCTCTTTCAAATTTCGAAAGACAGAGTTCAAAGTTTTTTGTTTTTTTTTTAACGTTTCATCTGGTTTCGTTTGTATTTGTTTATTTTGTGGTTCGTGAATTTAGATCTGTCTCAGCAACTTTACCTCCCCATCCCCACCTCTCCCACATCTCTCCCCCCCCCTTCATCCCAAAGGCGGAGCCCATGAGGATTTTGGGTGCAGAAGTACTACATCGTATTGCAGGCGTCCAAAGATTATCTCGGAGAACCAAAGGGAACATGAGAATTTCCGAAAATCTGAGCAAATATTTGTAAATATTGAAGATTAGCATTCCCTTGTAAAACCGTGGAAGTTATAAACAAGATGAAAGTCGAGAATGAGAGATGATTGCAGGCGTTAGGGACTCTAGCTACTCTAGCTACCATCTTCATCATTCTATGAAACTGTGATTACTCTTTGTAAATAAACTAATTCCTTTTAATCACCAAAAAAATCAGAATTACCAACTTTTAAAAAACTTTCCAGCATTCTATTAAATAAATTAGTTATTTTATAAGAATAGCTTGTCTCTTCGTTAGCAGAGGAGAGCAGACTCGCAGGTAACAGAAGTAATGAATGTTTGGTTTTGACATATATATTATGACGTGTATATAAAAAAATTGTAATATTATATTTATTATAAGTAAATAATAATAAAAATCTATGAATGTTTTGTAACCCTTTCGAAGTCGATACCGTGTTATGCTGCCTGACATCGGCACCTATGCAGTCTGTCTCTTTCAAAATGAAATGACTATCAGATTAAATATCGTCATTGTTAAAATTAATCAAAAGTAAAGTTCTTTATGCGTAAAGAACATAGGTGAAAGGAAACCATATATTTTTATCAAAAAAGATTTAATGATATACTTTAAAGAAGGAAACAATCGATGACAAAAAGCGAGAAATAGACCTACTTTACTTTATTATCTAGAATAATTTATTAAATTAATTCTGAAAATTTCATTGAACTGCTAAGAAAGTGGGCTCCTTCTACTGTGCTAGTAAACTTCTCACACCTGACATTATCCTATATCTCTACAAAGCCATCATCCGACCATGCATGGAGTATTGTTGTCACGTCTCCACTGGTGCACCATCCACTAGTCTCTCCCTCTTAGACGAGGTCCCAAAAAAAGAGTCGCAAATCTAATAGGTCCCTCCCTATCCACCAAGCTCCAGCCCCTGTCCCATTGCTGCAATGTTGCATCCTTGTGCTTGTTTTACAAGTACTACAATGGATTGTGCTCTGATGAGCTTGCTGCTCTGGTGCCCACGCGACATAAATACACTCCATCAACATGACAATCAGCAAAATCCCATCCATTCACTGTGGAGGTCCCCAGATGCCGGAGAGCCTTCTACTCCAGCAGCTTCTTTCCTCGAGTTGCCGGCCTTTGGAACTCCCTCCCTGCTCCGTTTCCATGACTGTACTAACATGCAGAAATTTAAAACTAATGTGAACAAGCATCTCGCTGCACAGCTCACAACTTAAGATGACCCCCTAAAACTTTCATCCTAATTCTCAGTAGCCCCTTACGTCTACAGTGGCAGCTTGCCTTGTTTGGGGTGAACTAAGTTAAAAAAAATTTTAGAAAAAATAAAAAAACTTGGATAATTCTGATTTTGGGTGATTGAAAAGAAATGAGCATTAGTTTGTTTACAAAGCGTAGTGCCATAGTGGAGGCCCAAAAATGTGTTTTGGGTGGGGATCCATGAGCCTTTAGCATTCTCATCGTCCTATTTATGTCAAAGAAAATATCATCCAATATTATAATAAAACTAGCAGGAAACCCCGACTGAATAAGGAACCCCATGTTCCTTTGCTCCCAGCCCATGACACCATGTTACATTTATGTATTTCTATTTTTTTTATATTTATTAACATTAAATTTTTAGAGTAGCACCCAAGAATCTACTCGGGTGGGGTCAAGGGGTGTAAATAAAGTGAGATTTATTCAAATACTTTTCGGTAAATTTTCAGACTTTTTAACTCTCCTCGAGGCATACCCGACGTTTCCCAAGAATGAATGAGGATCCCTTGTGTACTTCTGCTCCAATCCATCAACGTAATATTACCATTTCTATTTTTTTTAATTTTCATAATTTTCAAATTATAAAACAAATAAAATAAAGTACAAAGTTGCATTTTCCTTTTTATGGATGTCCGGCACGAATAAACAATTCATCATGATGTTGTACCCCCTTTGGTAAAAATGAAATAAACTTACCCAAATATTCTGGGTAATGTAGTTTTATAAAATATATAATTATGGGGTCTATCTTGAAATTCCTAGGAGTTCATGAACAGATGAAAACTCCAGCTTTATATATATATATATATATATATATATATATATATATATATACTCCTGATGACGATCAAGAGCGTAAGAGATTGCTGAAATAAGAACCGTCTACCACCGGAGACCCAAAAGCTTGCTCGCTGTGTTGAGAACATTACTAAAAAAATTACAAAATGCGAAAATTCTGTGGTATTCAATAAGACTTGCATATGTAATGACTTGCTGCCTATATATATATATATATATATATATATATATAGGATAAAATGACTCCGGTGTGGCAATATGTTCTCGTCTTTCGCCACTTTTTTCGCTTTCCTCTTAATAAAGCCCTCATAACAGTTGGGTGAAACGTTGATGTATTTTTCAGCGTTATCTCTTCTAATTTTAATTTCATCTCTTTATATATAAATTCTTTCTCGGCCTTTTGGCCAAGATCATAGTATAGTATCTGTTCCGATGGATACTACACCCTATAGACCGGTGTCGTCTTCGCCTTCGGGTCTTGATTCCGCCGGTTTGTCCTGTGCAGTTCTAGGAGGTCAACACTCCCAGGCTTTGCCTCTCCTCTTTGGAATTAAGGCAATTTTTAATGGGCACAGTGCTCACCTTCTTGGGTGCTGGCTTTTCAAGTCCCACTTTCCCGACCTGACCTTGGGTCACATCTTACCTTGTGGGAGTAAGATAAAACTGGCCTTGTGCCTAACCTCCTGAGGAGGTAAATAAATTGTTGGAGGAAGATAAGTAAAATTCTGTGGATCTTTTTGTTATCTTGTACGCTTTGCTCTGTCCACACTAGATGACGTCACAAATCATCCACTAAAACAGGTGGAAAACATCTGGGAAACCTTTTTATGACGTCATAACTGATAAGTAAATTCGTATGAATGGCTGATTCTGGTGTTGGCATTCTTTCAGGAGGGGCCACGTAATGATTGCCAACATCCCTAAGTGAAAGTGATATTATGGAACCGACTGGATTCGAAATTGACACGCCCAGGTCGTCAGTCCCTGTTGTTATTCACTTGACCACCGTCACCTCCTGATGAAATACAAGGATGACGTCATCAATTAAAACAGAACATAGATGACCTGTAATCTATGGGTTGTCTATGTGAACCCTGTGTGTGTGTATATAATAGTGGGTTTGTTGGCACAGTGAGTCTAGGTGCTTGATTGCTGATCGTGTTTTGATGTGACTGGCTGTTTCGGTTTTTGATCTTGGCGTGGATGCACTCGTTACGTCTAGTAACACTGAGTTGCGGAAACAAATTTCTCAGGTTATCGAATAGCTTAATAAAAATACATAAACAGTGAATACATGAATTTCTTTAACTGTAAGTAATGGTTTTGTTGGTGCAGTGATTCTAGGTGCTTGACTGCTGATCTCATTTGGACGTGACAAGCTGTTCGGATTTCGAATCTCTGCAGAGGTACACTAGTTACGTCTGGCCACACTGACATAACTGAATGACTGTTTTATATCTATATTATCCGCTTTTATCAATCTCTTTTCTTTGAAATTTGAACACTTAGTTTCTTTTACTTGTTGGATTTTATAAGAGCGACCATTTTGTTAAAATTATGGTCGACAGAATCTGATACTTTTGGAATGTTATCAGTGTTATATAAGCCAGTTTCAAAAGGGTCATTTATGTGTGAATTTTAGTAGACAATAAAAATTATACACAATAAAGCTGCAGGGTATTTCATTTCGTGTGAAACACTATTATTATACACTGACTTTAAGTAAAAAAAAATAAGTATATTTTTTTCGGAATTAATTAGGACAGGAGTACGAAAAAATTTAATTTAAAGAATTTTAAATTTAAGAATATTATAGGAGTTGTCTACCTTAATGTTAGCGATTCCAATACTTTCAAATGAAACACTAAATGAGCAAAAGTGGGTCTGAGTTTATAAATTTTTCAGACGTCGAAGTCGATCTTTTTTTTTTTTTTTTTCGGTCGACTCCCCATTGTTTGGGGGGAGTTCTTTTATCCCAATTAGATTGTTCAGCATCTCCACGATGACCGACAGCAGCTGTGTCTTTCGTTGACACGTTATATGCAGATGGCTATACGGTCGTAGTGGTGATGTAGTAGTTGTAGAGATGTTTATCTTTCTTTTTTTTTTCTTTGTGGATGGGATAAAGAAATTAATTAAAAAGAACAACAAATAGCTCCATTTTTTTTAAATTTTATTTTATTTATTTATTTATTTATTTTTTTTTTTTCTGCTCTGGGATTTCGTTTACTTTTTACATCAAGTATATTAAGATGAACGGCATCTTCTCGGCCAACCCTCATGCGGGTAATGGGTGGAAGTGTTTCGAAAGCAAATCCGTTCACCTTGACATCTAAACACCAAAGAGAGTATAAATCTCGTTCTGCCATGACGTTACTTCCTATACACGTCAGCCTAACCTCTAACTTGCCTTTTAATGGAAAATTCCTTTTTCTTATTCTAACCTTATGTTGAAATTTCTGTTCTTGTGGACACGTGGTGTAATTTTATTGAGCAACAAATATTACTTGGATTATTCTTTGGATTATTTGGACTACTGTTCTCATCTTGGATGTTATTCTCACAACGTTTCAGCCGATGTAATCTCCAACCCTCTTCAAGTGCCTCTTGTCGAACTCGCGAATCTGTACGAAATTGTCCGCAAGGATATGAATATGAGTGCTAAGTTATAATCAGTTCTAAGGGCAGTCTTTTGAAGGTTCAATCGTCAGTGCGGGCGATACTAAAAATACAATTACAAATTACATAAGACGTATACCGGGTCACGGGTTACGGCTGACGCAAGTAAGCTACCCCCATGGATTGGATAAAAGGGTTCTGTTTAAAATTCCGTACAGATCCCTGAGTTCGACAAGATACACTTAAAGAAGGCCGGGGGTTACATCGGCCGAAACGTTGTGAGACTAAAATCGAAGATGAGAACAGTAGTCTGAATAATACAAATAATCCTCATCTAAAAAATTCCAAAACAAATATTACTTATTTTTTTATTTATCTTGAAATCAAATAAAATAACTGTCCAAATCGGCACTTCATCAGATTCAAGTGTGCAAAAAAAACCCAAAAAACTTAATTTTAAACGGATAAAAAAAAAAATACATGCGACTTATTTACCTGTGGTTGATTGATGTTTGTTGGTTATGCGGGTTGGTTTCCACACTCAAGGATTTTTCTTAATATTTCGACTCTTTTCATCATTGCTGTGCATTGTATGGTGTCGGTCCTCTGTAATTCCAATTTCTTATCTTTTTTTTTTTTTTTTCGGAAATGTTCCTAGTGCTCCTGAAATTATTGGTACAACAGTAACTTTCATGTTCCATATATATATATATTTTTTTTAAAGCTCTCTAGCAAGTTCAATGTATTTGCTTAGTAATTATTATTTTCTCTATCTACCTCAAAGGTAGTACCTTTATAATGATCTGGAATATGAAGTGTATCTGCGCATCAGCGTTTCTCTTTTTTCCATTTCCTTCGTGTGTAATTGATAGGCGAGGAAACTGTTTACCCCGCGGGATTTCTTCGTTAAAAACGACTGTTGTATAGAAGAATTCCACTTCTATAACCCTCCTCCTCACCCATCTGATGTATTGACTTTAAATGTGGCCTTAATTAATTCTTTTTCTCTTTCTTGGCTTTAGTGTAGTATCTGTTCCGATGGATACTACACCCTATAGACCGGTATCATCTTGGCTTTCGGGGCTTGATGACGCCGGTCTGTGGGTGTGTCCTGTGCAGTTCTAAGAGGTCCACCCTCCCAGGCTTTGCCTCCCATCTTTTGGGTGGAGTAGGTTTATTGCTATCGCCTGAGGAGCCCCTATCGGGGAATGCCGACGGGGCCACCCAGGCATTTTTTGTAGGCCAGAGTGCTCACCTTCTCGGGCGCTGGCTTTTCAAATCCCACTTTCCCGACCTTGTATCACATCTTACCACCGTGGGAGAAAGATAAATTATTTTTCTTTCTTGGCCTTTTGGCCAAGGTCAAAGTGTAGTATCTGTTCCGATGGATACTACACCCTATAGACAGGTACCGTCTTGGCTTTCGGGCCTTGATTCCACCGGTCTTAGGGTTTGTCCTGCAAAGTTCTGCGAGGTCCACCTTCCCAGGCTTTGCCTTCTCACCTATTGAGAAGGGGTTAGTTTATTGCTAATCGCCTGAGGCGCCCCTACCGGGGAATGCCGACGAGGCTGCCCAGGCATTTTTGAAGGTCATAAGTGCTCTTCCTCTTGGGTGCTGACTTATCAAATCCCACTTTCCGACCTTGTCACATTTTACCTGTGGAAGGTAGATAAATAGACTCTTTCGTCTCGCCTTGTGCCAGGATCCTACCTGCAAAAAAAAAAGATGCGTGTATTAACCTGATACATAACGTTTCACGTTTTGTTTAAATATTCGGGAAACTCGAGTTATGACAAATGCAATTAATTTTAAAGCAGTTAAAAAAGAAAGAAAAAAGAAGCTGTCTGCTTTGAGTATCCGATGCCGGCGATTGTTAACAATTTCAAACAGAAAAAAAAGGGGTGAAAACAAAAACAAAAATAGTCAACAAATAAATGTTACCAAAGGCAAGAAAAGTTACTTGTCTATTCGTCAGCCTATTTTTGTGTGTGTTTTTTAAAGTATTTTAAAGAGCTTTTCTTTGTATTTTTTCTCGTCGCCTTCTGAGTCTTGTAAGCCCGGCGTATTCAAGATGTCGCTGGATTTTGCTCAAAATGAATCCTCGATGTCATAGAACAACTAAAAAATAAACAAAAATATAGGTAATGAAAATATACAGATCGGTTGAAAATTAAATTTTCAAACAATTGGTGACAGTTATTAGCTGTATTTTTGTGTAATTTTCGATTTTTGAGTTGTTAAATTTACGACAGTGAGGTTTCACTTCGAGTAAAATCAGGCGCCATTTTGAATACGGTTGGTTTACCAAGATCAGAAGGGATCGATAAAAATGTAAATAAAAGCGCTTTAAAATACTTTAAGACACCAAAAATAGTCAGGTAAGTAGAAAAGTAACTTTTCTTGCCTTTGGTAACAATTATTTGTTGACTATTTGTTTTTGTTTTTCACCGTTTTTTTTTCTCTGTTGGAAATTAACAATCGTCCCTGATGCTTTTAGTATTTCAACTGATTTCTCTTAAAATACATCCAATGGTAGAGTCCAGTTTAACCCTAACCCCAATTTGGGAGCTCTAATCAAGGGGGCGCGAGAACACTCTATCCCTTAATAGACTTCAAAAACGGCCTATGCTGGAAATCTCATTTCTTTGATCAATCATAACTCAAAAACCAATAAACCAAATTAGTTCAAACTTGGCACAAATTTTTTTTTGTTAAGTTCTATAAGTGTGTAGAATTTCAGCATCATTAGTCAAGGTAACCCAGAGATCCAGAAAGTTCAATCATGAAATCATGTTATCTGTGTGTACGTACGTATGTGTCACCCTGTATCTCATCAACTATTTGATGGATTCAGCTGATTTTTGACAGCGATAGAGGTTCTAGAGTCTAGTTGATGGCATTTTAATCTCAGTTTACCATATACCTTAGTTTTCCAGAAAATTCCAAAAAACCTTAACGATGACCATTGTATTGAGGCATAGCCTTTACAAAAGTAGTAACATTCCATGAAAAATAGCAGTATACTGAAATCATATGCCCTTAATAGGGTTAAGATGAAAATTCATATACACAAAATGTACAAAAGCAAGGAAATTCCCAAATTTTTACACTTTTATTGTCATTAAGGGTATGACTACATATCAACCAAACCATTTCATTATCACATCACTACAGTATAAATCTCTATGCATGAGTGGATGAAGTGTGTGAGGTGCGCTGAAGAAAAATTCCTACCAGTAAAATACAACCCTGTTGTGTTCGCATACCCTCTCTCCCTATATATATATCTCTCTCTCTATCTCTCTCTCTATATATCTCTCTTTCTCTCTATCTCTCTCTCTATATTTCTCTCTCTCTTTCTCTCTCTCTTTCTCTCTCTCTTTCTCTCTCTCTCTCTCTCTCTTTTTCTCTCTCTTTCTCTCTCTCTCTCTCTCGCTCTCTTTCTCTCTCTCTCTCTCGCTCTCTTTCTCTCTCTCTATCTCTCTCTCTCTCTCTTTCTCCTCGAGTGCCGCCCCACCCCCCTGCTCCTTGATAAGCGGTGACTCATCAATAAAAAAATAAATAAATAAAACTCTTTTGATGCATTTTTTTGTGAAATAATTGATATATTTTTCTTAATTCGGCTAAGATGAACTTTAAAATGACATTAAAAAGCAATAATATTTAAATTAAAAAACAACAACATTTAATTGGATAAAAAAAACTCTAAGAATGCAGTTTGCAATTCTATTGTATAAAATAGACTGTTTTAAATTTTTAGTTTCATTCTTTTAATTTTAAAGTTTATTTAAAAATAATATATATTGCACAAGAGCACAAGTTTTAATTGTACCATAATTTTTACATCTAAAAAAAAAAAATTAATTTTGCGGTAGAAACCTACCAAAAGAACACACTTTTTGTTACGTAAATTAATAAAGTGGGCTCGAATATTTTAAAAGTAGTTTCATCCATAGTTATGTCCCCTGGTTTTGCTAGTAAAAATATAATTGCAATATTTCTCGTGTTCGCCAGGTCCTAATTTTCTTAATAGAGACGCAACATTGATTTTTCTGGCATCTTTTCTAACCCCGACAAAATCACTAAAGGGAATGATAACCCTGTTGTCGCCAGACGAATTTACTGAGCGATCAACACCGGATTCTTGCAGATGATAAACTAAGAAAAAATAATATAAACATTTCAAGGAAAATAGGAAATTATTACCAAGCACTTCTCATTTTTAATAATACAATGATTCTAATTCATGTGTTTTCGGATTTGTTATTGTAGATAGGAAAATCAGAATTTATGTATTTATTATATTATAGAACTTATAACGCAGAAGAAAGGTTGCTAGTCTCTCTCTTCTCTATCGTTATTTCCATGGAAGGTGCTCGACGGAGCTCCAATCTCTGGATTATCCTTGAAGGGCATTCAAAGCAAGAACTTATCTTAATGGGGGAAAAAACTATCCTCTCTTCAGCCGTGTACTTAGTGGAAGACGGAATTTACATAAACAGAGCTGCTTTGCAAGGGCTTCCCACTGCCTGTGGAACACATTACTACGGGATTGCTTCCCTACAGATTACAACATAGTCGTCTCCAAATCCAATGCGAACAAATACTTGTCATAGACCGTCCCCATATGTAATCAAACGTAGTTTATTCCATTCATCATTTTCAGTCGTGTCAGTTTTTGGGTTAGTCGATGTAGAAAGGTTCAGGTAGCAGGGTCAATTTGCAAGGTCAAGGTGGGAGAAAGTGATAAGGATGGATTGGAGAGAAGGAGGGATACATACAGACCTGGGCTGAGATAGGTTAGTTTGTAAATCAATTTCAAAAAGACGTCCAACACATGCCAGCATGTAAAATGGACGTTAAACTGAGTATGACGATTTCAACTGACAACTCATCCATCTTGTTGACCCTTATCCTCGAGTTGCTTTTAGCCTTCATAAGTAATACCTCGTTAATAAAAAAAATTCTAGATGTATTTGAGAAGCGAAAATGAAATCCCTTGGACACATGATTAGATTCACGTTTTGAATTGCATATTGAAATGTTTCTTGATTGACATCAGATTAATAAGGTTCTCGTAGAAAAAATCTAGAAAATTTATCCCCGCCAAAAATGTCAACTCAACTGTTAAAGCATTCTGTGCGTTGGACCGTTAAATTAATCCCATGTTAATATCACGGATCCGTTTTCTCCGGCTGTTTCTGTTTTTCTCCTCAGTACACATGCTCCATTTTCATACATTACGTAATACTCTTGTTTGCGTATACAGTAAGTAAATAGAATCTGTTGTTCGAATTGGTATGAATGGGGGGGGGGGAGTCGTCGTCTATTATTAAACTAAAGCTGAGTTAATCAACGTTTGTTTTCCTAAGGCAAAATGATCCAAGTACCCTGATTATATAATTTGAGAATATCTATTTATACAAAGTTTACGTATGTGTATATCTCCGATTTTTGAAATTTTAACAAGAGGTATTAAACATGAATTCATAAATATTCCCCAAATTTCAGTTTCTTTGGAGTATTTTAAAGGGTTTTATGGGACATATGGCACAAGATTCCCTGAATTTCAAATTTCACCTAACATTTTAGACATTTTCTAGAATTAAAAAAAATCATGTAATGGATTTTGATCAAAATTGGAATAAGGATTCTAGACTTACGGTTTAGTAGCATTCTATCTTGATTTTAATCTCTGTAATGGAGACATACAAGTGGTGCAAAACTGCTGTTTGTGGAATTAATTTAGCCATCCTGTATGTATGTGTGTATAATATATACAGGTACTTTATCAGATTAAGACCCGAGCTGACACACACACACACATATATATTATAATGGGTCTATCTCCAAATTCCTAGGAGTACGTGAACAAACATACGTACACAGACCTGATAGAAGACCAAGATCAAGCTGTTGTATCTGTTCTTTCCGCGGTCAGAGGAGGAGAGAACCTTCTTGGTTGGGCCAATTTTAATTTTTGTCCCATCCAGGATGCCCCTTTTTGGGGAGCTGGGTATCCTCCACATAAAAAAAACGACCTTGTGCCTAACTTTGTTCTCGTGGGGACGTAAGTAAATAGGGCAAGAAGTAAATAGACACCCTTACTATCATTAGTAATGAAAATTCCTTTCCGATGCTCCTAGAAGAGATGATATAGATTAATTTCCTCTTTTTGGCGAATTGGACAATCACTTGATTAACAATGGAAAGTGGAATCCCGAGATTTGCAGTGATTTATACTGCCTAAATCCACATTCAGACTGAGCCACATTTTTTGGGGTGTCTATTTATTTCTCCCTTGTCTGCGCACAGACGAGACAACAGCATTATATGTCAGGTCGTTATAAAAATCAAGTGTCTGAGACATTTCTTTGACACTTTGACATGGATTTTGCTAAACAAGTGCTTACAATTGTTTAATGTCAAGATTACACGGCCGTCCTCTACCTTCTTCATCTTCAAGGCTCTCATCTCAATTACGGAATTTCTGAAACCACCTTCATACTGTCCGATCGCTTGTGGATCCATCTCCCCATGCTCTAGTGATATTGGCAGAAATTTCGGAGGCATTGTGCCCAAGTTTGAACTCGTGCAACATAAGGCGAACGTCATGTTTTGGCATGTTCATCGTTGAGGGTCTAGGCTTCAAAAATACTTTATATCTTTAAAAAAAGTTACAAATTATTATCGAGAAGATATTAATTATTATATATGTTAAGATTTACCAGAAATAAACTATAAATTCTGTGTTTCAATGACTTTTTTTTAAAAACCCAGCGCTTCAGGCGGCCATTATTTTTGTAACGGCCTTATATATTGAATCGGATCACACGATTGAAAAAAGCTACATTAAACGAATGCATGAATTGGAAGACGGTAATAATGGCGTCTGTTGTGAAGGTTGTTGGAAAAATGTTTGATCATTTTACCGATTCCACAGAGTATCTGATTCCGAATGCAATTCTTTACCTGTATGAGCGTCAGGTACATTCTAAGGTGGAGTCGTGCTGCCACATCTAGAGGGGATGCCGCTCGGAGCACCCTTTCTTACCTTGACGGAGTAGAAAATTCACTTCGCAATCTAGGGGAGGGTGATCTCTACTTTTTCCTGCAACCCCTTTCTCACAGAAGAGACGTTGCTAGTCTTTCTCTACTCAATTATTTCCATGGAAGGTGATCGTCTAAACTCCAATCTCTTGTTCCTTCCTGTAAAACATTCACAGCAAGAACTCTTCTAGTTCCCATCACTGCGAAAAACTTTCTTTTTCGCCTCTGTGTAACTAAAACCAAATGGAACTTCAATGAACAGAGCTTCATTCCAAACACTTTTCACCTTTGGAACACGTTGTCACGGAACTGCTTTCCTGCTGAGTACAACATGGTCGTCTTCAAGACAAACGTCAACAAATACTTGCCGAACTCTCGTCTTAAGTAATCAAATCATCATTTCAATCCTCTTATAGTATTTTTCATCATCCAATCAAACATCTCATTAACCTTATCCTCGAGTGGCTTTTGGCCTTGGTAAGTGGCGACTCGTTACTAATGGAGGTTTGGTATCTGTCTGAAGCCGAAACTACACTATTACTTCTATTAATTGTACTATCTTCCAATGCTCAATTCGGGAGGGGGTAGTGTAGTATCTGTTCTGTTGTCATGCGACCATTCTCCCAGGCATTACCTCCTCCTTTTGGAGTCTGGTGCTATCAAATTAGGCTGTCTGAAGATACCGGATTGCTGACGAAAAATGCACCACACATTGATGATACTGTTTTTTCCTTTCCGTTTGCAAAACTCAATCATGTTCTGCAAAGCCAAAAACAACAATATTTATTCTACAAAACAACCAAACGAAATACCATGAATAAATATTCTAAGATATATAAAAACTTGAAGCATATAAACTTTTACCAACGTGACAGTATCCGGCATGAAATAACCCGAAAAGGGTTGATATGCCGTAAAACAAAACAACCAAACTCCTTTGGTGCTGGGGGTGTCAGTGTCGTATGTTTTTGTGGTATCAATCATCTCCCATGGATTACCTTCTTTTGGGAGAAGGGGTATTGATTTACTCCTCTCCAGAAGTTATGCACAAGGCCAGTTTTTATCTTACTCCCACAAGTAAGATGTGACCCAAGGTCGGGTCGGGAAAGTGGGGTTTAAAAATTGCCTGGGTAGCCGCGTCGGCATTCCCCGGCAGGGGCGCCTCAGGCAGTAAGCAATAAACTTACTCCTCCCCAAAGATGGAAGGCGAAGCCTGGGAGGGTGGACCTCCTAGAACTGCACAGGACAGACCCATGGCGTAAATCAAGCCCCGAAGGCCAAGGCAATACCAGTCTATGGGGTGCAGTATCCATCGGAACAGATACTACACTTTGATCTTAGCCAAAAGGCTGGGGGAAGGGGTAGTACTATACGAACAAAAATATGCGACGTCTGTTCGCATATACTTGCTAGTAATAATAAAAAGATTTCTATTTCAATCGTACACTTTTCATTGTAAATACACGTTTTTAATCAAATTCTTCTGTTAATCATTGAGATGAAAAAAGTTTCCGATGGACATCTGGCTAAGAATGTGTCCGGTTACGAACTTGATGATCCGCTCTTTCTTGCTTCGTAGATTTCTAAATGTTTCAATTGTGTCTGTTTTTGTCTTTCTTCATGCGTTTTGTACCCCAACCTCCGCACCGCCCGGCATCGTTTTTTCTTTACGTCAGAGGATTTCTTTTCTTTCTTTTTTTTTCTTCTTCGGTGTTTATATCAACTTCTCCCAGTGGCCTTTCTTGGTAGAGATGATGAAACAAAAGGCAGATGTACCGACCGGAACTGAAGAAAAACAATACAACACCAAAATGAAAAGAAGAAAAACTCGATTCCCGTGATATTCAATTTGGAAACGCACGGTCATCAGATAACGCCTTCTTTGCCGCCTATTCAACTGTCATATCACTCTCACACATACACACACACACATACACACACACACATACACACACACACATACACACACACATATACACACATACACACATACATACACACATACATACACACATACATACACACATACATACATACACACATACATACATACATACACACATACATACATACATACATACATACATACATACATACATATTAAAATAAACATAGTTGGAGTATCCGACAATTGTTTCAGAACCTGCTGGCTCCTCTTCAGGGGAGTAAATTTAAAAAATATGATATTATTTGAGCATTTCTGAATTTTTCATCTTTATACGAACAAATAGATCGATTGCACCGTTACAGTAATGCAGCAAAAATACGCGTTAAAAAGTTGCAAAACAAAATAAGTTCCGGTTTGCTGTGTCTTATTTGCGCATGTTTTTGTGACTGTTTCCGTTGCTATACCGGAAGTGACGATTTCTACCGGAAGTGACGATTCCGGTCTCTCGTAGGTGACCCGACACTATGAAAGCTACTTTACATCAAACCACCATGCCCTTTTGTTGCCCTTTAAATAAAACTTCTCAAATATCTTGGTTTACAGAAAAACGAGATTTGATTCCTTAAAGAAAAATATACCTTTTTTTTTGTTCTCTCCTAATTTAAAATTCGGTTTGAAGTCGATGGTTTGCGCATGTGCTATCCCCTCCTCCTTCCTCTGAAATCTAAATAATCAGCCACCATAGGTCAAGCACTGGTTTGTTTGGAGAGAAAACACAAGGTTTTACCGTGTTGGACTTTGGTGGATAAAGACTGGGGCAGTGACGTGTTGCTGTTGCTGGGGTCGTCAAATCATATAAAACTTAAAATAAACAGCTAAATAAACGAGATGAGTTTAGTTTCTGGTTTGAAGGACACACACTATTCCTTTCTCCCCGCCCTTTTTTGCTACCTTGAGTGACAGTACATGACAGGCTCTAAGAGAACCAACACTCTAAGAATTGGGATTGAGTCGCCGCGGGGAGAAAGAAAATGTACTTGTCACAGGGTGTGGATGGGGGCTCTTTCCTGCACTGGAAAGCTGGGCCTCTCAAGGTCGAGAATTTCGCGGACATATTTGTTGAAACAGCAAAGCCACTGGATTGTTTAATTATTTGTTCGAAGGACATTCCAGTGCGAAGGAAATAGGGTTCCGAGAATAATCTAACTTGTCATATTTAAGGCTTCAATCTCTAGTTCCTTTTTGTAAGACATTCACAGCAAGTACTCTTTTCTACCACAACTGATAAGAACTTTTCTTTCTACCTTTGTGTGCCTAACATCAAACATTTTTTTTTTCAAACTTAGTTCGCCCCAAAACAAGGCAAGTTGCCACTGTAGACGTAAAGGGCTACTGAGAATTAGGGTGAAAGTTAAGGGGGTTATCCTAAATTGGGAGCTGTGCAGCAGGGTGCTTGTTCACATTAGTTTTACATTTCTGCATGTCGGTCAAATCTGACAAACAGGGAGCAAGTATGGAGTTCCAAAGGCCGGCAGCTCAAGGAAAGAAACTATTGGAGTAGAAGGCTCTCCGGCATCTGGAGATTTCCACAGTGAATGGATGGGATTTTGCTGATTGTCGGATTTGTCGAGTGTATTTACGTCGAGGGGGAGGGGTACCAGATTAGCAAGTTCATCGGAGCACATTCTATTGAAGTACTTGTAAAACAAGCACAAGGATGCAACATTGCAGCGATGGGACAGAGGCTGGAGTTTGGTGGATAGTAAGGGACCTATTAGATTAGACTCTTTTTGGGACCCTGTCTAAGAGGGAGAAACTAGTGGATGGTGCACCAGCCCAGATGTGACAACAATACTCCATGCATGGGCGGATGGTGGCCTTCTAGAGATATAGGATACTGGCAGGTGTGAGAAGTTTTCTAGCTCGGTAGAGGGAGCCCACTTTGTTTTCAACAGCCTTGGCAATCTCTTCTACTTATTTGTTCCAATTCATGTCATCTGTGAATGTTGGGCGGAGGAGTTTGAACGTTGGATTCTCGGGTAGGATGTTATTTGCCATGGCAATCTGTGGTTGAAGAGGTTTCTTGTAGTTGTTGAAGGAAATGAGTTCTGTCTTGAGCTTTGTCTTAATAACATTAAATGTTACCATCCATTTATGATCCCATTCCACTACAGACTGGAGGTCATTTTCTAAGGATTTGGCCATTGCATCGGATATGTGTGCGTCTGTTTTACCCACATGACGACAGTAGAGCGTGATGTCGTCATCAAATGTACCCATCTCAGACACAATTTCATCAGGGAGGTCGTTTATGAAAATCCTGAACAATAAAAATCCAAGGATCGATCCCTGGGGTACACCTGCATTTATGTCATGTTGTGATGAACGGCTATCGAGGACAACCTGGATATTTCTTTTGGATAGGAAGGATCTGATTATATTAAATATTACTCCAACAAAATGCCTATTTACTATAATAGTCAACGAAAATGTGTCAAACTGCAACTTGTTTCACATCTGCAACGAACCTGTTAGCAAGTGTGAGTAGGTATTAGTATGATGTTGCATCGGCACACCCGCTAAATAGGTCATCAGTATCTTTGATATCATTTTTTTAAAGCAGTTAAGGGTTAAGTTTAGGTTTTCTAAGAAAAGAAAAATTAATCAAATCGTTTTGAATGTTTTTAATAAATAAAAAAAAGGGGATAACTGTTGTAAGAATTTTGAAATAAAACTTTTCGAAAACTCGAAAGTTGTCATCCCAACTTTCAGAATGTCAAACGCTGGTATCGAACCTTCGTTTTGTGAAGTTGTCAATCTCAAGGAATTGTGCCACCTGCTGGGCTCGTAAAGTGCTAATGTGACATTATCAATAGTGGAAACGTGGTTAAAATCGAGAAATTCGCAGCACCAGCACCTTATTTTACATGCTGTCATACGGTGGACGGCTTTAAGAAATTGACTTCTAAACTAACCTATCTCTAGCCAGGTCTTTATTTATCCTTCTTTCTCGCAAATCCATTTTTATCACTTCCTCCCGTGTTTCCCTTGGCCTTACCAGGTCAACTTAACCTGCTACCTTAACCATTCAACTATTCTACATCTACTAACCCAAGAACTCTCATCAATGCGTTCAATGTGACCAAACCAAAAAAGTCTCCTGTCCTGCTCACATCTGTCATGTCCCAGTAGTGACGAGACATATTTTTGTCAGCAGAGGTAGACATTTTATTATTAAATCATCATGTAACAAGGCCAAGGGCCATTCGAGGATAAAGGTTAATGAGACGGAAATGATTTCCAGCCGGAAGATAAGGAACACTATTGGAGTACTTATATTGATCAATGGCATTTTAAGACGATCAAGTTGTAAGTAGCAAGGAAGCAGTCCTGCAGTAATGTCTTCCGTCGATAGGAACCCCTTGCAAAGAAGCCCTGCCCATGGTAATTCCACATATGGGGAAAGAAAATCTTTTTTCGTTATGGTAGAAAAAACGAGTTCCTGCTGCGAATGTCTTACAAGGAAGAACCAAATATTGGAGCTCAGTCGAGCACCGTCCATAATGTTCTTAACCAAAATGAAGACAATAGTTTTTTCTCCAGATTTTGCTCCTGTCACGTCTCTGGCTTCAACGACAAGAGACCTCATCTGCAACTTGTATTCCTGCTGCATCAGCTCAACAAAATGGTGGTTTGAAAGAATCTCTGATTGAAATACTCCTGTCTTTCTGTTTTTGGTATTTTATTTTATTTTTTTTAATCTAAAACAATGAAACGGTTCTATTTAGTTCGCGGGGCGTTTGTGGGAGACGCTCTATTCTTTTCTGACTTATCTGTTGTTTATCCAGGAATTAATATCAGAACGGGAAAACTGTGTAGGGTTAGGGAAACATGAAGTCGGGGTTTAATGCGGGTTGCTATTATCTTTTTCACAGTCTGGCAGTTTTAAATCACGACCCTCCCCCATCCTCAACCACGATTTTGTTTCCTTACATTCTATTCATTTTAAGTAAACTTTTATTTCTTTCGAGTTTTGTTCTTTGATTAGAACTTTTACTTTTCTGATTCAACTCTTTTCATAGATTTTTCTCTCTTGCGCGTTCTCTCTCTCTCCCATCCCCCCCTCTCCCCCTCCCTCTCTCTCTCTCTTTCCCTTTCGCTCTCATTCTCTTTCCCTCTTTTTTTTTTCGCCCCCCCCTCTTGATGGCTTTGTTTCGACGGATGTAATACACATTTCTTAATCAGCAGAACATTGCTAAATTGATGAAAACAGATTTCGTTCTCATGAATAAATAACATCATTCCATTTCTGTTTATGAAGAAAACATTATTTCGCAACCCGACTGGAAAGGCACTGCGTTTGGCTGTCGCATCCAGATGGCCACATGACGACCCCTTTTATCTCTTCACCAGTTTCAAGTCAAAGTTTCAAGCCATAAAACACATTCATTTCTCTCTCTCTCTCTCACTCACTCACTCACTCACTCACTCACTCACTCACTCACTCACTCACTCTCTCACTCACTCTCTCACTCACTCACTCACTCTCTCACTCACTCACTCACTCACTCACTCACTCACTCACTCACTCACTCACTCACTCACTCACTCACTCACTCACTCTCACACTCACACTCACACTCACACTCACACTCACTCACACACACACAATATTTTAAGACGGAAACTTATTTTCCTTTTTTTTTAATGTTACATTGACCAGTTTTATAGAAAACTCCTGAAAGGAAAAAAACCCATAAAATGTTCACAGCCAGGTTTTCTAGTTTTAGGGTTGCCGACAGACACGACCACTTACCCAGAACCCGACTAAGTTTCGTCATCAACAAAGTTCTGATTGGCGTAGAGATTTACTTAATATAAAGTGAACGAACGAGCGGTGTGAGATGTAAAAGTGACCCTAATTAGAATTCTACTGTATTACTTTTACGGTGTACCGATAGGTTTGTGTACTTCCTGTTGGGCTGAAAAACGGAAGTTGACTACGGACATGCTATAATATAGGAAGGCAGATAAAATAAGGAAAAACTGATGGAAAAAAAACTTGGATGAAAAGAAATAAATAGGCCGGAACAACAAAAAATCGGTTAGTTAAAACATTTATTTATATTTCTGTGATTTAGAATGAATATCTAAGTTGATGACGAACGATAGCTAAACGCACATGGGGTGTGGGTGTTGCGACTTGGACCTTTAGGAGTTAACAACTCCATTAGTATTAAAAGTAAATGAGTACGGACTGTAAGTCAGGCTTTACTTGCCTGAAAAATTCCTTTTTTTTCTTTTTCTCTTTTTCTTTTTTTTTTTCGTTTATATACGAGCACTGAAGATAGCCACCCCTAGGAAATAAATGCATAAGATACAGGAACATTTTATACAATTCTCAGTAGTAAGCCGAAACAATTGTATGCTGGAAATAAAAACAGTTTTTTTGTAAAATGGTGTGAATCTGTTCTTCCTAACATTTGACGTGGTTTAAATTGAATAAAGATATTTTACACCATAGCTCTAGCCTCATACTATTGTACTATTACAATTGTTTTATAAAATTTATATTTTAGATGTAAAAACTTTAAATAAATAAATATATATATATATATATATATATATATATATATATATATATATATATATTTCATACAGGAAAAGAGCTTGTTTAAATTTGTTTTTGAAATCTGGTTTGGCTTACTTGCCATAGATATGTTCTTAAATATATATATATATATATTAGTATCACAATTTTGTTCAAGAACTGGTGATACCAGATCAGGCTGCCCTGTGGCTCCCTGAGACGAAATTCACCTACATTGACGTTTTTTGTTTTTCTTCTTTTTTTTTTTTTGTAAAACTTAATTATGTTCTACAAAACCAAAAACAAAAACAACAGCCCCTCTCCCTTTCTCCCTCCCCTTTTTTATTTTATTTTTAGAACTTGAAGCATAAATCTTTTACTATAATGACCAGATTCGGCATTAAATAACCCAAAAAGGGTTGATATGCCGTAAAACAAAACTACCAAACCAAAAACGATGATTAAACATTTGAAGATATAAAGAACTTGAAGCATAAAAACTTTTACTATAATGACCAGATTCGGCATTAAATAACCCAAAAAGGGTTGATATGCCGTAAAACAAAACTACCAAACCAAAAACGATGATTAAACATTTGAAGATATAAAGAACTTGAAGCATAAAAACTTTTACTATAATGACCAGATTCGGCATTAAATAACCCAAAAAGGGTTGATATGCCGTAAAACAAAACTACCAAACCACCTTGTTCAAGAAATCGATAATATACTAATTTAAAAAAAAAATTTTTTTATATTTCGGACGGACATCCGTCCTTTTTAATTGAAAATAAGAATCCGACATTGTTATATTTTTTTTAAAATATTTCTCCACGCCGACTGTTTGGGAGCGAACTCTCAACGGCGACGCTCTCCTTGGTGGATACAGTGTAGTGTCGATATCATGTGATGGTAGTACACATAGTAGTAGTGAAAATAAGCATCGATACGCTTATCGATTTCTTAAACAAAATTGTATTTCATTTTTAAAAAATGCCTTCTAATGTGAAAAACATTTCATTATATATATATATATATATATATATATATATATATACGCAAATACACTAGAACAACCCGACAATCAGCTAGGTCCCATCCATTCACTGTGGAGGTCCCCAGATGCCGGAGAGCCTTCTACTTCAGCAGCTTCTTTCCTTGTGCTGCCGGCCTCTGGAACTCCCTCCCTGCTCTCTGACTTGCAGAGGTTTTAAACTAATGTAAACAGACATCTCGTTGCACAGCTCCCAACTTAGGTTGACACTCAAAACCTACTCCCTAATTCTCAGTAGCCCCCTACATCTACAGTGGCCACCTGTCTTGTTTAAGGGGAAATATCTTTTAAAAAAAAGAAAAAAAGTGTGAGAGAGATAATATATACACACATACGAACCTGTTAATTCTTTCTTTGTAAAATGCCAAATTGCATATGTTTTAAGTAAAAAATTATGTCGTCTGTGAATTTGATAATTTTACTAACCCAATCCACTCTAATCTCACTCCAATGCAGATTTCTCAGTTTCTTTGGGGTTTTTTTTCCAACTTTCTCCTGTTTTATGACTATGAAGTCTTCAAATGACATCGACAAAATAGGAATGTTATAACAAAGCACATGGCTTTTTAATCAGACTAAATCATCTTTATATGAGGAGGGGGGGGGGCGAAACCCTAGTAACCCTAAAAAGCCCTTCTAATGATAGATCGACTAAAGAAGTGACGTGAAGTTCTGAAGTTTTGTTTTTTATAAACAAAGAAGGTTAATTGGATAATTATTAGGATAAATATAGATTCATTAATTGCTCGTTTTCTTTATTTGTTTGTTTTTTTTCTCCGTGAAAACTTAATGAGGTTTCTAGTTTCTGTTTTTTTTAACTTTTTCTTCGTCGTACTTCCAAGGATTTGACGATGAGAAAAATGATTTAACGGTTTTATTTTTAAGAAATCGCACAAAGGAATATTCACCTTTTTGTACACAAGCTTTTGTAAATTCTGATTCCCAATTGAATGATTGTGAAGATGGAGATAGTTTTTATGATTTTTTTTTAATGATTTTTTTTCTCATTTTTTTTTTTTTTTCGTTTTTTAAGTAAAGGATGACTCAATACCATCTGCCACACTTCTCTTTTGACACTGCGTTGATTTTTGGCTGTGATGTACTCTTCAGTTCAGAAATAGTTCAGGGATGATTTTCAAAGATATACTTTTTTAGATAACCTCACAGATAAAAAAAAAACGTCCAGTGAATGTGAAGCTAATTCAGGATCACATCTCTTACTGATGAAACGATCACTAAAGCGTCCCCCGCAACTATTCCAACAAGTCATTAGAAGTGTAGGGAGTTTACTCCTCCTATTGAAAACCACTGTTCATCCCTCACAACGCTTCTTCATCTGGAAAATGCTGTCCCAAACCTTTTTACGACCGCAAGGTAGTGCTCAGTGTTGATCAAGATAGAGCTGAAAGGTGATAAAAGGAAGACTCTTTTACATAATTACGGCCCTCGCCTCGTAAACAAACGGTTCGCAGGCACTGCTTCTATACAACAGGTGCACGCTAATTGTAGCCGATTATCCATTAGTCTCTCGGCACCATCACCACAATGATATGCATGTGTATGGATGGGAGACATGACCTAGAAATTTGGTGCTACCAGATCAGGCTGTCTGAAAATACTGACTTCTTGACTTAAAATGCACCAAACATTGATGTTATTGTTTTTCCTTTCCGTTTGCAAAACTCAATCATGTTCTGCAAAGCTAAAAACAAAAACAATTTTCGTCTATAAAACGACCAAACCAAACACGATGAATAAATATTTGAAGACATAAAGAATTTGAAGCATAAAAACTTTTACCCAAAAGACCGGATTCAGCATTAAATTACACGAAAAGGGTTGATATGCCGTAAAACAAAACAACAAAACCAAACCAAACATCATGAATAAATATTTGAAGATATAAAGAACTTGGAGCATACAAACTTTTACCAACGTTATTGGATTCGGCATTAAATAACCCGGAAAAGGGTTGATATGCCATAAAACAAAACAACCAAACGATGACCTAGAAACCATGACCCACAAGTGGTTGCTCTTCAACGATGGAATCTGGATTGGCTAGCCGTATTTTGTGACTTCATTCAGGATCGGTGAAAGTAGGTCATAATGGTCAAAGATGCTGGATTAACCTGACCAGTGTGATCGCCAGTACAAGATGGCGGATATCAGGTGTAGTTTTGGTATATTTCGGAAAGCATACGAGTTTTAAAGGATGCAGTGTTTTGGCAGTCAACGACTGATGCAAGCAGTTTGTTCCATGCCTCAGCAATTCTGAGCGTGGAAAAATGTTTCCGAATAAGAGATTTGTGCTGTTTTCCTACTTGGTAGGCATGTCCAGTTTTTGTCCACGTATGCAAGACTCATAAAAATCCAATAGGTTCTCGGGGTTGTTTTTTGGGGAAATGGTTAATAATTTTATGAGTGTTTACCAACGTCAAAGTTTCGAAGTCCATGGAAGTGAGGCATTCAGAGTATGGCAGGTGTCTGATAGACGGCATATCGACTGAAGAAGGCCAGCGCGTACAATAGCCGAAACGTTGTATATATAACATCGAAGATGAAGGTGACACTCTGAAATGTAAATTTAAAAAAAAAACTTTTGAAGAGTAGAAAGTGACTAACTTGGCTTTACTTTCGGCAACCTCGTAACTATCGCTTCCCTTATTTTGTCCTTTACTTCTCACATTCCATGAGCAGTGTTTTTGACAAAGGGGGAGAATTTCTGTTTTCTGGATCGGAATCTATCCATTTAATTCTTATCGTTGGCTAGTTTTAGACCAAGTAGTATTTTTTAGATCCTTACATCAAGTGGCTTCATGCCTTGTCTAGAGCGATTTCCATAAAAAAAGAAAAAAACAAAAACAAGGTATATTGCCATTGAAGCATAAGGGGCTATTGTGACAGGGGATAGATTTATAGAGGGAGCAACCTGGGTGGGAAGTTGGGCAGTAAGACTTTTGTTCACATTATATTTAAATGTTTGCATGTTTGTGTGGGCGAGGAAACAGGGAGCAGGAAAGGATTCCAAAGGCAAGCGGTCTGAGGAAAGAAGCTATTAGAATAAAAAATCCTCCAGCATCTAGGAACCTCTACAGTGAAGGGGTGCGATTTTGCTACGATTCGGGTGGGTAATTATGTTGTAAATAAATAAACGGATTTCAATTTGTCAGCATCGATTTAAAAGGAATTGCCTTTAGATTTCATATAAGTCGTTTTTTTTTTTCTTTGAAAATAAATTTAAAAGATTTCTCTACTTTTCGAAACTTGCAGACAAGGCTGAAGAGTTTCTTATCTTTGTATTCTTGTTATACCCCTCCCCGCGTGAAAGATATCAGTTTCTCAAACATTAGGATTGTCTAGGAGAGAGAGAGAGAGAGAAAGGTCATAGCATGTTGCGTGAAGTATGGATACAGCTGCAAGACATTGCTGCGAAGCAGGCATGAACGAAAAACATGGAAGAGCGGCCATCTTATTTTTACAATCCATAAGTCGACTTTTACTCAGATCTTTACTATTTATATACAATAACAAACTCGCCAGGGGGTCACGGTGTGCGTGCATTTTTCTTCTGCAGCTGGGGTACATTTTTTGAGGTCTGGGGACCCTAGAGATCAACTGAGTAAAAATGTTCTTTGTGTTGGAGGAAGAAGTGTGTGTGTGTGTGTGTGTGTGTACACGTATGTACATATATATATATATATATATATATATATATATATATATATATATAATTATGGGAGTAGAGAATTTGATTAGTCATTAACTGAAACTGATGTCAAGAATGTTATGACCTATGTAAAAGTTTTTATTCCTTTTATGTTGGGGAGAGAGGGGCGAACTTTCTGATTATATTTACTAAAAGAATACCTGGCCCAGTAGGAATAAAATTAATCTCAGAACAGTTTTGAACCACTTACAAAGATTAAAATCAAGATATAATCCATATTCCAATTTTGACCAAAATCGATTACATGATTTTGAGTCGAGAAAATGTCTAAAATTTAAGGCTTAAGCTGAAAGCGTCTTAAGCAAAATTTCCTGAATTTCAATTTCGTCTTAATTGGTGTCTAATGACAATGCAAATTAAAATAATATATTAAAATCCTTATTCCAATTTTGATCAAAATACATTACATGATTTTGATTGTAAAAAAGATCTCAAATTTAAGGCTTAAGCTTAAGGGGGTCCTGAGAAAAAATCGAAATTCAAGGAATCTTGTTTAATTGGTGTCTAATGACTATGAACCAAATTCAATGCAAATCTGAAATATTTGAATTTTCAAATGAGAGGGTGTGACCGTATTATGGCATCTAGAAACTTTTTGAAAAACTCCAAAGAAACTGAAATTTTGAGAATATTTATTAATGTCTAATACCTATTGTTATATTTTCACAAAAATTGAAGGTATCTGAATTTTCACGAAGGACTTTCACCCCTTTTTACTGCCTTTTCATGAAACTAAATTAAACTAAATATAGCTCACATTACGACCCCTGACGCCAGCAGCTGTTCCAAAATTCATACTAATCGGTTAATTAATCTAGGAGTAAATCCTCTACACATCCCTAACAATATATATATATATAGATATATAGATATATATATATAGATATATATAGATAGATATATATAGATAGATATATATATAGATAGATATATAGATATATAGATATATATAGATATATAGATATATATAGATAGATATATAGATATAGATATATATAGATAGATATATAGATATAGATATATATAGATAGATATATAGATATAGATATATATAGATAGATATATATAGATAGATATATAGATATAGATATATATAGATAGATAGATATAGATATATAGATAGATAGATATATAGATAGATAGATATATAGATAGATATTGATATAGATAGATATTGATATAGATAGATATATAGATAGATAGATATATAGATAGATATTGATATAGATAGATATTGATATAGATAGATATTGATATAGATAGATATTGATATAGATAGATATATATAGATATAGATAGATATATAGATATAATCGTCGTAAAATACATTTTTTTAGATGTATTAAGTGTGGTCTTCAGTGATGTTCTGATTTCGGTTACTTCATCATATTGGCTCAGATAGTAACCCCGACCTGACTCCGGATGTGTCAGACCGCCTCCTTGAAAGCGTTAAGTTATGCACGTTGACATTACAAAATTTTTTTTTTTTTAATGACAAACTTCGACCATCCATATGGAGACACGTCAGTCGGCATCAGCTAATGAGAATAGTTCCTACCGATCCTATATAATGATTTCCTTGACTTTTCCCTGTTTCGATTTTGTCTTTCCCTGGGTTCGCATTCGGCAAATACTTAATCGAAGGTTTACGGCCGTGCCTCCTCTATTGTACAAAAGAATCAAATGCTAAAATTGTACGATAATCGATCCTCGACAACGCCGAAAAGCACAAATGGTCACGGTCAATTCTTGATTTCTTCCCCCCCCCCTCCATCCATTTGAAACGGGCCAATCGAACAACTGATCTTATGCAATTTACTTCATTCTATTTACGAGAAAAATCACCTCATAAGTCAGCTGCTCGACACAAATTATCTACTTTGAATATCGGAACTAAAAAAAAAACATTTGAATAATTAATCTCGTACACATTAAAACTAGTATTAAAAAATCTTATAAACTAACAATCTAATTGTTGAATTTAACTTGAAAATTCTATCTTAGAAAAATAGTACAGCGTGTAAACTGCAGAAGTACCAAAATACTGATTATGATGCTGAAGTAGCCGCCCCCCCCCCCCCCCCCGGAAAAAAAAAAAAGCATTCCTAGGAGTTAAATTAAAAATCAGATAAAGAGATAAAAAAAAAAAGGAAAGAAAAAGATGAAAAATCTTTTCACCACTTATCAAGGTCAAAAGCCACTTGAGGATAAGGGTGAAAAATCTGAATATTTTGTTTTATTATTTTCAACTGAAATAATAAAAAATAAAAAATAATTAAGGATGGAAATTATTTGTTAGCTTTTCGAAAAGACAAAAGCGGAAACTTTTTTAGTATCATTTGGTTTATTCGGACTATTGTTCTCATCGCCTTAAAAACCAAATAATACAAATTATCAATCCTCATCTTGAAGATTACGAAGCCTAAAATCTTTTTGGATTTACTCGTTTTCCTAATAATTATCGCCGAATACTCTCAACCCAATTTCGTTCGAAATCTGTCTTCCATTACATCAAGATTTGCTCTAATTAATTCCTCATTTATCAAAAGAACAGATTAGAGAGGCCAAATGACCCAATTCAAAACGGTGGAATGAAAAAAAGGTTGCCTAAGTCTTTGCTTCCTGAAGAGGTCTGAAAATTAATTAGATTAAACCAATCCGGTGCCAACAGAAGTCTTCAGAAAATTACTTCAACTCAATCACAAAAAGAATATCAAAATTACAAATGTGCACTCATACAATATTACAACGTAACAGCGTTGCCGCATAAGATTTTGTGTGCCCGTAAGTCTGTCGAACATGAGGGTAGGCCTGTATGTACAACACGATGCCATAGAAATGTGACGTCACACTTAAAAAACCTTTTTTATTTATTTATTTTTTTTTATAGTTTAATTCGCTCCTAACAAGGGGGCATATTGCCACTGAAACGTAAGGGGCTATTGTGGATTAGGGGCCAGATTTATAGAGGCACCCTGAGTGAGGAGTTGAGCAGCGAAATGTTTGTTTACATCATTACCGACAGGCAGAAATTTAAATGTACACTCAGGGAAACGGGGAGTAGGGAGGGAATTCCAAAGGCTAGCAGTTCGACGAAAGAAGCTATTAGAGTAGAAAGTCCTCCGGCATCTGGGGACCTCCACAGTGAATGGATGGGATTTAGCGGATTGTCGGGTTTGTTGGGTGTATTTACATCGAGCAAGTTCGTTGGAGCACATTCCATTGAAGTACTTGTAAAACAAGCACAGGGAGGTGACATTGTGGGACCTATTAGATTCGACTCTTTTTTTCGGGGGGCGGGGACTCTGTCTAGGAGGGAGAGACGAGTTGATGGGGCACCAGTCCAGATGTGACAACAATACTCCATGCATGGGCGGATGGTGGCCTTGTAGAGATATAGGATACTGGCAGGTGTTAGAAGTTTACTAGTCCACCATCTTTGCAGCAGACTTGACAGTATCTTCCATGTATTTGTTCACATTCATAAGTCAGTTAGCTCTCCGAAATCAAGGGGCCCTTTTCTGGGGCTAACACTTGATTTCTTTAAGTTTAAGAAACACCGAGAAGTCGGGGAGAATCTTACATATATATTTCAAACTTGAAGTTAGTAAAACTGATGACTATTCGTTTCAATGTTTCTCTCCACAATTGACTATATAACTATTTGATAGTTTATCTTGTGGTCTTTTCATGATCTTTCCGGATTTCAGGACAAGGATTCATCTGGTCTGGTGGAGTATCCAGCTAAGTGCTGTTATTTGAGGTAGAATCACTAGAAAAAGGTGCACAATTCCTCGTATGCGCCAGTGCGTTGCCGTGCCAAGGGGATCTTATTTGGGCTATATTATGTTATTTTGAATATTTGGTCAGAGTGTACTTCTCGTTTCAGATTGTCCTGTCGAGATGTATTGAAAGCCAGTTGCGGATGGTGTCTAGTAAGCATTCAAACTCTCTCCTGCACGTGGGTCATCGGGCCAGAGTTTGATCTGCACAGACGACTATGAATACTTAGGGCCACATTCTGGTCTCAAATCTCGGACTCATAATGTACAAGATGAACCCCTCTCCCCCAAAAAACAATGCCATTCGTTAATAAAAATTCACAATCTTTTCTTCAATCCAAACATATTTGGTACAAATAAAGTTCGATCTAAGCCTGACTTGTCCACCAAGTTTTAGTCATGAATGTCCAACAGTCTTTGTCTTATTGCTGTTCAATGATAAGCACACTAGTCGGGTATTTCCTAGCCCCGTAGGTTTAAAAAAAACAAAAAAACTTCTATATATATATATATATATATATATATATATATATATAAGTTCATTGTATACTAAAGAGGGAACAGAAAGTTGAAGATAGGTTTCCCAGCGTGGGATTTCAAGAATTTCTTCAGTGGGAACTCAATAGACAGGCAATAAGACAGTATATATCAATAATTAAACACATTTAAGTCAAACACAGAATTAAGTACATTCATATAAGACACATTAAAATTTGGAGATAATGGTATGCGAGTAGCCAAATAGTATGGGAACAAAAAAAATAAAGAATAAATTTTTTTTAAAAAGTGCTTATTTTTCCATCGGATAACCATTGGGAAGTATCGGGTCGGTCGGCCGTTTGGCCTCGAATGACTGCAGAAGGAGGAGAGTCACCTTTTTGAGGAAGGAATTAGACGGGAGGGGGGGGGTATTTTTTTTTTTTTTTCAAGCAGTTCGAAGACATTTTTATTCAATAATGAACTAGGACCACTTGAACCTATCATATAAAAACCGTTATCGAAGCAGAATAGAATTACAAAATATATTTATTCTTATGATCCAGAACGTTTTCTTTTTAGTAAAAAAACCAAACTGTTTCTAAGTCATTTTTTTTATGTGCATGTACAAATTTTTCCCCTAATATGTTAAGCTACCCGTATATTATCTATTTTTTTACAGTAAATCTCTAATTAGATTTAAAGGTATATAACTAATCAACTATATTTGCAATGTGTTGAAATCAAACATAAATTTAATTTTCTTTCTGGTTTCGTCAATTGTATCAAGGTGTTGCAGCAAAATCTCACCCCTTCACTGTATCTGGGTGTTTCAGCAAAATCCGACACTTGACAAAAAGTAAACGAAATACCAGGAGATGCTGAGGAGCGTCGTGAAGCTCGAATGGACGAGATCGCCGCCGGACTCCTCCCAGCAGGACTCTGCTTCTGCACGCTAGATTAAGACGACCCAACTGCTCAATAATGTTTCTCACTGCTAGTCGCCCGACTTGTGGACGCCCTCCTCATCTGATTGCAACCCCCTTGACTATTTCTTCTGGTGCGTGATCGAGGTCAAGACCAACAAGCACGTCCACAACACGATAGGCCCTGTGAAGGCTGTCATCGTAGATGCGTTCATGCTATAGACAAAGCGTGTGACTAATTTTTCGTCCGCCTTGAAATGGTCGTCTCTGGCGGCGACGGTGGTGGTGGTTTCATTGAAAAGTAATTTAGTATGTACTTCTAACCGTTGCTAAATAAACTGTCGGGTCTCTGCATATACAACTTCTGTTTTTATTGCCTATTTCGTTTTCTTTATGTCAAGTGTCGGATTTTGCTGCAACACGCCGTACGTAGTAGCAAAAGGATTGAGATCTGGGGAAAAAAAGGGGACCAAATGGTTGGGATCATGTGATCACAAAGATTTTCTGCCATCTAGTTGTGTGTTCTGTGAACCTTGTGTTGTGGTTCCTTCACTTCTTCTCGCGTGAAATGACCTTTTACTCGTCACATAAGACTTGTATCTGATGTTTCTATTGACGCATGGTGTTCTTTCATAATCGACTTTATGGATCTTCTAGGATTACCACTAATGGTGTGCTGTACTGTACTTAACGGATAGATTCAAGTGTTCTAATGCTATCTAATGTGTCTTGAATGTCTGGGTTAGGGTTTGATACTGGTGATACCTTTTCATCGTAAGCCTTTAACTGTTTGCGGACGAAGGATCGAGTGACTTTTAAAAATTCAGCCTTTCTAGCCTGATAAGTGTCTCTTGCCATTTTGGTGAGGAAGAACGTGTAGCATCTGTTCTGATACTACACTTCATCCTTCTGTCTTCGATCAGTGAAGGAGAAATCCTTCTAGACTAAGGCAATTTTTATGTTTGTTCCAATCCAGATTGCCTCTTCTTGGAGCAGGATTTTCCCCACATTAAAAAAACCGACCTTGTGTTTAACTCGGCCCTCGTGGGGAGGCAAGTAAATAAGAACAGTGTCTCTTTTTTTCGTTGTGTAAGTATATCGGCTGCCATTTATAATTCCGAAATATAGAAAACTAGCAGGGCTACCCGGCGTTTTCCTGGATCGTAATTTCTGTAAATTACGTAGATTACAGAAAAAAAAAGTAAAACTAAACATTCTGCTTAGTATTGTAATTTGAAATGTCAAAGTTCATTTTTTAGACAAAATCATTGTAAAATATACTTGTGCTCCGGGTGAGGCTCGAACTCACAAACTCTGTTTCTAAGTATGGTGAGCTAACCGATTGTCCCACAGTGGCAGGTACGAAATTATGATGCTATTAAATACATAAACCAGACTGTTTCCCTCCCACCCCGCATTTCTAGAGTCGAAATTCGGTCAGCTAAAGGCAATGAAAGAAAACACCCTCTTTTTCTTTGGTAAATATCAAGGTTAGCTGTTATTAAATTGATACTCCGTGATTTGGATCACAGTATTAAGACTTAAAACTGCACGAGGGTCAGCTTCTCCGACTCTCGCTATGATATTAGTAATAAAAACAAAAACTGTTGGTCGGATTAAATATGAAATTCGATGAAATCGATTGGAAATAAAACTTCTGTTTTTAACAACACAAACCAATGTTTGTCATATCTGACTGACAAACCAGATATTTTATGTAGCTTGTAAGAAAAGTTTTTGATCACAAAAGTCCGGGAGTGGGAGAGGTGAGCGGGGAGTACTGATTTTACTTCATATGTAATATATAAAATCAAATAATATTCCTTCTATAGTCAAAATAACGTCGGTTCTCAAATATCTTACACACACTGCCCAAGAGTGGAGTGAGAACATGGCCACCGAAAGTTGACAAGGCCAAGCAACTAACTTCCTGCCCCCCTCTGACGTCACTGCATTGCGTGTCAAAACAACAATAAGAAAGCATTGTATAATTTTTAAACAAATTTCAAAGTCTGAATTACTTACGGTTGATTGGGTTAGAAGTTTAAATAATGGTAATTCATAATTCAGTTTTTTGCAGTATTTGATCGTGAATTATTATTTTCTTTAAATTCATATTGAATAAAGATCAGTTTCAGGATAAATCGAATCGTGTTTTCTTTTTTTACATGCAATTTTAAAACTTTTCTAATGCTTTGTTTTAAATATTTACAATATCGTATGGTCAACATGTTTTGATATTTTGGATAACTTTAGTAAAGGTGTTTTTTGTTTACAAGAAATAATACATTTGCACCAAGCTTTATAATAAAGTAATGGATTTATTATATTCCGTGATCATTAATTAATAAATACTGAAAATTTCATTAAAATTGGTTGATTTCCTGAATTTTGATGGATTATTTAGTGAATGGAGAAGTCGAAATGCCTTCTTATTGTCATTACGACGGCCATTGTTTTGACACGCAATGCAGTGACGTCATTTTCTAGCCAACCGGCCTGTAGTAACTCTCGGTGGCCACGGTGCGAACGTATAAGGCTGGAGCATATGGGCAGGGCAATTATTTTGACCACCCTTGCCTGCTGCCCATCAAGTTGCGAGTGTCGTGGGGGTGGGTAAGGTTTCAAAACACTTGATGAAGGTCAGATTGCACCTGATGACATTTGTAGTCTTCCTCGCAGTCTGCGCCACAAAAATTTATTGTTACAGCCTGAAATAATAGAGCCAAACAGTAATGATAGCTTCATGAAATCAAAGTCAATGGTGAAGGCAAAAAAAAATGGCTAAGTGTTTGGTTACACAAATATGAAATATTTTTTATTGAATCTCTAATCTGGAAAGAAAAAAGATGGAGGGCAAATAAAAACGGTTATTTTAGTTTTATCTCGATTTTTTTTTTGTTTTAATGTGTGGAAATGAATATTTCTTCTTCTGTTTGTTTATTCTGCGTTCAGTTCTTTCGTCGTTTTTATCAGCTTGTTGTAAAGTGGAATAAAAGAAATGGGGAAAACAATTGTTGTTAGCTATTTTCGTGTCAGATTCATGTCGGCTGTAAAAGTTATTTCAATGTGGATAATGATACAGTTTCTCTCTCTCTCTCTCTTTCTTCCAAATGGAAATAAGTGTTACATGATAAATACCCCAAAAGAGTTTCTGCTTAAATATACTTGATTTCTTTTAGTCACTTTGCTTTTAGTAATGTTTTGGGCATTAAAATTTTTCTTTTTTTATAGTTCTTGTTTCTGTTTGCTAGTTTTTTGGCGTCGTTTTATTTTAGCCCTTTTTTTTTGGCGTCGTTTTATTTTAGCCCTTTTTTTTTGGCGTCGTTTTATTTTAGCCCTTTTTTTTTGGCGTCGTTTTATTTTAGCCCTTTTTTTTGGCGTCGTTTTATTTTAGCCCTTTTTTTTGGCGTCGTTTTATTTTAGCCCTTTTTTTTGGCGTCGTTTTATTTTAGCCCTTTTTTGAGGGCGTCGTTTTATTTTAGCCAACTTTTTGGGGCGTCGTTTTATTCGTAGCCGCTTTTTTTCGGCGTCGTTTTATTCTTAGCCCCTTTTTTTCGGCGTCGTTTTATTCTTAGCCCCTTTTTTTCGGCGTCGTTTTATTCTTAGCCCCTTTTTTCGGCGTCGTTTTATTCTTAGCCCCTTTTTTCGGCGTCGTTTTATTCTTAGCCCCGTTTTTTTCGGCGTCGTTTTATTTTTAGCCCCTTTTTTCGGCGTCGTTTTATTCTTAGCCCCTTTTTTCGGCGTCGTTTTATTCTTAGCCCCTTTTTTTCGGCGTCGTTTTATTCTTAGCCCCTTTTTTTCGGCGTCGTTTTATTCTTAGCCCCTTTTTTTCGGCGTCGTTTTATTCTTAGCCCCTTTTTTCGGCGTCGTTTTATTCTTAGCCCCTTTTTTCGGCGTCGTTTTATTCTTAGCCCCGTTTTTTTCGGCGTCGTTTTATTTTTAGCCCCTTTTTTCGGCGTCGTTTTATTCTTAGCCCCTTTTTTTCGGCGTCGTTTTATTCTTAGCCCCTTTTTTTCGGCGTCGTTTTATTCTTAGCCTCTTTTTTTCGGCGTCGTTTTTTTAAGCTCTTTTTTTGTCATGTCCTAACCCTTGTTTATTAAGCTTATTTTCTAGCCCTTGTTTATTAAGCTTATTTTCTAACCCTTTTTTATTAAGCTTATTTTCTAGCCCTTTTTCACTGATCTCTGTGATAATAGCCGCCCAAAATGTTGCTGACCTGTGCTGTGTCTGCGGTGGAAGATGACAGTATCTATCCTTAACAAGCTGTTGCAGACAGACAATGAAGTGAACTGCGTCCGATTATACAAATGATTCATTTTGCTGACCAATCAATGATATTTTGGCAGGTGCATTCAGCCTATCCAATCAGTTCAGCAACAATCCTGCTGTAGAAGCAATAGTCACTACTACATACAACGGCAACAAGCAGCAGCAGCCGCCATTAACGATGTTTGAAATATCTGCTTTACTTGAGCTTGAAGCAAACATTTAATTTCAATTCTGATTTGCCCAATCAAAAACAATCTCGTATGCGAGCAGAGCATTAGTTCCCGAAGGTTATTTAAGGGAGCGCATTGCAACTGTTATCCTCCAATTTTTTAGCTGCAAGAAGGCACAGCTGCCTAACTCATCCACGTCGCTCAGTTTGATCAAACTCCTCTTGATGCACAAACAAAACCGCCATTAGCCAAAGGCTCTTGTCGGCAACAAAGAAAACTTCACTGTCCAAAATGCTGCACGTAAACCTACGCCAAATACCGTTCGACGCACAGGCTGACTTCCAACCAATAATAATATGAACCGTTCTCTGTTCCCTACAAGCAGGACATTAATTCTACATATTATGGACTTTCAAACCTTTTTCCTCATCCAGACTCATTGTCTACCAATCTCCAGCCCTTGTCTCATTGCCACAATGTTGCATTACTGTGCTTGTTTTATAAGTATTTCCATGGAATGTGCTCCGATGAACTTCACTTGTACCTCCTAAATGTAAATACCCCCGACCAACCTGACTAGCAGCCAAATCCCACCCCTTCATTGTAGAGGTTTCCAGATGTCGGCAAACTTTCTACTGATAGCCTCTTCCCTCTTGTCTTTAGAATTCCCTTCCTGTTTCCACGACTGTACCGACATGCAGAAATTTAAATGTAATGTGAACAAACATCTTGCTATACAACTGCCAACTTAGGATTACTCTATAAATCTGGCTCCTAATCACATTAGCCCCTTATGTCTCGGTGGCAATATGACCCCTTGTTTGGGGTACACAAAAGTATTAAAAAAAAAAACATTACTTCAGTGGTGTGAATCTGTTTTGTTGATTGCCTTGACGTATTTAATTTTCAAACAAACCCCCTTACATTTCTCAAAGGGTCCGACAATTCCCCTGTATTATCTGTCTCTTCTGGGTTATGTTCAATGCGTCAAAATGCTTCGCCAGCGATGCACTTCCGGGAGTTGTAGAAAGTTTTGTTTCTCAAAACATCAGTTTCTTTTGTAATTGTTGTCTTATCTCTATTTCGACACACAATAGATACTTCCAATAAGTACACAATACTTTGACTGTAATCTACTCAGGGGAGTCAAGTAGCAGAAGCTACACTGGCGATATTGTTATATTAGTTCGTTACAAGAAAAAAACAAAAAAAATGGCCGCCCGAAGCACTGGGTTTTAAAAAGTCATTTTAACATAGAATTTGTAGTTTATTTCTGCTAAATTTTAACATATAATAAGTAATGTGTTCTCAATGATAATCTGTAACTTTTGTTCAGATAGAAAGTATTTTTGAAGCATACAAGACCCTCAATAATGAACATGCCAAAACATGACCTTCGCTTTATGTTGCATGAGTTCAAACTCGGGCACAATGCCCCAGAAACTTCTGCCAATATCAATAGGGCATGGAGAGATGGATCAACAAGCGATCGGACAGAAATTCCGTAATGGAGATGAGAGCCTTGAAGATAAAGAAGGTAGAGGACGGCCGTGTAATCTTGACAATGAACAATTCCAAGCACTTGTTGAGCAAAATCCACGTCAAAGTGTCAAAGAAATGTCTCAGACACTTGCCGTCATTACTTTAACAGTTTCGCGTCAGTTACAGAGTATTGGAAAATTGAAACAATTTTCATGAATAAATGTATGTTTCTGAAAGCAGTCATTATTTTTGTAACAACCTAATATTTTACATGCATTTTTCACCATGACAATGCACCCGATCACAATATTGCTGTAATATAAACTTCTTCTTCGAGGACATAACAGTAATATTATTCGAATGTATTTAATAATAACTAACATTACACTATATAAGAATTTATTATAAGTTAACCATTTCTACCTATTGCATTATTATGTTTCTAAATTTTTTAGGTGAGGAGTCATAATTTGGATTATTCGGACTTTCATCTTGAGTGTTATTCTAAGAACGTTTCAGCCGTTGTAACCTCCGGCTTTCTTCAGGTGTATCTTTTTTAACTCAGGAATCTGGACAGAATTTCGAACAGAAACCTTTATTTAATCCACGAGGGTATCATGCTCTCGTTATGTCAGCCATGACTGGGAGAAGTTTTCAGTAATTCGCAACGACGGAACGAGAGCATGCTATCACTGTAAATAAAATAAAGGCTTCCGTTCAAAATCCCGTCCGGATTCCCCAAGTTCGACAGAAATATTCCCGAGTTCGAAAAGATACACCTGAAGAAGGCTGGAGATTACAGCGGCCGAAACGTGAGAATAACTCAAGATGAGAACAGTAGTCCGAATTATACAAGGTAGTTACAAGTTGGGTAATTGGCTTGTAATGTATACGGAAAACGACCCGGCTGTACTCGTACTACCATCGTACTTCTTGATTCGAGCATCGTAGTCGTTATACAACTCAGAATAGTTAATTTTATAAGGAAGCGGATGTCAGTGCTTTTGTAGTAGTCATAAACATTGAGTTTTTTGTCTTTTTGTGGAGAGCAGCCTCTGCGAGGTGGTTGGGTCACACAATAACCAGTCAGCCTCCAGGGCATATTAATTTCAACCGACCCTTTGGGATTTGCAGGTCAGAGAGCCCATGGAGACCATGACTTGGAAAACTCAGTTGCACCTATAACTAAGTTTCAAATCTAGTCGCCCAGCTGAGAAAGCTACAAGCTTATGTCGAACTGTAAGCATGCATAATGATGCATGCTTAGTGGGATGCGTAGTTGCAATGCATGTCGACAACAGGTCGTTTATGGGAAATATATCTGGCTCAGGGTTTGACCACCCAAAATTTGATTTCTCCACTTTGAAAAATGATTGTCGCTTTAAGGCAAGGTTCCATGCTGTGATTATGAGCCACTTGAAATCCTACAGAATTAATGTTCGCTCCATATAAAACAACCTGGTCAATGGGTTTTTATGCCCATAGATTGAACAGCCGATAGTTTTCAAGTGATCTTGCTGTGTGGCTTACCCCAAATTGCGGGATATCTATATTCCAGCAAAACGAGCTGAGAGGGTTGGTTTAGTGTCTGTTAACATCGTTAGTTGTGATTTCGTTCAAAAGGAAACTCTTTTTGCTACATCAGTCACCGAGACCACATAATTGACATTATGGCTGGTGTCGAATTCGAGAAAAGACAATGAGCGGAGAACCATGGCTTGTACAGTAAACACACACAAACACAAGTTCACCCAAGCATACACATATATATATTTTCATGGAAATCTCTCCAGACAAGGCATGAAGCCATTTGATGTAATAGGCTAAAAAGAATAAAAAGATGATCATCACAAAGACAAAAGATGCCTATTGACCGTAGTCTTGAAAAGACCACGGCAATAGGTAGGAGGAAAACAGTCGACAGGAAGAGTTCCACAAGCCTTCAGTTTTTGGAAAGAAGCTACTGAAATAGGAAGGTATCAAAACGGCGAATTGGTGAAGACCACCAGACCAACGAGTCAAACGAGCTGGAACAAAAGAAGCAGGGAATAGATCACATAATTCTGAAGAACACATGCCATAATAGTATTTATAGAAAAAAACTGACTAGCAACATCACGTCTATGAGAAAGAGGTGGCAAAGAAGAAAATGGTGGGACCAACCAAATTACAGATTCGCTTCTGAACCGTGCCAGGAACCCTTAAATGGGACAAATACAACATGCATATGTGTCTTTTATTCATACGATACTATAAGTTTAGTAAAGCCCTTGTAGTAGTTACATGAGTGACCTATATTGTATTTATCTACGTGACTGCAGGGAGTTGCGGCTTAACGATTATGTAATCATCGCCTCTTCACCACGTGCGCGTGTAACGAGATTCATGCGCGTTGAATCATCTTGGTGCTAAAATCAGATCACATCATCATGAACTCCCAAACAGACGAGATGTAGATTCTGCATTCTCTACGGGGCCAATGGCAGATGAATCGAGGGACTCCAGAATTACGTTATTTCGTTTTGTCTACAATACTGACCTCAATGTTATTTTTCTGTGTTTGAACATAACGATACAGTAAAGAGCGAGGCTAGCAACATGTGGTAGTCTGCAGGGAAGCAGTCCTATGGTAATGTGTTGCACAGATGTGAAGTTATTGGAAAGAAACTCTGTTCATGGAAATTCTGTTTGGTTTTAGGTTCGCAGATGAAGAAAAGAAAGTTCTTTGCAGTGTGGGTAAAAAGACGAGGTCTTGCTGCGAATGTTGGGAGGAACCAGAGATTAGAGCTCAGTCGAGCACTTGCCACGTAAATAACGATAGAGTAGAGAAAGACTAGCAATGTCCCTTTTGTGAAAAGGGGAGTGTAGGGAAGAGAAGTGATAATTCCTCACTAGATTGTTAAGTTGATTTTTTTTACTCTGTAAAGAAGGAAAGATTTCTCCGGTTGACACCTTGTCAGATATAACAGCGGTATTCTATCTTAAGACTCTTCTTATACAGATAGAGGATTGCGTCGGTAGAATGATCCAACTTTTTTTTTACCAGCAATCTATCTTTTGTTACGAAAGCTATTCCGACCAATGAAATTGGAGAAAATCTGTTTTTACTTTCTACGATGACCGCATGTAGGAACGTGATTCGACTAATAAAAGAATCCTTTGTTTGTAGAATTGAAAAAAAAAAGAATTTCCCTTTGATTGTGTTTCTTTTAATTGTCCACTTGAGCCCAATTTTTAGCCAATCAAAAAATATAAAAATGTGCTTATGAATTCCATAAAATCAAGTGTTGAAACCAGTTTGTAAATGAAATATTTTTGATTTGAAGTTTTATTTTTATTTTTATTTTACTTTTTTTTTTCAATTGTTTTGATTTCAAAACTGATTGGCGTTTGCTTGTTATCTTAATAAGAAAAATGCTGTCAACTTTTGTTAACAATGTTGGTGTTCAGTTCGTAAGGCAAAGAGATGAAAGGCAAATAGTTGGTTGCAAAGGGTTCGTTTGTAAATGATGCCAGCGTGTTGCATGCACTTTTATACTGTTGAGATTTGAATAGATTCCTATGAGGGCAAAGTCAGACATATGGCCAGGTTTTTAATGCGATGGGGAAGGGGAGGGGGGAGGGATATAGCTCCCCATAACAGGGCATCCTGGATTGGGAACAAAAGTGCTTGAATAGTCATATCTACACGGGTAGGGGGGGGTAAGGGGGTCAATAAACCTCATACCCTGCACTTTTCAGTGTAAAAATGCTTTCTCTTCAACCGCCTCCTTCGTCCTCCACCTCCTTCATCCTCCACCTCCTTCGTCCTCCACCTCCTTCGTCCTCCACCTCCTTCATCCTCCACCTCCTTCATCCACCTTCTTCATCCTTCATTCCTCCTCCTTCATCCTCCTTCATCTTTGTCATCTTTGTCACCTCCTGTATTCTTCTCCTACACTTTCTCCTTCTCCTCCAAGAAAAGGAACAACTTCTCTCCTGGTTCTTCAGAGAGACAATTTACCCCCCACCCCTACCTCCCTCCTAAAAACACACTTACCAAATAAAGGTGTGTGAAGGGGGGGGGGGTTATCAACCATTTCTTTTATGTTAAAACGTCAACAAAACTTTCTGTTAAAACTGATTGCGCTGTAGAACGCCTTGAAATTCTGGACCCAACTGTTGATTTCTGTGTCTCCCTTCTTCGCTTTTTGTGCGCAGCCATTGATGGCTTCTTCTTACTCGTTTCCTCTCATCTCATGACGACATGTGTTGTTGACGGTTGTTGACGGTTGTTGGTAACATCGTACAGCATTTAGTTGTCGCCGTGAGACTACATATTAGGTTACAGCATCAATTTCAGACGACGTTTAGCGTTAGGTTTAGAGTTCTTTTAATCCGAATCTTGTGTTTCTTTTTCTACTTTTTTTTTAAAAAGTCATTTGGATTTTTAATCTTCTCTTAGAATTATTGTTGTATTTGTAGGATTGCGCCCTGCCAGTGGGGGGCACAAATTCACCGACTGCAACGCCATGAAGACGGGTACCCCCCCCCCCCAAAAAAAAAACGGAACACACTTGTTGGCCGTGGGTGGCGACCCGTGATGACGTAGGACGGGATCCTGGTGGATAGGCATTCGTCTACTTCGGCCCTTACTTTGACTAGACGGGAGGTCAGATGGGCTCTGATCCGATCAATTGGCTGGTCACGTCACACCCAAGTATCTATAAGTTTATCCCTAACCGTATTATTCGATCTGATTCTTAAAAAAATCAAAACCTTATTTCTCCTTTTTATTTTCCTCCTAAATAGATACTAGAAGGCAGTGACTGAGGGTCAATGATGTTGAGAACAAAGATTACCAATGCCAAAGAGTAATGTTTCCAAAGAGTAATGTTTCCAAAGAGTAATGTTTCCAAAGAGTAATGTTTCCAAAGAGTAATGTTTCCAAAGAGTAATACGTCCCTTTCTGTGAAATTCCCTTCTAGGAGTAATGTTCCCATTTTCAGTGAGAAACTTCCTTCTATGTGCAATATATTCTGAGAGCAGTGTATTCTAAGAATATAAATAATTATCCTACCTATAGATTTATATTTGACAACTTTATTCAGCATTAAATAACCCATAGATGGTTGATATGCCTTAAAACAGAACAAACCAGTTGTATTATTTGGACTACTATCCTCATCTTAATTGTTTTTTTTTACACCGTTTCGGCTGATGTAACCAACAATCTTCTTCGGGTGCATCTGTTCGAACTTCGAAACCTATACGGAATTTCGAACTGAACCTTTTATTTAATCCACATGGGTAGATTGTTCTCATCCCGTCAGCCATTCAAATATTTCAGACTTGCATTAAATTTGATTTATAGTATTTAGACACCAATTAAACAAGATTAACTGAATTTCAATTTCTTAAGACACTTTAAGCTTAAGGTGTCTTAAATTTTAGTCATTTTCTAGACTCAAAATTATGTAATGGATTTTGATCAAAATTTGAATAAGGATTGTAGACATAAGGTTTAGTAGCATTATATCTTATCTTCGTAAGGGGGACATAAAATGGTGTAAAACAGTTCTCTAAGGGGAATTTATATATATATATATATATATATATATATATTGAATAAATATTTTCTACATTATTATTGTATGCTCGCTCTACCTACCTGGTATCGCCCGGGATTCATAAATATTATCAAAGTTTAAATTCTAAAATGAAAAAAAATGTAAGTTTTGAAGAGATGGCACAAAGATCAAAATCTAATGGAAATAATTCATGTTTGTTTTTTTTAGGGCATTATTGTAAATTGTCTCCATAGTAATAATCTTCATTGCCAGAATTATTTTTGGAAAGAAACTAAATCTTTAATGTAAAATTTAAAAAAAAAGGCTACAAGGATAAAAAGGAAGAAATCGTTAGTCAGAATGAAATATTGATCTGCCAGATTAATTGCTATTTGGGTCTAACGTGGAAAATCTGATAAAGTAACGTTATATATTACATACTTTCTCTTCTTACAAAAAGTTTGGCTATATTTATCTGGCCGGTTGTAATGATCACAAAAATAAATTCTATGCTTCAACTTCTTCATTATTTTTTCAGAATTCACATAGAATATTGTGCATGGACCATGGTATTAATTGTCCATGATTTTATGTACATAAATCCCACAAAGACTGATTATGGGGTGGGGGCTTATCAGCAGCTAATTAGTACGTTTTTATCAGACTGAAATCAAAACCGAGATGATGTCAGTCACATAGGGGCTCCCCCCTTTCTCTCATCCCTCAATATATAACACTTGCACCTTTTGAAGAAAAGTCTCGCCACGAATGGAAAAATGAGTTTTTCAAAATAAATAGCCCCGCCAGTCATGTGTAGTGCGTACACACGTTGTTGATCTACTTCCGTAAGTCCCATCTAGACATGTGTCAGGTTAGGGTCTAGGTCTCCATGTTGAGATCGATGGAGAGTAGAAAGTGGACCTTGGGTTACTTTCGGCAGCCTCATAACTCTCGCTTCCCTTATTTTGTCATTTAGTCCTCACATTCTATGAGCGATATTTCTGGCAAAAGGGGAAAAATTGCTGTTTTCTGGGTCGGAATCTATCCATCTAACACTTATCGTTGACTAGTTTTTTTTTACCTTGAAGTAGATTTTTTTAATTTTTAGCTTCTTACATCGAGTGGCTTCGTGCCTTGTCTGGAGCAATTTCCATAAAAAAAACCCTACTTTCTCACTGTATAAAATACCGAATAAACGCCACCGTGGAATGCATAATGGAATTGTGGACAGCAATCTGTGAATCTATGTGGAGGCAGAAGTATAAGGGAAACGATCTTATTGATGTAAATACTCAATGATATGAATGTCTTGTGGTCGAAGAGATGAGACAGATTCTATTGTTTCCTCTGTAGTTAATTTTCCGTTCATGCATACTCACTGTGATCACTTTCGTTATTTCGATCATGTACTCCGTGACTCCATGTTCATATTCTGCCTCGTCTCTTTTTGTTTTTGTTTTTATTTGCATCTGTGTCAGTTTGCTTCTCTCCCTGGTGCAGCCATTATGTACAAATAACACATAATCTTATAAAACAAACAACTGGGACTTCACTCATGGTTATTACGTAAACTTTATTATTATTAGGAAATGATTTCTGACTTTGAAATTGTAATAGCCTTTGGGTATCAAGAATTTGACATGACATGAATTAATCAGGCGGTTAAAATGTAATAAACACATTATGACAATTGGCACCGGCTGATTCAACTTGAATAACTACTTTAAAAAGTTAATTTCTTCTGAACACATTTGTTACTGGTTAGCGGATATAATTAGCTAAACTGACCTTAGTTGGCGATGCATATCAATTACTTAGGAAACCATAAATGACAATAAACAAATATATGAAAGAAGTAAATAGACGACCTAATTATCATTAATAATGAACACTGCTATCAGAGGGTCCTGATGAGCCTAGGCAAGATAATATTGATTATTTTCCCTCGCTGATGAATTGGACAATCACTCGGTAAAAAGTGGAAAGTGAAATACCGATGCTTGCAGCGATTTGATGCTGATTTAGTTCACCTTCAGCTTAACCTATAATATGGCTGCTCTGAGAACTCTAATGCTTCTTTGGCCTTGTGTCATACTTAAATTGTGATATACGATAGATATATTGATATCTGAAACGCAATTAAATGTCAATTAATGTAAAATATCGATGTTTGATGCTTTCTTAGATTATGACTTATGCTAAAAAGTGCATCAGCGTCGGTACTTTCCGGATGTTTACGTAAACCGCCGGACAGTGTCGGATGTAATGTCCGTTGATTTACATGCGTCCAAAAAATCATAAACGCGGCTGGATTTGCAAGCGGGGATAAAACAACAACAACAAAAATCAAATACATTTTGTCAAATTGTATGAAAGAAATATTTATTTTTTAAACAAAGGAATAAGTGATTCAAGTAAATAGCGTTTAAATTTTTAAAAAATCAAAAAAATCCAGTAAGTTTTTTTTTTTTTTTTTTTCAAACTGCAAAAGTTTTGGTTTGTAATCAGGTAAAAATGGCGTCTTTAGGGTAAGGTTTCCTTTCCTTTTTTACTGATAATTATTGTTGCTTTAGTTAGGGTTAAATATTAAAGTTTTATTTTTTAGCCTGAACATTTTTTTTTTTTTTAACAAAAATTTCACTGAACAAGTTGTAAAAAAGCTTTTTTCGCACGAAGCAGTTTTCTAAATTTTGCGTTTGCGATCCTACATCTATCTCCATATTTTTTGCAATTTTTTTTTCCTTTGCGAACAGTTTTTCTTCCTGATAAAAAGTGTATCACTCCTTCAGAAGATTCAACATCCAGTGATAGCTCGCAAAAATTTATTGCAGTACTTTCGCGTTTTAGTCAGATGTCGTCTGCTTATTCGTTTCAATCATTTGAAATCGTCTGCGCATTTTCTCGCAGTTTCATTGGCTAACCGCTTCGGTACTTTCCGGTGGTTTACGTAAACATTCGGAAAGTACCGATGCCGAAGCGCTTTTAGCGAGAGTCCTAATCAAAGTTTTATTACTGCTTTGTACGGCTCCGGGTGCTGGCCATCGGCGAAGGAAGCAAAACCTTTAAACATGTATGAATTTGTGGGGTGTCTATTCACTTCTTGCATGTCTGTGTATGCATACAAGAAAAAAATGTGACCCGCTGGAGCACCGATTGAGCTTTGGTTCGATCGTTTAAACGCGAAAAAAAGTGATTTTGCAAAGAAAGTAAATAAAAAAAATAAAAAAAAGATAAAATCCAAAAGTTGTCTCTTTCTGCTTGCTATAATATCTCCCCTCCCTCTCCCTTTCTCTCTTTATTTCTGTTTCCTCCGGCTATAGATAAAATAGTATTAATATTTGTACTGATGTCGGAATTACACTGCTCGACCACGTCTACAACAAGGATATCCGAAAGCGCTACGGCATCGTTCCGATTGAGGGCAAGATGATGGAATGGCAGCTCAGATGGTTTGGGCATGTGCTGAGGGCCAACAACGACACTGTCGCGAAACTCGGCTTTGCAATGGAAGTCTCCGGAAAGCGATCACGGGGAAGGCCGATGATGAGATGGGCAGACACCCTGCACAAAGACCTCTGTGAAACCTTGGCCTTGGCCTTTTGGCTAAGATCAAAGTGTAGTATCTGTTCGGATGGATACTGCACGCCTGTCCTGTGCAGTTCTAGGAGGTCCACCCTCCCAGGCTTTGCCTCCCCTCTTTGGGGAGGAGTAAGTTTATTGCTTACTGTCTGAGGCGCCCCTACCGGGGAATGCCGACGGGGCTGCCCAGGCAATTTTTAACTGGCCAGAGTGCTCACCTCTCGAGCGCTGGCTTTTCAAACCCCACTTTCTCGACCCGATCTTGGGTCAAATCTTACTTGTGGGAGTAGGATAAAACTGGCCTTGTGCCTAACTCCTGGGGAGGAGTAAATAAAACCTCTGTGAAACCGGCCTTCACCCGGACTAAACTTGTGATCGTATCAAGTGGAGACAAGTCATCATAGCTCGGGATTAACGCATGCGAAAAAGGGGAACTATATTTGTCCTGATATTCCCTATTGTTTATAATGGATTATTCCAATATTCTGTTATATTTAGTTCTATTCCCCTTAACTGTTAATAGACACTGAGGTGGGTGACGGAAGCGAGTGTGATGGACATTGTATAGAATAAGAGCGAAGGGGGTCACACAGCATACCGGGAGAGAGGGTGAGAGTAATAGACAGAAACTTAGCAAGAGATGGGTGACTTGGTGAGTTAATTACAAATTACAGCTAATAAGAACAATTAAAATGAAATTACTTTCAAACATAACTCAATCCCAAAACTGATGAATCTTTTAGCGTGTAATTTGTATGATTAAAATATGTATGAAAAAAACTTTGGAGAAACAAACGTTGATTAAGTCGGCTTGAGTATAATGTAAATGAAAACGAAAGTATATTAACATCAAAACAGGACCAGCTTATTTTACTCAATGATATAACATAATTCGACCAACCCGACAATCAGCAAAATCCCATCCATTCACTGTGGAGGTCCCCAGATGCCGGAGAGCCTTCTACTCCAATAGCTTGTTTCCTCGCAGCTGCCGGCCTTTGGAACTCCATCCCTGCTCCCTGTTTTCCCGACTGTACCGACATGCAGAAAGTTAAAACTAATGTGAACCAGCACCTCGCTCACAGCTCCCAATTTAGGATGACCCCATAAACTTTCACCCTAATTCTCAGTAGCCCCTTACGTCTACAGTGGCAACTTGCCTTGTTTGGGGTGAACTAAGTTAAAATTAAATATATATATATATCATTTATTTTTAAAAACATAAATAATTTGCGTTGTCCAGGTTTTCTAAATATTAAAAAAAAATTCTCCGCCATTTCAGCAACGTTTTCAATGTGTGACTTTTCAAACTATATATATATATATATATATATATATATATATATATATATATATGTCATTCGCTACCATCGAAACAAAGACATGTGCATGTTTGATTTGCATACTTATTTCTATAAGTTTCTAATTATTATTCTGTGTCGTTCATTGGTTGTTTGTATTGTCCTATTTTCTTATAAATAAGCAATAGTTTTGTTGATATTAATATTATTAATATCAATTAAAGCGATTTAATGCAAAGAAATAACTTTTCAAAAACGTTTGTTAGATTTCATTCATTTTCAAGACATAATTGTAGTTTTTACCATCTTATTTTCTTATATATACGCAATAGTTTTTTCAATATTATTATTAGTAGTAGTGGTAGTAGTAGTATTATTAGTAGTGGTAGTAGTATTATAGTACTATTATTATTTATTATTAGTAGTATTATTACTAGCAAAAATATGCGACCAGAGAGAGCATATTTTTGCTTTATTTAATTGCTCAGTAAAATGTGTTATTTTTTTTTTTTTTATAAAAAAAAGAAAGAAAATCACCCCATCTTTTATTTTAATAAAGAAAACACGCGGAATAATAAAAACAATTGTTAAACAAAATTTACTCTTTACGGCGTAAAATGTAAAACAAAAAATCCTAAACTCGCTTAAGGTCGTAAAAAGATAATAATATTTGAAGTTTTTCAAATCGAAAAAAAAGCGCACCTAAAATAAAATTAACAATTAAAAAAATAAAATTAACAATTAAAAAAATAAAATACAGTTATTGAATTGTTCAGTAAAATGTGTTTTGGTTTTCTTACAAAAAAAATTAGTAATTTTTTAATCAATTATGTTTTTAATTAAATAATTTAATTCCATAAATTTGTGCTTTAAAATATAATTTTTAATAATATTAAAAACAGAAACAAACCCAAAACGTTTTAATTAAAAAAATCAAAGTAAATATATCATTTTTGATCGACTCGTACGATAAATGTCAGAGAATCTGTTGTTTACATGTTATTAATTAAATAACGCGCCCTTCTCTTGTGTCCATCTCTCTCTCTCTTTCTTGAAATAGAACTTTCTGTGTGTTCGAAATAAAACATTATACTTAATAATCAGAGGGCGCGTAAGACATATACTACATTACCTCCCTCAAAAAAAGGAGGAGGTATTACCTGGGAGGATGGTATAATGACAACAGATACTACACTACCTCTCGTCTCAAAAAAAGTAAAGGAGAAGGTAATCTCTAGGAGGGTAGTATCATGACCACAGAACAAATACTACATCCCCTCCGAAAAAAGGAGGTAATGCCTGGGAGGATGGTATCATGACTACAAAACAGATACTACACTACCTCCACACCTCTCCAAAAAGGAGGGGGTAATGCCTGGGAAGATGGGAATCATGACAACAGAACAGATACTACGCTACTTCCACACCTCTCAAAAAAGGAGGAGGTAATGCCTGGGAGGATGGTATTATGTAAAACAGAACGGATACTATACTACACTATGCCCCTGAATTGAGCAAGGCAAAGATAGTACATTAGTCTGAAATATTATGAAATAGTATAGTAGATACTAAGTACAAAAGTCTTAAATAGTATAGTTTTGGCTTCAGACAGACACACAAACTCCATTATTAACAGATTATTTCTTTATGAACTAATCAATTGTACGCCCCAAAAAACACTTAAAAAATGCTTTTCTTTTAATGTTGAGCATTTAATTTGTTTACTTTACTTTAAAATTAGATAATTAAATGCCTTAGGCAGAGTAAAAATATTTCAAGTTTATTAAACTTATTGTTTACAATATTCAAAGTTAAATCAGCTTTCATCTTTATTCCAGACATGGAATTATTTGATTAAAAACATATTTTTTAACTATACTAAAGGTAATTGCTGACCAGAGGGCGCGTAGTAAGATCAAAGTGTCGTATCTGTTCCGATGGATACTGCACCCCATAGACTGGTATCGTCTTGGCCTTCGAGGCTTGATTTACGCCGATCTATGGGACGGTCCTGTGCAGTTCTAGGAGGTCGACCCTCCCAGACTTTGCCTCCCCTCTTTGGGGAGGAGTAAGTTTATTGCTTACTGCCTGAGGCGCCCCTACCGGGGAATGCTGACGGGGCTTCCCAGGCATTTTTTAATGGCCAGAGTGCTCAGGCGCTGGCTTTTCAAGCCCCACTTTCCCAACCCTGGGTCACATCTTACCTTGTGGGAGTAAGATAAAACTGTCCTTGTGCCTAACCCCCTGACGAGGAGGTAAATATATATATATATATATATATATATATATATATATATATATATAATTCCTTCTTAGAACTACGGGGAGGTTGCCAATATCCATAGTGAAAGTGGTGCTATGAAACTAACATGATTTGAACCCGGCACGCCGAGTCGTCAATCTGTGCCGGTACCCACTTCACCACTGCCATGATAAAAGTATTTAGTGTTGTATTTTATCTTGGTGTGCAAATGTGTGTCGTTCATGTTCGAAGTTACGTTTATTTATAGCCTGTAGGTGGGACCGAGCTTCTATCTTTGTAAATAAACAGGCAAGAAATCGTATCCGTTTTCATCTTACTCCGTTTTAAACGATCTTTCATTCACTATTTGTACTTTCTTCATACTATTTTTTTGCATGACGTAAATATATAGGGTTTTTTTTTATCTTCAATAGAAAAACATATTCAGAAACAAAATCATTTTCGAAATACGTGTTTTTGTTTAGTTTTGGCAGTGTCATGCTAAACCCATTCATTTCAACTGCTAGTAAAATTGGGGTGCTTAAAATACACTTTCTGGTGCTACCAGATTAGGCTGTCTGAAGATAGCGGCTTCTAGACCAAATGCACCTAACATTAATGTTATTTTTTTTTCTTCCTTTCCGTTTTCAAAACTCAAACATGTTCTGCAAAGCCAAAAACAAAAACATTTTTTTCAACACAACAACCAAACCAAACACCATGAATAAATACTTGAAGTTATAAAGAACTTGAAGCATAATTTTTTAAACCAAAATGACCGGATTCGGTATTAAATAACCCGAAAAGGGTTGATATGCCGTAAAACTTACCAAACCATTCGATTGATTTTTGTAGGAAGAAAGCTACTAACGACAAAAACAATAAAAAGACTGACTTCATTAAGTAGGTATATAATGTGTATCTTTAAATAATAAATGATCTAAATCAGTGTTACAGACCAATTTATGGACTTTAAATTTAATATTTTGAGAGGCGGATGACATGTCAATATGTCCCCTCTTTTTAAGAATTTATCTGTTATGTTTTTTTCTTTTTGTAATATGCCATTTTTTAATATTGTAGGAAATCAGTAGATTGTATTATAGTAAAAACGAGATACATATTAGGAACCAAATCTGCACCTGATGTAAACATGCATAATGCTGCATGTTTAGTTGCATGCTGCAGACAGCAGAACTGCAACGAGACAACTATTTAGCTAATAGAAGAGATCACCCATGTAATTGGTTAGTCTCTTTGAAAAAATAATGGCTTCATAAAAACCATGGTACATGCTGAGAAAGCAGACCACTTGAGACCCTGCACAAGTTATGACCACTTACACTGATAGAATCCCTGGTCAGTCAGTTTTTATGTCCAGTGATGAAACAGCCGATGATCATGAAGTTGTCTTTGTGTAGTCCAAACAGAAGTGTTATTTGATCGCTCTGTCTCTCTTTCTCTCTCTCTTTCTCTCTCTCTCTCTCTTTCTCTCTCTCTCTCTGTTTCTCTTTCTATCTGTCTCTCTCTCTCTCTGCCTCTCTTTCTGTCTATCCATCTCTCTCTCTTATATATATATATATATATATTGAGAAAAATAGAAAAAGGAATTTGGCGTTTGGAGTCAGCTGGCGAACAGTCCGTGGACCTGCTTCTTCAGGGGAAATGTTGTTTTGTTTTTTTTGGTCGGGCTGGCTCAGTTTTGATTGCAAGTCGTTTGGTAGATATACCAAGTGTCATTTTAAATCTCAAGTTTAAAACCAGTAACGATGTGGCAAACCAGAAGAGTACCAGACCCAGTCAGCAGCAAACGATGTTCAGTCAGATTTAGTTCCTGATATTAAAGACTTCCTGTTTTGAGTCGCTTACTCTTCTAGTTTGCCAAGTTTTGTACTAATTTTTATTTATTAATTTATTTATTAAATTGTTAGCTGAAAGTAGAGAATAGTTAACAAAGCCATGTTAAGAATGGCTTTCTAAATAATCTTCTGCAGTTTATGGAGCGTGCTTAAATAATGTTATTATTTTGAAAGCCATTCTTAGGATTGGGAGGGTGTGTTTGTTAACTATTCTGTACTTTCAACTAACAATTTAATAAATTAATGATACATTTGTGAAACTGAAATTCTCGCTGACAGTTATATTTACAGATGAAGTTTAATTTCAGGAACTAAATCTGATCGAAAACCGTTTGCTGCTGACTGAGTCTGGTACTCTTCTGGTTTGCCAACGATGTTTTATTTTGAGTTGTGATTTTGTTTGGAGGAAAAAACTACATTCTATGAGCGATGTTTCTGACAAAGGGGGGAGAATTGCTGCTCTCTGGGATCGGAATCTATCCATCTAACACTTATTGTTGGCTAGTTTTTTACCTTGAAGTAGTATTTTTTTAGCTCCTTACATCAAGTGGCTTCATGCCGTGTCTGGAACGATTTCTATTAAAAAAAAATAAAATAAAATAAAGTTCCATCGAAATTAGCATAATAATTTTTTAAATACACGTTTACGTCAGAATATTTTTATTTTTTTATTTTTATTAGTAAGCTTTCTTTTAATTGTTGAAAGGTTTTGAATTTAGTGAGGATTTTAATATTTGGCACAAAAACAATTTTTCTTTCTTTTTTATTGTGGAAAGGGTTTGAATTTAGTGAGGATTTTAATATTTGACACAGAAATATATTTTTTTTTCAATTGTTAGAAAGGTTTTGAATTTAGTGAGGATTTTAATAATGTTTCTTTTTTTTTTCTTTCAGGTAAGAAGTCGTTGTGACACTGGTGTTGGTGGTAAGATTTTTATCCATTTTGTTTTTCTTGTCTTCATTGCATCGACCTCAGAGGATCTTTGGCAATACTGCATATCCAGGAAGTCTGCAATCTTTCGCTGCAGATCTGATCAATCCAGCACTTTGAAGACCTACGACAAGGTCTTTTATTGGCAAATTCTTCCTTGAAGGCTAAATATACATTGCTTTCAGGACATCTTTTAACGACGTGGCCAAACCAGTTCATTCTTTGTTTCTCGATGATGTAATTTTGAAACCCGAGAGGTCCCCCTCCCCCCCCCAAAAAAAACCCAAAGCATATTTCTACTGAAGCGTAAGAGCTACTGTGGAAATGGCCAGATTTATAGAAGAGCAACCTGGGTGGGAAGCTGGGCAGCAACATATTTATTCATATTATATTTAAATTTCTGCATGTTGATATGGTCGGGGAAACGGGGAGCAGGGAGAGAATTCCAAAGTCAAGCAATCTGAGGAAAGAAGCTACTAGAGTAGAAAATCGTCTGCCATCTAGGGATATCTACCGTGAACGGGTGGGATTTTGCTGCCAGTCGGGTGGATCAGAGGTATTTACATTGAAGGGGGACGGAATTACAAGAGCAGTAAGTTTTTTTTTCTTTTTTTTTCTTCTTTTTTCTTTTTTTTCTTTTTTTTTCTTTTTTTTTCTTTTTTTTCTTTTTTCTTTTTCTCTCTTTTTTCTCTTTTTTTTTTTCTTTTTTTTTTTTTAGCACATTCTGTGGTAGTACTTCTAAAACAAACATTGGTGGTGCTACAGGGGCTGGAGCTTGGTAGACAGTGCGGAGACCTATTACGTTGGAATTTTTTTTTTTTTTGCACCTTGTACAAGAGGGAAAGACTAGTGGTTGGTGCACCAGCCCAGATATAGCAACAATACTCTGTGCACCGATGAATGGTGGCTTTATCGAAACATAAGATACTTACTCACAGGTGTGAAAAGTTTTCTAGCTCGGTAGAGGGAGCCTACTTTTGTGACGGACATTAATTTTGGTTATTCTACTGCTATCCAGGCGAGTTTTTATTTTTTTATTAAGAAAATGGTCTTCCACTATATATAGCGCTGAATCAGACGAGCGTGAGGCCAGTCACTCATTTCAGAGTGAGGGTCGTCCAAAATAGAACTGTACGTTTAACATGAAAAAGAAATTAAAAAAAAAAAAAATTTGTTTACATGGTACATATCTTCGTCCTTGAGATTCAAAAAAAACACTTTAAAGAAAATTTCAAGAGATAAAATAAAATGACACATCATATAAACATTGTAAGCGACAATTCCTCAATTTAAAAAGGGAGAATATTTTAATGTTATCAAAAATGGCAATCTCCTGCAAAGTTCATAAAGTATATCTGGATGACGAGACTAGTGAGGTTGTTCAGAAGTTTGTTTTACCTTGGAGCACAGGGAGGAGCAGGTGTAATAGCAAGAGTTAGAAGTGGATGGTGTAAGTTGAGGGAACTTCTGCCATAACTAACCAGCAGAGTATTACTGCTGTCAACCAAGAGAAAAGTCTATCAGACATGCGTACACAGCGTGATTATGTATGGAAGCGAGACGTGGCCAGCGTGATGATGTGTGGAAGCGAGACGTGGCCAGCGTGATGATGCGTGGAAGCGAGACGTGGCCAGCGTGATGATGCGTGGAAGCGAGACGTGGCCAGCGTGATGATGCGTGGAAGCGAGACGTGGCCAGCGTGATGATGCGTGGAAGCGAGACGTGGCCAGCGTGATGATGCGTGGAAGCGAGACGTGGCAAGCGTGATGGTGCGTGGAAGCGAGACGTGGCCAGCGTGATGGTGCGTGGAAGCGAGACGTGGCCAGCGTGATGGTGCGTGGAAGCGAGACGTGGCCAGCGTGATGATGCGTGGAAGCGAGACGTGGCCAGCGTGATGATGCGTGGAAGCGAGACGTGGCCAGCGTGATGATGCGTGGAAGCGAGACGTGGCCAGCGTGATGATGCGTGGAAGCGAGACGTGGCCAGCGTGATGATGCGTGGAAGCGAGACGTGGCCAGCGTGATGATGCGTGGAAGCGAGACGTGGCCAGCGTGATGATGCGTGGAAGCGAGACGTGGCCAGCGTGATGATGCGTGGAAGCGAGACGTGGCCAGCGTGATGATGCGTGGAAGCGAGACGTGGCCAGCGTGATGATGCGTGGAAGCGAGACGTGGCCAGCGTGATGATGCGTGGAAGCGAGACGTGGCCAGCGTGATGATGCGTGGAAGCGAGACGTGGCCAGCGTGATGATGCGTGGAAGCGAGACGTGGCCAGCGTGATGATGCGTGGAAGCGAGACGTGGCCAGCGTGATGATGCGTGGAAGCGAGACGTGGCCAGCGTGATGATGCGTGGAAGCGAGACGTGGCCAGCGTGATGATGCGTGGAAGCGAGACGTGGCCAGCGTGATGATGCGTGGAAGCGAGACGTGGCCAGCGTGATGATGCGTGGAAGCGAGACGTGGCCAGCGTGATGATGCGTGGAAGCGAGACGTGGCCAGCGTGATGATGCGTGGAAGCGAGACGTGGCCAGCGTGATGATGCGTGGAAGCGAGACGTGGCCAGCGTGATGATGCGTGGAAGCGAGACGTGGCCAGCGTGATGATGCGTGGAAGCGAGACGTGGCCAGCGTGATGATGCGTGGAAGCGAGACGTGGCCAGCGTGATGATGCGTGGAAGCGAGACGTGGTTGAGGATATGTAAAGATGTACAAGATTATAGATTAGGTCTTTCCGTAATTAAAAAAGTGGTATGATTTTCATGAATAAATAAATGTGTGTCGGGATGTGAGACAGAAAATGATAGATTATAAAACTGAAATCTTTGTATGCGGTGCTCAGGTGCACTACAACACATCAAAAGTGCATGCACTTATGAATGAAGGGGACATTAGACTTGTTTTGGGAAACATGAAAGGTTTAAAGGAAAAATATTAACGCCTCGGGTGAGGTTTGAACTCCCAACCCTTGTCTTTAAGAACGGTGCGCTAACCGATTGAGCCATCTTAGCAATAACATTGTCTCTCTGAAAAAACGTCTTGCAGCTGAAGCATAATGAACGCTGTTTATTTTTTATTTTTTATTTCTATTTTTATTTTCAATTGGTTTGTTTTTTGTTTGTTTTTGTCATCTTATACAAACAGATTTCATTATTTTTCTGTGAGAAAATTTGGTATCGTTAAGCTGTGAAGCAGCGAGAGTTCTACGATTTTGGCTATGAGAACCCTGACCCTATGTATATTTGGAAACTTGCATGGATGTAGAAACCTGTAGAGACTTGCATGTAATTGCTCGCCTGACATATTTGCAATTATTTGAGAACTTCTTCTTTTCGTGTGTTCACAGCCGGTTTTGCTTTATTTACTTTTTGTATATTTTTGTTGAAATTGTCTTTTTTTTTCCTTTGAATACTTTTTTCCATTGCGGCGCTTTTCTACCGAAAAAAAAATGCCATTATTTAGGAATGCATAATTCACTTTCTGTTATATTTCTTTTGTTTAGCGTCATGTGATTTAAATAATGCTGTTATCTTAACCCTTAACGTGAATTAAAGTCCAAACCAGTTCTTTTGAGAGTCCATTGCAGCTGGCATAGGGGTTGGGTTTCATTATCAGACCTTAATTAAATCCTTTCGATTGCATTAATGGTTAGAGTGTTAATAGCAAGAAGAAGGTTGGAGGCTACATCGGCTGAAACGTTGTGAGAATAGCAGATGCCTTTGTTTCGCAATTTTTGAGGATTGATAAGTTGGATTATTCAAACTACTGTTTTCATCTTGGATGTTATTCTTCACAACGTTTCAGCCGATGTAACCTCCGACCTTCTTCAGGTGCCTCTTCTTGAACTTGAGAATCTGTATGGAATTTCGAACGGAACCAAAACGGATAAAAGTGCTTAGTAATAATCAGTTTTAAATGACAGTCTTCTAGAGGTTGCAGGTTCAATCCTCATTACGGGCGATATTAAGAATACAATTACAAAATACTTAAGACTTCTACCCAGTCATGGCTGATGGAACGAGAGCAGGCTACCCTCGCGGATTAAATAAGGGGTTCTGTTGGAAATTCCGTACAGATTTCCGAGTTTGAGAAGACACACCTGAAGAAAGGTTGGAGGTTACATCGGCTGAAACGTTGTGAGAAAAACATGCTTGACGAAAACAGTAATCCAAATAATCCAAAACAGATGCCGTGTTATTGTGTTAACTTACTTCATTATTTAAGGTCCTGGGACTGACCTGAAAGTGTATCCAGTGGTGAGGCCCCTAATTTGGGAGCTTTTGGGGGAGTGTGGAGTCACCCCATTGGCTACCATTACTCTCAGTTCCATTTTGACCGCATAGTGATAGTATCTGTGAGGATCCCATCTATGGGTGAAATGAAACTTTGCCTGGGTATTACACTAAACTGCTTTAGGCACCCTTGAGCAAGGTATTGAACCCCTATGCACCCTGATATTCATCTCGGCCAGCCCTTTCTTCATTTTTGTATCTACTCTATTCAAACTCTTTCAACCTTTTAGCGTACGAGGTATGACAGAAAACTGAATCCGATGAAGAGGACCCGATTGTGGAATACCTACTCTCTCTCTCTGTCACTCTCTCTCTCTGTCACTCTCTCTCTCTGTCACTCTCTCTCTGTCACACTCTCTCTGTCACACTCTCTCTGTCACACTCTCTGTCTCTCTCTCTCTCTCTGTCACACTCTCTCTCTCTCTCTGTCACCCTCTCTCTCTCTCTCTCTCTCTGTCACCCTCTCTCTCTCTCTCTCTGTCACACCCTCTCTCTCTGTCACACACTCTCTCTCTCTGTCACACACACTCTCTCTCTCTGTCACACACACTCTCTCTCTCTCTGTCACACACACTCTCTCTCTCTCTGTCACACACACTCTCTCTCTGTCACACACACTCTCTCTCTCTCTCTGTCACACACACTCTCTCTCTCTCTGTCACACACACTCTCTCTCTCTCTGTCACACACACTCTCTCTCTCTGTCACACACACTCTCTCTCTCTCTCTGTCACACACACTCTCTCTCTCTCTGTCACACACACTCTCTCTCTCTCTGTCACACACACTCTCTCTCTCTCTGTCACACACACTCTCTCTCTCTCTGTCACACACACTCTCTCTCTCTCTATAACACACTCTCTCTCTCTCTCTCTATAACACACTCTCTCTCTCTCTCTGTCACACACTCTCTCTCTCTCTCTGTCACACACTCTCTCTCTCTCTCTGTCACACACTCTCTCTCTCTCTCTGTCACACACTCTCTCTCTCTCTCTGTCACACACTCTCTCTCTCTCTCTGTCACACACACTCTCTCCCTCTCTCTCTGTCACACACACTCTCTCCCTCTCTCTCTGTCACACACACTCTCTCCCTCTCTCTCTGTCACACACTCTCTCTCCCTCTCTCTCTGTCACACACTCTCCCTCTCTCTCTGTCACACACTCTCTCTCTCTCTCTGTCACACACTCTCTCTCTCTCTCTGTCACACACTCTCTCTCTCTCTCTGTCACACACTCTCTCTCTCTCTCTGTCACACACTCTCTCTCTCTCTCTGTCACACACTCTCTCTCTCTCTCTGTCACACACTCTCTCTCTCTCTCTGTCACACACTCTCTCTCTCTCTCTCTCTCTGTCACACACTCACTCTCTCTCTCTGTCACACTCTCTCTCTCTCTCTCTGTCACACACTCTCTCTCTCTCTCTGTCACACACTCTCTCTCTCTCTCTGTCACACACTCTCTCTCTCTCTCTGTCACACACTCTCTCTCTCTCTCTGTCACACACTCTCTCTCTCTCTGTCACACACACACTCTCTCTCTCTCTCTGTCACACACTCACTCTCTCTCTCTCTGTCACACACTCACTCTCTCTCTCTGTCACACACTCTCTCTCTCTGTCACACACTCTCTCTCTCTGTCACACTCTCTCTCTGTCACACACTCTCTCTCTCTGTCACACACTCTCTCTCTCTGTCACACACTCTCTCTCTCTGTCACACACTCTCTGTCACACTCTCTCTCTCTCTCTGTCACACTCTCTCTCTCTCTCTGTCACACTCTCTCTCTCTCTCTGTCACACTCTCCCTCTCTCTGTCACACACTCTCTCTCTCTCTCTCTGTCACACTCTCTCTCTCTCTCTATGTCACACTCTCTCTCTCTCTCTCTCTGTCACACACTCTCTCTCTCTCTCTCTGTCACTCTCTCTCTCTATCTATCTCTCTGTCACTCTCTCTCTCTATCTCTCTCTGTCACTCTCTCTCTCTATCTCTCTCTGTCACTCTCTCTCTCTATCTCTCTCTCTGTCACTCTCTCTCTCTGTCACTCTCTCTCTCTGTCACTCTCTCTCTCTCTGTCACTCTCTCTCTCTGTCACTCTCTCTCTCTGTCACTCTCTCTCTCTCTGTCACTCTCTCTCTCTGTCACACTCTCTCTCTCTCTCTCTGTCACACTCTCTCTCTCTCTGTGTCACACTCTCTCTCTGTGTCACACTCTCTCTCTCTCTGTCACACTCTCTCTCTCTCTGTCACACACTCTCTCTCTCTGTCACACACTCTCTCTCTCTCTCTCTCTGTCACACACTCTCTCTCTGTCACACTCTCTCTCTCTGTCACACACTCTCTCTCTCTCTGTCACACTCTCTCTCTCTCTCTCTCTGTCACACTCTCTCTCTCTCTGTCACACTCTCTCTCTCTCTCTCTGTCACACACTCTCTCTCTCTCTCTCTCTCTGTCACACTCTCTCTCTCTCTCTCTCTCTCTGTCACACACTATCTCTCTCTCTCTCTCTGTCACACTCTCTCTCTCTCATACTCTCGGTCTCTCTCTCTCTCTGTCTCTGTCATACACTCTCTCTCTCTATGTCTCACTCACTCTCTCTATCCTTCTCACACACACACACACACACACACTCTCTCTTTCTCTCTCACGCACACACTCTTTCACTCACTCACACTTTCAATGAATATATCACTCTTCTGCGACCTCCTTCGTTGTCCCAGACTCTGAGAGACGCTAAAACAAATAGCATCAGGAAACTGTCCCATGTGGATTTCAAAAAGACTCACGCTCGACCTCCCCCCCCCCCTACCAGGCTGTACACCCTGATCCACCAAATATCCACCGCAACCTCCTCCTCATCTTCCTCCTCCTCCTCAACATTTTTTTTTCTGTCTTCATGCATGCTCGCCTTGAATTGTTACTATAACGCTAACCTACATTTCTGTTGGGAAACGCGAAAAGTGTTCGCCCTGACACGCTCCCCCCCCCCCGTCCCCCAACCGTCACCAACGTAGTTCTTCGTGGCCTCCATCACACACACACACACACACACACATACACACACACATACACACACACACACACACACACAAGAAAAAAAAACATTCTGACGTTCTCTGGGAGTTAATATTTTGGTAAATTTTATATAAAAATGTGTGCTTGTGTACATTACAATAACTCCGCCAAGAAAAAAAGTGCCTCGTTACTTTTGAAATAGTTCAATTTTGAAGTGGATTACTACAATAAATATTAATTCGACGAATATCAGTAAATTTCGACAAAAAAAGTTTGTTTTACGACATTGTTTACGTTCTTTTCAACATCGAATCTAGTGATTTTTTTTTTTTTTTTTTTTTTTTTTTTTTTTGTAAACGTTTTCTGCTTCCAATTCTTTATGTCATCAAATATTTTTTCATGGTGTTTCGTTTTATTCGTTCATGATATAAAGTTTTGCCTATATCCCCAGATTCATGTCATGGATAGTCCATGACTGATTTTTATTCAACCCACAGGTTGGACACGAACATGTGCTACTATTCAGAGTGGCCCTGAGAGTAGTAGCAAATAAGGGGATGACTCTCCACTCCTGAAAGCTCGCACGGTTGGGCCTCATCACCAGGGGTGTAGTTTTGTGTCATGTTAAGAATATTAACAACGATTTTATTTTAACAAGTTTCTTAATTTGGGCCGGGTTCTGCACCACTTCATTAGACTACAACACACGCGCACACGCACACACACACACACGCACGCACGCACGCACACATACACACACACACAAAACGATCACTATTTTGACGTTGGTTTCTGTTGCTGTTTCGAGGGGCCCATGCTAACAAACATTTTATATCCTAGCTTTTACGTTTTTGGCGACCATGTGTTCACGTATATCTTTCCCGAATACGAGGACGCCATTTTGTGTGTTGTGTTATCGGGGATAACACGTGTCTGTCAGAAAGAAAAAAACAATAGTGAAAAAAGAAACGGTTGGGTTTACATACACACCCATGCATTTTTGGACTAGCAGGATTTGCCTGTCTTTGCACATGTGGCGATATATTGCTGGTCGGAAGTTTTTTGGTTTCGTTTTTTTAAATATGCAAATCAGAAGAATATTCGACTCAAAGTTCGCAGCAAACGGTGTCCGGTCAGATTTGGTTCCTGATATTAAAGACTTCCTGTTTTGGTTAAATAGTGTTAAAGAAAATCAGGAAAAGTTTTGGCACTTCTGTCGTATATATGAAGCAGCAGATTTTCTGTCCTACTGAAAATAAAGGGAGGTAATTCAACCGGAAGGGATTTTTTTACAACATAAAAAAAATGCAAGACTGATTTGTTTTTTGGTAACAAGAAACAATTAACAATTTCTTTTTTTTATTATATGAAGTAAAAAAAATGTTAATAAAAAACCCTAACCCTAACCCTAAACTCTAAACCCTAACCCTAAGAAATCAGGCGCTGTAAAAATCTATTGTTTTTTGCGGCTGGTTCATTAAATTACCAATGTCTCGAAGATTAATCTCATTTAACTCCATTTTCTAAATACTAAATTCAACTTCCGGTGAATTCTGAATGAATGGTACTTGGAGAAAAAAAAAACGGAACTCTTCAATTTCGATTTCTTAATCGGCAGCTGCTTCATATATACGACAGAAGTGCCAAAGTTTTGTACTAATTTCTATTTTAAAATAAAGTTATTTTTTTTTTTTTACAAAAATAAGTAATCAAATAGGTAGTTATAAAATGTTTTTGTTTTTTATTTTAAGTAAATTGTTTTAGAAAGATACGTAATCAAATATGTGTTTTTTTTTGGGGGGGGGGAATATAAAAAAAAATGTTTTTCGAAACAAATTGCATCTTATATTATACTATGCATAATTTATTACTTGCTACTAGTTAACTATAGTTTTATTAGTTGCTACTAGTTAACTATAGTTTTATTACTTGCTACCAGTTAACTATAGTTTTATTACTTGCTACCAGTTGACTATAGTTTTATTACTTGCTACTAGTTGACTATAGTTTTATTACTTGCTACCAGTTAACTATAGTTTTATTACTTGCTACCAGTTGACTATAGTTTTATTACTTGCTACCAGTTGACTATAGTTTTATTACTTGCTACCAGTTAACTATAGTTTTATTACTTGCTACCAGTTAACTATAGTTTTATTACTTGCTACCAGTTAACTATAGTTTTATTACTTGCTACCAGTTAACTATAGTTTTATTACTTGCTACCAGTTAACTATAGTTTTATTACTTGCTACCAGTTAACTATAGTTTTATTACTTGCTACCAGTTGACTATAGTTTTATTACTTGCTACCAGTTGACTATAGTTTTATTACTTGCTACCAGTTAACTATAGTTTTATTACTTGCTACCAGTTAACTATAGTTTTATTACTTGCTACCAGTTGACTATAGTTTTATTACTTGCTACTAGTTGACTATAGTTTTATTACTTGCTACCAGTTAACTATAGTTTTATTACTTGCTACCAGTTAACTATAGTTTTATTACTTGCTACCAGTTAACTATAGTTTTATTACTTGCTACCAGTTAACTATAGTTTTATTACTTGCTACTAGTTAACTATAGTTTTATTACTTGCTACCAGTTAACTATAGTTTTATTACTTGCTACCAGTTGACTATAGTTTTATTACTTGCTACTAGTTGACTATAGTTTTATTACTTGCTACCAGTTAACTATAGTTTTATTACTTGCTACCAGTTAACTATAGTTTTATTACTTGCTACCAGTTGACTATAGTTTTATTACTTGCTACTAGTTGACTATAGTTTTATTACTTGCTACCAGTTAACTATAGTTTTATTACTTGCTACCAGTTAACTATAGTTTTATTACTTGCTACCAGTTAACTATAGTTTTATTACTTGCTACTAGTTGACTATAGTTTTATTACTTGCTACCAGTTAACTATAGTTTTATTACTTGCTACCAGTTGACTATAGTTTTATTACTTGCTACCAGTTAACTATAGTTTTATTACTTGCTACCAGTTGACTATAGTTTTATTACTTGCTACCAGTTAACTATAGTTTTATTACTTGCTACCAGTTGACTATAGTTTTATTACTTGCTACCAGTTAACTATAGTTTTATTACTTGCTACCAGTTAACTATAGTTTTATTACTTGCTACCAGTTGACTATAGTTTTATTACTTGCTACCAGTTAACTATAGTTTTATTACTTGCTACCAGTTAACTATAGTTGTATTACTTGCTACTAGTTAACTATAGTTTTATTACTTGCTACTAGTTGACTATAGTTTTATTACTTGCTACCAGTTAACTATAGTTTTATTACTTGCTACCAGTTGACTATAGTTTTATTACTTGCTACCAGTTAACTATAGTTTTATTACTTGCTACCAGTTAACTATAGTTTTATTACTTGCTACCAGTTAACTATAGTTTTATTACTTGCTACCAGTTGACTATAGTTTTATTACTTGCTACTAGTTGACTATAGTTTTATTACTTGCTACCAGTTGACTATAGTTTTATTACTTGCTACCAGTTGACTATAGTTTTATTACTTGCTACCAGTTAACTATAGTTTTATTACTTGCTACCAGTTAACTATAGTTTTATTACTTGCTACCAGTTGACTATAGTTTTATTACTTGCTACTAGTTGACTATAGTTTTATTACTTGCTACCAGTTAACTATAGTTTTATTACTTGCTACCAGTTAACTATAGTTTTATTACTTGCTACCAGTTAACTATAGTTTTATTACTTGCTACCAGTTAACTATAGTTTTATTACTTGCTACTAGTTAACTATAGTTTTATTACTTGCTACCAGTTAACTATAGTTTTATTACTTGCTACCAGTTAACTATAGTTTTATTACTTGCTACCAGTTGACTATAGTTTTATTACTTGCTACTAGTTGACTATAGTTTTATTACTTGCTACCAGTTAACTATAGTTTTATTACTTGCTACCAGTTAACTATAGTTTTATTACTTGCTACCAGTTAACTATAGTTTTATTACTTGCTACCAGTTAACTATAGTTTTATTACTTGCTACCAGTTGACTATAGTTTTATTACTTGCTACCAGTTGACTATAGTTTTATTACTTGCTACCAGTTAACTATAGTTTTATTACTTGCTACCAGTTAACTATAGTTTTATTACTTGCTACCAGTTAACTATAGTTTTATTACTTGCTACCAGTTAACTATAGTGTTATTACTTGCTACCAGTTAACTATAGTTTTATTACTTGCTACCAGTTAACTATAGTTTTATTACTTGCTACCAGTTAACTATAGTTTTATTACTTGCTACCAGTTAACTATAGTTTTATTACTTGCTACTAGTTAACTATAGTTTTATTACTTGCAACTAGTTAACTATAGTTTTATTACTTGCTACCAGTTAACTATAGTTTTATTACTTGCTACCAGTTGACTATAGTTTTATTACTTGCTACTAGTTAACTATAGTTTTATTACTTGCTACCAGTTAACTATAGTTTTATTACTTGCTACCAGTTGACTATAGTTTTATTACTTGCTACTAGTTGACTATAGTTTTATTACTTGCTACCAGTTAACTATAGTTTTATTACTTGCTACCAGTTAACTATAGTTTTATTACTTGCAACTAGTTAACTATAGTTTTATTACTTGCTACCAGTTAACTATAGTTTTATTACTTGCTACCAGTTGACTATAGTTTTATTACTTGCTACCAGTTAACTATAGTTTTATTACTTGCTACCAGTTAACTATAGTTTTATTACTTGCTACCAGTTGACTATAGTTTTATTACTTGCTACTAGTTAACTATAGTTTTATTACTTGCTACCAGTTGACTATAGTTTTATTACTTGCTACCAGTTAACTATAGTTTTATTACTTGCTACCAGTTAACTATAGTTTTATTACTTGCTACCAGTTAACTATAGTTTTATTACTTGCTACCAGTTAACTATAGTTTTATTACTTGCTACCAGTTGACTATAGTTTTATTACTTGCTACCAGTTAACTATAGTTTTATTACTTGCTACCAGTTAACTATAGTTTTATTACTTGCTACCAGTTAACTATAGTTTTATTACTTGCTACCAGTTAACTATAGTTTTATTACTTGCTACCAGTTAACTATAGTTTTATTACTTGCTACCAGTTAACTATAGTTTTATTACTTGCTACCAGTTAACTATAGTTTTATTACTTGCTACCAGTTAACTATAGTTTTATTACTTGCTACTAGTTAACTATAGTTTTATTACTTGCAACTAGTTAACTATAGTTTTATTACTTGCAACTAGTTAACTATAGTTTTATTACTTGCTACCAGTTAACTATAGTTTTATTACTTGCTACCAGTTAACTATAGTTTTATCACCTGCTACCAGTTAACTATAGTTTTATCACCTGCTACCAGTTAACTATAGTTTTATTACTTGCTACCAGTTAACTAAAGTTTTATTACTTGCTACCAGTTAACTATAGTTTTATTACTTGCTACCAGTTAACTATAGGGAAAATAAAACTATCGAATATAGGGAATCTGAAACTCTCGCCGGAAGTTATAGTACGGAGTAAGTTTAGTATCAGGAACCAAATTTGACCGAAGACCGTTTGCTGCGGACTTTGGGTCGGGGATTCTTCTGGTTTGGCCAAAAATAATTTCACATATAGTAATGTTTACATTTTATGCCTTGAAAGAAAATTTTAAAATAGCATTTATAATATGAGGGCAAGTAATTAAAAAAAAAACTGTTAGCGCAGTAGTGTTACTATAAAACTATGTTTCTTAGAGACATTTATAAAATGACAGATGGCTTTAACGAAGCGAAACGAAGTTGATTTTTTAAGCGAATTATTTTAAATGTTCCACCTAAATACATTTTTCATTGAAATATACTTTGTTTAATTTCATTTGTTTTATGAAACGAAGAAAATCTATTTCAAAAAAGGTATTTTGTTTCTTTGTTTTCAGTTATGTTATGGACCTAACCGATAATTGCCCCTAGCGATCCCAGATGGAATCGAAGGAAAATTTTAATAGTATCTAGATTCCTTGAAAGATGTAATCCTTATTGAAACTTGCTATTTATCTCCCACAGTGGTAAGATGTGATACAAGGTCGGGAAAGTGAGATTGAAAAATCAGCACCCTAGAGGAATAAGAGTCAAAAAATGCCTAGGCAGCCCCAGCCCCATTCCCCAGTAGGGACGCCTCAGGCGATTAGCAATAAACTAACCCCTTCTCAAAGGGTGAGAAGGCTAAGACTGGGAGGGTGGACCTCCTAGAACTGCACAAGACAGTACCTCAGACTGGCAGAATCAAGGCTTGAAGGCCAAGACGGTATCTGCCTATAGAGTGTAGCATTTATCGGAACAGATAGTACGCTCTGATCTTAGCCAAAAGGCCAACGAGGATTGTTTCGATGTTGTAACTGTAAACATATCGATTTTTGTAACACAGAAACATTTCCTTCTCTCTCTCTCTCTCTCTCTCTCTCTCTTTCCTTCTCTCTCTCTCTCTCTTTCCTTCTCTCTCTCTCTCTCCTTCTCTCTCTCTCTCTCTCTCTTTCCTTCTCTCTCTCTCTCTCTCTTTCCTTCTCTCTCTCTCTCTCTCTCTCTTTCCTTCTCTCTCTCTCTCTCTCTCTTTCCTTCTCTCTCTCTCTCTCTCTCCCCTTCTCTCTCTCTCTTTCCTTCTCTCTCTCTCTCTTTCCTTCTCTCTCTCTCTCTTTCCTTCTCTCTCTCTCTTTCCTTCTCTCTCTCTCTTTCCTTCTCTCTCTCTCTTTCCTTCTCTCTCTCTCTTTCCTTCTCTCTCTCTTTCCTTCTCTCTCTCTCTCTTTCCTTCTCTCTCTCTCTTTCCTTCTCTCTCTCTCTCTTTCCTTCTCTCTCTGTCTCTTTCCTTCTCTCTCTGTCTCTTTCCTTCTCTCTCTCTCTCTCTTACCTTCTCTCTCTCTCTTACCTTCTCTCTCTCTCTCTCTCTCTCTCTTACCTTCTCTCTCTCTCTCTCTCTTACCTTCTCTCTCTCTCTCTCTCTTACCTTCTCTCTCTCTCTCTCTTACCTTCTCTCTCTCTCTCTTACCTTCTCTCTCTCTCTTACCTTCTCTCTCTCTCTTACCTTCTCTCTCTCTCTTACCTTCTCTCTCTCTCTTACCTTCTCTCTCTCTCTTACCTTCTCTCTCTCTCTCTTACCTTCTCTCTCTCTCTTACCTTCTCTCTTTCCCTCCTTCTCTCTTTCCTTCTTCCTTTTCTCTTTCCTTTCTTTCTCTTTCCTTTCTTTCTTTCTCTTTCCTTCTTTCTTTCTTTCTCTTTCCTTCTTTCTTTCTTTCTCTTTCCTTCTTTCTTTCTTTCTCTTTCCTTCTTTCTTTCTTTCTTTCTCTTTCCTTTCTTTCTCTTTCCTTCTTTCTGGGTCTTTTTTTCTCTTTCTGTCTCTTTTTTCTCTTTCTGTCTCTTTTTTCTCTTTCTGTCTCTTTTTTTCTCTTTCACGGAAATTCGTTCGATTTTGAAGTTTCTATTTACTTAACTCCCCACTAGGACAGAGTTAGACACAAGGTTAGTTTTTAATATGGGAAAAATCCAGCTCCCTAAAAAGAGGCACTCTGTATTGGGACTAAAATTAAAATTGCCCTTGTGTAGAAAGATTTATTTTTCACTGACCGAGGACAGAAAAGATGATGTGCGGCATCACAACAGCTACTACACCTTGCTCCTAGCCAAAACGTCAAGTTGTTTAATTTTTAAGTTATTGAAGAAACCGTATATAAGAAAAAACCTGTATAAAAATATTATTTTTTTTTACGAGCAAAGGGAAGCGACTATGTATAAAGGAAGTCAGTTTATTCCATTGTTTTTAAATATAACTTTATAAATATAACTTTATAAATATAACTTTATAAATATAACTTTATAAATATAACTTTATAAATATAACTTTATAAATATAACTTTTTAAATACAACTTTTTAAATACAACTTTTTAAATACAACTTTTTAAATACAACTTTTTAAATACAACTTTTTAAATACAACTTTTTAAATACAACTTTTTAAATACAACTTTTTAAATACAACTTTTTAAATACAACTTTTTAAATACAACTTTTTAAATACAACTTTTTAAATACAACTTTTTAAATACAACTTTTTAAATACAACTTTTTAAATACAACTTTTTAAATACAACTTTTTAAATACAACTTTTTAAATACAACTTTTTAAATACAACTTTTTAAATACAACTTTTTAAATACAACTTTTTAAATACAACTTTTTAAATACAACTTTTTAAATACAACTTTTTAAATACAACTTTTTAAATACAACTTTTTAAATACAACTTTTTAAATACAACTTTTTAAATACAACTTTTTAAATACAACCTTTTAAATACAACCTTTTAAATACAACCTTTTAAATACAACCTTTTAAATACAACTTTTTAAATACAACTTTTTAAATACAACTTTTTAAATACAACTTTTTAAATACAACTTTTTAAATACAACTTTTTAAATACAACTTTTTAAATACAACTTTTTAAATACAACTTTTTAAATACAACTTTTTAAATACAACTTTTTAAATACAACTTTTTAAATACAACTTTTTAAATACAACTTTTTAAATACAACTTTTTAAATACAACTTTTTAAATACAACTTTTTAAATACAACTTTTTAAATACAACTTTTTAAATACAACTTTTTAAATACAACTTTTTAAATACAACTTTTTTAATACAACTTTTTAAATACAACTTTTTTAATACAACTTTTTTAATACAACTTTATAAATACAACTTTTTTAATACAACTTTATAAATACAACTTTATAAATACAACTTTATAAATACAACTTTATAAATACAACTTTATAAATACAACTTTATAAATACAACTTTATAAATATAACTTTATAAATATAACTTTATAAATATAACTTTATGAATATAACTTTATGAATATAACTTTATGAATATAACTTTATGAATATAACTTTATGAATATAACTTTATAAATATAACTTTATAAATATAACTTTATAAATATAACTTTATAAATATAACTTTATAAATATAACTTTATAAATATAACTTTATAAATATAACTTTATAAATATAACTTTATAAATATAACTTTATAAATATAACTTTATAAATATAACTTTATAAATATAACTTTATAAATATAACTTTATAAATATAACTTTATAAATATAACTTTATAAATATAACTTTATAAATATAACTTTATAAATATAACTTTATAAATATAACTTTATAAATATAACTTTATAAATATAACTTTATAAATATAACTTTATAAATATAACTTTATAAATATAACTTTATAAATATAACTTTATAAATATAACTTCATAAACATGTAACTTTTTAAATATAATTGCTCGCAGAAAAAAATATCGTCCGGAAAAGAATCAAATGGCATTTTTTCGTTTTAACAACATGCTGCAACGATCAGCAAAATAAATTGGCGAAGCAGAATCAAAGATTGATTTAACTGAGTAATTGCGATTGATAATAAACCTGAAAATACGACTAGTTAATCTATCATAGAAAGAGTAGTTTTATGTGCGTGTGTGTCCATGTGAAAGTCAAAAACTACACAAGACACCCCCACAACGCTGATATATTCGTTTTCAGCATTGCCTCGGACAGAATATGAACATTTTTTTGTTGTTGTAATATTCATTTTGGGGGAGTCAACACAAACAAAATTAATCAGATGGAGAAGGAGTCTGCACTCCCATCCCCCATCGACCATTGATGCGAAATGGTACTAGCGATAGAGAAGAAGAAGGGTCGAGTGATAAAGATGGAGAGAGGTAAAAAGAAGTTTTAAAGGGAAGATGTTACACACACTTTAACTTTTTTATTTTGTCGTCTATGCCCTTCCGGGCAACGCCGAGTAGCCATTCTAGTTTTATATATTAGGAGGTTTAACGCATGGAAATGTGACCCTTTCATATTTTAGAACTTTGACAATATCTTATAGTCTCTGTTATGACCCGTTCTGATTGTTGTTTTTATTACCGCAACTGCTGCCCCCTCCCCCCGGTAAGTAATTGTACCCCTAAGCCCCCCCCCCCCATTAATAAGTAATTGTAAGTAGACAATAGATTAACAGGGAGTCAAAGATAAAGGGGGTAAATAAAAAACCCTTTGAAAGTTTAGAATTGTCCATGCATTACCGTTAACTCAATGAGAATAAACATAAAACTTGGTTTTAATGGCCGCCATCCCATAACTTCAGTTTAATAACGCGCAATTCCTTAGAACTCTTCATCTGTTCGCAGACTTGCTAATCTCGTCCAGAATTTGCTTTCATATGTACATTTCGTTTGAACAGCTGTTTTCGTGTCGGTTGCCCTTCAGTCTGAGACCTCCCCCGATTAGCAGCAAGAACACGGGAGTTCTTACATAAGTTCTTACCAGTGATCGCTCACTGGTAAAAAAATAAAAAATAAAAAAATAAATAAAAATTTTTTTTTTTTAAACTGGTGGTGTTCCCTGAAGTCTGAGTCACAAGTCTCCCCAGATTATGAGTACTCTATTTCTTGCGAGCACTGTTGTAAATCATTTTGCGTTTTCACAACAGCCGTTTATCATACGACACTGTCTAGAACAGAAGAACAGAAAATCTCACTTTGGAAAACTACCCCCCCCCCTAAAAAAAATTAAAAATCAAGTTTAAAACAGAAATATAAAATCTGTTTCATATTTCGATAATACATGGTGCGGCATAAAGGTCTGCCGTATTCGGAGTAGGCAACGTGTGGACAGCAATGGCGCTAGAGAAGGGGACACGTTTCAATTTGTCGGTTCAGCTGTATAATTATTTCCTTCATCATTGGTCTCTTATCTTCATCACTGGTGCTACCAGATCAGGCTGTCTGAAAAAAAAATTGCACCAAACATTGATGTTATTGCTTTTTTTCCTTTCCCTTTTGCAAAACTTAATCATATTCCGCAAAGCCAAAAACAAAAACATTTTTCGTCTAAAAAAAAAACCCACCAAATCAAACACCGTAAATAAATACTTATAAAGAAGTTGAAGCATAAAAACTTTTACCGAAATGACCGGATTCGGCAGTAAATAACCCAAAAAGGGTTGATATGCCATAAAACAAAACCCATTTTCTCTTCATCCAGTTTTGGTATTTATGGTGCTGTGAATCTGGTGGGCAACACCAGGCAAGGGCTCATACCAGGTTGCATGTAGTTATATTGCTTTTTACGCACTCAAAACGCGTCTTCCTTCATCTCCCATGCTCTCTAGTGCCCAGGATATCCAGGCGCATTATACAGTTCATGCAAGCGGTACTACGCTGTACATGGCCGAACGACCTTAGATGTTGAATGTAAGGCATCCATAATCTCATTAATACCAATTTTCTTCTAGTTTGAAGCTGCACATCTGCCTGATAATTGCACGATCGGTATGCCGAAGCCATTGCAGATCAGAGTGTCTGGGGCCCATGGCTCACTACTGTGCAAACATAAGTAGGAAATACTTAGCTCTGAATCATCGATACAAATGTTTTCTAGGCATTTGATCTCTTTAAGGTGGTTTTAGGTTGGCCGCCATGGTCACCAAATTTAAGCCCTTTTTATTTTTTATTTTGGAGATCCCTAAACGAAAAGGTTTTCCGACATCGTCCTCAGATTTTTTGAGGATCTGAAGGAAAGAGATCAGAAATCGATGCAATTCTACCTAAGATGACACGGAGTCGCAATCAACTTGCGGAAATATCTCCATCCATGTGTAGCCAACAATATGAGAAAGAGGCAATGAACTAAAAATCCGGGAAGGATCTTCTAATGGGGAACAGACACTCGATAAACACCGCTTTTTTCCGAATATGTGCTAAATTTAACACAAATAAGTGACGGGGTTGGGACCCTAATCCCCTTAAAAGTAGGCCCCTTGTGCTTGCACACACTTATCCCACCGATCCATCGACTGCCGGAAACACATCTGGAACTCTTCTTTTGGAATGGTTTTCATCTCCGCCGTCGCGTTAGAATCAGCAGGTGTTTGCAGAAGATGCGATGGGTGTAACACAAATTAAGGAGTAGTTCAACCGATTCAAAAATGGCCGCACATCAGCGGAGGGTGACCAGCGTTTTTGGCAGGCCCCGGAGTGCAGCTGTTGTTGAGAGGGTGCGAAAAAAGAGATAATGCGGAACGCAACGGTGAAGATAAACACCATTCCAAAAGAAGACTTCCAGAGGTGTTTTCTGTCAGTGGATGGATCGGTGGGCTAAGTGTGTGCAAGCACAAGGGGCCTACTTTGAAGGGGATTAGGGTCCCAACCCCGTCAGGTATTTGAAATATTATTTCTGGTCTAAGGGCGGATACGTTTTAGACAGGGTTCGTATATATATATATATATATAATGAAAATTATAACTAAAAGGTAAACTTTTAGAGAGTTGGACCTATTGTGAAATAAGAAAAGCTCAATATACTGGATAGAGCAAAAATATGGTAAGTCAATGAAAATTGATTAGCAGGTCTAATCAATTTTGATTTGCAGGTCTATGCAATTTTCATTGACTTACCATATATATATATATATATATATATATATATATATTTATTTTGGTACAGAAAAATTAGTACAACATTCGTACCGGCGGTTTCAAGCACAGGAGGACTTAGCCATCTGGCTCTCTTCAGCTTCTGTTGTATAATATATATATATATATATATATATATATATATATATATAAGATAAAATCCATTAGAAGGGAGATGCACTCTCCTTGGAGAATACTGCATATGTATAATCATACAATATGAAAAGGTTATTAATGGTTCAAATTGCTTATTATCAGTGGTAGAGTAATTGGTTATTATAGCTTTAGTAAGAAACCTTATCAAAAAAAAAAAACTAGTCCTAATAGATTAGAAGTTATAAAAAAAAAAAATTGAAAGTGAAGACGATTTTTCTGCTGTATCTTTGACCAATAGCTTCTTTTTTTTTTTTTTACAGCAAACTTCACAAAAACTACTGTATATAAATCTGTTTCGTCAGTCATATAAGGCAAACATTGGTCCGTGTTAATCAAATCTTGTATTTCCGATCGATTTTCATATTTAATCCTGATCGCTATTTTATTTTTGATTAGTTATAAATATAGGTAGAGGAAGGAGTTCTTACTCTCTCACTTCCATCTCCACCGATTGTCCTCATGGACACCGGGGGGGGGGGTTATAATAAGACCACTGTTTTGAGATTAACTATGAAGATAATCTGATATCAATTTAAAAAGTCATTAAAAGAAAACATTTTTTAATGTACTTTTTAGAAATATAACAAGTTTCTTTCTAGATTGTCGCATTCTTATTTTTATATCCATTCAAAATCTGTGAGGTATTTAAGTCGTGTCTCATAGAATATTCTAATTAAACAATTGGCTGTCTTAAATTTCTGGAAGATGAATGTATATTTTCTTAAGAAGAAACGCTAAAAAAAATTCTTCACGCCGAACATCGAAAGACGAAAAATACAAATTTCAGTTTCGATTCTTATTAGTTCGTGTTTTGTTCGCCATTTCGTGTTTTGTTCGCCATTTCGTGTTTTGTTTCTGAGTTGCAGCTTTTATTCTTCTGCCAACTGTTTGAGACACATTTAGGCTATCAAATTTCCCCTCGTCATTTTGGGCGATTGTTGTCTGCCCACGAGGGAATGGCCTTTCGTCATTTCTTGTCGGATTTCTACAGCTGTGAGATTCTTCCTGAACTTTCGAAATTAATTTCAGCATTTTTTGTTGTTGTTTTTTTGTTTTGTTTTTAGGCATAAATTAAACTTCTTTTCTTTCTTTTCTTTCTTTTCTTTTTCGTTCTTTTCTTTCTTTCTTTCTTTTCTTTTTCTTTCTTTTCTTTCTTTCTTATTTGTACTCTTTCTCATTACCCCCTTCTCTCTCTCTGATTACCCCCTTCTCTCTCCCTCCCTCAGATTACCCCCTTCTCTCTCCCTCCCTCTGATTACCCCCTTCTCTCTCTTAATTTCTTTCTCTGATTACCCCTTTCTCTCTCTTTCTCTGATTACCCCCCCCCCCATTTCTAGACTCTTTTTTGCCACTTTTCTTTTGTACCCTTTCTCTCCCTTTTACTCTTCGTTTTCCTCCTTCTCTTTGATTCGTTCTTTTTTTTTAAATTTCATTTTGTTGATTGCTCATCTTTTCTTTCTCTTCTTGCTACTCTCTCTTCTTTTAAAATGACTCATTTTAAATTTTGTGACCCCTTTTTTGTGTCCTCACGTCTTTATCTTTTATGGGCGTGCAGTTTCTAGAGAAGGTCAGTTTAAAGAATTTAATAAATTCTTCCCTCTTTTTCTCTTTCATTTATCTATCTCTCCTCCCCTCTCATATAGGGAAACGTTTCGCAAAAAATTCTTCCAGAATTTCTTAAACCAAAAATCATATTCTCATCAGGGTTCCACAGTCATTGCTTTGGAAATTGGCGGTTAATATTGGCCAACCCGGACGTACAAAAAATAAGGGTGATTCATGATGAAACAGTTGAATTCACAAAGCCTGAAAAATCATGCCCGCCATCTTGAAAATCAAAACACACACACACACACACACACACATACATTTAAATTCTCGAAACAGTTTTTCATGGTAAACAACTGATAATCCCTTAAATAAGAAGACTAGCGTAAATTCTTGGAAGCAAACTAATATAGTGAATGTAAAAAGTAAATTGACTTACAAGCAATGTAATTTTCCAACGAAGGACTTGGGACTAAAAGTGTCTTTTTTGTTTTTTTTCCATATAGTTTTAATGGTCGAAAAACTTCCGAGACATATATATATATATATATATATATATATTTATTTGAATAATATAAAGATAATTATTTTATATTAGATCATACTTTTTTTCGTAATTTCAATATTTCATATATATATATATATATACATATAAGATAGATGAACGAAGAGTGATAAACATGTACGAATGTCCATATTTATTTCAAATTTCGATTGTTCAATGCAAGGTATATTCTGTAATAAAATTATGTTTATTATTCTTTCCTTAAGCCAAGGCTTTTCAAAGATCAAGATCTTATCAGAGGAATTATACAGATAGATAAGTTGGCAGTATGAAAGCCAAAATTCAACATTTGAACAAATATTAAATATCTTTATAATTGCTCTATCTCGTATATTGAGCTTAATCCATTTCACTATAGGTTCTATCTCTTAAACGTATACGTTTAATTTCATATATTATATATATATATATATATATATATATATATATATATATATATATATATATATATATATATTAAAAAAAGCTTTACTAAAAGCTTACTTTTAGTTTCATCTTTATTATATATATATATATATATATATATATAACCATATACTTAACATATTTCCAAATCGTTAGGAGCCTTCTGTAAATTGTCCTTTATAGTTTGTGTAGGTGGAGAGGTTGTAATGTGGGCTGTATTTAGTTTAATTTATTTTTATGAAAAGATGGTAGAAGCTCTTCGTAAATATTGAGATGACTTCAGTTTTTGTGAAATTTTAACAATAGAGATTAGGCATCAATTAATAAAAAAATCTCCAAATTGAGTTTTTTTTATTATTTTAAAGGGGTTTTTAGGGGGCATAATATGAGCACAATCTCGTATCTAAATATTTCAGATTTACATTGAATTTGATCCATTGTCATTAGTCACCAATTGAGCAAGATTACCTTAATTTTAATTTCTTAAGACCCTCTTAAGCTTAAACTTTAGACAATTTCTCGAATCAAAATCATGTAACGGATTTTAATAAAAATTGGAATAAGGATTCTAGACATGAGGTTTAGTATCATTATATCTTTTGATCTTCGTAGGGACATGTGAAAGTAGTGCAAAACTGTTCTGTTCGGAGAATTAATTTTATCCATCATGGGACGGGTATTCTTTTAGTGTGGGTGTGTGTATATATATATATATATATATATATATATATATATATATATATATATATATATATAAAGTAAAGTTTATTTACATTCCAAAAGCAAAGATGTTTTTGATTTTTCTGACTAAACATTTTTCAAAACCAATACATTTCAGTGCAAATTATTTTACGAATCGTTTCTCTTAAAATAAACCAAACAACAGGGATTAAAGATGGCTGACCTCTGAGGGTCACACGTGAGTTCAAAGTTCTTCTTCTGAACGTTTGTTGTCTTTCATGTCACAATACGTTTTAATTTTTTTTCAAATTGAGAACTTTTCATCTACCTTTTTCTGACGAGTTTGAGCTTTTTCCTGCCCCCCCCCCCCTCTTCCTCATTTATTTTTCTAATGGTCTATGGAACGTTATATAAACCGTTGACTTCTGAACGCTCACTTTTCAAACTTTTATCGGTTGTAATGTTCTATGGAACGTTATATAAACCGTCGATTTCTGAACGCTCACTTTTCAAACTTTTATCGGTTGTAATGTTCTATGGAACGTTATATAAACCGTCGATTTCTGAACGCTCACGTTTCAAACTTTTATTGGTTGTAATGTTCTATGGAACGTTATATAAACCGTCGACTTCTGAACGCTCACTTTTCAAACATTTATCGGTTGTAATGTTCTATGGAACGTTATATAAACCGTTGACTTCTGAACACTCACTTTTCAAACTTTTATCGGTTGTAATGTTCTATGGAACGTTATATAAACCGTCGACTTCTGAACGCTCACTTTTCAAACTTTTATCGGTTGTAATGTTCTATGGAACGTTATATAAACCGTTGACTTCTGAACGCTCACTTTTCAAACTTTTATCGGTTGTAATGTTCTATGGAACGTTATATAAACCGTTGACTTCTGAACACTCACTTTTCAAACTTTTATCGGTTGTAATGTTCTATGGAACGTTATATAAACCGTTGACTTCTGAACGCTCACTTTTCAAACTTTTATCGGTTGTAATGTTCTATGGAACGTTATATAAACCGTTGACTTCTGAACGCTCACTTTTCAAACTTTTATCGGTTGTAATGTTCTATGGAACGTTATATAAACCGTTGACTTCTGAACACTCACTTTTCAAACTTTTATCGGTTGTAATGTTCTATGGAACGTTATATAAACCGTTGACTTCTGAACGCTCACTTTTCAAACTTTTATCGGTTGTAATGTTCTATGGAACGTTATATAAACCGTTGACTTCTGAACACTCACTTTTCAAACTTTTATCGGTTGTAATGTTCTATGGAACGTTATATAAACCGTTAACTTCTGAACACTCACTTTTCAAACTTTTATCGGTTGTAATGTTCTATGGAACGTTATATAAACCGTTGACTTCTGAACGCTCACTTTTCAAACTTTTATCGGCTGTTCTGCCGTAGCACAGATCTCAGCGTTCTAACTGCTGAGCGCTTCCTCACATTTATTTTTCAGACTTTGGTTTTATTTATTTATCTACCTCCCACAAGGTAAGATGTGACACAAGGTCGGGAAAGTGGGATTAGATAAGCCAGCGCTCGAGAGTTGAGCACTCTGGCCATTTAAAAAATTGCCTGGGCAGCCCCGTCGGCATTCCCCGGTAGGGGCGCCTCAGACAGTAAGCAATAAACTTACTCCTCCCCAAAGAGGGGAGGCAAAGCCTGGGAGGGTGCACCTCCTAGAACTGCACAGGACGGACAACCCCCAATAGACCGGCGTAAATCCAAACCCAAAGGCCCAGACGATACCGGTTTATTAGGCGGGGTAGTTGCTGTATTTTTTTTCTTTTTCTTCAATCTCCCATCCTGATGAAACCTAATAAAGGTGAAACGTAGATGGATATTTAATTAACATTTTGATTTTCCTTATTTCATTTTCCACATATATATATATATATATATATATATATATATATATATATATATATTATTAGTAATTTACAGACAGCTGTTTTGTCTTTTCAAAACTCATGCATATTGTGTGTATTTTGTTTTCTGAAAGTTAAAAGAAACCTTTAAAGGAAGTTCGCTTGATGAGAAAAATTGCAAGTGAAAACAACCCCCCAAAAAGTGTCCATCTTCCAACCGGATGTCCTTTATGTTAAAGGTTTGCCATTGCCGACTAATTAGATTGCTGGTGCATTTCCTTATCAGTGGCGAGAAGAGACAGAAGAGGTGGAATGCAAAATGGAGATTAAATTCTTCTCCTTTTCTCTTTTCGGTCGAGGCTGAACATAATTTTTGAATTAGCAGTTAATAAATTTTAAAGAAAGACCCAAATTGGCAAGAATGGATTTTATATATATATATATATATATATATATATATATATATATAGCTGAGGAGCGAGCGGGGTTGAGGGTGGAATAGAAAATAAGAATCTTGCCGACATACTGGCTATATCATTCTTCCCCTTGAACTGGTTTTCAATTTAGGGGACATGCTGAGAGCAACATATCCGGACTCGGACGCCAAATCACATACGAAGTCTTATGAAATTATCAACCATAAAATGTCATTTTGTGATCATTTTTTATAAAAAAATGTAAAAATTTTTTTAGAAAACAAAAAAAAATAGAAATTAATCTTTTTATGAGATTAGAATTAATTTAGAAAAATCTTGTCGAATATATTTTTCAGTTAACATTAATTTGTGAATATTTTAGCGGATGTCCATTGATGGCTTTTTCCACAGGAAAAAACAACAGTTTATTTTTGAGCGCATGTTTGTAACACACACACACAAACACACACACACACACAAAGACACACCCACAAACACAAACACAAACACACACACACACACAAACAAACACAAACACACACACACACACACACACTAGAAGAATACCCGTCCCAGAACGGGTAAAATTAATTCCCCAAACAGAAGTTTTTCACCACTTTTATATCCCCTTACGAAGATTAAAATAGATATAATATTAAGAAACCTTATGTCTAGAAGCCTTTTTTATTTCAATTTTGGTAAAAATCCATTGCATCATATTGATTCTCGAAAATGTCTCAAATTTAAGCTTAAGGGGTCTTCAGAAGAAATTGAAATTCAGGGAATCTTGCTTAGTGTCTAATGACTGTAGATCAAATTCAATGCAAATCTGAAATATTTGAACTTTCAAATGGGAGGTTGTGTCCATATTATGCCCCCTAAAAACCCTTTTAACATAATCCAAAGAAACTAAAATAAGGGGAATATTTATTAATTGATGCCTCATCCCTATTGTTAAAATTTCACAAAAATCGGAGCTATTTGAATTTTCATGAAGGGCTTCCACCCCTTTTTACCCCTTTTTCATGAAATTAAATCAAACTAAATATAGTTCACATTACGACGACTTATGCTTAGCAGTTATTTAAAAATTCATAATGATGAGGTTATTAACTTAGGAGTGAATCCTGTTAATCTACTTACTTTAGTCGCACAGAACTTAACGTACCCTCGTTGTATTGAACATAAAATTCTGTCTCCAAATTGCATATGTCTCGGCTGTTTGAAGAGAAACGCTGCACTGTTCCCTAATGCTGTCGGACCATCTTTTTGGTGAGCGTCCTCTTGGTCTTGCGTTTGAAAAGTCTTTTCTGAAGATGGCATTTATCATCCCACTACTCCTAGCAATATGACCAAACCATCAAAGCCTCCTAGCCGACACCACATCGTCGATGGTTTCCGTCATGCCCAACGCTTCGCGTATGCTAGCATTCCTAGTAACCTTGAGGATTGTCCTAAGACATTTCATCTCAAACACGAACAGGCCTCTGACCTCTTGTTCTCCAGTAGTCCATGTCTCTGAATCGTATATGGCTATTGACAGAATGAGTGCCTTATACAATCTAACCATAAGGGTTCTGGACATGTTTCTAGAGATCCATATTGCGTTACTTAAACGGCCAAACGCCTGTGACGTCATGGATATCCTGTGCAAGACATCTGAAACACAGTTGGAAACTAGACTGCCAAGAAACTTGAACTCTGCAACTTTTGGAATTAATTGATCGTCTATTTTGATTTCTTCATCAGCTTCTGCTGACATAATTGCACATTTAAGGGGATTAATCTTCAAGCTCCATTTTTTTTCAGGCTTTTTCAAGCTCCGAGATTGAAATTTTAAGTTTTTCAAAAAAAAAACAGATTTGAGTGTGGTATTATCTGCATATCTAACACCAATTGACATGTCATCTCTCAATTGGAAATCTTTGTCCAGACCTGTAATATCCTTCATTACGTGTTCCAAGAATACGTTGAATAGACTTGGTGACATTATGCATCCTTGCCTCACTCCAACCCTCAATTCTGTACATACAAATATATAAACATATCCACATACCTAACTAGAGATATCTATTATATATGATATTAAACAGTAATATTTCGATTAACCATTGATACTTGCGGTTTCAGGAGGTATGTGCGATCTTAATTAAATATAATTAACATGCTTTAATTTATAAATGCTAATTATAGTTAATTATTTGTTTAATTATTACCATTTTTTTCTTGTTTGATTTTAATAATTTTTTTAAAAATCACTGATGAACGAAGCACATGTGGTATTCCTTAGCCCAACGGTTAAGATCGCACATACCTCCTGAAACCGCAAGTATCAATGTCTAATCGAAATATTCTAATAAAATAAAATGGGCTAAGGAATACCACATGTGCTTCGTTCATCAATTATTGTGAAAATTTGGGATAGTGAAACTCTTTGCATAATTGAAAAAACAGATAAAATAAATTGAAATAAAATTAAAATGAAACAAGAAAAAATGGTAATACTTAAACAAATAATTAACTATAATTAACATTTATAAACTAAAGCGTGTTAATAATATTTAACTAAGGAACTCTCTGCTCACACAACTTATGCTAAAGCACTAGCAGCCAAACTGACCCAGCTCCATCTTGAAATGCCCCCCCCCCCCCATCAATTTTTAATTTTCTAGATTTGTTGGAATAGGAAAGATGGTAATTGCATTGAGTAAATTTTCGGAATGGGCTACCCATGATGTTATTTGAAACTGAACTACATCTTGGCAAAATTGGAATTTATTTTTGTTAAAGGCAATTCCCTTCTTTACACACAGTGATAGGTAGTCAAATGTATGGTAGATCTAAAATACTGTTGTCAAAACGTACCGCATCATCAACGACTTTCACTTTGCGAGAAATGTTTTTAATGATCATATCTACGCGTATAGGCATCACCAGAGGCTAAGTATCCCTGAGGCATCCAGAGATACATGAAACCGGGCTCCACTCCGTGATGAAAGTTGTATGTGGCTGAAATTCCTCATCTAGAGAGATTGAATGATCACCACCCATTGCATCCAAAACAGTTTTTTTGTTGGATGATACCAGTCATGCCAATTGGAATGGCGAGCTAGTGTGGTGTGTTTCTTGTTTGCACTGCGAGTTTAAATACTGATAGTCCACCGTTCTTCTTGGTTTTCCATCATTTTTTTTGCAGGGATTACCATAGTGCTGCACCAATCGGTAGGGGTACCAACGGGCGCTGGAGTAAGAATGCCTCTTTTAACATCATCCCAAAGTGCGAGTCGTACTTGCTCCTTGAAATGATAAGGCACAGGAATTGGGTTGTGTCTGGCTTCAGAAACTCTCCCTCTTTAAGGTGAATATGGGTGACGGGGCCAAACATAGATGGGAACACCCCATCGTTTTTGAATGCTGTCTTGGCTAAATGCTCTAGGAGCCAATCCTTAAGCCTACTAATGTTTTCTTCCGTTGGGGGGGGGGGAGGGGAAGGCTTTTTAGGCGACTCGATGTATTGTATTGCGATATTTGCCTGGGTTGAAAATGTTGCCACAGGGTTTGGGAAATTTTCACGCAGCAGACCAATGTGTATGTATTTCTATATTTGTACATAAATAAATATGTATCCATTCCGTCACACAAGTTAGAGCCAAAAGTGTGCCTTTTTCTAGCGTCCAAGCAAAACTATTTTAAGTGGGAAGCGAGAAAGCAAATAGCAAGTCAGACAGCCCCCACCATCTGAAATTAATTCGGAAAGAAATCGTTCAATCTAAATAAGTCAACAGTAGGTGGGTGTTTTTTCTGTCAGGAGAAATAATAACAATTTCTATCTGAAAAATTAAATTACTGACGTAATTCTATGATTTTTTATGAATATTAGTGTGAACACTGGCGAAGCATACGTTTTTTTGTCACTTTTAATGGATGTACATTAGTTTCTTTTGTTTTTTTTTAATAAATTGTAGTGAAGTACGTTATTTTATTTCCAATAACATGGTAGAACGATAACAAATGAAAATTGGCTAGTCAGAATCAAAGTTTGATATCAATTTAAATGTTTCAGAATTTTTGCGATGAAGATTGATAATTTGGATTACTTTGATTATTCGAACGACTGTTCTCATCTTGGATGTTATTTTCACAACGTAGAAAATTAGAAATATATAGTGATAAATAATAAGACGACACATCTAAAAAAAAAAGAATAGGTTTAAGGCTCAAGTGCTAAGTAATAATCAGTTCTAAGTGACGGTCTTCTGAAGGTTGAAGGTTCAATCCTCAGTGCGGGTGATACTAAGAATACAATTACGAATCACTTGAGACTTCTATCCGGTCATGGCTGACAGAACGAGAGCAAACTTCCCCTGTGGATTAAATAAAGGGTTAGGGCTAGAAATTCCGTACAGATTCCGGAGTTCGACAAAATGCACCTGAAGAAGGTTGGAGGTTACATCGGCCGAAACGTTGTGGGAATAACATTCAAGATAAAAACAGTAGTCAGTTTAAATGCTATTTAGTCCAACTGTTAAAATCCAACAAGATAACTTTATATGTTAGATTTGGGTTATCCGCAACTGTAAAATGTCTGATTTTTATAAGTGCTTGTCGGGTAGTCTTTTATAAGCACCTGTTTCAACTGTGGAACCCCGGGTAACTGGGGACTGCGAAGAACAACCTGTGCATATACTCCGCAAAGAAAATATTGCAGGGAGACTTCTTTATTTTGCTGCAGATGTTATTTTCTTGCGAACTGTTCGGGTTAGGGTTGCATGTCAACATAACTATTCAGGCGTTGGTCGCATTCAGCGCAGAATCACTTTGGTAGTCTTTGAGCATCAAGGGTTGCCCGCTCGTGAAGAATATGCCTCTAATTGGCTCTAAGTATTTTTGGGTCCTTTTTCGGTACGGCTGATTTTTCTTTTTTCTGCTTCTTGGAGTTTTTATTTTGTTTGTCGTGTTTTCCTTCTTAAACATCTGTTCTGTCGTCGGAAAGCGACACGGAATGTTTAAAAAACAACATTCCATTTGCTCTTCCATGTCTGCATGTCTAAATGCATGGATGTTGTTTTATGGAAGGGTAAATATTTATTTATAGCACGTGATAAAGCACGTGACAAGACTTTCTTTTACTTTTTCTTTGTTTTTTTTTTCTTTGTTTTTTTTTTTTGGGGGGGGTTCTAACCGGTATTAATTAGAAACTTTGAGAAATGCCATTACCTTCCATTTAGGAATGCGATCAAGTGCTGCTATTCAGTACCATGAAAATATCAAGAGTTTGACCAAATTCTAGAATGGCTTCTTTTAATCGGATGATAGATTGCTTTATCATGGTGTATGAACAAAATAACCCCTCTCCCTCCCTTCAGACAGTCACACACACACACACACACACACACACACACACACACACATATTTATAAGGTATCTGTATATGTTTACATTTATATTTCTGTGCATGAGATTCACTCCTAAACTAATGAACCGATCATTATGAATTATGAAATACATATTCTAGGCAACACGGTGAGTAACTTGGTCCCATTTTTTTAAAATGTGAGATGATATATATATAATTATTTCCACAATCAGACAACGCCACAGCCCACGACCTACGAAAGAAACAAACCGGAAGTCCGCCCTCCTTTGGGCTCATCAGGGCGAAACTCGAGTCTAAGACTTTCGGTTTGTTTCTTTCGTAGGTTGTGGGCTGTGGCGTTGTCTGATTGTGGAAATAATTATATATATAATATATATATATATATATATATATATTAGTTGTAACTGCCCGGCGTTGCCTGGGATGCAATGTCATTTTAAATTGTAAGGTCGATAGCTCCTAAACAAGTTAAAATATGAGTTATCTCGCTTTTATGCTTAGAAATTAAGACACCATTTACAAATAATGCGTCATGCGACCCTTTTCGACATCAAAATGTAAAAGTTTTGATATTATTTATTTCCACAACACTTTCTATCTGAATGAAAATATGAATTTTGTAACAGTTATTTAGTATTAACAAAGAAAAAAATGTATCGGTATTATGATTCCGTAATAGTGAAATGTGCTGCTGATGGAAGAATTACTTTAATCTGCAATTGACATTTACTGCAGAAAAAAAAGATGTCTTCCTTGCGAAAATATTCCGAGCAGGAATAATTGTATTTGAAAATAAACTAAATCGAATTTCAATTTTTTTTTCAACATGGACCAACGCTAAATAAGAAATGGCTATTCGGGATTAAGTAGTGATATTTTAGAATGGAAGCTATTTAGCTGTGAAGTAAAAAAAAAAAAAAAAAAAAAAAAATCCGGCTAACTTAATTGTATTTATTAGAAGATATAATGTAAAAAAATTATATTCATTGGAATAAAATTGATTTTTGTCAGTTTGTTTATCAATTTCAGATTGAACTTTAAAAAAAAATCTATCGTTATTTTCATGGTAGTTGCTCGACTGAGCTCCAATCTCCTCCAGCTACAACCATTGTCAATAGTTTCCCTTTCTCCCTCTGTGTACTGAAAACTAAACGGATATTCCATAAGCAGAGTTTCTTTTTTTGAACTACCTGTCCGTGGAACACAATACCACAGGGCTGCTTCCCAGCTGACGACAACATAGGCGTTTTCAAGTCCAATGTAAACAAATTCTTGTTGAGCCGTCCTCTTAAATAATCAAATTCTGCCCAATTTCCACCATCGTTACCAATCATCACAGTGTTGTCTCACCGTTCATCTGAAAAACAAAAAACAAAAAACTCATTAACCTTTATCCTCGAGTGGTCTCTGAGCCTTGAAAAAAAAGGGGTTCAAGTTTTTCTCAGAATATTTTTGAGCCATTGCCTGAAAAATCGTTCAAGAATCTTTCTCTCTCTTTTCAGAACTGTTTCTGTCATTTCTTCTGACTTTTTATGCCATTTTTTTTCTGAATTGTAAATAATATCATGATGAGACAATTTTTTTTTTTTTAACCAAAACCAAAAAAGAAGTTTCTGGAATTATCATTTTTCTTTCCAGGTTTTTAAATTTTTTTATTCTTTTCTCTCAAATTCCTAATTTTTTTTTCCGTTTTAATTTTTTTCTTTAAACTTTGATGGCGGTCCTAAACTTAACCTCTTCACTTGTCTTCGTTGAAGGTTATTTTACTCGACGCTTCCATACACATTGCCTACAAGACAAATGACAGCAGACCTTCTGTCTTTAAGAAGAAGAAGAAAAAAACACAGTTGAAAATAGTTGACATTTGAAACTGTAAAAATTACTCAATTGTTTGCCTCTCTGGTATTCAACTCAATGCTTGGCCAGGCATCTTCATCCTCTCACAAAAAAAAGATAAAAAAAGGAAAAACATTTGAAGAAAAAATAATGAATAAAATACCTTTTCACTCTCCTACATACAATTCTTTCTTATCTTTTAGTCAACATTTTTTTTTTTTTAAAGCAAATAATTATATATTAATTTCCTAATTTTTTATTCATGGTTTTCAAGCATAAAGTATTTAATTTTTTTCTTAAAAAAAAAAAATCTAGAAGATTAATTCTGTTTCGTAGTTGGTGATTGTAAATTCTATTCTCCAAGAAACATTTTCTTTTATTTTTAATTTTTCTTTTATTGTTTCTGGTATAACAAAATTTGATAACTTATGAGGACGGTTTGTTGACATTAGATCTGAAGACGACCATGTTGAAGTCTGCAGGGAAAAAAGTCTTGTGTTGATTTATTCCACAGATAGGAAGTTCTGATGATCAGCGAAGAAACAAACTATGTATAAATATCAACACAAAAATATACTTAGTGTTCATTTTTTTCCAACATTTCGACTCTATGACGGGTCTTATTCATGGAACAAATGTTATTAAATTTGAGTCGGTTTTATTCAGAGAATGATGGAGACGCTATAAGCAAGGTGTGGGAACAGTGATAAGTTTTGGCAGGAGTGGAAGGAATATATATATATATATATATATATATATATATATCATTTCTGCGACTGGTTGTATAGTTATACCTCGCCACACTGATGATTCTTGATTAAGGTGAAACATGTGGATATTGAAAAATATTATAAAATATTTAAAGCTCCTTTCTTAAGGAAGTGCATTCGCTAAGAGAAGAAAAGGTTCTTGTTTGCTCCTTACATCAAGTGGCTTCATGCCCTGTCTGGAGCGATTTCCATATAAAAAAAGCTCTCTTTTTCTTTTATACATACATACATACATAGTTATCCAGACATGTGTTTTGTAGTTTCCATATGAATCCTAGCCAATAAGGGTTGAAGACATGCGTTGCATGGAAAGAAATTGAGACACATGCTACCTTACAGAGAATGATACGATGGAGGCGTAATGTGAGTCTTAAAGACAGGCTTAGATCTGATGACCTCAGAGGAAAATTAAATCTGTACAGTATAAGGAGATGTATGCAGAACAGGGGACTTCGATAGTATGGCCACGTTGAACGAATTGATGAGAGTTCTTGGGTTAGTAGATGTAGAACAGTTAAGGTAGCAGGTCCAGTTCCCAGGGGTTAAACCAATGAAAACATGGGAAGAAGTGATAAAAAATATACTTGAAAAAAAAGAGGGATAAATAAACACCTGGCAAGAGGTAGGTTAGTTTGACAGTCAATTTCTTAAAGCTGTCCAACACATGCCAGCATGTAAAACGGAAGTTAAACCGAATATGATGATGATCAGTGTGACTAGATCTTACGAGATTTGAAACCGGGACTCCAGCGCTTTACCACTGAGTCAGGAACACCGTTAGTAACAGTGGAATAGACGTATCGCATTACATATGTTGCCATTTATTTATATTTTTATTATTTACGATACTGATAATTGAAAGTATTCAATTATTTTTATTTAAATGCAGTACGAGATGAAAATCAGTATACCCTTCACCAGAGTGATACCCCATGTATATAGAGTGAATGACTACATGTGCTTCCTCTCACTCCTTTGTGGGTAAAACATTGTGGAAAGTGAAATTGACAGCCACCATTAGTGTTGGTGCAAAGCATTTCGTAAGCGAATAGAGCTCACCTGGTGGCTGATAATGTTTATATAAACATTAAGATTTCCCTTGCTGATGTCTTGTGCTTATAGAGTAGCTGGTAAAAAACTTGCCTGTCTAGCCACACTTCAGAACTGTGATACAACGAAGTTGTCTATAGATAACAATATACAATCATTTCTTTGTTCTAACAGATACTTTTCTATATTTCTTTTTGTTGTCTGTCTCCATGAAATTCAATCTTTTTCCCATCTGTCACTAAAACTAAAGCTTTCACACCCAGCATCGTTATTTGCTCCACCCCCCGCACCCCTCTCTTCCCTTTATCTATTCAATCTTTTCAAGTGTTTCAGAAATGACTCAGTTATATATATATATATATATTTTTACTCAAATTCGTTCTGATCTATAGATTTTAGTTTTACTGTTATTTTAAAATCAGTAAATATTTATCATTTTATCATTTGTACCAGCAATGAAAATTAAGTTTTGAACAAAAAAAAAAAAATTAAAAGAATCGTTTTTGGAATCAGAAATTAGGTTATAACTTTTCTGATTCCGATACCCAAAAAAGTTCCGATTTTTTTTTATTCCCGATTTCGATACTGATTAATCATCCCAACACTGGTTGTGACCAAACGGGTCACGGATACGTCTAGTCTTAAGACAAACTAATACCATGAACTAATTTTGTTTTTTAAAATATGTGGCTGCCGAGTCTTTGGCTGCCGAGTCTTTGGCTGCCGAGTCTTTGGCTGCCGAGTCTTTGGCTGCCTAGTCTTTGGCTGCCGAGTCTTTGGCTGCCGAGCCCTTGTCTGTTGAGCCCTTGTCTGCCGAGCCCTTGTCTGCCGAGCCCTTGTCTGCCGAGCCCTTGTCTGTTGAGCCCTTGTCTGTTGAGCCCTTGTCTGTTGAGCCCTTGTCTGTTGAGCCCTTGTCTGTTGAGCCCATGTCTGTTGAGCCCTTGTCTGTTGAGCCCTTGTCTGTTGAGCCCTTGTCTGTTGAGCCCTTGGGTGTTGAGCCCTTGGGTGTTGAGCCCATGGGTGTTGAGCCCATGGGTGTTGAGCCCATGGGTGTTAAACAAAGGGTTGGAACTGGATTCTGACTAATTTAACTGGGGACTTTAGGTACTTTTTTTTGTGTGTGTGTGGTTTCAGGATGAACATTTTTCTGATTCTCAACGAGTTTAGATGAAGACCACCCTGAAAAAAAGAATTGTTTAAGGTCAGATGCCTTTCATAAATTGGCAAGAATTTTTCTGGATGTTTTCTTTTTTTTCTCCGAGTGTTATCTCCATTTCGATTGTGTCAAGTTTCTGCCCAAATTACTTAATGTTGGCACTCACAAGTTCAGCATTCCCCCCTTCGCCTCGATAAATCATCGAAACATTTGCTTCTTAAAACGTTATGAGCAAAAAAACAAACAAACAAACAGTTCTATTTTATTTCTAGGTAAAAACAAATTCTCTCACATTTTGTTAAAGATATTATTCTGATAATATATCTAACAATTAGAAGACATTTATTTTGGCTCATAATTGCTTAACTTGCAATTTCCATTGAAAAAGATCTCGGTCTTTTTATATTTTTGGAAATGTAGATAAAAAAAAATGACAAATTAGAAGATTTCAATACATAAAAGACAAGATCAAGTTAAAAAAAAATCATCAACTGACAGCACAAGTAACCATTTTTTAAATTTTATTTATTTTTGACTAACTAGTTTATACTTGCTTCTTGAGCTGTGTTGGTACAGTACCTACTTATGTCAATTTCCATCTCTACCATCGCTTTATAACTAGTACGATGAAACATTTAAATTTTATTTTTAAAAAAATGCTACTTATTATGTTCATGAGAGAGTAAGTAACTGCGATGAATGTATTTATGTATTGTTTTTATCGGCAAAAACACATTAAAAATTGTTTTTACGCAAAAATAATTTGTTTTGTACTAATGCCAAATACCATTTATGTTTATTTTTTTGCGGATTATAAAAAAAGAAAAAATGTGTTTTTATCTTATGTTAATTTCTTTAAATCTCTAAAACACATGTCCAATTTAAAAAAATCCTTTAGACTTGTGTGCGATTTGAACTCTGGAATTAACATCGTAAAAACTACTGCCTTAGTAATGTGTACTCTGCCTATTCCTTTTTCTGTCAACCAATCACATGTTTCTATGTATGTTAATGGGACCCCACTTCAGTCAGTTCGATTCGCGTCTTGGAGAACGAGTTTGCATAGCATTTCTTTGAATATTGCCCTTTTGTGATAAATTGAAACCAGCTCTGTCATGCTAGGCTTAAAATCTTCCTTTGTGTATTCTAGCCAGGTACGTCTCCGTCTTTTCTTTGTTCTTCTACCTGCAATTCTTCCCTTCAGCATCTTCATCAAGATGTTGTCAGCACGGATGACATGACTCTTATAGCTAATGCGTTGTTTTATCACCTGGTCAAGCAGTATCATTTTTCCCAGACTCATACGGTCAATCACCTCCCTATTCGTGATTCTTTCGGTCCAACTAATCTCCAGCATTCTTCTGTCGCACCATAGTTCGAAAGATTGGATAAGTTTCCTGTTTTTCTTACCTATCGTCCATGTTTCAGCCCCATATTTATTATTAAGGCTCATATGTCACCACTTATCAAGGCTAAAAAATACTCGAGGATACGGGTTAATAAGATAGATTGATAGGTGAATGATGATGAATACTATGAAAGGATTGAAAAACTCCACATACCAACTACTCAAAACGGCCACCTCAAGAAACGGCAATTTTCATCGTTTTGTCAGAAACATCACTCATGGAATGTGAGGACTAAAAGGGCAAATTAGGGGGAAATCAATTGTGGTTCCAGGGTTTCTTGAAAAGCTGGTGAAGAATGCTGACACCCATAGGGAATTCTAAATAAAACCCTATGCATTGTAAGAATTATATTTCAGTGTGTGTGTGTATATATATATATATATATATATATATATATAATGTATATATATATATATATGTATATATATATATTGTGTGTGTATTTAGGCAGCATTTTCTCAGTTATCAGAAAAATTGAAAAAATAAAAAAGGTACAATTAAACAGATGAATTCTGTTATTTTTAAAAATGCACACTATATCGGTTCCCCACCACAAGTGAGTTGAGCTCTCTCAGGACTTCGAGTACTGAATTTACTATATATATATATATATATATATATATATATATATATATATATTTATTTATGCAAACAGTTATTTTAAGACGGTGTGTAACGTTTTTTGTCATCATTCAGTTCCGAATTGTGGCTGTTTACGCGTCTGATGAGACCCACCTAGGTCGAAATAATTTATAATGCGGACAACCTAATGTGTGTTTAGTTAATTTCCTTTAAATTTATTCCTGCTCTGTTAATAAGTACATTGAGCTCTCTCACTCGCATTCCCATCCAAACCATTCCACTCTGCACACACACACACACACACACACACACATATATATATATATATATATATTATGTACACACATAATGTTGCTTATCACTTTATGATAACTTAAGCAGTATTCATTTTGTTCACATTCGTGAAAAATATTCAATAGTTATCAAACTTGGCTATCCCCTTCCCACCTGAAGGCTGGTTGTAGGTGCAGCACGAATATTTCCATCAATGCTACGATTAGATAACGCCATCCAACCTGGCTCCCAATCTCAGTTGAGATTGCCAGTGTTGACATCTCTCACTGTTTCACCTTCTATTGCTATCATTATTATTATTATTATTATTATTATTATTATTATTATTATTATTATTATCATTATCATTATTATTATCTGTATTGATCTTTTAAACACACAAGGACTACAAAAAGTAGAAAGTAGCTAAAGGTTTTCTAATATTGTTCCAATATAAGTCTACACTTTTGCTATGAATATCTTCAGATGAGGTCATCAATGTTAAAAGCTACATCATGAGAAAAAGAAGTGCATGCATATATATATATATAGATATATATATATATATATGGAAATTTAAAAAGGAAAAGCAAAAAATATTTATGTATTCATCAACGTTTCGTCTTTATTATAAGACTTCCTCATGATGATTGTCTGAAGAAAAACACCACACAAGTACAAAATGTTTAGAATGGATAGGTGGCGGCGACTGCCGGTTCAAAACCTGTGGCCCCTTAAGCAAAAAAATCAAATCATGAGATACATATAGATGGTTGCAGTGGCAAGCGGCGGTTGGAGTATAAAATCATTAGGAAGTGGGAGAGGTATTACAATAAATTCTGATTTTCGGGCATGGCATCCACTTTATTTGTTTGGAATTTATTTATTATTAATGCAATATTTTTCATTTCTAAAAGTAGTTAAGATCTTTGATATTTCGAAATGAGACAAGTTCTGCAATCTATTTATTGTGTTAAAAAAAATGTGACTGACGGATGGACAGACAGACAAAATCTCTATTTTTCTAAGATACTTAATCTGGTTAGGCAGTTCGCTAATATGGAGATATTTTTAAACATCTAAAAAGAAAAATAACTCTTCTTCTAGTAATAATTAGAATTCCTTATTTATTTTAATTTTTTCAGCTTCGCTACTGAACCTAATAGAACATGGAAACATTTACAGTTCAAATTTGAATGCAGCGCCGGGTCGGAGCAGCTAGTCTTTCATATTTTAAAGCCTTCTAAAACAACTTTTAAAAAAACCTGTGGAATATTTTGTTAAAGCCTCCATTTAATTGTTTTCTAAGGTTTAACTACGAATCTCTGAACCTTTATTTTTAGTCACTCGGTTTTATTTTTATATCAGACTTGTATCACCTAACACATAAAGTATCTTGTGAGATTTTAAAAGTTAGACCTAAAAAGCATTTAAGCTGATGTATCAAACTTCGATTCTGACTAGTCAATTTTCATTTGTAACTGGTGTACCATGTTATTTGCAATAAAATAACGTATTTCGCTAGAGTTTGTTTTAAAAAGTATGCGGTCTCACCCAGACAACTGGTAATATGGAAACAGTTTTCAATTATGACCGAAAAAAAAATCAGCAAGGGGAATAACTCATATGTTAAATTCAGAACCAAAATTTTATTACTTTTACGATGTAAATCGAAAAAAAAATGTTCAAACAGCAACAAAAAAAAAAGATGACTCACTGCCTTCCGGGGGGGGGGGGGACACCGGGTAGGTACAGTATGTTCCTGTATTATTGGAAGGGGCATGTTCTTTTTTCTAATATCAAAAGGCACTATTATTTTTGCAAATTCTTGTTTTAATATCTCGACATTTTGGCTATAAAATCAAAACTCATCTGGTTTGCTTATTTGTGAGTTGTACAAACAACAAAAAAGAAAAGTTAAAAAAAAAAAAAAAAAAAAAAAAAAAAAAAAACTTGACCAAAAACGTGTGTGCCGGAATTTTGTTCTTGTGAAGAATTTGTTGCTAATATTTTATTTTTCTCCCCCCCCCCCCATCAACAACCGCTGAGTGTCTGGCATGAAGCCCAGCTGTTAGATTTGAATAAACTAGTTCCAGTGTCCAATGTATAGATACCATAGTTATGTATGTAGATATGACATATATTTGCTTGTCTCCTATTTCTCACTGTCTATGTTGAAGGCCATTGCATTTTTTTTTGTAAGAGAGGATAAGACATGGAATGGTAGCGGGATGGGGGGGGGGGAGCAGATGAAGGCAAATAAAGAAATGAGGAGGGGGAGAGGTTCCCCATCCGAGGAAAATGTTCTGTTTTCAATCGTTTCATTTTTGTTTTGATTTACTTAACTTTTTGATGTTTCTATTGTTTTTCTTTAATTTTAATCATCCTCATCCTCCTCTCCATCCTCCTCTCCATCCTCCTCTCCATCCTCATCCTCCTCTCCATCCTCATCCTCCTCTCCATCCTCATCCTCCTCTCCATCCTCATCCTCCTCGCCCATCATTTCTCTTGTGTTTTTACTGTCTTTCTTTCACATTCATCATTTTTTTGTTTCATTTTGAATTTTCATGCTATGATTGAATACTTTTATCTTCCACCTATTACTCTTTTTTGCTCCCCTCCTCCTTTTTTTGCTCCGCTCCTCCTTTTTTTGCTCCCCTCCTCCTCCTTTTTTGCTCCCCTCCTCCTTTTTTGCTCCCCTCCTCCTTTTTTTGCTCCCCATCTCCTTTTTTTGCTCCCCTCCTCCTCCTTTTTTTCTCCCCTCCTCCTCCTTTTTTTCTCCCCTCCTCCTCCACTTTTGCTCCCCCTCCATCTCCACTTTTGCTCTCCTCCTCCACTTTTGCTCCCCTCATCCTCCTCCACTTTTGCTCCCCTCCTCCTCCTCCACTTTTGCTCCCCTCCTCCTCCTCCACTTTTGCTCCCCTCCTCCTCCTCCACTTTTGCTCCCCTCCTCCTCCTCCACTTTTGCTCCCCTCCTCCTCCTCCACTTTTGCTCCCCTCCTCCTCCTCCACTTTTGCTCCCCTCCTCCTCCACTTTTGCTCCCCTCTTCCTCCACTTTTGCTCCCCTCTTCCTCCACTTTTGCTCCCCTCTTCCTCCACTTTTGCTCCCCTCTTCCCCTCTCTTCCTCCCCTCTTCCCCCCTCTTCGCCCCCTATTTGCTCCCCTTTTGCTCCCCTCTTCCTCCACTTTTGCTCCCCTCTTCCTCCACTTTTGCTCCCCTCTTCCTCCACTTTTGCTCCCCTCTTCCTCCACTTTTGCTCCCCTCTTCCTCCACTTTTGCTCCCCTCCTCCTCTTTTTTTGCTCCCCTCCTCCTCTTTTTTATGCTCCCCTCCTCCTTTTGTTTATGCTCTCCCTCTCTTTTTATTGCTCTCCCCCTCTCTTTTTATTGCTCTCCCCCTCTCTTTTTATTGCTCTCCCCCTCTCTTTTTATTGCTCTCCCCCTCTCTTTTTATTGCTCTCCCCCTCTTTTTTTAGCTTTCCTTTTCTTTTTGTGTCCACTTCTTTTGTCTTTTCCTCCTGTTCCTCTCCGACACACACTCTTTTTGGCCCTTCCACATTTTTGTCTCCCCCACTCTTTTTGTCCCCCTCCCATACACTTTTGTTTAGCCCCCTCTTTTTGTTATATGACTCTTTTCCCGCCATCTCTACTGAATGGAACCTAAGTGTGTCTGTGTGTTCTGCTGCTTATTTGTGTGTGTGTTTCAAACTTTGTTTTTACTTTTTAGTTTCATGTTTTAACTGCATGTGTATATTTTAATTGCTTTTAACTCGACGTCTGTTTTATCTTTGAGTGATTAAAAAAAAAGAGTTTTTATAACTGTGTATATTTTAACCGTTTGATAACTGTTTTATAACTTTTATATATTCAGGTTATCGGCAAGAAATAACACATTTAACACAGCTTTTATATAAAATATTAGCAGGAAAACCTGGCGTTGCCCGGGATTTAGTAAGGAATCCTATGTGCTTCTTGCCTATGACACTATATTACTTTCATTTGAAAAAAAAAAATTTTTACATGTTAATTTCTATAAATTTCTAACTTCCTCAAGGCACACCAAGCGTTTCTCAGGGAATCAACGGATTTGAAGTTTTAAGGAGGGGGGTGGGGGGACAGCCTCAATAGATCCCTTAGTGGGTCACACAGAATGCTTTTGCCGTTATCATACGTACCCCCCCCCCCCTTTTTATATATGGCGACAGGTGGTGCAATTCGCGACTAACAAATCTGGATGTACCTAATTTTGGCGGGACAAACATAGAAAAAAAAGTGATATATATATATATATATATATATATATATATATATAATATAAAGCAATTGTAATAGCTCAATAATGTGGGTCTAGAGCTGTTGTAGAAGGATATTTTAAATTAATTTAAACCACCACATCAAATGTAAAGGAAGCAGAAATTCACACCATTTGACTAAAAATCTGTTATTACTAGGATACAATTGTTTCGGCCTACCACCAAGATATTTATAAAATGTTCCTTTATTCAATTCATTTATTTCTTGGGGTGGCTATCTTCAGTGCTCGTATAAAGAAGGAAATTTTCCAGGCCGGTAAAGCCTTTTTATTTTATATATATATATATATATATATATATATATATATATATATATATATATAATTTATTTTTTTTATTGAAAACCCCATAACAATGGTGGTGTAAAATAAATAAAATTTATTTTAATCTTAGCTTTCGAGAATATACTTCTCATTTTCAAAGAGTGTTTTTCTTTTCTTTGTTTTTTTTCATCGTCCGATGAAAATGGACTTTTTGGTCAGAAAATCACGTTATGGTTTAAAAAATATGTCTAAATACCCTTTCTTAGTCAAACCGGCGTCAACCTCGCCTACAGACATAACGTGATTTTCTGACCAAAAAGTCCATTTCCATCGGACGATGAAGAAAAAGAAAAGAAAAACACTCTTTGAAAATGGGGAAGTATATTCTCGAAAGCTAAGATTAAAATAAATTTTATTTATTTTACACCACCATTATTATGGTTTTTTCAATCCAAAAAAATAATAATACTATTACGAAACAATGGTTTAAAAAATTCTAAATACCCTTTCTTATATATATATATATATATATATATATATATATATATATATATATATAGGGTGATTCATAAGTCACTAAGCTATTTATTTTTGAAATTCTAAAGTTAAAAAATACGGTAATACGAAACAGAAAGTTTATTCAACAAATTCATTTATGGAAGTTAAAAATTACAGCAAATTTTCAAACTTTCCACCTTCGTTCTGCATGCATAGCTCCATTCTTTTTGCAAGGAATTTACGACTCTTTGTAGCATATTTGATTGATTATGAAATAAATATATATAGAAACAAATATATAAACGAACAAATTTAAAATAACAAATAGCAGTAATTAGAGAGTAAGATACCAATTATCAAAAGTTCATAACATGTTTGTGCTTCATATGGTAATCATTTTAAATAGCTAAGTGAAGTGACTTATGAATCACCCTGTATATATAAAGAAAATGATTTATTTTTTAATATTTTATTTCTCATCACTAGACAGAAAATCATAATTACTCTTTGATCGCGGCCGATTTTGGCATAACGGTGAGTGTGTTCGCTAATGGGTCGGAAGACCGGAGTTCAATCCTCGTCAAGTCATACCAAAGACAAAAAAAATGGTGTTTTATGCCCCTTTCCTAAACATTCAGAAGGATATGATAATGGATAAGTGGCGCCCTCACCTACAATGAAAAGGAAGCCTTTGGGTTTCTCTCCACTATGCTCGCCAACTTTTCTTTCTTTTTTTTTTTTTACTCATTGTTAATTATCTAACAAATTTTTACCTCCGGCTTTTAAGTGGCAGTTCACAAATACGGAAGAAAAAAATTGAAACTTGTGAAATCAATTCACCCCTTTTTAATATCGATTGAATACCGAATCCGTATTGAAGAAAACAAATTTATTTTACAAGTTTCATTTTTTAAATTTGTCCGGGGTTTTTTTAAATATTAAAAAAAAAAAAAATCCCATATTTTTTAACCACCACTGAAGAGCCGGAGATCATATTTCTTTTGTTAGACAATCAACACAGAGTAATTATAATTTATGTGGGCGAAACAGCTGTCTGGTGATGAGTAAAAAAGATGTTTTAACCAAAAAGACTGATTTTATTTTCATGTATTTTCTTATATTTTAACTCTGATATTTATCAACTATTTTTCTAAATAGTAAAAAATACCTCTCAGGCCTCTTTTTGCATGACTACAAGAATGAAATAAATAATATATATATATATATATATATATAAGTATCATTAAAAATAACGGACATCTTGTGTCTGGATATTTTTTCTATGATCCTTTCCGTTTTTCTGATTAGGTTCTTAGTTTCAGACGGAAACTGGCTGATAAAATTGACAAAGCTTCCCAAAGCGCTTTCGGACCCTTCCAGGTCCATCGTCAGTGGAGTAATGTTAACCAGGCATAGACCTAGGAGTGAATATATATTCTATTAAGGCAGGAAAAATAAAGGACTGTGTTTAATTTATATTTATAGGCATTTGAGTATATTAGTATAATTAATCTTGTTAATAGCTGGTTTTTCTGTTTTAATGTATAGGGCTTCGAGTATGTGGAGTTTAAGTGTATTAGTATTTTGTGCGATGATTTTTGTGTTATCTACTAGAAGTTTACGGATATGCGAACGGGGGCAGGAATGCTTTTTATAGAGGTGCTGGGTTATGGCGGAGTCGTTAGATAAATGCATAGTTAATCTTCTGGATAGCGTCGTAACAGTCGACCCAATGTATACATTTTCATGATTGTCGGAGACACATTCTCCCAAAGGGCATTTAAACTTGTATACGAGGCCGGTCCTATCAAGAACTCTAATCCGGGGTGAATAATTATTATTAACAACCAGATTGGTAGTTTTAGTTATATATATATATATATATATATATATATATATATATATATATATATCAGGATTTCTCTAAACAAATTTTTTTTTTTTCAATGCTCAATTTTCATTTTGCTTTAAATATTAGAATGATCTAAAAGTACTATTCAAGGTTTTCAAAAATGTGTTAAACAGAAACCCAAAATGTACAGAATTCTACAACACATTCTCAAAATGCTTCTCTTTGAAACTCGGCATGAAATCAACATGCAGCGAAAACGAAGTCAAAACAAAAAACAGGAGCAAAGATTCTTTACCATTTTTCTTTTCACGTTATGGCCGCAATGAGAGAGTCACCACCAGCATCGAACAAGATTACCTTTCGGCTTCACATTCATACGGGCGCTCTGAAAATAAAATGAACAATTCAAAATTATGAATGGATGTACAGTATAAACATAAAATCAAACCAATTTTTAACTACTCGATTTGAACTTTCGATACGTCAACTGTCTGGCATAAAAACTTAATTTATCTTTTTTCTTTAATTTTTTTTAATGAAAATCGATCCAGACAACGCATGACGCCACTTGATGTAAGGATCTAAAAAATAATACTTCAAAGTTAAAAACTAGCCAACGATTAGTATTAGATGGATAGATTTAGACTCAGAAAACATCGAATCTTACCCCTTTGTCAGAAACATCGCTCATGGAATGTGAGGACGAAAGGACAAAAATAAACTTCTGTCATTTTAGGACATCTTGTATATTTACTCTATAAAGTTAAGTCGGTCGGATTTTCAAAGTCAGACACAAATCAAACGCTGAACCTGACTGACAATTTTTAGTTTTTGTTGCATCCTGTTATTGGCAATGTAGTAACGTCCATAACTACAAAAACAAAATTCTCTGCG
>OY744541.1:85488046-85495546 GCA_963556195.1 Sepiola atlantica
ATGTTCCAGTTTAGAATGTTCCAGTTTAGAATGTTTCAGTTTAGAATGTTCCAGTTTAGAATGTTTCAGTTTAGAATGTTCCAGTTTAGAATGTTCCAGTTTAGAATGTTTCAGTTTAGAATGTTCCAGTTTAGAATGTTTCAGTTTAAGAATGTTCCAGTTTAGAATGTTCCAGTTTAGAATGTTCCAGTTTAGAATGTTTCAGTTTAGAATGTTCCAGTTTAGAATGTTTCAGTTTAGAATGTTCCAGTTTAGAATGTTCCAGTTTAGAATGTTTCAGTTTAGAATGTTCCAGTTTAGAATGTTTCAGTTTAAGAATGTTCCAGTTTAGAATGTTCCAGTTTAGAATGTTCCAGTTTAGAATGTTCCAGTTTAGAATGTTTCAGTTTAGAATGTTCCAGTTTAGAATGTTTCAGTTTAGAATGTTCCAGTTTAGAATGTTCCAGTTTAGAATGTTTCAGTTTAGAATGTTCCAGTTTAGAATGTTCCAGTTTAGAATGTTCCAGTTTAGAATGTTCCAGTTTAGAATGTTTCAGTTTAGAATGTTCCAGTTTAGAATGTTTCAGTTTAAGAATGTTCCAGTTTAGAATGTTCCAGTTTAGAATGTTCCAGTTTAGAATGTTCCAGTTTAGAATGTTTCAGTTTAAGAATGTTCCAGTTTAGAATGTTCCAGTTTAGAATGTTCCAGTTTAGAATGTTTCAGTTTAGAATGTTCCAGTTTAGAATGTTTCAGTTTAAGAATGTTCCAGTTTAGAATGTTCCAGTTTAGAATGTTCCAGTTTAGAATGTTCCAGTTTAGAATGTTTCAGTTTAAGAATGTTCCAGTTTAGAATGTTCCAGTTTAGAATGTTCCAGTTTAGAATGTTTCAGTTTAAGAATGTTCCAGTTTAGAATGTTCCAGTTTAGAATGTTCCAGTTTAGAATGTTCCAGTTTAGAATGTTTCAGTTTAAGAATGTTCCAGTTTAGAATGTTCCAGTTTAGAATGTTTCAGTTTAGAATGTTTCAGTTTAAGAATGTTCCAGTTTAGAATGTTCCAGTTTAGAATGTTCCAGTTTAGAATGTTCCAGTTTAGAATGTTCCAGTTTAGAATGTTTCAGTTTAGAATGTTCCAGTTTAGAATGTTTCAGTTTAGAATGTTCCAGTTTAGAATGTTCCAGTTTAGAATGTTTCAGTTTAGAATGTTCCAGTTTAGAATGTTTCAGTTTAAGAATGTTCCAGTTTAGAATGTTCCAGTTTAGAATGTTCCAGTTTAGAATGTTTCAGTTTAGAATGTTCCAGTTTAGAATGTTTCAGTTTAGAATGTTCCAGTTTAGAATGTTCCAGTTTAGAATGTTTCAGTTTAGAATGTTCCAGTTTAGAATGTTTCAGTTTAAGAATGTTCCAGTTTAGAATGTTCCAGTTTAGAATGTTCCAGTTTAGAATGTTCCAGTTTAGAATGTTTCAGTTTAGAATGTTCCAGTTTAGAATGTTTCAGTTTAGAATGTTCCAGTTTAGAATGTTCCAGTTTAGAATGTTTCAGTTTAGAATGTTCCAGTTTAGAATGTTTCAGTTTAAGAATGTTCCAGTTTAGAATGTTCCAGTTTAGAATGTTCCAGTTTAGAATGTTTCAGTTTAGAATGTTCCAGTTTAGAATGTTTCAGTTTAGAATGTTCCAGTTTAGAATGTTCCAGTTTAGAATGTTTCAGTTTAGAATGTTCCAGTTTAGAATGTTTCAGTTTAAGAATGTTCCAGTTTAGAATGTTCCAGTTTAGAATGTTCCAGTTTAGAATGTTCCAGTTTAGAATGTTTCAGTTTAGAATGTTCCAGTTTAGAATGTTTCAGTTTAGAATGTTCCAGTTTAGAATGTTCCAGTTTAGAATGTTTCAGTTTAGAATGTTCCAGTTTAGAATGTTCCAGTTTAGAATGTTCCAGTTTAGAATGTTCCAGTTTAGAATGTTTCAGTTTAGAATGTTCCAGTTTAGAATGTTTCAGTTTAAGAATGTTCCAGTTTAGAATGTTCCAGTTTAGAATGTTCCAGTTTAGAATGTTCCAGTTTAGAATGTTTCAGTTTAAGAATGTTCCAGTTTAGAATGTTCCAGTTTAGAATGTTCCAGTTTAGAATGTTTCAGTTTAGAATGTTCCAGTTTAGAATGTTTCAGTTTAAGAATGTTCCAGTTTAGAATGTTCCAGTTTAGAATGTTCCAGTTTAGAATGTTCCAGTTTAGAATGTTTCAGTTTAAGAATGTTCCAGTTTAGAATGTTCCAGTTTAGAATGTTCCAGTTTAGAATGTTTCAGTTTAAGAATGTTCCAGTTTAGAATGTTCCAGTTTAGAATGTTCCAGTTTAGAATGTTCCAGTTTAGAATGTTTCAGTTTAAGAATGTTCCAGTTTAGAATGTTCCAGTTTAGAATGTTCCAGTTTAGAATGTTCCAGTTTAGAATGTTTCAGTTTAAGAATGTTCCAGTTTAGAATGTTCCAGTTTAGAATGTTCCAGTTTAGAATGTTTCAGTTTAGAATGTTCCAGTTTAGAATGTTCCAGTTTAGAATGTTTCAGTTTAGAATGTTCCAGTTTAGAATGTTCCAGTTTAGAATGTTCCAGTTTAGAATGTTTCAGTTTAAGCCAGTTTAGAATGTTTCAGTTTAAGAATGTTCCAGTTTAGAATGTTCCAGTTTAGAATGTTCCAGTTTAGAATGTTTCAGTTTAAGAATGTTCCAGTTTAGAATGTTCCAGTTTAGAATGTTCCAGTTTAGAATGTTCCAGTTTAGAATGTTTCAGTTTAAGAATGTTCCAGTTTAGAATGTTTCAGTTTAAGAATGTTCCAGTTTAGAATGTTCCAGTTTAGAATGTTCCAGTTTAGAATGTTTCAGTTTAAGAATGTTCCAGTTTAGAATGTTTCAGTTTAAGAATGTTCCAGTTTAGAATGTTCCAGTTTAGAATGTTCCAGTTTAGAATGTTCCAGTTTAGAATGTTCCAGTTTAGAATGTTTCAGTTTAAGAATGTTCCAGTTTAGAATGTTCCAGTTTAGAATGTTTCAGTTTAAGAATGTTCCAGTTTAGAATGTTCCATGCGCCCTGAATTTATAAGAATGTGTCGCTATCCATCTGGAGGCACCACATCGGTGTCTTTCTATTAAATTTGACCGTAGTTGTAACTGATTGGAATTGTTCAGGAAAAAGTTGTTTTATGTGTTGCCCCCCCCCCCTCTCTCCACATACACAGGTTGGGAAATTCATCTCGATTTCAGCTTTTATTTTTGCTATTAGCTACTCACATCACTGGAACTTTTATTGCCAATAACATGGTAGGATAATAACTAATGAGAATTGGCTAGTGATAAGCGAAGTTTGATTTGTCAGCTTAAATGCTGTTTGTGTCTGACTTTTGAAATCCGACAAGCAAACTTGATACGTTCGGTGTATTCAGTTCTGCATTCATCACCGATTATTTTGTCAACTTTGAAGTTGAGATTGTCGCAAGAATGTCGGAAACTAGGAAGAAAGATTAAAAGAAAATTAAAAAAATTAAAAAGCAAGGCCTCTTGGCTAGGAACAAAGCCTAGTGTCTGTTCTGATACTACACTTCCTTCATGTTTTCTGTCCTCAGTCAGGGAAGGAGAAATACTTCTAGACTGAGGCAATTTTTAATTTTGTACGAATCCAGAATGCACTTTTTGTGGTTAGATATCCCCCACCTCCAGCATTAAAAACAGATCTCGTGTCTAACTCTGCCCTCGTGGGGAGCTAAGTAAATAGGGACAAGTGAAAGTCTATACAATGTGGGGGAGTGGGATAATCTGGTTTCTCTCGCTCTCGCTCTTTTTCTCTCTCTCTCTCTTTCTCTCTCTCTTTCTCTCTCTCTTTCTCTCTCTCTTTCTCTTTCTCTCTCTTTCTCTCTCTTTCTCTCTCTCTCTCTCTCTCTTTCTCTCTCTCTCTCTTTCTCTCTCTTTCTCTTTCTCTCTCTTTCTTTCTCTTTCTCTCTCTCACACACGCACACACGCACACACACACACACACACACACAGACGCATATATATATATATATATATATATATATATATATATATATATATATATATATATATATATATTCCACTGTCCACACTAATATCCCTGACCCCAGTGATGACACACGATAATACTTCAAACGCATTCCTCAAGTGCACAGGGGGCCCCGCCACACCCATCTTCCTAATCCTCAAAAAGATGGAGAAGGTTTTCATTCTTATAAAATAAGATCAAATTAATAGTAAAGTCACTTGCAGACCATTTCACGCTTGCTGCGTTGTTAAGTGTCTGCTCTCTAGTTTAGAAGGCCGCTTGCTTGGCGGCGCAACACACACACGTTCTACGGGCTCGTGTGTGCGTCCGTTATTATAATCTGTGAGTTGATGCATGATGCTGCGTGTGTGTGCGCGCCGCGCCTGCGTACCTTCCTCCACACGTTGTGTAGGTTTCGTGTGTGTGGTGTTGGTAGAGGTTGTTGTCTACCCTCGATTTGCGTCTAGTCAGTGTGACCTTTTGCGTCAGTCTTGTCCAAATCCTTTGCTGCTCGCGATCTTAATGCGCCATGACAGGCAGCTTTTGTCATGCAAATGCCGGTAAACTAGCTGATCTATGTCACTGTCTGCTCATTGAATTCGCATCTTTCATCCACACGTACACATGTGTGCATATGTGTTTGTATACATGACTATGTACGTCTGTATATAAATGAGTGTACATCTATGTGTGTGCGTATATACGAGTGTACATCTGTGTGTGTGTGTGTGTGCGTATATACGAGTGTACATCTGTGTGTGTGTGCGTATATACGAGTGTACACTTGTGTGTGTGTGTGTGCGCGTATATACGAGTGTACACCTGTGTGTGTGTGTGCGCGCGTATATACGAGTGTACACCTGTGTGTGTGCGTATATACGAGTGTACATCTGTGTGTGTGCGTATATACGAGTGTACATCTGTGTGTGCGTATATACGAGTGTACATCTATGTGTGTGCGCGTATATATGAGTGTACATCTATGTGTGTGCGTGTGTATATATGAGTGTACATCTATGTGTGTGCGTGTGTATATATGAGTGTACATCTATGTGTGTGCGTGTGTATATATGAGTGTACATCTATGTGTGTGCGTGTGTATATATGAGTGTACATCTATGTGTGTGCGTGTGTATATATGAGTGTACATCTATGTGTGTGCGTGTGTATATATGAGTGTACATCTATGTGTGTGCGTGTGTATATATGAGTGTACATCTATGTGTGTGCGTGTGTATATATGAGTGTACATCTATGTGTGTGCGTGTGTATATATGAGTGTACATCTATGTGTGTGCGTGTGTATATATGAGTGTACATCTATGTGTGTGCGTGTGTATATATGAGTGTACATCTATGTGTGTGCGTGTGTATATATGAGTGTACATCTATGTGTGTGCGTGTGTATATATGAGTGTACATCTACGTGTGTGTGTCTGCGTATATACAAGTGTACATCTATGTGTGTGTGTCTGCGTATATACGAGTGTACATCTGTGTGCGTATATACGAGTGTACGTCTATGTATCTAAGTGTATGTGCATGTATGAGTGTATATGGATGTGCGTATTTGTGTGTGTGTGTGCATGTATTTGCATTTATGTTTTGGATGTGAGTGTGTTTGTGTATATTGAATTGTAGTTACATGTATGTGTGCATATATTTGCTTTTATGTCTGCGTATACGGATGTGTACATGTATGCATCTAAATGTATGAGTTTGTCTCCATGAGTGTGTATCTGTGTCCGAGTATACAGGGTGTTTCAAAAGTCCTGGGAACATAACGTTGTATAACGCATTTGTAATGTTCCCAAGACTTTTGAAACACCCTGTATGATAGTTGGTTTTGTTTTATGGCATATCAACCCTTTTCGGGTTAGCTAATGCCGAATCCGAATATCTTCAAATATTTATTCGTGTTTGGATTGGTTGTTTTGTAGAGGAAAAATTGCTGTTTTTGTTTTTAGCTTTGCAGAACATGATTGAGTTTAGCGAGGGAAAGGAAAAGAACAATAACATCAATGTTTGGTGCATTTTAAGTCAGGAAACCGGTATCTTCAGGCAGCTTGAACTGATAGCACCAGGTCGTGTATATGAGTATACACGTGTGTGCATGTATGTATTTAAATGTATGAGTTTGTTAATGTATGCGTGTGTATTTGCATGTGCGTGTTTACATGTCTGTGCGTATGTATTTGTATTTATAGATGTATGAATGTGTTTGTCGTTTAATTTTACTTCAGTCGAAGTTCTCAGAAATCAAGGGCCCCCGTTCTTGGTGCTAACACTTGATCTCTATATGAGATATACAGATATTTGAATATTCCATTAAAGTTCTCCTTTACCTTTCAAACGTTGAGTTTGTAAAGAAGTTAAGAATATTAATTTCCCTCTCCCCAATTGATCAGTTAACTATGTTGTAGTATATCTTTCTTGTGGTCTCTTGGTCTTGCCGGATTCCAGGACAAGAATTCATCTAGTCTGATGGAGTATCCAGCTAAGTGCTGTTACTTTACGTAACCTTACTTTGAAAATGTGCACCATTCTTTGTATGAGCCACTGTATAGCCGTGTCGAGGGGATCTTATTTGGGTTTTGAATACTATGTTATTTTGAATATTTGGTCAGGGTTTACTTGTAGGGTGAAGTATTCTCATGTCAGGTCATCCTGACACACCCTTGTATAAAGAGACCAGAGACACTTGAGGATGGTGTCTAGTAGGTAATTCAAACCCTATGTGGATATGCGTGTGTATTTATAATGCGTGTGTATTTATAAGTGGGTGTACATGTTTGTGTACATGAGTTTATGTATCTAAATGTATGAGTGTGTGTATATGCATGTATGGATGTGTGCATGTATTTGCATTTATGTTTGTGTATATCTTTTAGTATTATTATGTATATGGATGTGTGTGCCTCCACGTGTATGAGTGTGTACGTGTATGTACCTTCAGATTCGTGCATATGGATGCGTGTGTATTTGGGTGTACGAGTGTGTATGCATATGCGTGCACCTCTGCACACATGTGTATGTACACACATACCCCCCCACATACATGTTATTACTGCGTGTGTTCTCGTGCATGCATGCGCATTCGTGACCCGCTTATTTTTGTTTCCTCCCCAAAAACGCAGCTTCTCTTTTTCTCGAGAGAAGCAAAAAAAAAGAAACAAAACTTTTCTTGTTTCTACGTTTGAATGAAAGCGCGGCCTACAAAAAAAAAAGACAAGAGTTTATTTGATCCCGCCCAAAAGAAGTGATGGTTTCCTTGACCCTATTTTCAAAAATGTTTTTTTTTACTCGTGCAGACGTGATGCAGCAAATGCACAACAAACCAAAACTGTGCACCAAAAAAAAAAAGAAGAATTTTCAATTAATAAACAATAGAAATAAATATAAATAAACGCTAGGAAGAATTGCTCGAAAGTCTCACTAGAAGTTTAAATGTTACCCTCTCTTTAAAGAAGCTCCTTGTTTGG
>OY744541.1:85498046-85535546 GCA_963556195.1 Sepiola atlantica
CTCCCCTCTAGTTACTGCTTTTCGAGGTACGGGTGGAAGAACATCGAAAAAGCAGGAACTAGAGGGGGAGACGGAAGAATCGGGTATAGCCCACCATGTATGGAAGGAGAAGGGTGACTTTGACCATCGCCCTCTCTGGGAAGAAGTAAAAATAATAAACAGTGAGTCCCACTGGAAAGTGAGGAAACTTAAAGAAACATGCTTGGACATGACAACCTACCGAGCATAGAGCTGAATACGATTTGGAGACCTAATAGAAACCCAAAATATTTGTTGACATTGGACTTGAAAACGACCATGTTGTAGTGTGTAGGGAAACATTTCCTAGGTAACGTGTTCCACAGGTGGGAAGTTCTTGGAAAGAAACTCTGTTCATGGAAGTTCCGTTTGATTTTTAGGTACACAGGGGAAGAAAGAAGTTTTTTGCAGTGTTGGTGGCAAGGCACATTTTTGCTGAGAAGTTTTTTTCTGAGGGGGGGGGGGGGAACCAGAGCTTGAAGCTCAGTCGAGCACCTACTATGGAAATACCGGTAGAGTAGGATTAGCCTTGATAAGTGGTGACTTATTTAGTAAAAAACCAAACGAATAGAAAACAGAATAACCCCAACCCTAACCTTCCTCACAACTCCTACAAAATAACAAATTATTCGACGTTTCAGTTTCTGCAATATCCATTTTTAGGGCGCCTTGTTTTCTGTGTTTCGGACTTTTAGGGCGCTTTGTTTTCTGTATTTCGGACTTTTAGGGCGCCTCGTTTTCTGTGTTTCGGACTTCTAGGGCGCCTCGTTTTCTGTGTTTCGGACTTTTAGGGCGCCTTTTTTCTGTGTTTCGGACTTTTAGGGCGCTTTGTTTTCTGTGTTTCGGACTTTTAGGGCGCCTTTTTTTCTGTGTTTCTGACTTTTAGGGCGCCTCGTTTTCTGTGTTTCGGACTTTTAGGGCGCCTTGTTGTCTGTGTTTCGGACTTTAAAGGCGCCTTGTTGTCTGTGTTTCGGACTTTTAGGGCGCTTTGTTTTCTGTGTTTCGGACTTTTAGGGCGCCTCGTTTTCTGTGTTTCGGACTTCTAGGGCGCCTCGTTTTCTGTGTTTCGGACTTTTAGGGCGCCTTTTTTTCTGTGTTTCGGACTTTTATGGCGCCTTTTTTTTGTGTTTCGGACTTTTAGAGCGCTTTGTTTTCTGTGTTTCGGACTTTTAGGGCGCCTCGTTTTCTGTGTTTCGGACTTTTAGGGCGCCTCGTTTTCTGTGTTTCGGACTTTTAGGGCGCCTCGTTTTCTGTGTTTCGGATTTTAAAGGCGCCTTGTTGTCTGTGTTTCGGACTTTTAGGGTGCCTTGTTTTCTGTGTTTCGGACAATGTTTTGATGTTCGATCTGTATCGGGTTGTCGATTTGATATTTCTGGAACTCTTTGGACGACAGATCTTTTTCGCTTACATTGGTTGATTTATATAATAATATGCGAAGACAATTTTCTGTTCATGCATACATTATAACCTTCCACCACTTTTTTTTAAAGATGGGATCGCCCGATCGCCGAAGATGCAATGCAAAAAAAACATTTACATTTTATCTTACGAACTTCCTTGACTTCGGGCTAGGATCAAAGTGTAGTAACATTTCTGTCTGAAGATCGTACAATAATATTGTGGGGTCTTCGTTCGCGCCGGACGTCAATACAAATATGTCGCAAACTCTTACAAGGGTATTGGAGATAGATCCCCAATAACCAGATATATTCTGAAACTGCATAAACCAGATAAACTTAGATAAGTATGTTTTAGTTGGAATAAACGTGGTACAGTTATATCGTAGGGTCCCTAGGCTGCACGGCGGCAATGTACAAAAGATGAATACAATATGCAAATCGACGGGTCCTACTCGTTAAAATAATTCGTTTCGATAAATATAGTTTTTATGGCTTTCGTTGTCCATCATGTGATGTTCCAAATCTTCAGTAGTTCAACATGCCATGCACCAGATATCACAGACAGCTGTCTGAATTGCACTTACGCATAAGCAGGTAATTAAATCACAGCTGCACACACACACATACACACACACACATACACACACACACACACACACATATATATATATATATATATATATATATATATATATATATATGAATTACGAAACTAGTCACAACATTTTTAAAGTGTCTAGCATAGTAATAAACGTTACCAAATTCTTAGCCATTAAGCAATTATACGTTTGAATCTTGAACGTGCTCAGAACGTAATCAAATTCTTAACGGTGAAGCACCTATTTATCTACGTCCCACACAGTAGAATGAAGCAATCAAACTTTTGAATCTTGCACGCTCTTAGAATGTAACATCTCAATATTATAGACGCTCATTTTAGTTGTCAATTACTGGCCGTTATAATAATAATAATAAAAACTTAACAGTAAAGACATATTTTTAAAAAAACAAAACAAACACCGCCTGAAGATGATTTGACGAATCAAATCGAAAGTACTCGCAAAAAAGAAAAGAAAATGAAACAAGAAACCCATGGAACTTACATACAGCAATTTGACTGAAACATTAAATGGACCATTCGGAAAATTGAAAAAAAGTCTTATCAAGCAAAACACTGTTATTTAATAATGTTTGCCTAAATGAAAATATGCTGCCTAAATACACACACACACACTATATATATATATATATATATATATATATAGTGACTTTAATAACAAGCAGTACTAATAGCGAAATACACGATCCTAATACGTTCGTTGATAACTCTAAACTGCTTGTGTAAATTTAGCCGTCGATTCGCTATTTACAAAGTTAAATTCCTCCCTAATTAATAACTAGTTCTCTTGGGGTTTAGAGTCTTGACTACAAATCAGTGGCGATTTGTGATCGGGGTTCGCACCCGCCGACCGTTGGGAATTAGCTTCCTGCACTGAAGATTGCGTTAGCATGAAACATCGATGTCTGTAGGTAATAAATAATTAATATTTATTTATAAATATTATATATATATATATATATATATATATATATATATATATATATATATATATATATATAATCGCATGCAACCTCTCAATATTATAGACGCCTATTTTTAAGTCGTATATTATTAGCCGTTAAAAAAAATCAAAAGTAAAGACACCAAGGCTAACATGAAGATGATTTGATGAATCAAATCGAAAGGACTTGCGAAAAAGAAACAAAAAATGGAACAAGAAACACACGGAACTTAGACCAAATTGACCCAAATACTAAATGGACTATTCGAAAAATTGAAAAAATAAGTCTTATCCGAAAAACACTCGTGTTATTTAATAATGTTTTCATAGAAATATATATATATATATATATATATATATATTAGTCTGGGAAGTTTCTCAACCATTAAAACTATATTAAAAAAAAAACCAAAAAAGAAACCCCTTAAGTCCCAAGTCATTCAGTGGAAAATCACTCATGTAAGTCAACTTAACTTTTACAGTTATTATATTAGTTTGCTTCTAACATTATTTAAGGGATCATCAGTTGTTTACCATGAAAAACTGTTTCGGGAATTTAAAAACAAGACAGTATTTAATTTCATGGCTTCCCAGCAGAGTTGATCAGACCCCACTTCCCTTAAAAGACAAAGATATAAACGTTCCGTATACTAAACCTAAGTTTTGTGTCGTATAAATGTTTTGCTAACTTATATTAGTTATTAAAAAAGGAAAAAAGTCCTCCTTACCTGTGTTGTTCGTCTGTCTAATAAAATTTATCCGTTACTTACAAAAATGTTGCTGCATTTTAAAGTATATATATATATATACACACACATATATATATATATATATATATATATATATATATATATATATATAAAGGTATATTAGAATCTCATGTCTAAAGAAAACAATAAGTCTAAAAGGAGAATGATTAAAAATTTGGACCTGATACATGGACCACTGTATAGTCACCACTTACCTGGTTAAGAAAGCGGGTAACGTTATCCATCACGTATAATCCACTTTAACAGATTGCATTTGTGTATCCATTCAGTCTCCATTTTCAAAATCATATTTTATCCCAGCGAGACACAGGCACTGTCTAGAAAAATTGAACCCTAGAAACTCATGCTCCCACCCCTGAACCTCGTATAAATAGTTTCAATCGTATTTTGAACTTCTCTATAAATATTAAAGTCTTCTTTAAGTATCAGATTTATAAATACAAATAAACGTTCGTATTATTGCAGAACTGTGAAAGCTCATCTTCGAAGCAACATGGTAGAGGTGATCGATTGTTTGATTTTGGTGGTTCAGTAGGGACTCAATAACTCTTATTCTTTTAGTGTGATCGTCCATAGGTGTGGCCATGAAGCGTTGAGGGTTGAGCGTAGAAATCATTTCGAAAAGGGGTCAACGTAATGGATCTCAGTCAAAGGCCGGGTTGGTACAGCTAATACGTAACAAAACAAGATTATTAAAATGGAGATTCGATGTGCAACACGTCATCTCGAGAATGCTTCCCTACACACTACAACATGGTTGTTTTCATGTCCAATGTCAAGAAATATTTATCATGTCGTCCTCAGAATTATTCATAGTTCTCAATTGATTCATAGCACTGTGCCATCAAACTGAAAATCTCACTAACTCTTATTCTCGTGTGGCTTTTGGCCTTGATAAGTGGTAAACCATTATTATTATTATTTGTTTGTTTGTTTGTTATTCCTCCTTGGGCATCTCCCCTTTAACTATCTTAATTCAACTGTTAAAAAAAAACATGAACTCTTAGTACAGTATCGATATCCAGATCAAATTCTGTCAAATATTTCATCTGATAACTCCCAAAAGTGCCTCTCAATTTCTCCCCCTCCAACTTCCTCTGACTTTATCCACCATCATCTTAAACTGATCCACGCTTTTGCTGTTCTTAATCCGATCTGGCAACTTATCCCAAAAACATTACTTTGTGATAAAAAAACGTAACTGGTTTTACAGATCTAGTTTTTGACAATAACCTTCCAGATCTAGGAGAAATACTAAAAAAAATGTCCACCATAGTTAGAAATGCCATTAATCATCTTAAAAGTTTTAATTATATCACCTCTCATTCTTCTCTCCAGCAAAGTAGTCATTCCAAATTTGTCCAACCTCTCCCTGTAACTGCACTCCTTTACTTTACTTATTAGTTTTGTCACCCTTCTTTGTACGCCTTCCAGTTTCAATATTACATTCCAATAACATTAGTATAAAAAAAAAAACGAATGCAATCATGGTTCAATCTCATATTTCATCAGGCAATTAACTTAATTCGGTGATCGACTTTATTTTAAATGACATCAGTGCTAACAGCACTGCCCCCTCACAGTATACCCCATGGGAGCTTGTCATCATCGGACAAGACAGACAAATGAACTTAGTTAGCTTCATAGCCCGGTTTATTAACCATCCAACTCCAGACACATCAGCCCCCCCCCCCTTTGTTGTTGCTTTGTGTCCGATGGTTTTAAACTGATTGTCACTCCCTACGGAAGGAAAGATCTCGAGGATGACTTGTTGCTATGCTCCACCTAGCAACCGCCATTATTGCCCGGTGTATCCAATTTGTACCGAATTCCCATGAGAAAAGTCCGAGTACACTCTCTTTTGTATCGGTTGTTTTGACATGAAATTTGACCTCCAAATAAACGAAATCCGGAGCAAATGGACTGAGATGGATGGATCGTTTTACCAGCCGTGAAGATCCGAACTACAAACATTTGAATGTATGTACGCATAAGTATGTTGAGGTCAGTGAAGACATCTGATTTAAAAAGACCAATACTCAACTTAAATAAACGAGAAAGCATATGTATCAAAAAGAAAACATGGCGTGCTCTAACCGCTACACATACAAACAGGCATACGCGCAGTACTCTAAAAATAGACAGACCTGCACACATGCCAACATATAATCCAACATATAAAGTTATCTTGTTGGATTTTCAAAGTCAGACCTAAATAGCATTTAACCTTAGAAATGAAACTTTGCTTCTAACAAGAACATTTTCATTTGTTATTTTATTTAAGCAAAACATATTTTCACAAGTATTTTTTTGTTTTCAAACAAAAACAATAATCATAAAGTTCATCCTTTACCGAATCGTTTTGAGAGGGGGGGTCGATAGTCATCCAATTTTGTCAAAAAACCGTTAGGCTTACCTTACGCTAGACACTCTCACCCAGATATCACATTCACTTTGTGGTTTGATCTTACTTAAATGATCCCCAATTTGTTTTTTAAAATATTTTATTTTAAAAAAATCCATCGGGGGGGGGGGGGGAGTGGGACAACTGTTACAATTAATCAAAAAAGAAAGAAAAAAAACATTTGTTATTGTTGTGCCATGTTATTGGCAATATAATAATGTATTTTGTTGCAATTTATCTAAAAAAAATCACTTAGTCCCGTCCAGACGACTGCTTAAATTGAACATTTTTAAATAATTACATAAAAATAAAAATCAGAAAGGGAATTAATTCATACTTTTAATTGAAGAATTTAATGAGTTATCTACCTTATAACTAAAACTTTATTAAAAAAAAAAAATTAAAAACTAAAATGATTTCACTGCACGCCAATAAACGGCGGGTATTGATTTACTCCTCTCCAGGAGTTAGGCACAAGGCCAGTTTTTATCTTACTCCCACAAGTAAGATGTGACCCAAGGTCGGGTCAAGAAAGTGGGGTTGAAAAATTGCCTGGGCAGCCTCGTCGGCATTCCCCGGTGGGGCGCCTCAGACAGTAAGCAATAAACTTACTCCTCCCCAAAGAGGGGAGGCAAAGCCTGGGAAGGTGGACCTCCCAGAACTTCACAGGACAGACCCATAGACCGACGTAAATCAAGCCCTGATGGCCAAGACAATACCAGTCTATGGGGGTGCAGTATCCATCGGAACAGATACTACACTTTGATCTTAGCCAAAAGGCCAAGAACATCAATAAACGGCGGGTAGGAACAGCTAGACTCTAATATAATAATGTTGTTTCAATATCTGTAACGTCTAAATAGCTATTCTTTTGCGTGTAACACTAAGGGAGGTAATTCAGTATATATTCAAGTGAACGTAATCGGAAGCAGCTGACTTGAATTGTAATATTTGTGATGTGAACATAACTGCTTTTTTTTGTTTTAAGTGAATTTAAGTCAAAGATTTTTTTTTAACTGTGGAGGAAACGATAGTTTTGTTTGGTTTCGCAATGTTTACAAACTATATATTTTTTGTAAGTAAAGTAAATTTACTATTTAAATATTTTTGTCGAATTTATAGTGGCAAAATATGTTTATGTTGCTATGTGTATCTATTCAGCAAGCGACATCATACAAAACATCAGCAACAGCGAACTTGAAGTATTTGTATTGTTTGAAGCAATGCAAAAAAGTATGAGGTCATTTTATACAGCACGTGTGAACTAGTCTAGTCTAGGAGATGGCCCGTGACCTGTCAGGTCACATGTCATCTAGATAAAGGATCACTCCCGCTCTTTTCTCTATGATTTGACAAATGACGTCATAATGTTGTGATGTCATCCACTGTGCTTAGTTATCCCCCATCTCTGTTTTAATAGTAAGCATCCTTTAGTGACGTCATCCACTGTGCCCGGTTATGCCCATTTTTGTTTGAATTGATGACGTCATCAAGTGTGCACAGAGACAAGATAATAAGCAATCAAGATCCACATATTTTAATAGTGTATATATATATATATATATATATATATAGATGAGAGAGAATTTCAATATTATGTAGATCTGAAATTGCAGTCGTTTGATTGATTGGTTTTGTTTATTAATATCAAACCATCTCTGATCTTTTTCACGTGAAACATAAATGCATTGTTTACGTAATATCTATAACATTTATAGATAAACTAAGGAATTTCTAAGAAGTAAATAAAACCATGGACAGTTATATATAGGCTTGACGAAGGAAAAGGTTTCCGAAAATTACCTATAAAATATCGTAACGAAAAAAGAAATCGGGATTTATCTTTCTTCTGAATCGTGAAAAGCACTCGGTACGAAATAGTAAGTTACATTTATTTATTATCTTTAAAATTTGTTTTTCCAACCACTTGTGTGCTCATTGATTGATCACACCCATATATATGCTAGAAGAATACCCGTTCCAGTACGGGTAAGATTCATTCCCTAAACAGAACAGTTTTGCACCACTTTTATGTCCCCCTACGAAGCTCAAAATCAAGATATAATGAAACTAAATTTTATGTCAGAATCCTTATTCCAATTTTGATAAAAATCCATTACATGATTTTGATTCTCGAAAATGTATAAAATGTAATTTGTGTAAAATGTATAAAATGTGTAAAATGTATAAAATGTAAAATGTAAAACTTACGCTTAAGGGGTCTTCAGAAATTGAAATTCAAAGAATCTTGATTAATTGGTGTGTAAGGTTTTGTTTCATATCTTGATTTTAATCTTCGTAAAGGGGCAACATTGTTATGTTGGAAGAAATTCATTTTACCCATCCTGGGACGGGTATTCTTATATTAAACGAACCGTCTAGACCTGTAAGGCTAATAACTTCTAAAATTCCAGGTCTATAATAGCTTTTTTTTTTACGTTTATCTTCATTTTTGGGGATTTTTTTTTTTTTTTGCTCCAATAATAAAAACAATGTCTATTTTTGCAACTTCTTTTGCCATTGAGTAAGCAGAAAATGGAAATGAGAGAAATTAGGTTGAAAATGTTTTTTTATTTTACTTTTTGTTCGCCATTTCATTCTGTTGTCTTTACCTCATAAATGACTTGTCTGTTATGTTTATCTCGTATTCGTGCGTTTCGAACCCACAAACGTTTTTTTTTTTTAAACAAAAAAACAAAAAAAAAGTTCATTGTCTGCAATGGTATTTTTGTTTTTATTCGACTTGATTTAAATTAAACTCGAAAACAAAAGAAGCAAAGATTCTAACAAAATGCTTTTATCTGTCGCTAGCTTTGTTTTAAATGGATTTATTTTTTATATATATCTTAACATGACCTGCAGAGGATGGAAAAAACAGAACAAAACAAACCAAAAACGCTCTCAGCAATCAACACTTTCATTTAATTAAATCCTTTGGACATTTTAAGTAAATAATGTTACTTATGTTAAATATCTATTTGTTAATTTTCACTGAGATAAATTACACACACACACGCACATTGTAGTCAAACTTTCAGTATTTAAGCTCAATAGATATTAATTTATAATTCCAGAGCATTTATAAATAGACTGAAAAAGACAGATTTCAATGACGATACCTTTATTTTCCAGTAAAAAGATTATTTTCTGACAGCCATTTCTCCAGACAAGCAGGATTTTACAAGCATATCTTGAAAAAAAAGTACCCCCCCGCAAAAAAAATAAATTTTAAAACTTTAGAAAACTTTCCTTAAGATCAATTTTATTTCCAAATCAAACGTATTTATTTGGAAACTGACGCCATATTGTTCCAGATACAAATTTAGCTTGTAAAACATTGATTGTCTGGACAAATGGAAACACCGCTGTCAAATTTATCTCTTTTACTGGAAAATAAAGATATGGTCGCTAAAATCTTTTTTTAAAAATTATATATATAATTATCCACGGACACGTGTTACGTAATGTTTCTCTGTAAAACGTTATTTGAATACGTTCGTTTGTCAATATCCCCCAAACAAAATATATATATATATATATATATATATATATATATATATATATATATATATATACTAGCTGTCCCTACCTGGCGTTGCCTGGGATAAAAAACAATTCTTTAATTATTTTATTGCTTTTCTTTTATCAAATTATTTCTTTTTCGCATCAGGAGTCCGTTAAATTTTGTGTGGTCACCTTTCGGCTGTTGTAACTGTTTACTGTTTTTGTTTTTTACCAACATCAATTGAGATTTTAAGACGGGGGATCAGTCTTGTTCGTCTTTTACCATAGTTCGTTTTTCACAACTTTTTACGTCTTAAAATCTCATTTTTAAAAAATTTCTTTCCTAAAACCACGGAATTCTCTCGCGACATGATAAGTAATTGTAAGCAGAAGAATAATTTTTAAAATTTGAGATGGTTAAAAAGAGGGGGATCAGTCCACATTGAATTTACATTGAAAACTGATCCCCCGTCTTAAAATCACAATTTAAAAAAATTTCTTTCCAAAACCCCCGGAATTCTCTATTGACATGATAGGTAATCGTACACCGAAAAAGATTTTTTTTTAAATTGAGATGGTCAAAAAGAGGGGGATCAGTCTACGTTGAATTAACATTGGAAACCGATCCCCCCTCCTAAAATGTAAAATATTTGAAAAGAAATTCCAAAAACGCCGGAATTCTCTAGCAGCCTGATAGATAAGTGTACACCGAAAAAAGAAAAGAAAAATGGTCAGTAAAAAGTTGTGAAAAACGGACAGTGGTTAAAGACGAACATGTGCCGGAAAATTACTATCATTAATTTTATTTGATAAGATGTACCTCGAAATGTCATACTATTAACATTTGAATTACATTATTTTGAAATCTGCATTGATAAAACAATCAAAAGCGTGCGTGTGCGTAATTTATTGTTATAGGAAAAATAACAAGAGTTCTCAATTATATATATATATATATATATATATATATATATATAATTATTTAATACATATATTTAATATCCATAGGCTTGTTTCGTGTTCCTACACTCATCAGTATGGAATTACGTAACCATACCACCGGTAACACGATTCGAACCCCTAGTATTATGTATCCCGGCTTCTTTACCATCAAGCCGTTGTGACGATTACGCTTTGAAATGCGAGAGAAATACGCCTTGTATTTTTTTAATATGAACACAAATAATGAAATTCTAACAGTGTTCCGATCTCCAAAGGGGAGAAAATCTCGCAAAGTATTGCTCAGGGTCTTAATTTCCGTAAAGTATTTAAATTACCGAAACAAACAAAAAATGTCAATGGAAACAATCTGCATAATACTGTAATTTAAAATATTTAAGTTCATTTTAAGACAAAATAAGAGTAAAAATACTTTATGCCCAGGTAAGGGTTTGAACTCATAACCTCTGCTTCTAATTACGGCGTTCTAATTGAATGAACCACCGAGCTATGCTCTTGCTCTTTCAAAGTTGAACGTTTGTTAAGACCAGAACAGACAAAAATGTTTGTCTTACTTCTCCTCTCTTTACTTTCTCTTTCTTTCCCCATGTCAGCCAAAGACAACAAAAGAAAGTTGAAAAAAAAAGCGCATCCCACCTTTTCAACCGGTGAAGATCGAAAACATATCTGTTATTAAATTAATACCTGATGATTTGGATAACGATATTAATAATTCATTAACCTTTCTTTATTTATGACTAATACAAATAAAATAGTGATCAGGATTAAATATGAAAATCTATGAAATCGATTGAAAATGTTTGTTTTTAACAGGCTTATATTTGCTTTGAAAATGACGAAACAGATTAGTGTGTGTGCGCATTTTTCCTGTGTGCTTCAAGTAAGAAGGAAAGAGAGGGGTCGAGAAGGAGGAAAGAGAGGGGTCGAGAAGGAGGAAAGAGAGGGGTCGAGAAGGGGGAAAGAGAGGGGTCGGGAAGAAAGAGAAAGAGAGGGGTCGAGAAGAAAGAGAAAGAGAGGGGTCGAGAAGAAAGAGAAAGAGAGGGGTCGAGGAGAAGGAAATAGAGGGGCCGAGGAGAAGGAAAAAGAGAGGGGTCGAGGAGAAGGAAAAAGAGAGGGGTCGAGGAGAAGGAAAAAGAGAGGGTCGAGGAGAAGGAAAAAGAGAGGGTCGAGGAGAAGGAAAAAGAGAGGGGTCGAGGAGAAGGAAAAAGAGAGGGGTCGAGGAGAAGGAAAAAGAGAGGGGTCGAGAAGGAGGAGAAGGAAAGAGAGGGGGCGAGAAGGAAAGAGAGGGTGCGAGAAGGAAAGAGAGGGTGCGAGAAGGAAAGAGAGGGGCCGAGAAGGAGGAGAAAGAGAGGGGCCGAGAAGGAGGAGAAAGAGATGGAGCCGAGAAGGAGGAGAAAGAGATGGGGCCGAGAAGGAGGAGAAAGAGATGGGGCCGAGAAGGAGGAGAAAGAGATGAGGCGTTTTTCTGCTGGTTTTCTTATCTCTGACTTTATTTTCTTAAGTTCTCCCCCTGAAAAACTCCAAACAAATGACAATGAAATACTGATGTCTCTAATTTTCTGGCACTTCTATTTCCGTTACAAGTTCTTCTCGGTTTGATCCGTTGATTCCGGGAATGTGATCTTCCTTTCCGTTGCTCTATCCTGTGATCCAATCTCTCGTGTCCTCGAAGGCAAGATAAACCTTATTCGTGGGTAATGTAAAACCTGAATCACGATCTCTGCCTGGATTACATGGGAAATGCTTTCGTTAGATGAAAGGATGGTCGGACCATTCGAGTAAATCGGGTGGAAGGGCAGAATTCCCCCTGTAAAACTGCTCGTCAAATTGAAGCCTTCCCCTTCATCAGTAATTACATTCAAGTAGACTTCAAAAAATAGAAATACATGAAGACCAGCAAAATAGAAAAACAAGTAACATTCTTTCTCCCTCTCTCCCTTTCTTCTTAGTCACTCTCTCCCTTTCCCCCTCTCTTCCTTTCTTTTTCTCTCTCTCTCTTCCTTTCTTTTTCTCTCTCTCTCTTCCTTTCTTTTTCACCCTCTTTTCATTTCTTTTTCTCCTCTTCCTTTCTTTTCCCCCCTCTCTTCCTTTCTTTTCCCCCCTCTCTTCCTTTCTTTTTCCCCCTCTCTTCCTTTCTTTTTCCCCCCTCTCTTCCTTTCTTTTTCCCCCCTCTCTTCCTTTCTTTTTCCCCCCTCTCTTCCTTTCTTTTTTCCCCCTCTCTTCCTTTCTTTTTCCCCCTCTCTTCCTTTTTTCCCCCTCTCTTCCCTTTTCCCCCTCTTCCTTTCTTTTTCCCCCTCTCTTCCTTTCTTCTTTCCCCCTCTCTTCCTTTCTTCTTTCCCCTCTCTTCCTTTCTTTTCCCCCTCTCTTCCTTTCTTTTCCCCCCTCTCTTCCTTTCTTTTCCCCCTCTCTTACTTTCTTTTCCCCCTCTCTTACTTTCTTTTCCCCCTCTCTTACTTTCTTCCCCCCCCTCTCTTACTTTCTTTCCCCTCCTCTCTTACTTTCTTTCCCCTCCTCTCTTACTTTCTTTCCCCTCCTCTTTTACTTTCTTTCCCCCCCTCTTTTACTTTCTTTTCCCCCCTCTTTTACTTTCTCCTTTCTCCCTCCTGTCTGCTTTCTTCTTTCCCCCTTTCTCCCTTTCTTCTTTCTCCCTCCTGTCTCCCTTTCTTCTTTCTCCCTCCTGTCTCCCTTTCTTCTTTCTCCCTCCTGTCTCCCTTTCTTCTTTCTCCCTCCTGTCTCCCTTTCTTCTTTCTCCCTCCTGTCTCCTTTCTTCTTTCTCCCTCCTGTCTCCTTTCTTCTTTCTCCCTCCTGTCTCCTTTCTTCTTTCTCCCTCCTGTCTCCTTTCTTCTTTCTCCCTCCTGTCTCCTTTCTTCTTTCTCCCTCCTGTCTCCTTTCTTCTTTCTCCCTCCTGTCTCCTTTCTTCTTTCTCCCTCCTGTCCCCTTTCTTCTTTCTCCCTCCCTCTCTCTCTTCCCCCTTCCCCTTTCTCTTCTCCCTCCTCCGATTCCGATTCTAAATTACCGATTCTGATTCAAAATTTCCGATTCTACATCGCCTAAAAAGGTAGAATTTCATTTTTCCGGGGGGGGGGGGGTGCGGAGAGACCTCATTTAGTTTTAAATGTAAGTATCATGTTCTTTTTAATTTCATAAACTGCTGAATGTTTTTTTTCCTTCATGATATACAAGATTTCGATAAACTCATTGTGAGATTTTCATCTATATTTTTCACTTGTGCCATTTTTTTCCCTATTTATTCACTCGTGCCATTTTTACCAGGCGATTTCTTTCTGGTGCCATTTTTAGCTAAATTCGTAATGATCTATAAATTTTAATTTTATTGGTAATTTAAAATCACTAAATATTTATCATTTTATCATTAGTACCAGCAATGGAAAATTGAGTTAAAAAATAAATTAAAAGAATCGTTTTTGGAATCGGAAATTAGATTTGAAAATTTTTTTTTATATCCCCCCCCCCCCCGAAAAGTTTCGATTTTTTGGATTCCCAATTCCGATCAATCGTCCCAACACTAATCTCAACTTCTCATCTCTGCTTCTGTGTCGTTTGACGCGTTCAGTTCAGATGAATACAATTATTTTAGACGGTGAACTGGCGAATACGAGTCCAGACAACTCATGGATCCAACAAACATACGAACGTCGACTCAAATTTTTCTTTACGTCAGAAACCGTTTTTATGCCTGCGTATTTATTTATTCTTTAATTCCCAAGAGTCCACGCTTATCTGAATGCCATTCTCTGTATCGGCACCAGAGTCAGCGTTATCTAATTCTATCAGATATTTCTTGAAAATAATCCAAAAGAGATATGTAGTTTTGAGACACACATACACATACATATATATATATATATATATATATATATATATATATATATATGTGTGTGTGTGTATGTATGTATATATTATATATATGTGTGTGTGTGTATGTATGTATATATTATATATATATATATGTGTGTATGTATGTATATATGTGTGTGTATGTATATATATGTGTGTGTGTACTAGCGGGATACCCGACCTTGCCCGGGGAAAAAATAATTAATCCCAGCCCCAAACCCCATATTAATATTTTGATTCTAAAATGTGTTGATTTCTAAAATTATCTATTTTCAAATTATAAATAAAAGCAATGTGTAAGTTACGTAGACGCGAAAAATACACAATACTCGACTTTGGTATATTAACTTTAATTGTAGCCAGAAAATACTTTGGAAATTGCTATTAATTTAATATTGAATAATAATAAAAAGAATTTAAACAAAAGTTAAAGAATCCTATTAAAATACTGTAAAAGTGACTGTTTTAAGAAAGATATGACTGTCAATAAAATCGGGGAGTTTTATGTTTAAACGGCGAAAAAATCTTTTGTTGTTTACATCAGGGGTTCTCAACCTTTTTTTTCGCGTTAAGTACCTCCTGAGTTATAAAACCATCTTCCTGAACCCCCAATAATGTGACAATGAACATAATGGTATTTTATTGACCAACTCATTCTACTACAATAATTCTGCAAAGGATGTTATAGAATTATTCAAATTTTGATTCAGACCTTATTCAGAAGAAACATCAGTTTTCCAAATATTTTACAATGATTCTACACAAGCAGGGGTGAAACAATATTTTCTTAAGTATCAATCAATCATCAACTTCAGTGTGAGGGATGTGCCTGTTTATTACAAACAAGTTCCTCAATTCAAGGAGCAGTATTAGACAGACTCACTCGTAGGTCATGTTCGACATTCAGTCGTGATTGATGTTTAGTTTTCATATTCAACAGCGTTGAAAATCCTTTCTCGCACAGGTAAGTACTAGGGAACATCAGTAAAAAGTTCAAAACTCTTTCAGATACAACAGGGTAAATTTCACTCGGTTTAGACCAGAACTTGTTGGGGGAAAGAGTTTCAAATTCATCTTCTGCAACAGTCGTTTACCAATTTTGATTCCATTTCACTCAATACGGAAAAGTAAGACTGCAACTCCATCCGTAAAGAAGCAAGATGTGATTTCACAATCTGCATCACATCTAGTTCTGTTTTTACTTTTTTTTTTTTTTTTTAATTATTACTTATATATTGATATGTTTTTCTCGGCCTTTTGGCCGGGATCAAAGTGTAGTATCTGTTCCGATGGATACTTCACCCCATAGACCGGTATTGTCTTGGCCTTCGGGGCTTGATTTACGCCGGTCTATGGGTTTGCCCTGTGCAGTTTTAGGAGGTCCAACCTCCCAGGTTTTGCTTTCTCACCCTTTTAGAAGGGGTTAGTTTATTGCTAATCGCCTGAGGCGCCACTACCAGGGAATGCCGACGGGGCTGTCCAGGCAATTTTTAATGGTCAGAGTGCTCAACTAATCGAGCGCTGGTTTATCAAATCCCACTTTCCCGACCTTGTGTCACATCTTACTGCTGTGGGAGGTAGATAAATAACATGTTTTTCTAAACCAATAATGGAAGCAACTTTATGAAGGCACAGGCACTGAATTTCATAATCCGCAACTATTACAATTTAAAATACATCTTTCATTAGCCATTTAAGTACCCCTAGAAATCTTGTTGTGACCCCCAGGTTGAGAACCCCTGGTTTACATTGTCGTCAACGTACGTGCGTCAATCATACTCTTAGAATTGGCAAGCATTCGTTTAAGTAATTAAGCCATAACCCGATCCTTTCAGTCTGTAGAAAATATTCAAAACACCCACGCCGGAGTGCGGAACTGATTTATGTGTTTATTTTAAATAACCATTTTTAATTTATTTCCCCTTTTTTTAATGAAGAAATTTATCATTTTAACCGAGAAACTCGTATATAAAAAACGTAGAATAAAAAACGAAGTCACATTCTAACATTTCTATGAACTTTGAAAAAATTTTTTCATCTCCCTCCCACAGCAGTAAGATGTGCCACAAGGTCGGGAAAGTGGGATTGAAAAGCCAACGCTCTAGAGGTTGAGCACTCTGGCCTACAAAAAAATGCCTAGGCAGCCCCGTCGGCATTCCCCGGTAAGGGCGCCTCAGGCGATCAGCAATAAACTAACCTCTTCTCAAAGGGTGAGTTGAAGGTAAATCCTGGGAGGGTGGACCTCCTAGGACTGCACAGGGCAAACACTAAGACCGGCGGAATTAAGGCCCGAAGGCCAACACGGTACAGGTCTAAGGGGCGTAGCATCCATCGGAACAGATATTACACTTTGATCTCAGGCCAAAAGGTGAAGATGGTGAATTTTACTGGCCATCTTCGTTAAACATGTAATAATAGACAATATGTAAGTAATTAAGGGTAAGCGTATGAGTCTGGATGAGGCAAAACGTTTGAGAGTCGATAATATGTCGAATAAATGTCCTGTTTGTAGGGAACGGAGAAGAGTTCATGTCGTTATTGTTTGAAAGTCAGCATGCGCGTTGAAATAATAGCATTGAGAGTAGGTCCACGTGCGGCGGGCCGACATCTTGAATATTGAAACCTTCTTGTCGACGCCGATAGCCTGTGATTAACGGCAAGTTTGGTTTGCGCCCCAAGAGGGGATGGTTTCTTTTTTCTTTTGTGTGTGTGTTAAGAGAAGTTAAATAGTGGGTCATCGCAATTTGAAATACAAACAAACACACGATTTAAAAGAAAACAATTAATTTATTAAAGAAAATAAACAGAATTTTTTTTTAAATGAAAAATTTAACAAATGTGATTTTTTTTTCCTTTTTGAGTTTCAAAATTGATCAAATGTATTAACCAAATAGAAAGAATATGTTTTTCTTCAAAAAACAATTTATTAAATCAAAATAGTAAAATGTGTTTTTGCAATCGCTTCTCTGACATTAAGCTATGATTCCTTGCTGTCTTTTTTTTTTGTACGGGACTTAAAAACGGTGCAATTAATATCACGTGATCTCCGGTTTACAGACGACGAATTGGGTACTATGTTCGTACACATTTCCCCAATATGCTTAAACAGAACTATTTGAACAATCAAAACAATGATTGAATTAAAAAAAACAATGAAAAATAATAGTTAATTAATAAAATGTCCTTTTTCAAAACCAATATGCAAATTAGTTAATCTTACGACTAGTATCGCATATATACATAAGCAGTATATAAAAAAGATGGTGATCTATTGTGAACAGTTGAAATAACTTGAAATCGGGCGTTTTGACTTCACCGTTAGTGCGAGAAATGGACCAAATTTATTCATTTAGGTAGGAGGATACCCGTCCCAGGACGGGTAAAATTAATTCCCGGAATAGAAGTTTTGCACCACTTTTATGTCACGTTACGAATATTCGAATCGAAATACAGGGTGGGCAAAAATAAGGGTCCTATTTTTAAAAATTCATAACTTTTTTATTTATTGATTTTTTTATTTTTTTTTTAATTTTTTTTTTTAGAATAAGTAAAGGACCCCTTCCGAAGCAAGCATGAGCCGTATTAGCCCTAAGGAACGTACCCTCATTTAGAAAACATTGTTTTTGCTTAAAAAAAACTCAAAACAGTGTAAAAAACAATACTTTAGTTTTTGTAAGTTTTAAGAAGTGTTTTTCGGCTAAAATTTGTTTTGTTTATTTCAAAAAATCTCGGAAGGGTCAGTCTACACACACATAAAGTTTGGTGAGTTTAACTTTTATTTTGTGGAAGTTATTCAAATTCAAGTTATTCAAATTTAAAGATAGGACCCTTATTTTGGCCCACCCTGTAGAATGATACTAAACCTTATGTCATCCTTTGTCTATTTCATTCTGTCGATCTCACTCTTCGGTAAAATCATAGCAGTCACCACAATACCACATTCACTGTAGGGGACAGTCCTGCTTAAAATATGCCCAAACGCTGAAAAATTGATTATATTATATTTCTTGCATCCTTTCACCATTTTTTCCGTCATTTTCACGTCCGCAATCACCATAATACCACGTTTAACCCATGGACTATCCTACTTGAAATATTCTCAATGGTTTTGATTAAATTTAATTTAGAAAAATATGTATACAATTTCATTGAGAAATGATAGGGGGTGGAATAAAACAAACCCAAAAATAAAATAAAGAAACCAAATAAAAACAGATCAGTAAGATCCTCTCAACCTTTTCTAAAAAGATAGGCCGCCCACTATTTTCTGGTTTGTATAAAACCGAAGACAAGCAGGGCGATCTCAAAATAGAAGTGGTATGAAATGAAACGAGAGTGGAGTTTGATTCTTTTTCTTTCAACGAGAAAGTCGTCTGATTGACAAGGCTTTATTTTAAAGTTACAATTGGTCAGGGTTGGCATTTGAACGCCATTTTTGAACCGCTTCAAGAAAATGGTTCTTATCCTTTGCACTGAATTCTCTGGGAGTTTTTATTTCTTTAGGGAGGGGGGGCATATTTAATTTTTCCCTCGTCTTTTATATTTATGCGTGAAACAAACCCCCGCTCGCCACGGAGTGTGAAATTGTATAAAAAGTTATGTTCCTTGTTTTTTTTTAGGCAAAGTGTTCATCAAAATAAGTATCTAACAATCGGCTATTTCCAGTTGCTCTAGTTATATATATTATGACGAATGTTGAATTCACTACCATAAACCGTATTTTCGAATTTTATCTTACGCAATGATCTTACTTATAATAATAATAATTATTCACCTCAATTTCAAAATTTAATTAACCACGTACTATTTAAAATTTATTATATTTTTATCCTTGCTAGGGCTTTCTCATAACCATCAGAAAACCTGGCTCCGTTCGTTAGGTTAAAGATGGCGTCTTCATTGGACTTCTATGATCCGATTATCGGGGGAGGGGGGTCACGTGTGAGTGTTGTCTGCTTTGTCTTTTCCATGAACTTTATGTACAATTTGTTATCTTTATATATGCCTTTCATAGTGGTTTCTGATGATCAGCGTGTAATTGCGTTTAGCTGTAGCAGATTCCACGTTATGAAGCAATTGTAAGATCATCGTCAATTCTGCCATTGCAAAAAATACATGAGAAAAGACTGAATTTTGATCATTGGAATTTCGATAATTATTACATATATATATATATATATATATATATATATATATATATTGTGTGTATTTAGGCAGCATATTTTCATTTAGGTTAACGTTATTAAATAACACTGAGTGTTTTTGCTTGATTATTTTTTTCAGTTTTTCTAATGGTCCATCTAGTATTAAAACCTATCCTGTTAAAAGACGAACTACAGTAAATGCTTCAGCCTTTTCGCCCTTCCCGAGATTCGAACCTGGGTCACAGACACCAAAACTGGACGCGGGTAACTAAATTATCTCTGCCAAACTTGGTAACGAGTGAAAGCATCCATATTTTCCGTTGCGCATCTCGAATTATACAAGCTAATTTCCGTTTCGTAACGATACATAAATTGAAAACAAATTCATCTATTAGTTATTTCCGATGTTTAAAAAAAAACACCTTCTTTTTGATATTTTATTTACATGTTTTGAAAAACGTAATACGAATTAGCGTTTAACACTTCCTTCCATATTTGAGTGCTCTTTCATTATCATTCGCAATAAGATAATAAGAAAAACCGCCGAATTCAGATAATTACACCGGATGGTCTCATAAATGTTACACGACTTTTAATTTATTGGAAATAAGGTGAAAAACAAACAGTATTTCCTGTTGTTGCATTTCTGTTTCCTCAACACTTAAAACATTTAAAAATCTAGTTTGAAATTTATTCTTGTTCCCCAACAGATTAATTTTTTTTTAATGGAAATCGCTCCAGACAGGGCATGAAGCAACTCAATGTAAGGAGTTAAAAAAATACTACTTCAAAGGCAAAAACTAGCTAACGATAAGTGTTAGATGAATAGATTCCCACCCAGAAAACAGCAATTCTTTCCCTTTGTCAGAAACATCGTTCATGGAATATGAGGGCTAAAGGACAAAATAAGGGAAGCGAGAGTTACGAGGTTGCCGAAAGTCAACCCAAGGTCCACTTTTTACTCTCTGAAAATTGCGAGGCTCTAACCTGTAGCTGTTGTTGCATTTCTGTTTCCTCAACACTTAAAATAGTTAAAAATCTAGTTTGAAATCTATCCTCGTCTCCTACGAATTGCGAGGCTCTAACCTGTAGCTAGTTGAACAAATGCCAATAAATACAAAATGTCGAATATCTTGATGGTGAAGATATTGAGGTGTTCGAGATGTTTTGTTACCCTGGTGATACCATTGAAGCGCAGGGCGGAGCAGGTGCTAGTGTGATTGAAAGAGTTAGGAGGTGATGGAGTATTGATTTACTTCTCTCCAGGAGTAAGGCACAAGGCTAGTTTTTTTTTTATCTTACTTCCACAAGTAAGATGTGACCCAAGGTCGGGTCGGTCGGGAAAGTTGGGTTTAAAAATTGCCTGGGCAGCCCCGTCGGCATTCCACGTTAGGGGCCCCTCAGGCAGTAAGCAATAAACTTACTCCTCCCCAAAGAGGGGCGGCAAAGCCTGTGAAGGTGGACCTCCCAGAACTGCACAGAACAGACCCATTGACCGGCGTAAATCAAGACCTGAAGGCCAAGACAACACCAGTATGGGGTGCAGTATCCATCGGAACAGATACTACACTTTGATTTTAGCCAAAGTTACAGGAAACTTCTGTCATTACTAACTAGCAGAGCGTTACCACTGTCGACCAAAGGAAAAGTCTATCAGGCATGTGTACGCAGTGTGATGATGTATAGAAGTAAAATCTGACTAGTGATGGTTGAGGACATGCGTTGCATGGAGAGAAATGATATGGAAATGATACGATGGATATGCAATGTGAGTCTTAGAGTTGTGATGGTCTGAAAGGAAGATCAAATCTGGACAGTATAGGGAGATGTGTGCAGAATAATAGACTTGGATGGTATGGCCACGTTGAAATAATTGATGCAGACGTAGAACGGTTGGGGTAGGGTCAGTTCACCGGCGATGGTCATGGAAAACAGTGATAAAAATGGATCTGGTGGATAAATAAAGACCTCGTCAGAGATAGGTTAGTTTGGAAGTCAATTTCTTAAAGCCGTTCAACGCATGCCAGCATGTAGAATGTACGTTAAACCTAATATATGATGATGATGATGATGATGATGTAGTGGTCTTGTGTCAGACTAGGCTGATCCAAATGTCTGAGGTTTTCGGGCAAGTCAAAATGTTGACGTGTGTGAGCTGAGGAACGGGTCGTCTATGGTCTCTGTTTTAACGGATGACGTCATCATTTTGTTATTTAATCGTTTATGACGTCATAAAAGATCTTCCCGGTATCTTCCACCTGTCTTGATATATAACGTTATCTCTTTGTGACGTCATAAATGGTGTTCCCAGTCTTCCATCTGTTTTAGACAGTCTCTTTTTGATTCCATCCAGTGTACATGGGGGCAAACATGATAACAAGATCCACAGTTTTTTTTGTAGTATTATATTATATATCTATCTATCATATATTATATATACTTTCATCCCGTCACGTAGAAATTAGCGAGTAAAATACATTTTCCCCCCGGACGAAACCATTTCAAGTGATGAGGGGAAGCGAGAAAGCAAATAGCAAGTCAGACAACCACCTCAGACTGCCTAAAATGATTTCAGAAATAAATCCTTCACTCTATACTAAAAAGTGGGTGCTTTTTTTCTTTAGGTTATCAGAAATGATAATAATTTAGATATGAAAAATTAAATTAATGACGATATTCTGATTTTTTTATGAGTATTTTAGTATATCTAGATAAATAGCTAGTGCGAACACTGGCGAAACATAACTTTCCCCCCCGGTATAGAGGGTGTAGACTAGACAAAAATATTACAGGTTGACCACAGCCAAAGTCGAAGCACACCCAGGTAGAGCGGCTGAATAAAGTAGCACCGAAATTTCTCAAAAGAAATCTTTCAAAAAGTTCGATGCTTCAAAAATGTTATTAGGTTTTGAAACCCTCACGTTTTGTTTGTTGATCCACTGGGCTGAACATGCAAGTCCTCCTCTCGGCCACGCCCCACCCCTATATATATATATATATATATATATATATATATATATATATATATATATATATCTATTTTCATATTCCTTGCTGTACTTGTGGCTTTCGTATAGAATTACCTACCTGTTTCGAGTGGCTTTCATATCTGCGACATGCCATATCTTATGTGGGCTCTGAATGAACGCACCAACTGGTACGATTTGAAGGTCCACGTATTTCCCTCCCCCCCCCCCTCCACCTTCCTCCCACCCTCCCTTGTTTTAGCCTTTCTTCGTCTACTACCGTTCTTTTTCTTATCTCCTACGCATATCTGCGAGTTCTTGAAACAGTCGACTCATCTTTCTCTTCATCCTCTCCTCAGTGTCAGTTTCCTAAGTTTTATCCGATGTTTCCCCATCATCCTTTTTTTACATATAACTCTTAGTAGCAGACCTCTCTACATTACCGCTGCTTACTACCAAGCCTACCAATCTGTCCATCTTGCGAAGCCATCCATAAAATAGTAATCGCATATGTTTCGAGGAGGAAGAAGAGGAGGAGGGGGGGGGTTCTGTTCTCATTTTTCGTTTTTATTTACTTATTTATTTTGTTAATGACAGGTCGAATAAAAGTCAAAAAGATCTTGGAGTGCCAGTGTATAGCCATTTATTTGAAAGAAAAAAAAGGGGGAGAGGGATAGCCCTATCCCTAATCCTAACCCGCGTCGCTACAGTTATAGTTTTAAGGTCTTCCACGGAACACAGCTAGAGTAAGAGTCCTTAATTCGGAACACATGTCCGGAAAGGACCAATCTGAAGAACTTCCGGCTAACATTTCAAATGTCTCTAACCCAGCATCCCCGCCGCCGCCGGTCACCTTAAACCAATTATCGTTCTCTCTTTAATACCCCTCCCCCGCCACGTGGAGGATCGGGTCAGGAACCAAACTGACATCTTTCATATTTAAACATTTTCAAATAGAACATCGACAATAGAAATCACAACCAAGTATTAGATTTACCGGAAAGTTTTTTCCGGTATTTAATTTAGGATACAAAAAAAAAAAGAAAAAAAGAAAAGAAAAAAAAGAAAGCCAAATTGTAATATTTTCTGTACGACATAATCCCCATAACTTTTTACACTCTCATTCTTTCTATTTACTTGCCTCCCCACGAGGGCAGAGTTTGACACAAGGTCGGTTTTTATTGTGGAGAAAATCCATTTTCCCAAAAAGGGACACTTTGGATTGGGACAAAAATTTAAATAGTCTCAGTCTAGAAGGATTTCTCCATCATCAAGCAAAGACATAAAAGATGAAGTGCAGTATAAGAACAGATACTACACTAGATTAAATTGCTTGAATTACTTAGTGAGTAAATTGCAAATTACGGTTAATTAGAGCAATTGAAATGATATTTTTTTCGAAAATAACTTTATCCCATACATGAAGAAATATTTGAACATGTATTTTGTGTAATTAAAATACATGGGGGGGGGGAAGCTCTCCTGTCTCTCTACACAATCCTCAGTCACGTTACTTTTTGAACACATCCGTCCTCACGCTTGCCTCGCTTTCCATGTGAGTTTAAAGTTACACTCGATTGCTTAAAGACGTATTGAGATGATGATGATATTATTATTATTATTATTATTATTATTATTATTATTATTATTATTATTATTATTATTATTATTATTATTATTATTATTATTATTATTAATATTAATAATAATAATACTTGACGATCGGGTCTACTGTAAAGTGTTAAACTCCTTTTAATTATCGGAAAGGCGATATTTAGTAGCTAAAAATTGTATTTTATTTTTAGATTAGAACATGCCGAACTTATTGGCGTTAAAATCAATTTAGTATTACGTATTTAAAAAAAAATTTTTTTTAAAACTTATCAAATCAGTAAATTAGCAGACATACAAGCATATTTCCAATACAACCGCTCTGTGATACTAGTCGATATAAAAATTGGAAATTTGATTTTAAGTGATTTTAACGCCAATTGAATTTCAGTTTAACTTATTTTAACGCCAATACGTTCAGCATGTCATAATCTTTAAAAAAAAAAAAAATTGTTGATCTACTGCATATCGCCTTTCCGATACAATTATCACGACGAGAAACTTCATGTTTACCAAAACCGTATCATTTGATATATTTAAGGTTCTTGTGCCATGCGTTTGTTTTTCGCATGAACCTAAAAATAAGAGTGGCACTTCTTTAGTTTAGCTGCGAATTAGAATTTATTTGTTTTCAATTTTGAAAAACAGGGGTAGACAATCAACCGGAAGTAACATAGAATATGAAGTTTATATATATATACATATATTATATTATTTTATATATATATAATTATATTATTTCATATATATATATATATATATATATATATAATTATATTATTTCATATATATAATTATATTATTTCATATATATAATTATATTATTTCATATATATATATATATAATTATATTATTTCATATATATAATTATATTATTTCATATATATAATTATATTATTTCATATATATAATTATATTATTTCATATATATATATATATATAATATTATTTCATATATATATATATAATTATATTATTTCATATATATATATATATAATTATATTATTTCATATATATATATATATAATTATATTATTTCATATATATATATATATAATTATATTATTTCATATATATATATAATTATATTATTTCATATATATATATATATATAATTATATTATTTCATATATATAATTATATTATTTCATATATATATATAATTATATTATTTCATATATATATATATATATAATTATATTATTTCATATATATAATTATATTATTTCATATATATAATTATATTATTTCATATATATAATTATATTATTTCATATATATAATTATATTATTTCATATATATAATTATATTATTTCATATATATAATTATATTTCATATATATAATTATATTATTTCATATATATAATTATATTATTTCATATATATAATTATATTATTTCATATATATATATATAATTATATTATTTCATATATATATATATATAATTATATTATTTCATATATATATATATATAATTATATTATTTCATATATATATATATATAATTATATTATTTCATATATATATATATATAATTATATTATTTCATATATATATATATATTATATTATTTCATATATATATATATATAATTATATTATTTCATATATATATATATATATATAATTATATTATTTCATATATATATAATTATATTATTTCATATATATAATTATATTATTTCATATATATAATTATATTATTTCATATATATATATAATTATATTATTTCATATATATAATTATATTATTTCATATATATATAATTATATTATTTCATATATATAATTATATTATTTCATATATATAATTATATTATTTCATATATATATATATATATATATATATATATATAATTATATTATTTCATTTCATGTATCCACATAAAATATTATAAGGAGATATTATGTATCGATTTTCAGAATTTACTTTAACAGTGCTCAATACCTGAGTAGAGCTAGGTAGTAATTCATGAAAATATATTTATGGCAATTAACCTACACAGAGGCTTCCGCGTTTCATCGTCAGGTTGAGATGCATGTAAAAGGCATTTTAGCCTGACGATTTTCTACCAGATGAAACGCGGATGCATCTGTGTAGCTTAATCGCCATAAATATATTTTCATAACTTACTATGTTCACCCTAAAAGAAGGTGCATTGCCACTAGGACATTAGGGGCATCCTAAGTGGGGAGTTGTGCATCGAGATGTTTGTTCCCGTTACGTTTAAAATTCAGTATGTTGGTACAGTCGGGAAAACAGGGAACAGGAAGGGAATTCCAAAAGCAAGCAATTCGGGGAAAGACGCTATTAGAGTAGAAAGCTTTTCGGCATCAAAGGACCTCAACAGTGAATGGGTGTGACTTTGCTGATTGTCCGGCTGGTCGCGATATTTGCGTTGAGGGGGGGGGGGGCACACGTGCAACAAGTTCGTCGGAGCACATTCCATTGAAGTACTTGTAAAACAAACACAGGAACGCAACAGTGCAGCGATGGGACAGGGGCTGAGGCTTGGTAGACAATGTGGTACCTATAAGATTACAGCCTTTTTTTAAATTCGGTTTAAGAGGTAGACTAGTGGTTGATGCACCAGCCCAGATGTGAGAATATCTGGTGCTACCAGATCAGGCTGTCTGAAGATACTGGATTCATTGATATTATTGTTTTTTTCTTCTTTTCCCTTTGCAAAACCCAATCATGTTCTGCAAAGCCCCCCCCCCCAAAAAAAAAATAACGGTTTTCCCCTACAAAACAACCAAACACCATGAATAAATATTTGAAGAATTTGAAGCATAAAAACTTTTACCAAAATGACCAGATTCAGCATTAAATAACCCGAAAAAGATTGATATGTCGTAAAACAAAACCAAACCAGATGTGGGAATAAGTGATATGAAATGTTACTTATTTATTTTTCAATGTTGGATTGATTTCTTCGCGGGACCGCTTTCCAAAATTAAGGGTCCGCTTTCCAAAATTAAGGGTCCGCTTTCCAAAATTAAGGGTCCGCTTTCCAAAGTTAAGGGTCCGCTTTCCTATCTCCCAGAGGTCGAAATATATTTGAGACCAAACTATGACTTGTTGTTTAATCTAATTTTGTTGATTCTATTCGTCAGTTTCAATCCTCTCGTGATATTCTTCATCATTCAACTGACAATCCACTCATCTCATTAATTATCCTCGAGTGGCTTTTGGCCTTGATAAGTGGTCGCTCATTAGTATAAAAAAAAGTACATTTTCATTTTCTCTACAATACCACCCAATAAAATAATATCCGAAGAAACAGCTGATGTAAGTAGTTTATTGTCCGAATACAAAAAAAAATGTTATGAAGATATAAAAACATCTTGTCTATTTATTTTTCAATGCTTGATTGATTTGTTCGGAGACTAACATTTCTCTCCGTCATTTTGAAAGAACTGGTTCCAGAGTCGATTCATTTATTGATTTCGTATGAATCAGCTAATTCTATTGTTGGCATTGGTTTCTCCGATATCTTTCAAGTTAGAATTCTTTCTAGTAAGTGGGTAGCGGGGGTGCCAAGTTCGAATCTAGTCGATTCCATAATATCACTTTCACTTAGAGATGTTGACAATCATCACGTGGCAAGAATGCCACCAGAATCAAGTTGTACCATGTTGATTCACACGAATTTACTTGAAGGTTGCCAACATCTTCAGTGAACGTGTTTCTGTGGAACTCGGGTTGTCAGTCCGTGTCGTAGGCCACCGTCACCTTCTCCGAGAGTAGATGAAGACGAGACTAACTTTCAGTGCCGATACATATCGTTTTTTTTGTTTTGTTTTGTTTTCTTTTGTGTTCTTTTAATGTAAGGAAACTATTTTTTTTTTTTCAATTTTTTTATGTAAGGGAGATAACCATTTTTATTTCATTTTCTTTTTTTTTTAATTTTACGTAAAGGAGGTAACCATTTTTATTTTTATTTTTCATTTTTTTTTTTTTTTCATGTACCGTTCTCGTCTTGGACTTGTTCGAATCGAAATTCTATATTTTGCCAAGTGAAGCGTGCTTATTTTGCTGACAGTCGAAGTGTTATATTCGAATTTAACCGCACGTGTTTCTCCCTTAAGGGACTTGTCGATAAGAAACAAATAACACTCCTTGCACCCCCTCCCCCTTCCCCATTCTCTTATGTGGCTATTTTTATATGTTCTTAAATTGTAGATATGATCAAAACTTCGCTCAAATCTCTGGTTTCTCCTCGTAAAACTTTGACGGGAACAACTCGTCAATGCAAAGAACCTTCATTTCTGGCGCCATCTGCCCAACACCAAACGAAATTTCCATGAACAGTGTTTCTTTCCATCCGTGGAACACGTTGCCACAAGATTGCTTCCCTGCTAACTACACCATTATCATCTTAAAATCCAATTTCAATAAACACTTGTCATTAACCGCCCTAATAAGGCATCGGGTTTTATTAAATCAATTCATCGTTTTCAATCCTCTCATAATATTCATCACCATTCAACTGTCAATCTATCCATCTCATTAACTTTTATCCTTGGGTGGTTTTCAGCCTTGATAATTTGTGACTTATTAGTAAAAGGTTTATAATTCTAGACAACGTTAATTAATAACTTTGATTTAACGATAAAAACAAATAAGGATATTATCATTTTAAAAAAAACTTTTGTTCACCTGAAACAAGGGATATTGCAATGATGCGTAGAGGGTTACTGTGATATGGGCCAGGTTTATAGAAGGAACCCTGATGGGGAGTTGAGCAGCAACATGTTTGTAAACATTACATTTAAGGAGAGTAGAAAGTGACTAACTTGGGTTTACTTTCGGCAGCCTCGTAACTCTCGTTTCCCTTTTTTTATCCTTTAGACCTCACGTTCCATGAGCGATGTTTCTGACAAAGGGGGAAGAATTGCTGTTTTCTGGGTCGGAATCTATTCGTTTTACACTTATCGTTGGCTAGTTTTTTTTTACCTCCTTCCATTAAAAAAAGAAAGAAAGAAAAAGATGTCTGCATGTTTGAACGGTCGTGGAAACAGGAAGTAGGAAGCGAATTCCAAGGCCCGAGAGAAGACACTATCAGAGTAAAAATATCTTCTAGCATTTAGAGACATCTACAGTGAAGGGATGGGATTTTGCTGCTAGTCGGGTGAGTAATGGGTATTTTCGTATGGGGTGGTACAATTGCCGTAAATTCTTCTGAGCACATTTTGTGGGATTACTTATAAAACAAGCACAGGTGTAACACTGCGGTGGTGCGACAAGGGCTAAAACTTGACAGACAGTGCGAGACCTATTAGGTTAGAAATTATTTTTTGCATCCTGTCCAAGAGGGAAAGGCTAGTGGTTGGTGCACCAGCCCAGATGTGGTAACAATACTCCATTCACGGGCAGATGGTAGAAAACGCTGAATTTTAGACTTCGTTAGGTAAATTCTCGCTGGCAAATAAAGCTGAATTGAAAAACATAAGACGAAAGTTTTAAACAATAAATTTCAAAGGTGAGAGTATATATTTTTAAACGGAAACGATTTTCTTTTTAAAGGATAATAACCGTGTTTGGTGTAGAGAATTTTTGTTAGTCTCATCTTTTTTTGGGGGGGTTTATCGGTTCTTTTGTAGATCTTGCTTGGCCCCTTTTGGGGCAAAAGGCCCCCGACAAACGCAACGAGAGATGCACACACGAACGCCGTTCACCAAACGCACGTACACATAAGTCCATACGTGCTCTCACTAACAAAACAGACACGCTAATATACACACATTTACATACCTATTCCATTTACACACACATAAACGCACACGGCGCCAGCCCAAATGAATATGTAGACTTAATTTCTCTTCACAGAAAAGTGTTCTTTTTTATATATCTAGAACGTCCTTGGACTCTTTTAACTCTCATCCATTACCTAACTTCATTTTTCGTTGCCATCTAAGTTGTCTATACTGAATTAATATATAGTCGTTTAATTTGAATCCAATATTTTGGTTTAAAATATAAATGGAAACCTAGATGTGGCTTACCTTACTGAGGATCTTGGTGTGCCGGGTTCGAATCCAGTTCGTTCCACAGAAACACTTTCATCAAAACCCACACCTGACATTGTATCTAACATCCTGGTGAGGAGGTAAATAAAAAAAAAATAAAATAAAGAAGTGACGAACATTAATTTTCCTCCCATAATTGACTAGTTAACTATGTCACAGTATATCTTTCTCTTGGTCTTACCGGATTCCAGACAAGAATTCATCTGGTCTGGTGGAATATCCAGCTAAGTACTGTTATTTGATGTAACATCACTAGACGGTGCACCATTCCTCATATGAGCCAGCGTATCGAGGGAATATTATTCGGGCTTCGAATGCTATGCTATTTCGAATATTTAGTCAGGGTTTACTTGTAGGGGGAAGTATTCTCATGTCGGGTTGTCCTGACAAACCCTTGTACAGAGACACTCGAAGACACTCGAAGATTGTGCCTAGTAGGTAATTCAAACTCAGTTTTGAATCTGAGTGTGTGCGCATGCGCATTGTGTTCCTCGTCTTAAGGATTCTTAAAGACTCGTTTTCACTTTTGGATGTTTGTTTTTTTTTTTTAATTTCATTTTTAACTGCAAACTGAAATGGCTTTGAAACTTGCCAAAAAATAAGAGAAAATAATCGGCTTCAGATGGTTTTTCTCTGATGTCGTTAAACCGCAGACATTCTTAAAAAAAAAAAAAAAACCCAAAAAAACTACGCTTATTTCGTGGCGGTTGCACACATGTCAGCCTTCCTCTGTCGCCGTAACATCACAGTATCCATCAGCCACTGTAAATGATACTGAAGAAACAGTTGTCACAATTATTCGCAGAGAATTTTGATTTGACAAAAGTTATTTTTAGTAACGACTAGCAGGGCTATCCGGCGTCGTCCGGAGTTCTATAATGACGTAGATTACAACAAAAAAAGAAGAAAAGTAAAACAAAAAATCGGTGCTTATACAGATCAGGGGCACATATGAAAAACGCCCCTCTAAAAAACGCCCCCCCCCAAAAAAAAAACACGCATCCCCCCAAAACACGCATCCACCCCACACCAAAAAAAACTGTTTATTTTAACCCTTAAATGCTTTTTGTTTCAAATATGACACATTCCAACAAAATACCTATTTAATATAATATTCACCGAAAATGTGTCTAACTTCAACCTGTTTCACATCTCCAACGAGCCTGTTAGCAAGTATGAGTAGGTATTAATATGATGTTGCATCAGCACACCCGCTAAATAGGTAATTAGTATCTTTGATGTCAAACCCAAAAAATAAATAAAGCAGTTAAGGGTTAAGTTTATTTGAGGACAAAATCGGAGTAAAAAATAATTAGCCTCTAGTGAGGTTCGAACTCATCAAATTTTGTCTAAGTACGGCGTGCTAACTGATTGACCCACGGTGGCAGGTACACAACTATAATGCTATTTCTATTCTATGTATAATAAACTAATTAATAGATCATTCTGGACTGGTGATACCAGATCAGGCTGCCCTGTGGCTCCCTGAGACGAAATTCACCTACATTGACGTTTTTTGTTTTTCTTCTTTTTTTTTTTTTTTGTAAAACTTAATTATGTTCTACAAAACCAAAAACAAAAACAACAGCCCCTCTCCCTTTCTCCCTCCCCTTTTTTATTTTTATTTTTAGAACTTGAAGCATAAATCTTTTACTATAATGACCAGATTCGGCATTAAATAACCCAAAAAGGGTTGATATGCCGTAAAACAAAACTACCAAACCAAAAACGATGATTAAACATTTGAAGATATAAAGAACTTGAAGCATAAAAACTTTTACTATAATGACCAGATTCGGCATTAAATAACCCAAAAAGGGTTGATATGCCGTAAAACAAAACTACCAAACCAAAAACGATGATTAAACATTTGAAGATATAAAGAACTTGAAGCATAAAAACTTTTACTATAATGACCAGATTCGGCATTAAATAACCCAAAAAGGGTTGATATGCCGTAAAACAAAACTACCAAACCAAAAACGATGATTAAACATTTGAAGATATAAAGAACTTGAAGCATAAAAACTTTTACTATAATGACCAGATTCGGCATTAAATAACCCAAAAAGGGTTGATATGCCGTAAAACAAAACTACCAAACCAAAAACGATGATTAAACATTTGAAGATATAAAGAACTTGAAGCATAAAAACTTTTACTATAATGACCAGATTCGGCATTAAATAACCCAAAAAGGGTTGATATGCCGTAAAACAAAACTACCAAACCTACCAGATCATTCTGGATTTTGAAACACGGCTGCTCAACATAAGGGTGGGTAATGTCGGCTATATTTAGTTTAATTTTAGTTTTTCGCGAAAATTGAGATATCTCCGAAGTAGAAGTATTATAAATAAATAAATAAATATTCCCCAAATTTCAGTTTCTTTGGACTATTTTAAAGGGTTTAGGGGTTTAGGGAGCCGTAATATTGGCATTACGTCTCATTTGAAAATCAAAGTATTTCAGATTTGCATTGAATTAATCTATAGTCATCATACGGCATACTCACGCTGACACACCGGTTCTCGTTAGATCATCGAAGTTAAGCGACGTTGAGCCTGGCCAGTGCTAAAATGGGTGACCATTTGGGAATACCGGGCGCTGTGTGTGGGTACCTAGTTATGGGCAAATAGCGTCGCCAACCCGCAGTGCCTAGCACGGCGACTATGGCCCCAGCAAAAACTTGAATCACTGTCGCCAATAAGGGAGGGGTTCATCATCATCCTCCTCCTCCTCCTCCTCCTCCTCCTCCTCCAGGAGTGATCAAAAACCCTGAGGGTAATGATAGTCATTAGACACGAATTAAAAAAATAAATAAATCCCTGGAATTTAGACATTTTTCTAGACTAAAAAAAACATGGATTTTGATCAAAATTGGTATAAGGATTCTAGACATAATGTTTAGTATAATTATATCTTGATTTAAATCTTAATAATAAAAGTGATGCAAAACTCTTCTGTTTGAGTAGTATTCTAGTAATATATATATATATATATATATATATATATATTACTATTTCATGTATCCACATACAATTTTATAAGGAGATATAATTTTTTATGTATCAGTTTTCAGTATTTACTTCAACAGTGCTGAATACGTAAGTAGAGCTAGGTAGTAAGCTATGAAAATATATTTATGGCAATTAAGCTACACAGAGGCTCCCGCGTTTCATCCCCGGGGGGAATCTTGGGGGATGAAACGCGGGAGCCTCTGTGTAGCTTAATTGCCATAAATATATTATATTTTCCTAGCTTACTATATATATATATATATATATATATATATATATATATATATATATATAGTAAGCAATGAAAATATATATGCTACACAGAGGCTCCCGTGTTTCATCCCCGGGGGGAATCGTCAGGCTAAATGCATGGAGTTATTTTTGTCAGGTGTTTTTATATACATGGCTTGCTCTGTGTAGCTTAATTGCCATATATATTTTCATTGCTTACTACCTAGCTCTACTTACGTATCGAGCACTGTTGAAGTAAATACTGAAAACTGATACATAAAAAATTATATCTCCTCATATTTTATGTGGATACATGAAGTACTAATATATATATATATATATATATATATATATATATATATATATATATATATATAATCGTACGCACACACAGAGACTTCCTCTAGCTTCGGGCTTTTTCCTCTCTGACCTTGTACCTGAACTTTAAGCCTTGCCTGTCCGCCTCTTTTTTTTTCCCACCCTGGCTGGTTTTCACCCCCGCTCCCACATATCGTGCAGCATCCGCCCCAATACCATCACAACATTATCACCCCTCTCCTTTTCCCCTTTGTCACCGCACACCCAGTCACTCCCACTCCTTACACCCCCCTCGCCCGTCTACTCTTTCATCTACTGTTTCCCCTTCTCCCACCACCCCAATCCCGACCTCCGACTTCGTTGGATTCTTCCTAATAATTTATAGTAAGTGCTTGCAGTGTTCACATGGTCGAACTGTGAAGCTTTGCGACCCCCCTCACCCACCACCATCCCTTCGCGCGCTCGTAATCAAAACGATAGCTTTAAAAGTTTTTTTTTTTTTAAATCTTATTTTTATTCAATATAACGATCATGATATATATGTATTTATTGAATTATTTATTTTTCACCCAGGGGTTTTTACCCGGCCTAATAAACCGGTATCGTCCAGGCCTTTGGGTCTGGATTTACGCCGGTCTATTAGGGGTTGTCGGTCCTGTGAAGTTCTAGGAGGTGCACCCTCCCAGGCTTTGTCTCCCCTCTTTGGGGAGGAGTAAGTTTATTGCTTACTGTCTGAGGCGCCCCTATCGGGGAATGCCGACGGGGCTGCCCAGGCAATTTTTAAACAGCCAGAGTGCTCAAATACTCGAGCTCTGGTTCTTTCCCACTTTCCCGACCTTGTGTCACATCTTGCCTTGTGGGAGGAAGATAAATAGAATGAAAAGCGGACTAAGAATGGTTGAATTAATTTATAATTGTTTTGTTTTTAAAATTCTGTGTGTTTACTCAATTCACCCCAAACTGAGACGGTAGGAGCTAATGTGAAATAGGGGATTCCTATATGGGGATGTTTAGCAGCGAGACGCTTGTTCACATTACATTTAAATGTTCGCATGTTAGTACGGCCAGGGAAGTAGGAAGGGGATTCCAAAGGCTAGCAGTATGGGGAAAGAAGCTATTAGATTTGGAGACCTCAACAGTGAAGGGGTGGGAATTTGCTGACTGACGGGTAGATCGTGGGTATTTACGTAGAGGGGGCACCAGTTCAGCACATTCGTTAGAGCACATTCCATTAAAGTACTTGTAAAACAAGCATAGGGATGCAACATGGCGGCGATGGGGCAGAAGCTGGATTAGTCATGACAGTGAGCGACCTATTAGATTAGAAACTCATTTTTTTAAACCCAATCCAAGAAGGGAGGGGGGGGGCTAGTGTTTGGTGCACCAGTTTAGATGTGACAACAATACTCCATGCATAGGCGAATGGTGGCTATCATCGACAATAGGCGTTGTTCGTACCAGTCGCGGGTAAATCCTCGACACTCAGTCCGACAATGGCTTTTTTGCTGTCGGGCTGAGGCATGTCTCTTTTCAGTCCTAGGAGGTCCATCCTCCCAGGCTTTACTTTCTTTCTAAGAAGGGGTTAGTTTATTGCTAATCGTCCGAGGCGCTCCTACCGGGGAATGCCGACGGGACTGCTCAGGCATTTTTTAGGCCAGAGTGCACTTTCTTCTAGTGTTCTGCATTTTCAACCCCCTAGCTGACCTTGTGTCTAACCTCATGGCGAGCAGATCAATAATCTTATGGACATTTCGTACCAGTCACGGATAGGTCTTCGACAATCAATTCGACAATGGTTTTGTTCCAGTCAGGATGAGATATGGTTCCGTGCAGATAATTTAACCATCGCATCATATGTATGCAATCGCCCTGTTTGTCGACTTAATTGAGGGTAGACAATGTTGGGTGAGTTACAGTAGATAGGGGCAGGGGGCGGGACAAGAACGTTTAGGTGTGCGTCAGATTCCGTTACGAGCCGAAGACCATGACATTTTACCGAATGTAAGACACGAAAATGAACCCCCCCCCTACAAGTAAACCCTGACCAAATATTCAATATAACATAGTATTCAAAGCCCAAACAAGATCACTTCGGTATAGCTACCCACACTGGCTTATACGAGGAATGGTGCATCTTCTCCAGATCATGTTACCTCAAGTAACAGCACTAAGCTGGATATTCCACCAGACTAGATGAATTCTTGTCCTGGAATCCGGTAAGACCAATCGACCACAAGCAAGATATACTATGACATAGTTAACTGGTCAATTGGGGAGATGAAAATTGATGTTCTTAACTTCTTTACTGGCTCAACGTTTGAGCGATAAAAAGAAATTTAATGGAACACTCGTGTATTCTATATAGAGATCAAATGTTAGCCCCAGGATTTCTGAGAACTTACTGATATTAACTAAAAATATATAATATATATATATATATATATATATATATGTATATATATGTGTGTGTGTGTGTAATTGTTTTTATTGGCGATTGCAACGTTCGTTGTATTTTTGTTGCTTATTATTTCGATTGTCTCACTTCCTAAGTGATTAAGATGCAGAAAATTGAATTATTAGTCGCCCTTAACTTTATAGGACGTATTTTTCGTTAGTATATATATATTTTTAAAATTTTATACGTACATAAAAGTAATCCATGGACACGTGTTTCTGGCTCACAGCCGTCATCAGCATGGCTAACTTTGACAAGGATCGAACTTTCGATGTTGATGTCAATAGTCTATTTTAATATATATATATATATGACACAATGCGTAATATTATTTTAGATATATCTATTTAAATTGTAGAAATTAATTTCTGGCTAAAATGAAACTTAATATGTCAATTATTGGTCCCCCGATTTATAAAATTGGGGGACTTATGTTTAGAGGCATGTCCGTCCGGATTTTTCTCTGCAACCATCCATTGAATTTCTCTGAAATTTTGCATGAAGTTGTAACTTTGGTCAGGTTAGAAAGTGACATTCTCCGATTTTTGAAAAAATGTCTGGTTAGCCCCCCCCCCCCCAGCGGGTCAAAAGGCCCCGAAATGGCAAAAAATGACATTTTTTGCCCCATAACTTTTCATCCATCCATCCAATTTCTCTGAAACTTTGCCAAAATGTGGAGGCAATTGTTCCTAATAGAAAATAAGTATCGCTGACCTTGGAAAAATCTGGTTCGCGCCCCCAGGGGGGTCAAAAGCCCCCAAAATGACAAAAAATAACCTTTTTCTCCCATAACGTTTGATCCATCCATTCAATATTTCTGAAACTTGGCCAAAATGTAGAGGCAATTGTTCTGGATATAAAAATATACAAAATTCTGGTTCGCGCGGGGGTCAAAGAGGGTCAAAAATGGCCCAAATTGCCCAAATTTATAGCATTTTACACTCGCCACACCGAGTCACATACAGAGGGGTACCACGCATGCGCGGCTTGTTATATTCGTTTCTTTCGCCCTCAACAAAAGAAACCGATATATTTCGATCGCTTCACTATTGCATCGCAACTTATTTCTAAATAAAAAAAATCGAAATTAATTTTCTTAAAAATTGAAACATACTTATCTAAGTACTTTGGTTAATATACTTTCAGATTATATCTGATTAGGGGGAGGGGAGTCTACCTCTAAAACTGTTGTAGGAGTTAGTGATATATTTCGACTATATAAACGTCCGCCGAAAACGCAGC
>OY744541.1:85540546-85543046 GCA_963556195.1 Sepiola atlantica
TCTACATTTGTCTTCCTTTGACCCCCCCCCCCCCCGTGCTTTTCCCGATAGAAATAAACGCTTGGAAATATGGAGAGTAGAAAGTGGGGCTTGGAGTTTTCTTTCGGTAGTCTCCTAACTCTAAAAATGGGGGAAAAGGATTTTTTTAAAAGAATTAAATAAAAAAGGTAACCCTGTGTTATGGGCTGGGTGAAAATTATATTCCGGGCGACGCCGGGTCTTCTTAATAGGTAATGAGTGGAAACAATTTTATTGGCATAAGGTTTTGCGATCGTTATTTATAGAACACTGACGGATATTTTTGCTATATTTCCTGCACACACACACACACACATATATATATGTATATATATATATATATATATATATATATATATATATAATATATAAGGAGTAGACACATTATTATAAACCATTGTTTCGTAAAGGTATAAACATTTTTTTGAAAAACCATAACAATGTAATTTGTTGAAATAAATAACATTTATTTATTTCAAACTGAGCTTTCGAATATATATATATATATATATATATATACGTTACATATTTCAGAATCGTACCGCGGTTTCATCACGATGGGGTGACTTTTTAAAATTGTTAAAAGAGTCTATAGCCTAAGGGAATCGTCAGCGTACTGAAATGAGATCAAAAACAAGGAAAAATAGCGTTTGGGTTCATCGTTAAAAAAAATAATGCACTGGTCTTTTGAACGATGAACACAAACGCCATTTCTCCTTCATTTTTTTTTTTTTTTTATATATTTTAAAAAAATCTAATTTCAGTACGCTGACGATTCTCCTTGGGCTATATAGACTATTTTTTAAATTAAAAAAGTCAGCTCATCTGGATGAAACCGCGGTACGATTCTGAAATATGTAACGTATAGTTTTAAAATAATTTATTTGGGAATCTTTTACGACGCTCAGCAGAGTAAAAACGCTAAAAAAAACAAATATATAATATATAAAAGTAACTGTAGGCTGTAAAGTTATTTTCTAACTTGCCTGTGGCATTTGTTTGTATTTTTAGACCGTTACAACCGCTATTTATTAGAAATCGATAGTTTTGTCACCGGAACTCGGGGAAAAAATGGCCGATTTGGGGTGGGGGGGTGGGGGGGGGGGGGCTACTAACGAATGCACCTGAATCGGCCATATTGAATTTGTGAAATCGAGTGGGGAAAAAAAACAAGAATTTTTTTTTTTTACATTTAATGAAAACCCATTTATAATACGTAAAAATAAAAACAAATTACATAGGTAAGTAGAAAAATATCTATTTTCGTCGTAGGTCAACTTCACTTGTTGCAAATTTATGTTTTTAAACCCTTTCTCGTTCTTTTTTTGGACACCGTTCGCGTCGTAAAAGAAACCCATTTATTTGTATTTAGTTCTCAGTCTTTTGCGATCGAGCACTTTATTGATTTCTTTTCAGTATGAAATAATGTAACAGTATCGCCGGCCGTGCGATTCGAACCCCGCATCCAAGTATTATGAACCCTGATCGCGTAACTATTCAACAAGCGCGACTATCACGCTTTGAAATGCGACAGAAATACGCCTTGTATCTTTTCAATGTAAGCACAAGTACTGTGATTCTAAAGAGTTCCGATCTCCCAAGGGAGAGAACCTTGCAACGTGGCTAAATTATTAAAAAATATATATTGGCTCGTTTTAAATATCGTTTCGAATTTGAATTATTATTAGAAATTTAAGAAAGCCAAAAATTGAAGGTAAATTATTTATCTTAAAGAAAGAAAAATGAGACAGCCTTCCACCATATCGTTTTTGGTTTTCTTAAATTGCTAATGATAATTAAATTTTGAAACGGTGTTTAAAAAGGGGCCAATATATTATTTCATTAACTTTATCACGTAGCCACGTGTTGCGCAAGAACAGAAATTCAAACCATCCAAGATCGACACCTCGACGGACTACTATCCACGAATTTTTATTTTATTTTTCCGACTTAAAAATGATTAACAAAAAAAACGCGTGAAAAGGACATTTTTAGTTTGAAAGCTTGCTCATTAATTTCTTGAAATTTAATAAAGAATTTGTATTTAAAAAACAATATCGTTTTTTTTTTTTGCTTTAAATGGCTAATATATATATGTATATATGTATGTATGTATATATATAAATATATATATATATATATAGGGAGAGAGAGAGAATTATTCAAAGGAAAAAAAACTATACACACATAAAGGTTGTATACATTCTAAATTATTTCGACCCTTTAATTAGGTCTCCTCAGACGTATAAACAACCACGTCAAAAAATTTGGTTTTTTGACGTGGTTGTTTATACATCTGAGGAGACCTAATTAAAGGGTCGAAATAATTTATAATGTATACAAGCTTTATGTGTGTATAGTTTTTTTTCCTTTGAATAATTCTGCTTTGCTCTGTTTCAAGGTACATTGAGCTCTTTTATTCGGATTCTCAACGCAATATTGAAATCTACACACACACTATATATATATATATATATATATA
>OY744541.1:85550546-85565546 GCA_963556195.1 Sepiola atlantica
GTATGAAAGAGAAAGCGTTTTTTAACTTTCATTTTTTTCTCAATTTAAAATTAACTTTTGCTTTCTTTTACTGAAGGTATAACATAGAATATTTGCGATTTCACAAAGTAATTATCCTAATTAAAACGCTGTTTAGAAAAAAAACTAAACACATGGTCGCTAGTAAAACGTCGAAATAGAATATGAAATATTTTTAACTGTCATTTTTGACCGCATGGGCTCACTTGTTCATGTGTTTATTTTCATGTTGACAGTTTGATACTACCTCAACACTCTTGTTCAATAGCTTCCCGCCTTCTTTGAATGATATCATTGCATCAAGGTAAAGGTAGCTGTGGTGAAGTGGGTAACGACACGAACGGACGACCTGGATGCGCAAAGTTCAAATCCAATCGGTTCCATAGCATCACTTTCACTTACGGATTTCAGTGTGATACTATCGACTGCCACCACTTCCACCCCACCGCCCAGAGCCGAGGCCCCGGACAATGATGGGAAATGACTCAACACACACAAAAAAGCGAGCGTGGGAGTGGTCAGTTTGTATTTTTCAGAGGGCGAGGGCTTGTCGGTGACTGAGACAAAAGACCGGAGTTGGGATTGTTCGGAGTGAGAGTTGTTTGCGACAGTCTGATTTTTGTGACTGTTAAGCTTAGGGCAGTTGACGGTTTGCGGCAATTGAAGAGTTGTGAGTTAAGGACAGTTGACAACTTGGAGTGATGGTAACATTCACGCTGATCATCCTGTAAGTAATCGATTAAAGAAAGAATCGGGGAAACCAATGTCAACAACAAAATCAATCCAGTCAAAAAAAGTCGTACCACGCTGAATCATACACATTTTTTTAAACATAGTTCACCCCAAACAAGGCAGGCCGCCACTGTAGACATAACGGGCTACTAAGAAAAAAGGGTGATAGTTGTTTGTTTTTTTTTTGGGGGGGGGTCAACCTAATTTAGGAGCTGCGCAGCGAGATAGCTGTTTACATTAGTTTTAAGTTTCTGCAAGTCAGTAACGTCAGAAAAGCAGGGAGGGAGTTCCAGAGTCCAGCAGCACGAGGAAAGAAGCTTTTGGATTAGAAAGCTCTCCGGCATCTGGGGACCTCCACAGTGAATGGATGGGATTTGGCAGATTGTCGGGTTGGTCTAGTGAATTTACGTCGTGGGGGTACCAGAGCAGCAAGCTTATCAGAGCATAATCCATTGAAGTACTTGTAAAACAGGCACAGGGAAGCAACATTTCGGCGATGGGACAGGGGTTGGAGCTTGGTGGATAGTGAAGGACCTATCAAGTTTACATAATCATCAAGATAAAGCCAATGTTTTCCCTGTTTCTCCGTATGAAACTGAATTAATTTTATTCAATTAATTTTATTCTATTAATTTTATTCAATTAATTTTATTCAATTAATCTTGAGGATTTTTTGTTTTGATTTTCCCAATATATTTTGATAACGATGTTGATTTTTCGTATCTAAGAGACGAAGAGAAAAACAGTGCGAAAAGGAACAAGTGAAAAAGACTATCGTCATTGTGATTGCTGCTTTAGGCGTGCAGCTCCAATGTTCAGGGTGGATGGGAAAAGTAACGTATTGATGTTATTGTGGTCTTCCATAACGGAGGGAAAAATCCGATTTTCATCAATGTTGTCTCCAGGCTATCCACACCTTTGACAATACACGCTGTTTAATTTTTTGTTGTTTTTTTTAATGGCGATGAAACTTGAGATATTTTATGGACTTTTTCTTTTGTTTAGGTATGTGAATACATGCAATTGTAGACACATTTTAATACGATAAATTCTTGAACCAATTTTGCATATGAAGCGAAATTAAATATTCAGTTTGTGCAGGAGTGAATTGAATGCGTCCATTCCTTCACACACACACACACACATATATATATAATTATAAAGTATTTGAATAAATTACGTAAGGGTCACGCCTTAGCGATTGTTAGTGTGAGAAAGTAATTGAACTCTGTATATAAGTGTAAATCTGAGACTTAAGACTGATTTTATAAACCAATACTCACAGCTATCAGTATATATATATATATATATATTATATACAATTAGCTTGCTAAAATAAAATACGAACTTATTTTAAAACAACATAAAATACGAACTTAATTTAAAACAACATAGTTCAAGAATTAGCTTGCTAAAATAAAATACGAATATACCACTTCAAAATAGAAGCTAAATCTCATACAAGCATTCCCAAAATACATAGAGCACATATAGGGAAATAATCATATTGTCCGAAAAACGTGAGTTGAGAAACTACTCGTCACTATGCACTGTTGGTCATATGTTTACAAATGTAGGCATACATAAACTCCATCAGAGATATTGAACACTCTTCCCATACACATTTATACACCTCTATTTAATATATATTATATATAATTAGCACCTCCTACACTGAAGATTGCATAAGCATGAAAAACTGGTTTCTGTGGGTAATAATTCAAAATATTTATTTTAAATATTGTTTATAGCCCCCCCCCCCCCCCCCCCCGAGAGTAATGTCTTTTAATAAAATTAGAAAGCAGCTGTCATTCAAATTCCGGCTTCCTCACCATTGAATACTATTGATTAGCTGACTGTGTTTGTCCCCCACTTGACAATATATAGAAATTCTCTTTATTTCCCCTGCTGATTCATGCTGGTCTAGGGGTTGAATATCAGGCCGCAAAGTTAAAGGTGACTTTGTAAGAGGGTTCAAATCCTTCGGCAGGAATTCGCCCTACCTACACTGAAGATTGCATAAGCATAAAACACTGGTATCTGTAGGTAATAATTAAAAAATGTTTATTAAAAATATTGTATATGTGTCTAAATAATGATTAGAAAATCTGTGAAAAAAAGCTTCATGTTATTCATATGACGTTTCGGTATACTTAAATACATTCTTCAGATATGAAACGGTTAGAGGGGGAAATTGATGTGTTAACATCGAAGATATTCCCTGGAAGGCCTGAGAGGCAAATGGGAAATTGAAGATGGGAAATTGATTGTTGGTGATGTTTCAGCAAAGTTGAAAAGTCCTTTTCTATAACTTTAACATTTTGAATTTGTCAGCGAGAAAACTTGAGTGAAATAAACTGTGAATGGGATTTACGTTTAGCAGGAAGGCGGATGTGCACGTTACACTCACAACCGAACCAGGGACGAAAAAAAGCGAACTTATAAACCGGAATGCAATACATATTAGTTGAGTATTCAGGAAGAACGGATCACTGTCGCCATCTTGCACTCATACAAATACGAAACAACTATTTTATGTTGATATTTTTTTAACACGGGAGAAAGTTAACATGGAGAAGAGGCGGAATGTTTTCATCGAATACAAAATAAAACGCACATTCTTTATAAAGATTTGGTTGTGACAGATAATTTGTGTCCGTAATAGTTTAACTTGAAACTAACTCTAAACTGTTTTAATGGTTTTAAAATATTTAAATAATCCCGTCCATTGTTCTAATAATAAATTTTAAAAAATCTGTGTCCGCTGCTCGGAAGACAAATAGATCATTAAGGCAGACGCTGGGACAGCGCCGGATGGACGCTTAGCAGCGTCGACACTCCTTATATATATTTATATGTTCAGAACACAAGCATGCCACATGGAAAACAAAGCAACAACTCGAAGACACTATAGATTTCAAAAAGACATTTATTGTTCGTGAACACAATTGGGTTCACTATGAAATTGTGTCCATTGAAAATGTATTTAAGAAAGTCTATAAATGATGTTTATTATGAAAAGTGAGTTCACAAAGTCTGAGTAGAAAGATGTGTGTGTGTGTGTTTGTGAGAGTAGATAAGTCTTACGAACCAGCATAGTAAGTTTGTGTGTGATGTGTTCGTCAAACCGAGACGGGGACAGAGACAGTCTGACTGATGTTAGCAGCAGAAAGTCTCAAGTCAGAAAGAGGATTAACGTGTCTTGAAAAAACCTACACTACACAGTAGTTCATTTTTGGGTGAAAACAAACAAAAAACAAATAAAAAGAGAGCAAAAACTCACACGTGGTGGAACCCACTAATACGCCATTTTGAATTTTTCGTTCAAAGCTAGTGCATCCTAAAAATTGTGCGAACAATTATAAATTTTAATTCAGTAATATTTCTTAAAATAGTTAATAAGTTCTATAATTTATATCAGTGAAAAGTATATTCATGGAACTAGTTAAGCATCACATTGGTTTTGCTTATTATACTAATTAGAAGTGTTCCTGGTCAACATGAAATAACAATAAAACCAAAAATATACAGATTCTCGTCATTCTATTCACCAAAAATTGGGGGTAGACTGAAGGGAGTCATGTCTAGATTTCCTGCAAGAGACATTTCGGTCAGATAATTGACACGCAAAAGAAATAAGAGGCGAAGACAAAAAGGGCATGTAAGCAGTAAGAAATTGATTTCCTCTAAACTATTAAATAGGGTCACATATCTTTTAAATGAATAAATGATAATGAAATGGACAGCTTTACTGCAGTTTCATGGTATCACCGATCATCAGAGGCATTCACTCGCGGTGTCAATGAGGGGGGGGGGTACGTAGCGCCGGTTTTGCGTATACATAACTGAAGCGCGTTCTTCCCCCCCCCCGTCATTTTTGTGTCTCCTCTGAAGCAAAATTTTGTTGACTTGCAAGAATTTTGCTTTCAAAGACTTTTATGATAACGAACCTAGAATGTTTTTGTTTTTTCAAGGCGACGAAAGAGGAAAGATCCGGAGCGAAAGTGTCGATCCGAAATAAATCTGCCATTGGCGAACTATTATTACTCCATCATCCGAAGAAAATATCTTTCGGATCAGGGGGGGGGGGGAGAACCACATGATGAAAAGAAATGTCTGAAAGGATTATTTATCTACCACAGACAAAGAATGAAAAATTGCCTGGACATTTTCCCCCCGGATTGGGAGAAAGATCAACCTTCTTTCCCTGTCTATGTGAAGTTGACAACAACGTTCTACTTTTAACAGTGGCAATATTTGATACCAGACTAGCAGGCACACACGGTATTGTCCGGGATATGAATGATGACCACTGTGACTCTGCCTTTCAGTTTTTATGGCTTCCTGACCAAAAAACTGCACCAAACATTGATGTTAGTGTTTTTTTCCCTTTTCCTTTTGCAAAACTCAATCATGTTCTGCAAAGCCCAAAAAAAACAAAAAAAAAACAATTTTCCTCTATAAAACAACTAAACCAAACACCATGAATAAATATTTGAACATATAAATAACTTGAAGCATAAATTTTTTTTACTAAAATGACCGGATTCGGCATTAAATAACCACAACAGGGTTGATATGCCGTACAACAAACAACCAACCAAACCCATATTTACTATTTTTTTAATTATTTTTTAATTTCTATAATTTTCATTCTTAACATATAAAAAGTAATTATTACTATTATCGACATGAATTATTTTTTAATTTCTATAATTTCCATTCTTAACATATAAAAAGTAATTATTACTATTATCGGCATGAATTATTTTTTAATTTCTATAATTTTCATTTTTAACATAAAAAGTAATTATTACTATTATCGACATAAATTATTTTTTAATTTCTATAATTTTCATTCATAACATATAAAAAGTAATCATTACTATTATCGACATGAATTATTTTTAAGAGAAAACTTTTTCGAAATTAGTCAAAAACTATTTTCTTTTACCTCACTATTATTGAGCTATTTGCGTTAAAATATTTAATAAAACTTATAAGCGTTAAGTTCGCGGCGTAAATACCGATTCTAAGCAAAGTAGCCATCTTTGTTTACCTTACTGACTAAACAAAGATGGCTACTTTGCTCATATTTAGTCAGGTTCCTGTTAATATTCCGGAAGTAGAATCTTTTCATCGGAGCCCAGAATTATTCGCAGAGTACATCTTCCGGTTTATTGAAAAAAAAAAAAAAAAAAAAAAAAAAAAAATTCTCATCAAAAATATCCCTCACAACAAGCAACCGCATTTTCTCTCCCCGCGAATCTTTCCAAACCAGAAAGTAATTAAATAAATTTGAAGAAAAAGAAGAATTTAAATAAAATTAACAAACGAAAAACTTGTAGCAAAATTCTAATTTTCACTTATTTTCCACAAATGTGGCCGGTGTTCTTCTGGCCCCGATTATGTTAACACTCGTTGTTGCAGCCGAACCGTGGCCACCGAGAGTTACTACAGGCCGGTTGGCTAGAAAATGACGTCACTGCATTGCGTGTCAAAACAATGACCGTCGTAATAACAATAAGAAGGCATTTCGACTTTGTTTAAAAATTATACAAAAAAAAAGTATAATACGTTTAGTAAAGGTGTATTTTGTTTTTAAAAAAAATAATACATTTTCACTAAGATTTAAAAAAATGTTTCACTATATCTCCTGTGCTTGTTTATTAATAAATATTGAAAATTTCATTAAAATTGGTTGATTTCCTGAATTTGGGTGAATTTTTAAGTGAAGGGAGGGTCAAAATGTTTTTACATTTTGGGGATCGGCCTTTGATTTTGAACGTACCTATCTCTTAATAGCAAGATAGGAGTTGATGATTCCATTATTAAACAGACAGTTAACATTGGACTTTTTTTTTGTATAATTTTTAAACAAATTTCAAAGTCTGAATTACTTCCGGTTGATTGGGTTAGAAGATTAAATAATGGTAATTCATAATTCAGTTTTTTGCAGTATTTGATCGTGAATTATTATTTTCTTTAAATTTATATTGAATAAAGATCCGTTTAAGGATAAATCGAATCGTGTTCCTTTCTTTTCTTTTTTTACATGCAATTTTTAAAGTTTTCTAATGCTTTGTTTTAAATATTTACAATATCGTATGGTCAACATGTTTTGATATTTTGGATAACTTTAGTAAAGGTGTTTTTTGTTTACAAGAAATAATACATTTGCACCAAGCTTTATAATAAAGTAATGGATTTATTATATTCCGTGATCATTAATTAATAAATACTGAAAATTTCATTAAAATTGGTTGATTTCCTGAATTTTGATAGATTATTTAGTGAATGGAGAAGTCGAAATGCCTTCTTATTGTTATTACGACGGTCCTTGTTTTGACACGTAATGCAGTGACGTCAGAGGGGGGCAAGAAGTTAGTTGCTTGGCCTTGTCAACTCTCTGTGGCCATGGCTGAACCCGCTCTTTCCCGGCCATCACTAACCCTAACCCCCTCGAATTCTACACGTTCTTCAAACTTGAGAAGCCTCTTCCTCTCTTTCTCCATTAATAATTTTTTTTCTTTTAAATAATTTTTTAAAAAATTAATAAAAAAAAAAGAAGTCAATCTCAGCGTGATGATCAATTAATCAAATGTTACTAATTACTGATCTTCTATTTCTTTCTTTTGACCTTTTTGTTATCCCAATGACGATCCAACTAAATATGCAGCCTTTCGACAAGTGGTTCGTCATCATTGTGATCAGGATTATCGCCGTCGCTGACATCTCTGTCTGTCTGTGGCGCTGTCGTTTCGACAGGTGTTTCATCATAAGCATCATCGTAGTCGTCATCATCATCTATCGTTTTATTTCTTTCGTTTCTTTTTTAGTTTTTTCTCTTTTCGTTCCTTTTTTCGTTCCTTTTTTCGTTTCTCTTCTCGTTCGTTTCTTTGTTTCGTTTTTTGTGTTTTTTATTCTTTCGTTTTTTATGTTTTTTTTAATTCTTTCGCTTTTTGTGTTTTTTCCGTTTTTTTTTTCTCTTTTCGTTTCTCTTTTCGTTTCTTATTGCGTTTCTTTTTTCGTTTTTAGTGTTTTTTATTATTTCGTTTTTAGTGTTTTTTATTCTTTTGTTTTTTAGTGTTTTTTATTCTTTCGTCTTTTGTGGGTTTTTTTATTCTTTAGCTTTTTGTGTTTTTTTCCGTTTTTCTATTTTCGTTTCTTAATAAATCGTTTTTTTGTTTTTTTAATTTTTTTTTATCATAGTTACCGTTTCAAAATATTTTTTTCATTGTATACGCCTTGTTTATTTTAATTGTTCGCCGCATTCATGTTCCATTAGAAAAATCTTACGCGTATAAATGGTTTCATAACAAAAAAGAAGATACAACGCAATGCACACAGAAAACTCGTCATAAAATTTCCTCGGGATTCATGAATTTATTTCGGTTAAATTGTCGTTTCCCAGCCAAAATAGCAACAACGAATCGTCTGCAAGTTTTCCGACCTGACAAATGAGTAAGTAAACCCAAATAAATTGTTTAGGGCTAATTTCCCAACTGTATTTCCTTTAAAATAATTTACAGTAAATTTGAAATTAGTCCCAAACAATTTATTTGGGTTTACTTACTCATTTGTCAGGGGGATTTTTTTTTACCGGACGGTTCGTTATCCGCCATTTTGGCTGGTAAACCACAATTTCACCATTATTTCAACATAAAAAAATCTAACATCGCAGACTATTTTCTCATTCTATTTTACCCGAATCTGGTTAAAATCAAATTCGTGCGTCCCAGCATTCACCAACTTCAAAAGCTATCAACATCAATCATTCAACTTGTGAAATGTCTAAAATAACATGAGAAAATCGTCTGATCACGTGCGACGAAATGTATGCAGTTCGTTTTGGGTTTATATAGGGTCTGCCATACGTAACTATGTTTTCTTTTCTTTTGTTTCTAACCTTGTTGATTCTTCAGCATTACTTCTATTTCATGAGCCCTTCGAAAAGCAAAAATCGTATATTTCTATAGTATCTTTGAACTTACGGAATAAATCCGAGCTGACATTGCTCAAGTGCCGTTGGAGCTGTGCACCCAAGTATGCCGCTCAGTTCCTGAAAAATTAGCAAAGTATATTGAGCTCCATGCGGAGCACCCGGAGTTTTAATATAAATCATGTTTTATGTCAGCAAAAATTAAATGTACCCTTTGTTAGTTTCTATGCTGCAGTTGCATATTTCTTCCACGTTAGATTTATTATGGTGAAAATACTGGTTAAATTGTCGTTTTCCGACCTAACAAATAAGTAGACTCAGATAAATTGTCTTTTGACTAATTTCAAATTCACCGTAAATTATTTTTAAGGAAATGCTGTTGGGAAATTAGTCTAAAGCAATGTATTTGGGTTTACTTACTCATTTGTGAGGTCGGAAAACTGCAGACGATTCGTTGTTGCTATTTTGACTGGGAAACGACAATTTAAACCGAAATGAAATTATGTAGTTATAGCGGATCCTATATTGAAAGCGAAACAAATATACTCGACATTAAAACCCCACAGAAAAAGTGGCTGATATGCCGTAGCACAGAAATTTCGTGATGGATAAACGGAAAGAAAAGGAAAAACTATGTCACTTTGATATTTTCTTTTTCTTCTTCTTCTTTGAACATTTGCGATGGATATGAGAAAGTTGAGGATTAATCTATAATCCGCTTAATTTTGGGGAGTCTGGGTTAATCTGTTAGTCTGAGGAAAGCGGGCAAATACAAAACAAAACTTTCATTTGTTTGGCAACCATTTTGTTTTTGGTGGTGTCAAACCTTTGCGCCATCTTCTTTCGTTTTTATTTTAATCCTGAACCTTTTCTTTTCTCCTTTCTTTTCTCCTTTTTTTCTCCTTTTTTTCTCCTTTTTTTTCTCCTTTTTTTCTTCTTTTTTTTTGCTCATTTTTTTTCTCCTTTTTTTTCTCCTTTCTTTTCTCCTTTTTTTTCTCCTTTTTTTCTCCTTTTTTCTCTCCTTTCTTTTCTCCTTTCTTTTCTTTTTTTTTTGCTCATTTTTTTTCTCCTTTCTTTTCTCCTTTTTTTTCTCCTTTTTTTTCTCCTTTTTTCTCTCCTTTCTTTTCTCCTTTCTTTTCTCCTTTCTTTTCTCCTTTTTTCTCTCTTTTTTTCTCCCCTTTTTTCTCCCCTTTTTTCTCTCCTTTTTTCTCTCCTTTTTTCTCCTTTCTTTTCTCCTTTCTTTTCTCCTTTCTTTTCTCCTTTCTTTTCTTTTTTTTTTTGCTCATTTTTTTTCTCCTTTCTTTTCTCCTTTTTTTTCTCCTTTTTTTTCTCCTTTTTTCTCTCCTTTCTTTTCTCCTTTCTTTTCTCCTTTCTTTTCTCCTTTTTTCTCTCCTTTTTTCTCTCCTTTTTCTCTCCTTTTTTCTCCTTTCTTTTCTCCTTTCTTTTCTCTTTTCTCCTTTCTTTTCTCCTTTCTTTTCTCCTTTTTTCTCTCCTTTTTTCTCTCCTTTCTTTTCTCCTTTTTTCCTTTTTTTCTTCGATATTCGCATCCCACGAATTATCGCTGTCTCTATTTACTCGCCTCCCCACGATGACAGATAAAGGTCGAAAGGTGGGGAGAATCTAGCTCCTCAAAAAGGGGCAATCTGGATTGGAACAGAAAGATTTCTCGTTTAAGTGACCGAGGACAGAAAAGGCGAAGTGTACTATCAGAACAGATACTACACTTTGAATTATTTGTGTCATAAGCTAAAACAAATACAATATAACAAATTAGGCCCAAGGCCATCAAAAGTGAGTAAAATGGGGGTCGTTGGTCATCCTTGGTCCAAAGTAATAAAGTTATCTGTCCTATTCTTAACTAAAATCATCTCAGTCACCACAATACCACATATGCTCTAGGAGTCATTCTACTTCTTGATCTTAGCCAAAAAGCAGTTTTGCTATAGTCTCGGCCTCACTCGAGTTATAACCCTCACCGTCTTCGTTTCATTCTTGCAAGATATAATTGTTTAAGTAAGTGGGTATATAAGATATATATATATATATATATATATATATATATATATATATATATATATATGGGAAAATGAAAAAGGAAAACCAAAAAATGGATGTTTTTTATGTGTACATCAACGTTTCGTCTTTATTTATAAGACTTCATCAGGATGATAAAATAGAGAAAAAATGTCATGCAAGTACAGATACATGTAGGGTAGACATATTGGGAGGAAAAATAAAATGAAATAATGGCCCCTACTGGGTGGACGGCCGTACTATTTCTATTTCGTCCATTTCTATTTCTCCAACAAGTACGGACGTCCATTATTTAATTTTATTTTCCCTCCCAATATGTCTACCCTACATGTATCTGTACTTGCATGACATTTTTTCTCTATTTTATCACCCTGATGAAGTCTTATAAATAAAGACGAAACGTTGATGTACACATAAAAAACATCCATTTTTTGGTTTTCCTTTTTCATTTTCCCATCACGTCGGATTACCTTCATCCTTCTCTTCCCATATATATATATATATATATATATATATATATATATATTTATATATATATAAAAGGGTATATATAAGGGTATATAAAAAGGCCGATAGCAATGCAGACAAATCGGAATGGACAAATAATAGAAAATATTAATCGTCAAATAAAAAATCCCGAAAACAATGCTTGTCATAAAAAAAAGCAGTATGGCTGCAGTAGACACAGGCGCTGTCCAGGCTATGATCAAAGTGTTGTAATTATTCTGTCCTCAACCAGAGAAGAAGCAATCCTTCTAGACTGAAGTAACTAATATTTTTTATCTCAATCCACAGTGCCTCTTTGGGGGGGGGGGGGAGCTGAATTGTCTCTACATTAAAAACCGACCTTGTGTCTAACTTTGTCCTTGTTGAATTAGTAGATGTAGAACAGTTGAGGTAGCAGGATCAGCTCACAGGGTAAGGTCATGGAAAACATGGGAGGAAGTGATAAAAATGGACCTGAGGGATAAATAAAGACCTGGTCAGAGATAGGTTACTTCGGAAGTTAATTTCTTATAGCCGTCCAACACATGCCAGCGTGTAAAACGGACGTTTAACCGTAGATGATGATGATGATGAGTATGATGATGAGTAGTATGATGATGATGAGGATGAGGATGATGATGATGATGAGTAGTATGATGATGATGATGGACGGCACATAAATAGACTAAATGTGAACTTTCGTTCAAAAGTAGCGACAAAATTGAAACGTTTATTGGCTTATCGTTAATAATAATAATTGAAATCATTGTAGAGTGCTCAGGTGCTCTACAAACTCTACAGTGCTCAGTTCTCTACAACTCGTCAAACGTGCAGGTATAGTACATAGAGTAATGTACAATTGTCATGAGTCATTACATTTTTGTTTCATTTTTCTTCAGTCAAAGTTCTCAGAAATCAAGGGGTCCCTTCCTGGGTCAAACACTTAATCTCTATATGAGACACAAAGATATTCGAATATTTCATTAAAGTTCTCCTTTACATCTCAAACGTTGAGTTAATAAAGAAGTTCAGAACATTCATTTTCCTCTCCCTAATTGACCAGTAAACTATATTATCGTATATCTTTCTTGTGGTCTTTTAATCTTGCCGGATTCTAGGACAAGAATTCATCTAGTCTGGTGGAGTATCCAGCTTAGTGCTGTTACTTGAGGTAACATCACTTGGAGAACGTGCACCATTCCTCGTGTTGGTTAACCATACTGAAGAGATCTTATTTGGGCCTCGAATATTACGTTATTTTGAATATTACGTTATTTTGAATATTACGTTATTTTGAATATTTGGTCAGGGTTTACTTGTAGAAGTAAGTATCCTCATGTCAGGTTGTCCTGACAAACCCCTGCACAGAGAGACCTTAGAAACTCGAGGTAAGTGTCAAGTAGGCATTTAAGTTCTCTCAAGTGTGCATGTGTATGGCCTTTGAGGATAGCAGGTGTATTTTGGCGTATTTCAGGGAAACATAAGAGTTTTAATTGAGGCAGTGTTTCGGCAGCCAACAACGGATGCAGTCAGTTTGTTCCATGCTGCAGCAATTCCGAGTGCGACAAAATATTTCTGAAAGTCATGGGACCTGTTCTGTTTTCTGACTTTGTAGGCATGTCCACGCATGTTAGGTACGTGGACATCAAAAAAGCGCTCTGGGTTGTTTGTTGGCGGGATGGTTAATAATTGTGTGGGTGTTTACCAAGTCAGTTGCTAGTACGTCCGTTTCTCTCCGAAGGCCACATTTTATGTGAAATTATATATGGTATTATTATTGCAAATAATGACACCCCCCCCCAAAAAAAAATTAATTCGTAAAATAATTTTAATTTAATTCATATTTTTTCTTTCAATAATAACTTAATTTTATTTTTCGTAAAATCTAAATTTAATCAGACATATACTTATACTTGCATCAATGAGAACATTTAAACAGAGAATTGAAGAGATGAAATTTTATAGAAACCATCACTTATTTTGTCCTTTAGTCCTCACATTACACGAGCGATTTTTCTGATAAAGGGGGAAGAATTGCTGCTTCTGGGTTAGAATCTATCCATATAACATTTATCGTTGGCTATTTTTGTTTTTACCTTGACGTGGTATTTTTTTTATCCCCTTACATCAAGTGGCTTCATGCCTTGTCTGGAGCGATTTCCATAAAAAACAATCCTACCTCTCCCTCTCTCGGTATGGATCTGTACCATGTAAATATTTTTTTTTATCACACCTATATTGCCATCAAAACGGATTACTAATAAATAAAAAATCAATAAGACAACATAGTGTTATGAAATACTGTATATATAGTAGAGAGCAAAGACTCAAACACATTTGTGTTCCTAATTTGATTAAATATTTTAAAGTTTATAATAAATTTGGTGTTCATTTGGAATGTTATAAATATAACAAATCCTAAATCCCTAACCTCCCTCTACCCATCTCCCCTTTCCCTTTTTCTTTCCCTTCAACCCCCCCCCTACCCTAGCTAAGCGTTGGATAAAAATAAAAAGTAAAAATATAAATAGCTGTAAATTAAACTTTTCTAACGGCAAATATATTTTTCTTCCTTTTCTTTTTCTTCTTTTCTTTTCCTCGCCCCCCCCTTTCTACCCCAGCTCAGCGTTGGATATAAAAAAATTTAAAAAATGAAAATATTAATTTCTAACGGCATTCATATTTTTAAAATCGGTCACATGACTTTTATTTCTTTCTCCTCTTCTTCTTTGCTTGACTTCATTCTTCCTGGAATTCAGCGACCAGGTTGGATCATAAAATAACTCTCTGCCTGATGAGACCTCAGCTCTTGAGAGCTGTAGATCAATAACATCGGCATGCCAGTGTAGCAGACCTTGTACATGTTTGAATAAAAGCATTCACAATACAGCTCTATATTTTTATTGAGCACTCTTTTATAAGCCCGGTTTGATTCCCTTTGGATTTCTACCCTGTGGATTTTTACCCTACCTGGATTACTATATATATATATATATATATATATATATATATATATATATATATATATATATATATATATATGCCTATAAAAGCATGTTTAGATGCAATATTTATTAAAATAAAAAATCAGAATAGATTTGTTTTTTTCTTTTTCATTTTTTACTTTGATCTTTTGGCTAATAATTTCGCTAGATACTTAGCTTCTTCAGAGTGATGAGAAGTAGTAATAATGTTTGTAGCAGTCTGTATGGATGGAAAAGGACGTGTTGTTGTAACGGGTCATTCACCTTTCAAATATGAGGTAACGCGCATATCGGCAAGATTTTTATTTAAATATGAGAGTTCATATATATTTTTTTAAAACATCTTTTATAAGAATTTAATAATAAATGAAGCGAAAATCCTATAAAAGCATGTTTCGATGCAATGCGGGTTAGCTGCACCGTCGTGTTGAGCTGATAATTTGCACACGTGACACAAGAGAGAACTGAACTTTGAATTTGGCTTCAAAATCTCTTTATTTTGGAAACACATACTTCGACACTCATGGTGTGTGTGTGTGTGCGCGGGGGGGGAAGAGACAGTTACTTAGGCCATTTTTGGACTATTCGCCCCACGCCCCCCCACCTTGCTGTCTGTAGGGATAGCGCAATTTGCGTCTCACTCGTTTGAATTTCAGCAACAAAAGGGCCGAATGGCTCTTCAACGGAAGTGACGTCGTTTTAACTCTTTTAGTCATAGAGAGATGGGGGGGAGCTATCTCCTACTTTCTGCGTTCCTTCTAAGGCCCCCTTCTCTGGTCCCTCACCCTCGCTATACAACATTTT
>OY744541.1:85573046-85628046 GCA_963556195.1 Sepiola atlantica
GAAGTGTTTTTCGGCTAAAATTTGTTTTGTTTATTTCAAAAAATCTCGGAAGGGTCAGTCTACACACACATAAAGTTTGGTGAGTTTAACTTTTATTTTGTGGAAGTTATTCAAATTTAAAGATAGGACCCTTATTTTGGCCCACCCTGTATATATATATATATTTTTTTTTAATTATGTGTGTGTGTGTGCGTACTTATGTAGATATTTGCATATTTTCCCTCTCTAAATAGATTTGAATTTTACTATCACGATATATATTCCCCAAATTACAGATCTTTTCGTGCTTTGCCACTTTTAGCTCTTTTTATTGTGCTCTTGAAAAAGCCTTTGCAGCAGTTTAGCGAAACGTTAAGTTTTACGTCTTCCACAGTTCCTTTTTAATTCATATATATATTCATATATATATATATATATATACACACACACACACATATTTTTGTGTTTTTCCTTTGGCTGTCATGTTTTCTGTTTTAGCACTTAAGCACTCGCCGAATCGTCCCAGTCCCTTCCTTCTCCTTGAATAATAAGAAAATGATAAATGATAGCCGATTATCGCAAAGAGAAAAAGGTTCCATGATTTATTATAAAGTAAATCTGCCATTTCAGATGACCTCCTTCCTTAATCAGTTGATATTTTCAAGCCTTCCTACGACTGAAGGCGAAGAGACAGGAAATGCAGATTAGCATAATATGAAATTATGAAGGCTGACTCGCCTGGAACATCTTTGGAAATCTAGGCTTTTATCTGGGTTTGAACTCCAACCTCTGACCCCCAGTTCTAGATGCGTAAATATCTCAACATTGAAGTCATAGCATTTAATGATGATGATAATAATATTAATCATAATAATGATAATAATAATAATGATGATAATAATATTAATAATAATAATGATAATGATATTAATAATAATGATGATCATGATGATAATAATAATAATACTCAGGAAAAGTAAGCACCATGCAGACCTCTGGAAGGACATAAACAATACTGGAATATTGAAGAAGCTTATTGTTACTCACTGGTAAACGGCTGGTGCAAGAATGCAAAGTGAAGCAACAAATGCTTGTCATAAACACGAGTAATCAAATTTTATTCATTCCATTCATCAATTTCAATCCTCTCATAATATTTTTCATCATTCAACAATCTATCCTTCTCATTAACCTCGAGTGGCTTTCGGCCTTAATAAGTGGTGAATCGTCAGTAAATAAAAGAATACAAATTACAATGGTGATGGAAAAGAGCGGAGAGTACTGGAAGTCTGGGGAGACTGTTTTCAAGCAACGGATCACTAGTAATGACTAGTGGTGAAAACTCCAAGTGAGTGCGACATAATAATGAATAACTAAACTATTGCTTCAAACGTAGGATATATGCATCCAACAAAGCTTCCATTCAACCAATGGCCAAGGGATTCAATCATTGCTTCGGGATTGAAACCTCATTAGCGCAAATATCAGTGTATCCAAGCAATGAAATTTAAAAAAACAAACAACAACTTTAAATACATGCACCTCCCAAATGTTAACATTTACAAAAACAACAATGTCACTCATCGTGTTGCCTAGAATATATATTCTAAAATCCATCATTAGTTTAGGAAATTACTTTGTGCCATGATGAATACTATAGGCTCTTACTTACGTTTTTGAGAACTGTCATTTACTCTACCTGATGAGATCTCAGTTTATAACAGCTATTGATCGATAACATCGACATGCCAGTGTCGCAGATTGTGTACATGTCTGTATAAATAAAATATAGATAATCTTAGACGGTCGCACGGTTCGAACCCCTGCTACAGAATCAACCTAGACTTCGCAAGCAAGCGTCATAATCATATGGCCACGAGACATTACCACGTTAAGAAGGGAATTTAAGTTCTATTTATGCGAAGGGAGGCACATATAGAAAGACTGACTAGAGAATTCAACGAACGTTGTCGGAATATTTATAGCTACGTGTCAGTCGATTTTTGACTTTCTCGGACAGGGCTCACGTTCAATCTTATTAAAGGTGCTTAATTTAAAGTAAATATTAGTAAATTATTTTTACCTACATACGCAGCGTTTCAAGCTTTCGCTCTCATCAGTGTAGGGAATGATAATCTCAGACGGTCGCAAGGTTCGAACCCCTGCTACAGAATAAAACCTAGACTCCGCAAGCAACCGCCATAACTAATCGGCCAGGAGGGGAGGGGAGGGGAGGGGGGATGGGCGTTTTTTTTTTTTTTTTTTTTTTTCGATGTCATTATGTCAAGGTTAACGCAGCCATATCAATGTTGGCGAGGCACCCTCATAAAACTCTGTCTCCCATAGCGGTTTTTTGTTGTTTTGTTTAATTTATTTTATTTCATGTCTATCTATAACCCCCATCAAGTTTTTGTTCCACTTTCATCAGTTACCGACACCGACTCTATCGTGACCTACTCCCCCCCCCCACCGCTGATTCCCCCCCCTCCCTCTGCACCATCTCTCGCATCACACGCTCTTGATACAGTGGTGTGTGGGGTGGTGGAGAACTTCTGCCGGCACGGCGACTGCACCGCAGAAAATCCGCTCGTCGAGAAAAGAGCTCTCTTTCTTTCTTATCGCTGGGTGTGAAGCGGGTATCGGTTAGTTGCTTCTCTGTGTGCCAGAGAACGTTGCTTATCTTCCTGCCTCCGGCTGATTCGTAAGATTCTTCGTTTACACAGAGCGTATATTAATAAGTCCACGTCCGCCTGTCTGTCTGTCTGTCTGTCTGTCTGTCTGTCTGTCTGCCCGCGTGCGCTCGCTTTAAAAAAATTTTTTTTTTTTTTTTTAACTGAGTTCTACCTCAAACAAGTCAAGTTGTCACTGCAGACGTCAGAAAGGGGCTACTGAGAATTAGGGTGAAAGTTTAGGGGGGTCATCCTAAACTGGGAGCTGTGCAGCTAGATGTTTGTTCACATCAGTGTTAAATTTCTGCATGTCGGCACAGTTGAGGAAACGGGGAGCAGGGAGGGAGTTCCGAAGGCCGTCAGTTCGAGGTAAGAAGCTACTGGAGTAGAAGGCTCTTATCATCTGGGGACCTCCACAGTGAATGGATGGGATTTAGCTGATTGTCAGGTTGGTCGAGTGTATTTACGTCGAGGCGGGGGGGGGGGCACCAGAGCAGCAAGTTCATCGAAGCACATTCCATTGAAGTACTTGTAAAACAAGCACAAGGATGCAACATTGCGGCGATGGGGCAGGGGCTGGAGCTTGGTGGACAGTGAGGGACCTTTTAAGTTGAGGACACTTTTTTGGACCTCATCTAATAGGGAAAAACTAGTGGATGGTGCACCAGCCCAGATGTGGCAACAATACTCCATGCATTTGGCGGATGGTGGTTTTCTAGAGATACTGTGAGGTGTGATAAGTTTTCTAGCTCGGTAAAGGGAGCCTACTTTCTTCGCAGCTTGTTCTAGTTATTTAATTTCCCGTCATACCTCGACAGCCCCCGTTTCTGCAGCTTAGTGTCACATTGTTATGTGATTATGATTTTTGCAAGCATAAAAAATTGCACGATAGTGGAACAGTACACCATCCACTATGACTATGCAATTCCTCCATATCTAGAAAACGGAGCTGTCAAGCCTGACAGTGATGAGACAAAAGGAGAAGTAGCAACCCTAGTTGAAGTCAGTGCCCCTAATGATGCTGGCTTAAACATAGTTGAGAGGGAAAAGATAACGAAATATCAAGGTTTTATGTACGACATGAAGAGAAACTGAAATCTTAGGAAGATCTCCATCATTCCGGTAATTATAGGAGCAACCGGACTCATGAAAAAGAATGTAAAAAACTACCTGGCGAATATACCCGGTGAACCAAAAAAACAATTGCACTTCAGGGGACGGTAAGAAACGTAAAAAGATCTCTCGGTGTGAGTGTCTGAAATAGCGGGTGAATGTCTGGCATCCTGTAGGATGCCCCATACCCAACAAAAACAAAAAGAGAACATTAAAAAAAAAAATTTTTTAATTTACGAAGAGAACTCTTTTTGCGTAAACTCGTTCGACCTTTCGGTATTGAGAATTACTTTTTCTCCTCTAAAAATATTGGCAGCAAAAACTACATCATGAAAATCGGATTAGTTAGGGTTAGTTACGAGTGGTCCCCAAAAGTGTTTCTCTGCCAGAATTCGATTTGTATATTGAAATTGTTTTAAGAATGTAAACGTTTCTTGCAATTTTGTTTTGTTCTTTTTTTCTTCTTCTTTTTTTTGTATTCTTTAAGGGTTTAATTGAAAGGATGGTTAAAAAGGGAGATGGCCCCAAAGTAGTTTCGCGAAAATTCTTGGTCTGATGAGGTTGACTTTCTGGGAAAAGTGCAACCGAAACATGTATGCACATATGTAACCAATAATGTTTGTATAAATGAAAATGTATACTTATAAACAGCTCTACTTGTTATTGAGCACTTTTCATAAACACTTGAGTTTCTACGGATTTACATCTACAGAAACTAATACAATACATGTACGAGATATATATATATATATATATATATATATATATATATATATATATATATATTAAAGTGAAATATTTTGAAAATCAACAATCGTGCAAATTTTAAATGAAAAATTTTATTTAATTCTTTTTCGCGAATTTTCGTTGTAAAATACAACCTTGTCAAGCGAGACTGTCTTATAGTGTTTTTTTTCTTTTCTTCCTCATATTGGTTGTATTAACCCTGAGGGGTCGAAAACACGTCACGATCTTATATATATATATATATATATATATATATATATATATATATATATATATATATTGTAACGTGCCTTTTATACAAAAGCAATACCACCATTCGATGTCTTGTAATATTTTACTTGATAAAAGTTGCTTGATCTTTGTATAGGGCCTTATTTTCAATTTAATCCTTAGACAGAAGACATTACATTTATAGATTTAATAGCAGGTATTAATTTACATAAATTTCACGTTAAAACGTGAGAAATGTACTGAAAATACATCGGAATTGACGAAAATACGTTCTATACTAAGTTTACCAGTCGGGGATACGTCGTCGACAATCAGTTCGATAATGAATTTGTTGCTGTCGGGCTGAGGTATGGTTCAGTCCCAGGAGGTCCATCGTCTCAGGCTTTATCTTCTCTTTTAGGAAGAGGTTAGTTTATTGCTAATCGCCTGAGGCGTCCCTATCGGGGAATGCCGACGGGGCTGCTCGGGCATTTTGTAGGCCAGAGCGCACTAATCCTAGTGCGCTGGCTTTTCACACCTTATTTTGTGTTTAGCCTCCTGGAGCGGAGGTAAATAAAAAATACTTTGACCTTGTGTCTAACCTAAGGAGTATTACATCTGCGCATGACTGCGTCAATACACCCCCCCCCCCTCCTAGGTATTGGCTTCTGTCTGTTTCTCATAAATCTTTCGGTGGACGTCTGTCAGCTTTTAAAATTAATAAAACCCAGCATGGATATCCTTGGGGGGACGCGTTTTCATGGAAGATTCACCATTTTCGTCATCACTTTGTGCCGGCTTGTCCTAAAAATCCTAAACCAACACACTGGAACCGGTTCCACCATCTCATCCTTTTTTTTTATTATTATCAAGTTGGTCTTTTGGGTAATCTTTGGGTAACTGACCCGTTCTATTCTGAGAATAAATGGTAATAACATATATGCTTACCAACGAGCTGGGTGGGGGTCACGTGTGAACGAAGCTGTTTTTTTTTTTTTTTTTGTTTTTGTTTTTTTTTTTTCTTTTTTTTTTCTTCTTTTTTTCTTTTTTTCTTTTTTTCTTTTTTTCTTTTTTTTTTTTTTTTTGTCCGAGAAAGGCCGTGCTGCTCATGCTGCAAGTCCATGGAAGAACTCCGCAACGGGACATGAAGGACGGAATCTTTAATCTACTGACAATAATCCAAGTTAAAAAATATCTCCATTACGTTTTGTCTTCAATATTTTACAGAAGCACACGGAACTGCTATTCCCCTTTATTCCAACGCACCCTAGCAACCTTCTGTATCTCAAGGAGGTTAGACACAAGGTCAGGTGTGGGGTTTGATGAAAGTCTTTCTATGGAACGGACTGGATTCGAACCCAGCACACCCTGTTCCTCAGTCCTCTTTGACCTTTCACGCCCATTTTGTTTGGCATCAACCGAAGTTAGTGCCCCTTTTTTATGAGCGTGTATGTCAAATTATGGGAGTTCTGGTAGTTTCAGTTCCTTCGGATTCGTGTAGCGTTCTTTTTATAATTCTGGTTCTATTTTATTTCAACTTAGAATTGATTTTCTTTGGCAATCTGCATCTGTTTACTTAGTTTTTCTGCGTCTTTCATCTTCACCCTGTTGTACCAGTTGCGGCTGTCCGTGACGTGTATAAATCATTATACACACCGGTGCTGTCGTCGTCGTGAACCAAGGTTCTTGATCGTCAGTGGATACAATCACTCAGACACCGATGTTTACTTTATATAAGAAGTTTATTAATACACACAATTTGGAACATTCTGAAACAGGGTTAGGGATCTCTATACTTTAACAAGTGTGGGCTGCCTTTCAAATGAATAGAGAGAGAGAGAGAGATATAGAGATTGTCTAGTCATGTAGATTGTGCATTATTGCCCCCACCCTCACTGGAGCTCTTCGGGTAACGGACACATTTCGCGTCCAGCTCCGTAAGTTGTCAGCCAAAAAGAGTATAATCGCCCTTCTTCCAGAAGTTACATGGTTTCACACACTTCCGTTAACTAAATCGTAAAATTCTGACCCCCCACCCACCATCTGTCAATCACTGCCCCATTCAACTAACGGTTTTCATTATATAACACTGAAATGCTGTTTATTGTTATCACAACGGTCTCCTTGCTTGGAGCAGTTTGTTAGGTCGTCGTCATCATTATCATGGGTTGAATAGAATTGCAGACGATTTATTTATGAAATATTCGGCAACAAAAGAAATTGATCTACGAAACATTTGCCCACAAAAGAAATTGATCTACGAAACATTCGCCTCCAAAAAGGAAATTGCTCTACGAAACATTCGCCCACAAAAGAAATTGCTCTACGAAACATTCGCCCACAAAAGAAATTGCTCTACGAAACATTTGCCTCCAAAAAAGAAATTGTTCTACAAAACATTCGCCTCCAAAAAAGAAATTGCTCTACGAAACATTCGCCCACAAAAGAAATTGCTCTACGAAACATTCGCCTCCAAAAAAGAAATTGCTCTACGAAACATTCGCCTCCAATAAGGAAATTGTTCTACAAAACATTTGTCTCTAAAAAAGAAATTGCTCTACGAAACATTCGCCCACAAAAGAAATTGCTCTACGAAACATTCGCCCACAAAAGAAATTGCTCTACGAAACATTCGCCCACAAAAGAAATTGCTCTACGAAACATTCGCCCACAAAAGAAATTGCTCTACGAAACATTCGCCCACAAAAGAAATTGCTCTACGAAACATTCGCCTCCAAAAAAGAAATTGCTCTACGAAACATTTGCCTCCAAAAAAGAAATTGCTCTACAAAACATTTGCCTCCAAAAAAGAAATTGCTCTACGAAACATTTGCCTCCAAAAAAGAAATTGCTCTACGAAACAGTTGCCTCCAAAAAAGAAATTGCTCTACAAAACATTTGCCTCCAAAAAAGAAATTGCTCTACGAAACATTTGCCTCCAAAAAAGAAATTGCTCTACGAAACATTTGCCTCCAAAAAAGAAATTGCTCTACGAAACATTTGCCTCCAAAAAAGAAATTACTCTACGAAACATTTGCCTCCAAAAAAGAAATTGCTCTACAAAACATTCGCCTCCAAAAAAGAAATTGCTCTACGAAACATTTGCCTCCAAAAAGGAAATTACTCTACGAAACATTTGCCTCCAAAAAAGAAATTGCTCTACGAAACATTCGCCTCCAAAAAAGAAATTGCTCTACAAAACATTCGCCTCCAAAAAAGAAATTGCTCTACAAAACATTCGCCTCCAAAAAAGAAATTGCTCTACAAAACATTTGCCTCCAAAAAAGAAATTGCTCTACGAAACATTTGCCTCCAAAAAGGAAATTACTCTACGAAACATTTGCCTCCAAAAAAGAAATTGCTCTACGAAACATTCGCCTCCAAAAAAGAAATTGCTCTACGAAACATTCGCCTCCAATAAGGAAATTGTTCTACAAAACATTTGTCTCTAAAAAAGAAATTGCTCTACGAAACATTCGCCCACAAAAGAAATTGCTCTACGAAACATTCGCCCACAAAAGAAATTGCTCTACGAAACATTCGCCCACAAAAGAAATTGCTCTACGAAACATTCGCCCACAAAAGAAATTGCTCTACGAAACATTCGCCCACAAAAGAAATTGCTCTACGAAACATTCGCCCACAAAAGAAATTGCTCTACGAAACATTCGCCCACAAAAGAAATTGCTCTACGAAACATTCGCCCACAAAAGAAATTGCTCTACGAAACATTCGCCCCAAAAAGAAATTGCTCTACGAAACATTTGCCTCCAAAAAAGAAATTGCTCTACGAAACAGTTGCCTCCAAAAAAGAAATTGCTCTACGAAACAGTTGCCTCCAAAAAAGAAATTGCTCTACGAAACATTTGCCTCCAAAAAAGAAATTGCTCTACGAAACATTTGCCTCCAAAAAAGAAATTGCTCTACGAAACATTTGCCTCCAAAAAAGAAATTGCTCTACGAAACATTTGCCTCCAAAAAAGATTCTAGTAAAATTCTGAAGGATCTAAAGCATAAAAACTCTGACAAAAATGATTGGATTCGATATTTAAAAATCTAAAAAGGGTTTAGATGCTATTGAAAAAAAGACTATCAAACAAGGACTTGGCACATACATACATTTAACAGCTTTCACTTAGCGTAAAACATTACGCTTCATAATTAGAATTGTGTTCTCTCTGTAACCGGTAATATATACAAATATAAAAACATAACTTCCCTCACTTTTTATAAACATTAGAACAGTCTACCCAAATTAATGTATTTTTAGTGCTAAGCACACATCATCGGGATTGTAAAGGCAACGTTTCAACGATCCACAAGAAGAACAGACTATCCAGATTTTGTAGGAAGAAAGCTATCGATGAAAACGAAACTATAAAAGACTAACTTTACTTTATATAGTCGATTTAACTCTACCAAAATATTGCAATACTAAAGTTTGATGCCGAATTAGCATATACCCCGCTCTCTCTCTAGTGTGTGTGTGTGTGTATCGTGAGCCTGTTCAGTCCTAAAATGGGTGACCATTTGGCAATACCAAGAGCTGTTTGGGGACACGTACTTATGAGAAAATAGGGTCTCCAGCCGGCAGTGCCTAACGTGGCGACTATGGCAAAACTCCCTGAATGACAATCACCAATAAAAATAGACAAACACCAGGGAGGGGTTCCTCCTCGAGGAGTGATCAAAATCCCTGATGGATGAATTATTTATGTATTTATCAACGTTTCGTCTTTATTGAAAGACTTCCTCAGGATGAAGAAAGCAATGCAGAAAAATCATACTGCTGATTTTTATTTTTAGTTGATTATTTAAAACCGGTTTCAGATTACCGGTCATCTGGACTAGAGTAAGTAATTCTTGTAAAAAATTGTAGAAAACTACATTATGTTGCCAATAACATTGTATAACAATAGCAAATAAAAATTGAAGAAGCAAAGTTTGATTTATTAGCTTAAATTCTAGATAACTTTGTTTGACACAATTTATTGAATAAATGCTGAAAATGGAATTAAAATTTTCTTTTATTTTTAATTAAAATTATTCACATGGATTTGTTTATAAAGAGTAATTTCCTTCATATCCATGTCGATCTACCAATATATATATATATATATATATATATATATATATATATATATATATATATAATCCAGGCAAGGTAAACATCCACAGGATAGTAATCCAAAGAATTTCAACTGGGCTTATAAAAAGTGCTCAATATGAAATAGAGCTTTTATATATGATTATTTTTATTTACACAGGCATGTACAAAATCTGCGACACTGGCATGTCGATGTTATCAATAACATCGACATGCCAGTGTCGCAGATTTTGTACATGTCTGTGTAAATAAAAATAATCATATGTCTGTATATGTCTACTTACCTATATATATATATATATAATATTTATTTTCCCAGTTATTTCATACCTCTCTTTATCTCTTTCCATCTTAGTTTAGTTATTTATTCCTGTTTTCTCTGATGGGTGTGTCTGCCCTCCTCCCAGCTGGGAGACACCGTCCTCACCATGCACACTATAATCTCATGTACTGCTCTTTTTCTTGGGATTGTCGATCCGCCTAAAAATATCCTTGCAGCTTCGTCGTTGTGCCCCATAAATGCAACTTCTCAATATTAGTATTTGCTTCTTCATCTTCTTCATCCTACTTTCATCTTCGTCTGGCTGTATTCGAGACACATGTTCTGTACTTGCGTAATTCTTGTTATTAGAACCGACCAGCTTCCAAAAGTGAAAACAAATCTCTCGCAGAAATGTTTGCTTTTCGGCAAGATCTCTCTCACAGAGAATCCGAACGCAGCTTCCGTTGTGCTCCTTGCCACACCCGTTCACTCGGCGGGTATATTCACTGGCACAGGAAAGTAACATGTTAATTTTTTAAAAACATTTTAAGACTTAGATATCAGCCGTAAATTTCTTTTAAAAAGGCCTTAACACAACCGTCATCGTGGCTTCAATGCAATGTTCCTTTCAAAAGTCGAACACTTTACGACAGCTGCCTTTAAATAGGATTAATCTCTCACTGATTTACCGAGTTGTTTACAACGGACGTTTGGCTAAGACGTTGGAATTTGAGTTAGAAATATAACTCGTGTTCCGAGGTTCGAGTCCGGCGACCGGTGTGAATACTTTTCTGTACTGACGATTCCTGTAAGGATGAAACGTATACATATGTAGATAAAAACAAATATTTATAATTAATTATATATATATATATATATATATATATATATATATATATATATATGTGTATATATATATAATACATGTTGTAGCTTTTATTGTTGTATTTTGCTTTCAGCTAAGTTTGGTACAAGGTAATAGCTATTGAGGTCTCAGAATGTTAGAATCCCTACAGATACTGACATCTAATCTATCAGTGGCAGATGCTCATTTGCTGAGATATATATATATATATATATATATATATATATATATCCGTCGTTTCATCTCTCCTTATGTAGCCCTTTTCTCATTTATTTTCTTTTGTTGTTGTCGATGTCCCCTTGAAATGTAAAGATCTTAATCCTCCCTTCCTCTTCCTCTACCCCTTCCATTTCTCTGACCAAATCCAAGAATTTCACGTGGATTTTCTCTGAATCGCCCGTCGTCGTTCTGAAGACAAGTGGTTAACATTGATGGGTGGTTTTAATGCCTTCGCTTAAGTGGCTCCCAGAAAGCCCTTACTGATCTGCAGGTCTGTTAGTTCAATTCTCGGTAAGCCTTCACCCTTTTTAGTTCTTCTTATCACCCCCTTCCCCCCCTTCTCTCTATTTCTCTTCAAGGACCCTTTTAATTCCGTTCCCTGTTTGTCCGATTCCTGCTTTTTCACCATAATTCTTCAAGAAGTTCACCTTCGTACATTCAGCTAAAAACAAACAAAAACACTGGGCGTTCATCCTTCGACAAACTTCCTCTGACATTCTCTTGTACAACACGAAATCAGCTTCTTTTTTCTTTTCTTTTTTTCTAGCCAGGGTTTGATAATGATCAATAACCACCGAAACATCCGCGTTTCGAGTCTGCGTAAAAACCCTCACAATTCTAGCTATCAACAATTGTAGCGGTTATGGCTCACATTTTGTTATTCATTTTAAAGACTACCCGTTCAGATTTAAAATAAATGATCAAATTGGTGTTAAAGAAAATTATCAAAAGTTTTGCAATTTTTATTTTAAATAATTTTTTTTACAAAAATAAGTATTCACGTAGGTGGTTTGATGAGGGTTTTTTTTTTAAGTATAACGCAATGTTTTGTTTGATTTTTTTTTAGGGAAAATAGTAATATATAAAAATATTACAAAATATAAAATGTTTTCAAAAGTTTTGTAGTAATTTTTATTTTTAATAATTTCTTTAACAAAAATAATTTTGTTTTTTAGGAAAGTATAATGAAATCTTTTTGTTTGATTTTTTTTTTTTAAGAAAATAATAAAAACTTTCCTTCAGCTATTTCATTTTCTAACCTTGAAAATATAAATCTACACATTTTCAAATTAAGCATTTACTAAAAAAAAAAAGATGTGTTTTAATTGTTTTTCTCTTTTTTTTATCATTTGAGCTGTCATTTTCTCTCTTACCCTTCGGTTCTGGATATGACCTTCAACTACATCCGGTGGTGAGACCGCAATTTGGGAAGTGTGGATTCACCCTTTAGTTTCCATAACGCCTAAATCCACTCTGACCTGACGTGTTAGTACCTGTCAAGGTTCCATTTATAGTGGGGTTCCCACCATGAGCCAATTTTCATTTTAAGTTTTTGCTACCAGGTCGAAGCTGAGAGTCTAAGTAACATTTTTGTTTCGAGTGGACAAGGATCACATAAGGTCTTCGTACATTCCCGCCATTTTCCAAGATGGCCGCCATCAAAATCAAATACTGTCAATATATCGGAAATTATTCAACCTAGAAACCTTGTGTCTATTCCTAGGTTTTCATGGTCAAGGAGTCAGATAAAACCATTTCTCACTACGTCAGAGTATTTATTTGTCTTGAAATGGTGAAATTAAAAATGTCTGCCACCGAAATCTTATATCGGCTCTACCGTAGAGGGAGCTCACTTTCTTTGCAGCAGCCTTGGCAATGTCTTCTATGTATTTGTTCCAGTTCATGTTACCTGTGAATGTTAGGCCGAGGAGTTTGAACGTTGGACTCTCAGGCAGGGTGTTATTTGCCATGGTAATTGGTGATTGAAAAGGTTTCTTGTAGTTATTGAATGAAAGGAGCTTTGTGTTTGCGGCAGTAATTGTGACTATCAATTTATAACCCCAATCCACTACAGACTGGGGGTCACTTTCCAAGGATTCGGCCATTGCCTCGGATATGTGTGCGTCCGTTTTGCCCACATACCGAGAGTAGAGCGTGGTGTCGTCAGCAAATATACCCATCTCAGGCACAATGTCATCGGGAAGGTAGTTTATGAAAATCAGAAACAATAAAGGTCCAATGGACGATGCCTACAGGGATGTTTGCAATAAAATTAAGGGTCAAATAGAATCTCTCTGCAGTCTAACACAAAACTGCATCTGATGATGCAGACTATATTTAGGAACTTTGGGGGAGTCATAGCATGACATTTTTTATGGCATTGCTTTACCCAGGTGTTTTTAGAATCAGGTACTTGCAGGGGGGCACGTGAAGGTTTCCAACGTCCATAAGTTAAAGTAGTGCCATGGAACTGACAGGATTCGAACCTGGCATGACCAGTTCACGTCTGTATCTACTTCACGAATTACACCTCCCATTTTTTTTTTACCAGAATGACTGAATTCGGCATCAAATAACCGGAAAAAAGGGGTTGACATGCCGCAACAAGTAACAAAATCTATTCAACACTACCCCTTGTTAGTAAGCGTCCCCTTCCCTCTCCCCAAGAATAACAGGAGGTTTTCCAGATTTTAGTCCTTCAGTTATTTTTGTACGGACACCATTCGTCGTCGTTGTTGTTGTTGTTTGTCGTAATGAGTCTTCCAGTTCGGCCCTCGGCTCTTCCTAAAACATCGGATGTTGAGAGGGAAGCAAAGAAGTCCAAGGAGGGAAAAAAATCTAACGTAAACATCCGATTATGTACGTGCTTTTGTTTTATTGGTTTGATGTTTTTTTTTTTTTTTAAGGTCTTGTATATCTTTTGGAGGGGGGGGGTAATAAATAACTAGACAAGGAAGCTTACAATTTCTAGATTTTTTTTTTAAACACGTTAACACGTGTTCAAAGTTGGAAAGAATCTTCAGTCGTACGGAAAGAAAACACGTGTTCAACCCACACTTAACTTGTTCATTTCCATTTACTGTGAGAAATTAAACATTATTTTATTGTATGTTAGTGTTTCCTTGTAAGAAATATATATATATATATATATATATATATATATAAATTTTCAGGCAAGGCGTCGTATTCCGGAGGTTAAACTCCGGACTACAAACAATCGTAGGTTCGATCATTGTCTAAGTTAGTCATGCTGCTGATAGCCAGAAACACGTGTCCATGGATGACTTTTATGTACGTAATATAAATATAAATATATATATATATATATATATATATATATATATATATATATATATATATATATATATATATATCAGTAAATGTTATTAAATAACACGGAGTGTTTTTGTTTGAGTCTTTTTATTTTTTTTTTTATTTTGGAATAGTCCATTTCGGTTTCTTGTTCTATTTTTCTTTTTTTTCCTTTTTTTTTCTTTTTTTCTCTCATATATATATATATATATATATATATATATATATATATATATATATATATATGAGAGATAAATATGTATGCTCTCTCATACAATTATTGAAGCCGAGAAAGTCAAGTCTCTAAACATTTCCCTCCTTGCGGTACCACGGGCAATCCACCTGGTAATCTCCCATTACTTCTGCGCAGTTTCTTCTAAACCCGCCTGGCTGACTACACCAGTAAGCGTTTCAATTTTTACAGTCAACGCTCGAATGTCAGCCATTGTGTCAGGCAATTTAACCCTCTTGAGTTTTCTTTCACACCAGCCCAAACCCCTCTTTTTTTTTTTTCAAATATAAACAACTTGGATTCAAAAAGGATGCAGAAGAAAAGGGCCAATTAATTATTGCAATGTTTTCTTATTCGTTGGAAGTTTTAACGGTGGTGCGTGTATGCGGTCCTGTCTTTCTTCGTCGCTCCTCTCAAAAGAGATTTGGTGTCTACTTTCATAGCATCTCATGTAATTGTCTCCAGCAAACATGGTAGGAAAAAAATATGTTAAGACTCCCCCCTCCCTTCCTTTCACCCTTTGAGATCGCACGTCTGTTTATTTTCTCGCGCGAACAGTCAAGTCAAAACGCCCTCTTTCAAGTTCATTCAACTTTAGACAATAGACGCACCATCTTTCTTATTTTCTGTTTATGCATATGCGATGTCAGCGACAAGGTTAACTAATTTGCATATTAATTTTGGAAAGTGCATTTTTTTAAATTAACTATTTTTTTTATTGTTTTGTAATTCAATTATCGTTTTGAGTTTGTAGTAAAATTTAAAAAAATAATAATAATTAATAAACATCCCATAGGTGTTACGAACGTTTTCGATTCTTCGTCGAATCATCCTCAGGTGTCAAAAGCAAATGAACAAATAAGCTGGAGAAAGATTTTTTTTTTTAAATACGGCGGAGAAACGCGCAAAGAACGTTTTTCGCATTATTCCAGAAAAGACGTTGACAATTTGAATTCAGCGACGCCGGAGTGGCATCACAGAATAAAATTGCATTACGTTAAGCATTTGAAAATGTTTCATACGAGATGTTATTGATTGTAAGTTGTTGAAAATTAAAAATACTGGAAGCTATCTACATAAAAACACAACAACCTGCAATGTCTACGGACATTTATTAATTTTTTAAATTTTGATACAAAAAAGACCATCAGAAAACTTGAAAAATAAAAAACGTATAAGTAAACAGCCGAATTCTGTTATTTTTTAACAATACTTGCATAAATGAGAAAAATGCTGCCTAAATACACACACACACACACACACACACACACACACACACACACACACACACACATATATATATTAAATGAAAAGTTTAAAACTATTTTCGTTTAGTTCTTTCCATTTTTCGCATCTGGGATGCGGCCCAGTAAGCCTTGTTGACCACGTCCGGGATGCGGCACAGAGAGCCTTGATTGTTGCGTCCAGGATGCGGGCCAGTAAGCCTTGTTGGTTGGCTGCATCCGAGATCCGGGCCAGAGAGTCTGTTCAGTGAAGAATCAATTCTTTTTATTCTGAAACTGTTTCTAACGACACAAAATTGTTGGTAAATGCTGAAATTATGTAGATGCGACGATCAGTTCTATTTCAAAAATGCTCTACGCCAGTTCAAGTTTAGGAATCCAATTTAGTTAAAAGAATGTTTTGTTTTTTTTTAATTTATGCACCATCTCTTTGTAGATGTTATCTTTTGGCAGAAAGCAGCGAATAATGGGGCGTTAACAAGAGCCAACAAAACAAAAAAAGGGGGTGAAACAAACAAATATACAACAAATAAATGTTACCAAAGGCAAGATAAGTTACTCTCTTTTTATCCTACCTGGATAAGTTTTTTGTGCGTTTTAACTTATTTTAAAGCGTTTTTTTTCTGTTAAGTTAGAACAAAAAAAAATGGCTGGCATTAGATTGTCACGTCGAGTCTCGATAATCGCTCAAAAGTCGAAAATCACCAAAAAAATACTGGTAGTATAAATATACAGTTCAGTTTAACATTACATTTTCGCACGATTGATGAGTTATTAGCTGTGATTCTGTTTAATTTTCGATTTTTTAACGATTATCGAGACTCCACCTGATTGTGTAATGTCAGACATTTTTTTCTTTCGTTAGAGTTGACACTCGTTCTGTATTGAACAGAAACAAAAAAAAAACGCTTTAAAATAAGTTAAAACACAAAAAAAACTTTTCCAGGTAGGTAGAAAAGTAACTTATCTTGCCTTTGGTAACATTTATTTGTTGCATATTGTTTTTGTTTTTCGCCCGTTTTTGTTTTGTTGGATGTTGTTAAAAATGCCCGAATAATGGCCTTCTTCAGATCATAAAATAAAATTTTAAATACAATATTTTTTCAAAAAAAAGGGGGGGGCGGGCTGATCTTTTTCCCACGTTGGGGTCAGAATATCTACTTTGGAGGAAAAATAGTCTTAATTAATTAATTACTGAAGCTTCTAAGTGACCCTTCCCCACCGCCTAAGGGGTACAACGTCAACGACCGCCACTTTGGGATGGGTTTGGTGTGAACCATCCTTTGGGTACAGTGGTTTTTTTATTTCCTCTTTTAGCAGTTTTCCTTGGTTGACATTGTTTCTCATCTCCTCCGTTCCTTCAATCCTACCGACCCACATGTTTGACACAACCAGGTCGGGTCGGGTGGGGGTCGGACAGAAAAGCGATTGTTTTTATTCTCTTTTCAGCCTTGAAATGCCTGTTGAATGAACGTTATTGTCACATCTGTGTGTCGGCAAAGGTCACGGATAATTGCTGTGCCAGACAAGGCCAGTCGGCAGTTCCTCCTCACTTAGTCTCCCCATCCCATCCCCACCCTGTCGCCCTCGTTTAAGCATTCGCTTTTCCATTTTCTCCTCTTCCCATTGTTTCCTCTCCCTTGCTTTTTATATCTCTTCTTCCCTTCCCTCGTGTGTATCTCTCCCCCCCCCTGCTATTTGCGGACTCACCATTCGCAGATTTTCAGCATAAGCATTGACTTAACATTTTCTTCATAAATTCGGTAGAACTTACAAATATGATATTACTAGTAAAACTACCCTCCCTCCGGACAGCAATTACTGAGACAGTAAAAAAAGAAATAATTTCTATTTGATATTTTAGTAATTTGTAGTAAAACAACAAAAATATGGTTGTCGTAGTGTTATTTGATATATTCCAATGTTGTGGAAATTTACTGTGCATGAACAAAGTCAAATTTTACTTTATTTATTATTAAAAAAAAAGGTTAATTAATATGGTCTTTAAGGTATTCAAAGTCGAGGAATTTGATTTTGTTTCAGCATAAAAATGAAAATGAATTCCCCATTAAAAACTGATTATATAATGAAATGAACAAATGAAAGAGTGGAACGTCGATTGATTAAATAAAACAATTTCATATTGCTGGGTAATTCAAACTGGTTACTTTGTGCTTTTCGCCTTTGTTATTAAATACAGAAAAAAAGACTTAATGAATAGTAAAAACAATGTAATTTAGAAAGATTAGAGATCTTTTTTCTTTTTCATTTTCCAATGATGAAGTTATCACTATCTGTTTTTTTAGGGTATTCACACGTAATCGGCTAAAAAGTAGAATCTCATTTTGGGGGAGGTGGCAATCTGCAATAACACCCAAACTTTTGATATTTAAAAAAATAAGATATTTAATAAGCCAAGTTTAAAGAAATTATTTATTTAATTTTCACGGGAAATTTATGTCTAATACCTTTCGTTAAAATTTCAGAAAAATCGGAAATATCTGAATTCCACACCCCTTTTATCCCCTTTTTGCATACAACTAAATTGAAATAAATATAGCCAACATTAGCCACCCTTACGCCTAGAAGTCGTGTTGCAAAATTCATAATGATCGGTTAAGTTTAGGAGTAGATCCTATACATAGAAATATATAAACATATACTTATACGTAATTTTATATACACACACCTGCTAAATGTTTAAGTTTACAAAAACAATAGTGTGCCTGTGTTACTCACTGTGTTTCCTAGAATATATATTCCAAAATTCATAATAATTTGTTCATTAGTTTAGGAGATTATCCTGTACATATAAATTATATGCACACACATAACTTTATATATGTAGACATATATTTTAAAACCAAAATTGCGGATCATCTAAGTAAGATCAAGCCACAGAGTGAATGTGGTATTTTGGTTAGTGTCTAGCGTAGGGTAAGACCAAAAGTTTTTGACAAAATTATATGACCATCGACCCCCCCCCTCAGCCCCCCAAAACGCTTCGGGCTTCATGCCTAAGGCAAAAGATAAACATTGTGATTATCGTTTTTGCTACAAAAACCTTTGCTGTTGATGTAAATTTTTGTCTGAATAAAATACCTATTTAGAAAATAGAAAGAAGTAAGAATACATGTCCCACGTTACTCGCCATGTTGCCTAGAATACATATTCCATAATAATACATATTGTTGATGCTCACGGGCGGAAACCAAACCTTTTAAAATTATATATCAAATGATATAACTCAAAATTTGATGCAGAGCAATTCTTTTCTCTATTAAATTTCTTGTATCTAACTTATTAAAAACAAATTTGGGAGGGACGCACCCCCCCCCCCCAAATGTTAAAGTTTAGCAAAAAAAAAATAGTGTGCCCATGTTACTCACTGTGTTGCTTAGAATATATATTCCAAAATTCATAATGATCTGTTCATTAGTTTAGGAGATTATTCTATACTAATATATATATATATATATATATATATATATATATATATATTAGTATAAATTTTTTATTTATACAAACATTATTGGTTACATATGTGCATACATATTTCGGTTGCACTCTTCGCAGAAAGTCAGCCTCATCAGACCAAGGATTCAGAGAAATTTCTCTGAATCCTTTGTCTAACGAGGTTGACTTTCTGCGAAGAGTGCAATCGAAACATGTATGCACATATGTAACCAATAATGTTTGTATGAATAAAAATTTATACTTATAAACAGCTCTACCTGTTATTGAGCACTTTTTATAAACACTTGAGTTTCAACGGATTTACATCTACAGAAACTAATACAATACATGTACTATATATATATATATATATATATATATATATATATATATATATATATATATACAGATAAGTATTTTTTTTTTCAACATTTTAGTATTAGAAATAAATCCTAGTTTTTGGGTTTTTTTTTAATGTTTTTTTTTTTGTACCAGAAGTTTCCCTTTTTTCCTTCAGGAAATATCAAATAATCCTTTAGTGACTTTAAAGGATGTATTCAGACAATGTGATTCTAAAAAGGAAGACAGTAATGCATCATGCAGTGACGCCGTGGCTATTCAATCATCGTTTGTAAAGTTCAAATGACCTTTAAAAAAAAAACATGGGATAGCGACATAAATGTTTGAGAGAACTGAGACTTTTTGCTTGAATGACTTTTTGTTATAAAATAGTTATCTCCCCTTTTTATTCCAAGCTTGTCTTTCTCAAATATGACTCCCCCCCCCCCGCTCTTGTTTTATACGGTCTCTCTCTCTCTCTCTCTCCCTCTCTCTCTCTGCTTCTATCTTCCCCTCTGTCCGTCTACCTCTCTCTCTCTCTGCCTCCCTCTCTCTCTCTGCCTCCCTCTCTCTCTCTCTCTCTCTCTCTGTTTTCCTCCCTCTCTCTCTCTCTGTTTTCCTCCCACTCTCTCTCTCTCTCTGTGTTTTTCTCTCTCTCTCTCTCTCTGTTTTTCTCTCTCTCTCTCTCTGTGTTTTTCTCTCTCTCTCTCTCTCTGTGTTTTTCTCTCTCTCTCTGTGTTTTTCTCTCTCTCTCTGTGTTTTTCTCTCTCTCTCTCTCTCTGTTTTCCTCTCTCTCTCTCTCTCTGTTTTCCTCTCTCTCTCTCTCTCTCTGTTTTCCTCTCTCTCTCTCTGTTTTCCTCTCTCTCTATTCTCCCTCTGTCTCTCTCTCTCTCTCTCCCTCTGTCTTTCTCTCTCTCTCCCTCTGTCTTTCTCTCTCTCTCCCTCTGTCTTTCTTTCTCCCTCCCTCTGTCTCTGTCTCTCTCCCTCCCTCTGTCTCTTCTCTCTCTCTCCCTCTGTCTCTCTCCCTCTGTCTCTCTCCCTCTCCCCCTCCCTCTGTCTCTGTCTCTGTCTCTCTGTCTCTTAACAGTCAAATGTAACAAGGTAATGAAAGAATAAAAAGATCGAAATAGTCCATTACAAACAAAATAGAATATCAAGCCAACCCGTCGTTGAAAGGGAAGAGAAAGCAGAAATAGACTAATTTTTAATTTTGTCTTTTTATTTACTTTTATTTGAATGTTTTAACTGTTTTTACTGGCTTTGCAAACTCACTTTTTCCCGATTCAAACAATCTAACCCGAGCTCAGTGGGTGACCCAACATGTCACATTTTCATCTTGTTAATCTCTAAACCAACGCGTGGATCCTTGTTCTGCCAGAGTCGAAATAAATGGCTCTCTCCTTGAGAAAGCCTTTTATTTTGACAAGCTCCGAGGACTGGCTTTCACTCCAGATCTATAATGGAAGACTTACATCAAATCTGTTGAGATTACTGTAGAAATGCTTGCATCATTCTACTGCTCCAGAAAGTCCATGACTCTTGATGCAATTCTGTACGTATATAAAAGTCGGATACGTTCTGGTGTATTGCTGCCACATCTGGGCAGATGCTGCGTAAAGCACTCTTCATTACCTACACCATTCAAAATCGACCCCGAAATCTATTAAGGGGGAGGGGGGGGGGGTGACCTCTTCTGTTCCATACCGTCCATTTCTCACAGAAGAGACGTTGCTAGTCTCAGTCTCTCCCTACTCTACCGTTAGCACCATGATAGGTGCTCGACAGTTCCAGTTTCTGGTTTATTTTTGTAAGATATTCACAGCAAGAACTTGTTTTTCTACCACGTGAAAAAAAAAAAACCTTTTTTTTTCCATGTGCCTAGCATCAGGCGGGAGTTCCACAATCAGAGCTTCTTCATAAGGGCTTCTTGTCTGTGGCGCATATTACCATGGGACTGCTTCTCTACAATTTACAACATGGTAGTCTTCAAATCCGATACAAAGATTCCTGTGATGAATGGTCCCCTACAAGTATTTGTTGGAATGGACCAAAATCAATCATTTTCAATCCTCTCATAATATTCTTCATCTCTCAACCGATAATCATTCAATCACACTAACTCATTCTCGAGTGGCTTTTGACCTTGATGGATGATGATCCATTAGTTACTCTCTTTTTTTCCTCCTACTTACAGCAGCATTGGTCTTTTCAAGACTAAAGCCAATAGGCATCTTCTGTTTGCAATAATCCTCATTTGTTCTCGTTAGCTGTTTACATCAAGTGGCTTCATGCCTTGTCTAGAGCGATTTCTATTAATTTTTTTTTTTTTCAATCGCATCAAAACTTTTTAGCAACAGTAAAAAGAGGCAGTTGTAGGAACAGGTACATGAATCTTCAAACCGATTATCAAAGGTTTTCTTGAATTTGTTTGTGTTGGATTGCTGGACTACAATCCTGATGAAGTCTGTTCCATGGAATAGTGATGTGGACATAGTAAGCAGCCCGTCACCTGTTGAGCCGAAATCCGAAATGGTCGACCGTACAAATTCTGCATATGACCGTAAGGGCCAACAATCATTCTCAATCCTCTCATGGTGTTCTTCATCTCAACTGGCAATCATTCCATCTCATATACTTAAGTGGCTTTTGGCCTTGATAAGTGTTTTTTTCTTTTTCTTCTTTTTACTGATAGTCAAATTTTTGTTGTTGTTATTCTTTCTGGCAACTTTTTTATTCAAACAGTTTTGTAAAAAGAGAAAGTCTACTTGATGACGGTTTCCGGTTTTGGAATCGGAAATAGACAACCGGTGTTTATTCAGAAACCGTTACCCATCATATTTTAGGTCGAATGTTTCTTTAGAAGCGGGGAGGGGGCAAATAATTATTTGTCTTTTTTCAATTATTAACACCGAAGAAAATCAAACTGGTTTTTATAATTAGAAATTAAATTTTTTTGATTTGATTATTTGTAATAAAGAAAAATATAAACTTTTTGTAATTGTAATTTTTTTTTTTTTGGTCTGAATATATATTTTAAAAAATATTTTCAAAATAAACTTTAAAAATACTTTATTTTATTTGAATTCTGCCAAAATCCGAGCGGTCGAAAATGATGAGGGCTTTTTATTTTTTATTTTTTTATGAACAATGCTTGTCAATTTCCGATTTTACAACCGGAAGTAGTCGTGTCTTTCACCTAGTTTTTTTTTGTTGTAAATTCTGATAATCTGTAAGGAAATAAAAGTGACTCTCAATTTGACATCCTTTTCTTTCTCTTTCTAGATGCAGCATTTGTTCTTCCACAATTACAAAGAGGAGAAGGGATCATTTACCTACAGTCTCAACAAAGTCGATGCGAGTCGCGCAATCACGCTGCATCCAATCAAAGAACCCGCACACCAATATCGCGTACACAATTACATACTGGAGCAACACATTTCTAGTCTTCGCCACAAAAGCCTGCTTTTGCACCGTGAGATCCGATCGCTAGACAATCTCCTCGGTGAACAATATTCTAGTATCTCCGATAAACTTGGATACCAGGCGTCCTTAATGAAATTCGTTCCGACCCAAGAGGACGACGTCCTTGACTGGGAATTTTTCACCCGGCCTATTTATTCAGCTTCTGATTTTAATCCCAAACGCGGAATGCCCGGCCACTTGCGTACGGGCCTTGACGATGTAATATTGCAAACCTTACAAATGGTCAACAGCAATTCCCGCCAAAGAGGTCGTAACATAGACTTCAAAGAAATACTTTACGGTTATCGGAGGTTAAACCCTTTATTCAGCAGTGACTATATTCTTGATTTACTTTTAATATTCCGGAAACACAAGGGCCGAAGAATGACAGTACCTGTCCGGAGGCACGCCTATCTCCAGCAGAATTTTGGCGCCATTGAGTTTCTGGAAGACCTCTATCCCTCATACAGTGTAACGCAGTCATCTCGCAGTTCATCCCCGTATCCATTCGCACATCTTTTTACAAACTCCCAATTAACGGAAAGGACTAACATTGATAAAACACAAGAGGTTATTTACATAATTCTTTCATTGTCCGGGCGGTACGAGACATTTCGCCGGTTCATGCAAAACTACGAGCAGGTCGTATTGAACCCAAAAGAAAAGGTGCATCTGAACATTGTGCTTTTCGATAGTGCAGATGACACGGCTCTGCAGAATAGCATCAATCTAATTATGCGCTATCAGCAGCGCTACGGCGCCAACAAAATCGAGCTCATAGAAGCCAACGGCGCCTTCTCGCGCGCGAGGGCTCTTAAACTTGGCTCCTCTGATGTGAAACCCAATGCTTTGTTACTATTCATGGATGTAGATATAATTATTGGCCGAGACGTGTTCCAACGTGTACGCATGAACACTCGCCAATCAATCCAAGTCTATTTTCCGATCGTGTTCAGTCAATATGATCCGGAGCCGTTCTGCGAATACGCTCATCAGGAGAAATGTGCCACGGATTATCGGGATTTTCAAAACGATTACGGCAGTTGGAGGCAATTCGGGTTTGGTATTGCTAGTGTATATCAAAGTGACCTGGAAGCCGTTGGGGGATTCGACACGAGTATTCAGGGTTGGGGCAAGGAGGATGTGGACCTTTACCAAAAGTTTCTAAACAGCAACTTGACTATTTTCCGTTCTGTGGATCCAGGATTGTACCATGCATTCCATCCTGTGTCCTGTGATCCGGCACTGGATCCGGCGCAGTACCAAATGTGCTTGGGATCCAAAGCTTCTGGGTTCCGTTCTACACAACAGCTGGCAAAATTATTTTATAGCAATCCAGAACTTTTAAACAGCAGACCAAACAGTATTGCTCACAACAACAATAATAATAATTCATGATAAAGGTCTTCTTACCTCTCTTCCAAAACTGGTTTCCTCTTTTTTTTTTTTTTAATTTTTTTTTTTTTTTTGGCCAATTTTTTACTTATTAAAAATTTTTTTGGAGAAAAAACAAACAAAAAAAACAAAAAATATTAATAAAAAAATAACTGTACACAATCTTTAATTTTTACCAACCTGTATTTTTTTTTTTTTAACGTTGTTTCTGTTTTCTTCTTTTGTTTGTCTTTTTTTTTTTCTTTCTCCCCCATTTTTCATTAATTTTTTACATGTTTGTTTCAGCTTCCTCAGTTTTTATTGTCTTTTGAAAATTCTTTGATTTTTAGTTCCGTAATTTTTCACCAATTTTGATCTTTTTATTTGGGGTGGGGTCTAAAGAAAAGAGCTGAAAAGGTTTTTCACTTTATTCTTCACTTTTTTCCCTTCATTTAAAATTTTTAAAAAAATCTTTTCCTTATTCATTTTTTCCTTCACTTTATTCTTCATTTCTTTTCCTTAATGTTCATTTTTCATTTTTTTTTTCATTTTTTTTCTTCACTTTATTCATTTTTTTCATTTTGTTTTTACTTTATTTTTCATTTTTTCTTCACTTTATTTTTTTTTCACTTTATTTTTTTTTTACTTTTTTCTTTTCTTTTATTTTTTTATTTTTTTATTTATTTTTTCCTTTAATTCTTTTTTCTTCGCTCATGATTTGGTACATTTCTTTGAAAAAATGTTTTCTCTCAACTAAAATATTCATAAATCAGTTTTTGAAAAAAAGAAAATTAAATTAAAAAAAAATTAATTTTATTCTCAGTGTAAAAAAAAAAAATTAGTATGCAATAATGAATAATGTTGGCAGATAAAGAAGAGAGTGAATGTGTAATATGCAAAGAGAGAGAGAGTTAAATAAAAAATGTCCTTCAAATGAAGGAGTGTATCGAAAGGATGCTAACCCAATATCACAAAATAAATAAATAAAAAGTTCAATAATCTAATTCTAATGTCCAGCTGTCTGTATAGCTATAAAGATATCATTTCATCTGTCCCGTTTTCTGGATGACCGTTGGGACGCCAAAGATCACCTGGCACCAACTTTCTCCAACCCTCCTGATCTTCTGCCTTCCTGGGCGTGCAAACTCAGCACCAGCCCTGTCCACTCTCGGATGTTGTACTCTCATCTCTTTCTTTGAAAGAGGGCAGCTAATAAATGCCTACTCCCAAATCCTTATTCTGTAACATATGAACCAGCTGGTTGTCTCTCTGTAGTCGCAGTGTTGATGTGGCAGCTGAAGTTTCTGTCTTACTATCGCCTGCTAGCTATAATAATGTATAATATAGAAAAGAAAAACCAACCCTCCAGCCTTGTTGCCCAATGGCTCATGTTCCTTTGTTTTCTTTTTTCACGACACTGTAGGGTTATACATGAGCTTTGCATTGCAGGGGTTGTTAAATGGAGACAGCTGATTGGGTTAACAGTTCTCAAAGTTCTAATCTGCCAAAGTAGAAGCGTTCCTCTTCTCTTTGCTTTGTGTAACTCCTGACTTCCTCTCATGTTGCGATTTCATAGACACGTAGCCCTGGAACTTCTACCGGAAATTTTCATTTTCTTAATTTTCAACTTATTTGGAAATTTTCCGATTCTAAGCTTAATTTTTACCCCACATCGAAACATTGCGACACATTTACGTTTTTAACATTTAATTTTTTTTCTTTTTCTCATAAAGACAATAGTAAGTATAACCGGTTTCTTACACATAAACAAGAGAGAAACAAATAAGAAGTAAATTTCTACTCGCAGGGTGACCCGACGTTGCTCGGGGTTGAATTAGGATCACTACTGTGTTCATAACATCATCTTTGTTTTTTTACTGAACCCCTCCTCCCGTTTCGCCCCCTAATTTAGTCGGAAGAAGCTGAAATGTTGCAAAATTCTCTGCTTAGCGTCTTATACATATGGTTTAAATTTCATTCATTCGTATTTGAAGGTTCTGTCCCCCATGGCTCACTTAGAGGTGGAGGCCACATAGATATTCGGCACATAGAGGGTAGCTTAGAGATACGGGACCACTTCCATTGTTTTCTCCGGATAATTTGATACATGTTATAAATTTCATCAAAATAGGCTATACTTGAAGTTTTAAGATTTTTTTTTTTTTACCCTTATAGGCCCCTTAGGGATATGGGACCACTTCCATTGTCTTACCCGAATAATTTCATACATATGTTATAAATTTCATCAAAATAGGATATATTTGAAGTGTTAAGACTTTTTTTGCCCATATAGTCCCTTTAGAGATACGGGACCACTTCCATTGTCTTCCTCGGTAAATCTTACATAAAAATGCACTTTAAGATTTTATGTAGATTCTCTAACCTTTATTTCTATAGGGAACATGCATGCATTGAGTTATATATATATATATATATATATATAACAGGATTTACTTGTTTGCATCATTTTGGTGCATTAATTGCAAGCACCTGCTAATGTGTGACGGTGGCTAAGTGGTTAACGATGCAGACTGAGGATCTGGGTGTGCCGGGTTCGAATCCCAAACCTGACCTTACGCCTAACCTCTTGGAGAGGAGCTAAATAAAATCCATAGATATATGAAAGACCATGTTCTGTGATGTAAGCCCACCGTTCCATCCACTGCCGGAAATAATTCTTGAAGTCTTCTTTTGGAATGGTGTTCATCTCCAACGTCACGTTCCGCATTATCTTTTTTTTTTTTTTTTTGTACACCTTCTCAACCACAGCTGGACTCCGAGTAGTTTTAGGACTTCCAGAACGCTTGTCTCTCTCCGCTGATGTGTGGCCATTTTTGAATCGGTTGAACCACTCCTTAAATTGTGTTGCACATTGCATATTATCCAAACAGCTGCTGAATCTAATGCGACGGCGGAGATGAAAACCATTTCAAAAAACTTCCAGAATTATTTCCGGCAGTGGATGGATCGGTAGGCTAAGTGTGTGCAAGCACAAGGAGCCTACTTTGAAGGGGATTAGGGTCCAAACTTTGTTACGTATTTGAAATGTTTTCTGGCCTAAGATTAGGATACACTGTGATTTACAAAGCTCACTTTTATATAGTTTATTTTCCCAATGAGGATTCTAAGACTAATAGGGCACACCTCACATAATATCACACAACATGGCGATGGGAAATTCCAGACAAATACAGTAAGCCACTAAGTTGTGTAAGGACATGTTGACAGAACTGCCTGGAAAAACTAGGAGCAGTAGAACACAATGTTATCACTTCAGGGATTAAACCGAAAAAAAGTGATGCGTTTTATATGGGCGAATAAATAGTTAAAGCAATCCATGGTTTTTCTCTTGATCAGAAATTATCCTTCCATCAAATGTTGCTACATGTTGAAATAGTTGCTAATCTGATAATTTAACGAAAGTCCGTCTCACCAACTAAGGCTCTACTATTAAAGATCCGATTCTAAACCAAACGTTCTGAAATTGTACGGATTTTCTCCGATAAGGGTTTTAAATTATACTTTCTCACGAAACCTGCCATCCTCCAAAAGGAAAATATTGCTTGTATTCATAAAAAAAATAATGCAATATTTACAAGACCATCCCAAGGAAAGTAATTGGCCTTATGGAACTGACTATGCTGGGTTAAAATCCTGTAAGATCTGCTGTGATTTCAATTTGCTTGCCTCCTCACAAGAGCAACGTTAGACACAAGGTCAGTTTTTAATGTTGAAAAAAACAGCTCCCCAAACAGAGGCACTCTGAGGCAATTTTTATCTCAATCTAGAAAGATTTCCCTTTTACTGACAGAACAAAAAAAAATTAAGTGTAGTATCAGAACAGAAAAAGGCCGAAGAGAATACTGTTGGAAAAGGGTTGAATCACAATTCTTTAAAGCCGAAATACAATTTGTTATTTCAGTCAAAGCTTCAAACACTCCAAGATGGTTGATTTGCCATAAATTAGACCAACCAAATCGAGTCAATTTAAAGCTAATTTATTTAAAAACGAAAATGGTACAAATTAGAGTCTTGATTTATCGGCCATGTTTCTTTTCGTGCTAGTCCGGTTCCGTTTGCGTCTCATATAGATGATTAAACTTGATATTATTTTCTCTTTGTAATGTTTAATTGTTTTTTGTTTTTTCAGTAAAACATGATTTTAAGTAAAAATAAGCAACAAAATCTGTCTCAATGATTGGTTGGAAAATACAATAAGATACAAGGCGACCCCTACCCGCCCGCGAAAAATGCCACCCAAGAAACCATTAATAAAATTCACAATCTAACCATATGTGGTACAGATGAATTCAAGTCTGTAACTTGTTCATCAAGTTTCAATCATAGATGCCCAACAGTTTTTGTTTTATCGCTTCTCAATATGTGAGGAAATTTTGATGAGATAATCATTAGTAGGATGTGTGATCCGGAATGGGTTTCACACTCACCGTACTCTACCCCCCCCCCGTTTTTTTTAAATCTGTGTGCTTGTCACATAATAATGTCTATCAAAACCATTCCCAGACTATTCCTGAACTGAAAAAGATCAACACAGCCCAAAGAAATCATAACCAAGTGTTTTTGCAATACAGAGGTTCACATTGGCAACCTGTCATTGAATGGGAAGAATGTTGGCTCTTTTTACTTTAGGGTGGCGAATTGTCATATCAAGGGAGATAACATATTATTTCTAAAGTAAGTTGAAATGTGATTAGAAAAGAAATTAAGCAATACTTTTTCTAATTAAAGACTTAAAAAAAAATTTGAAGAGCAATTACAATTAGGTAAATATTGCATAAAAAATATGGATCAACGTGAAAAAAAAAAATTGTGTTTACCACTAACCCTGAGTCAGAGTTGCAAGGTTGTAAAACCATACATAATTATCTAAAAAATTGTGTGCTTTAACGAACTTGCTACTTAGGGTTAGTGGTAAAATAGTGCTCATCTCCCTTGATATTAGAATTTGCCACCCTAAAGTAAAAAAAAAGGGCTGCTGTTCAAATAAGTACAAAAAAAAAATGCTTACCCAACTATATGAATTCTTTTCTCGCCCGTCTACCGCGTTTCACTGTTTGCCCACTGTCATAAATCATCTTTTAAAATGGGTCGGTGTCTCTCCTCATACAAAAATCCTCAACTCTCAGCATGCGCTTTTTCCTTCTTGCAAATGGCCACTCAATAAGCAAGACTTTGAATTCGGTAAGTCTTCATCTTCGTCTTCGGTTTAACATCTGTTTTTTTATGCTGGCATTTGTTAAACTATACAAGAAATAATGGTAAAGGCAGAGAAAATGGGACGCACACCATAAACTCTTGTCGGAGGAAAGAGTTGAAACAGCAACAACAAAATCATACGTCTAACACAGGTGAGTTGAAAGTATTTAAAAAAATAAATAAAAATGGTCTGTATTATTCAGAAGTCTAAGTGCAACGGATAAAGGTGTTTAGTTATCAGTTTTAAGTGACAATATAATGGGGATTGAAGATTCAATCCTCAGTACAGGCGGTACTAGTCATACAGTTACAAATTACTTAAGACTTCTACCCGGTCATGGCTGACAGAACGAGAGCAATCTACCCTCAATAAAGGGTTCAGTTCGAAATTCCATAGTTCAACAAGGTGCCCCTTTGGAAGTTACATCGGCCGAAACGTTGTGAGAATAACATCCGAGATGAGAACAGTAGTCCGAATAATACAAAATAAAAAAATATATATATATATATATAGATAAAAATAATTTAATATTTACTTATATATATCTACATACACCGGCGTTTCAAGCTTCGCTTTTATCAGTGTAAGGAATGATAATCTCAGACGATCACAAGATTCGAACCCGGTTACAGAATCACCCTAGACTCCGCAAGCAAGCGTCATAACCATACAACGACGAGACATAACCACGTCAATAAGGGGAGTTTAAGTTCTATTTATGCGAAGGGGGCACATATAGAAATGCTGTCTAGAGTGTTCGACGAACGTTGTCGGAACATGCCATACATGAAAAAAAGTTCTTGCATCATCATCGTCATCATCATCAGTTGAGTGTGTGAAACGAATTAGTTTTAACAAGTCGGCTGTTTTCTACACAAATTTTCCTGTGAAAATAATAATTAACAATTTTTTGAGATAATCAGAAAACCAACGGACAGGCACAAATTGAATATAATTGTCCGACCCGGCGATACGGTTATATAATTCCATACTGACGAGTGTAAAATAAAAATGCGGAACATGTTTCTGTCTATGGATATAATATTTTGAATTTTTTTTATTAACGACCACTAGGAAGCGCTTAGTATGGATCATAACTGACCATTTATTATTATCTTCAAACACCTAATGACAATTTTCTAGTGAGGTCGCAGCTCCATACACTTCAAATGACTTGTTGGAATGGCTACGGGGACACTATGCTGATCGTCTCATTAGTAGTAGTTTCTCACTTACCAGATTTTTATCTAAAAAAAATAATGTCTATCAAAGCAATCTCTTAAATATTCTGGAACTGAAGCCCAAATCATGGCAGTGCTAAGAGCGTAGGGCTAGGGTGGTATCACAGTTGGTTAGGGTGGTATCAGAGTTGGTTAGGGTGGTATCAGAGTTGGTTAGAATGTTCCATGTATCCCGATCTGTTTATCATTAAATGGTGTAAAACAAGACTTCATTTGTGACTGCAACTTGCACAAGTCGGGTGTATATTGAAGTGTAATATTAAATCTCTTCGGACTATTGTCATTATCAACATCATTTCTCTTGATATTATTGTGAAGAGGGGGCAACGGAATTATCCGGGATCAAGAACGTCATTGTGTTTTGTACTACTCGGCGTTATCCGGGAGCAATAAATGTAAAATTACAGTATTACATTTAAAACTGAAACTCCGATTCCGGTTCTTCTTCATTAAAACAAGAGAGGAATAGACGGGGTGGAGGAGAAAGAGAGGGTTGGTGAGGGGGAGGGAAAGTCTTAATATCAAGATGTTACACACCATTTTTAACTTCTATTTTGTATTTTTTATGGTTCCGAGCAACACCGGGTAGCTCTGCAAATTTTATTAACGATTCCATGGGTTGTTCTTTTGGGGTGGGTAGTTCATGTAACATCAAAAACCAACAAAACTTACCCATTTTTTCATTTCTCCTAAAGAAACAATAAAAAAAAATATCGTAAAACAAACAATAAAAAAAAATATCAGACTCGTAAAACAAATAATAAAAAAAATGGTTCATTAATTCTTTTGTTATTGGTTACAGAATATGAATCTTAAAAATGATGTAAATTATGGCGAAGTTTGTAAATGAACGAAGGAAAGAAAAACATTTATCAATAAACAATTTAGAAAACGACAATTTTACAGGAATAGAAAGGTTAGTTTTAGTGAAGAAATGTTCATTGGTAAAGTTTATTCAACTTGTGTTCTTTGGTAGAAAATGTTTCTTATTTTAAGCAGACAAGAGGGCCAACGATGTGGATGTCTCTATTTGTTAGTGCGTGAGTCATAGACCGTGTATGTGTGTGGGGCGATAGATGTACCTTTTGTAGTTACTGTGTGTGATTCATAGTGGTTTGCTTCTTTACACTTGACTTCTTGTCTGTGTGTAAGTAGGTGTGCGCGAGGCAAGGAAAGCTTGTACGTAATTTTTGAAGTGTCGATTTCTTCTTGTCGCCCCTGGCCAATAGGGCCGAGGGTAGAGTGGAAGGCGTACTTTATGTATGTTCCTTCATGGTGGTTCGTCTCTTGGGTCTGTCTGCCGAAATCTGCTTATTTCCTCGTTCTTATAGGGGTTATCGAATTCGCGTCGGTTTATTACTTTGGCCTCGACTTGTTCGTTTTTGATTGGTAGGAATCTTCAGTTCACACGTCCCTGTTAAGAATTAACTTGTTTTTGATGCGTGCAAAAGAAAACGTATCCCAACGAACTAGAGAAAGAAAAGGAGTAGCAATTCATGTAATTTGTTTTTGTTTTTTTGGGCATTCGTTCGGATCGCGTTTTGCCCACCACAAAATAATTAGAAATAAGCAGTAAACAAAATTGTTGCATATTGTTTGAAAGAAAAGGTGGATATATTTTCCCGGGTGCAATAAGTTTGATTAATGGGGAATGCCATTGGGTTTACTGTGTGTGAGAAATACACTCGGTTAGTTCATTTAAACACGTGGCAACAGAAATATTTGAAGTTAGATTGAATTGTTGCAAAGATTTTAGTGAAATTAGAACATCATTTTAGGGCCCAGAGAATTAAGACCCTTCGTTGGGATAGTCGGGCCAGGAGTTCAATTTCAGAATTGGTGGAGTTCTATTTCACGAATTCAGTTAAATAAAAAGACGTTTTAAGTCAAAATGATCCCCTCTCAAGAAAAAGAATCAGGAGAAAATTGTTATCCCTGGTCATTAAAGGAAGTTTCTATGCTTGACTTGCCCACCAAGTTTCGGTAATGAAATTGAGTGTGCATTGTGTGCATTGTCCGGAAGAGATGTATCACAAATATGTACTACATCATCAGCATACAATAGAAGGTCTCTATGTTACGTTAAGGGCTTGGAGAAATGATATGAGAAGTAAAGGTCTGAGAGTGAATGTTACCAAGACCAAAGTGGTTGTAGTGTTAGAAAGCTCTCCGTAAGAAAGTTCCCTTGCTCAGTTTGTAGAAAAGGAGTCAGGTGCAACTTAATCTTTTGTAAGCAGTGGAATTACAGATAGGTTTAGATGATAACCAGTTTGTGTAAGACAATAGAGACGGATGAGAACTTGGATGTGGAGAAAGTATATTTGGATGGCAAGGTTATTGAGATTGTCCAGAACTTTGTTACCTTAGTGATATCATTAGAGCACAAGGGGAAGCTAGTGTGATAGCAAGAGCAAGAAGTGGATAGAGTAAGTTCTGGTAACTTCTGTCATTACTAACCAGCAGAGCATTACCTAGTCTACAAAGGGGAAAGTCTATCAGGTATGTGTACGCAGTGTAATGATGTATGAAAATGAAACCTGGCCAGTGCAGGTTGCAAAGATGCGTTGCATGGAGAGAAATGATGAGAATGACATGTGTAATGTGAGTTTTAAATACAGGCTTAGATCTGATAACCTCAGAGGAAGATTAAATCTGTACCGTACAGGGAGATGTGTGCAGTACAGGAGACTGTTGGCTTGGTTACATTGAAAGAATGGGTGAGAATGCTTGGGTTAGATGTAAAACAGTTTACAGGAGATACCAAGGAAAACATGAAGTTATAATATATTTAGTACACGTCCGTGATACAATGGAAGACCTACTTGTTAAGTTAAAACTTTGAAGAATTCTATGGAAAGTAAGGGTCTGAGAGTGAATGTTACCGAGACCAAAGTTATGATCAGTTGATTGTAGTGTTGGAAATCCCCCAGAAAGAAGAAAGTATCTCTGCTTAGTTTGTGGAAAGGGGAGTTGGGGGGCAACTCATTTGGGGGGGTGGGGGGTACTTGTAAGCAGTGAGTACACAAGTAGTTCAGTGGAATGCCATGTAGGTTGAGAGAGGATAATAAGTTTGTGTACAATAAGTCTAAGACAATGGAGATGGATGAAAACTCAGATGTGGAGAAAGTATATTTGTTTTGTTACCTCGGTGATACCATTGGACAACAAGAAGGAGCTGATACTAGTGTTATTGCAAGAGTTAGGAGTGGATGGAGTAAGTTCAGGGAACTTCTGTCATTACTAACCAGCAGAGCGTTATCACTGTCGACCAAGAGAACAGTCATAGGTGTGCAGTGTGATGATGTATGGAAGTGAAACCTGGCCAGTGAACGTTGACGACATGCGTTGCATGGAGAGAAATGAAATGAATGTGTAATGTGAGTCTTACAGACAGGCATATGGACAGTATAAGGAGATGTGTGCAAAATAAGGGGACTTTGATGGTATGGCCATGTTGAAAGAATGAATGAGAGTTTTTGGATTAGTAGATGTAGAACAGTTGAGGTAGCAGGGTCAGTTGACAGGGGGAAGGGCAAGGAAAACATGGAAGGAAGTGATAAAAATTGACTTGAGGGAAAGAGGTATAAATAAAGACCTGGTCAGAGATAGGTTAGTTTGAAGTCGATTTCTTAAAGTTGTCCAATTCATTCCAGCATGTAAAATAGATGTAAAACGGAATATGATTATGACGATGATAATAAATATTGTATTAGTTTATTTTTGTTTTTATTACAATAATATTGCGGGGTCAGCATTCATACCAGTTGTTCCATAAACAACAAATATAACGTTTTTCTTTATTCAATCTATTATTATACTAAAGCTGAGTCAGGAAAACTAACGTTGATTAAGATTTTTTTCCTATATATTTTAATCACACAAAATACATGCTAAAATATTCCTCAGTTTTGGGATTGAGTTATGTTTTATATATATATATATAGAGAGAGAGAGAGAGGAGTATTAGAAGGCTATCAAGTAAGATAAAAACAAGTGATCTTAAAAAAGTTTTTGAAAAAATATATAATTAATAATTTTTTTCTATATAGCAAATCTTACTTGATTAGGCAAGACGTCAACACTGATGTAATCTGTGTGACCGTGTTCCATAATATATTTCGAGGAAGACCTCTTTGTCAAATGGTAGGTGTTTAAAGCAATATTGCCATCCACACGTTTTTTGAGATTTGAAACACCTACCATTTGACAAAGAGGTCTTCCTCGAAATATGTGATTAATATATATATATATATATATATATATATATATATATAATAGAATAAAATATTCCTTAATTCTCGGATTGAGTCCCTATTTACTTGCCCCCCCCCCCTCCCCACGAGGACAGAGTTAGAGACAAGATCGGTTTTTAATGTGGGGATAGTACAGTTCCCCGAAATGGACACTCTGGATTAGGGCAAAAATAACAATTTAACTAGTCTAGAAGGATTTCTCATTCACGGACCGAGGACAGAAAAGATGAAGTGTAGTATCAGAACAGATACTACATTTTGCTCCTAGCCAAAAAGCCAATTCTAGTATTGAGTTATGTTTGCAACAAATTCCATCTTAATTTCTCCAATTAGCTGTAATTTGCAATTTACTCACCAAATGACTATCTCTTACTAACTTTCTATCTATCACTCACACTGAATGTTGTTCGACTCCCTCACTCTTATTTTCTATACTACCTATAACTCTTGCTTCCGTCACTCTCTGTTTATTAACCTATCAGAGGTAAATAATAAAAAAGATTGGAATAGTCCATTATGAACAAAATGGAATGTCACCACAAGTAGTAATATTATTTAATCAATAGGTGGAGTGGGAAAGAAAAAAGGACTATTTTTTAAAAAATAAAAACGACAAAACCCAAAATTAAAATAAAATAACTGGCTTTGAATTTCCCGTTCAAAAATTCTAACCCGAGCTCAATAGATGAGCCAACGAGTCACATTTTTTTCCTACTTTTATTTTATAGCGTGATAATTATAGAATTTTTTTTTTAATAAGTACGAAAATGGTAACATAAGGCGCATGGCTGGGATCAAACGTACACAGGGGTTCTAATTCATTCATTCGAAGGCGCTGCTATCGCTGCTTGCTAGTGTATCATAGGGTTTATTAAGTAATATGAAATGAAATGCCACATGTATGTCTTGAAAGAGGGTAGATTATTAAATGTTTTTCGGCAATCATTTACGCTAAATATTGGTCCGTGTTGTTAAAAAATATTTTCAATTGATTTCAGCGATTTTTATATTTAATCCTGATCAATATTTTTTTTTTTTTTTTTTACATATTTAGAGGAGGGCAGCGGAGTTTTCGATCTCACAGAAGTCCTAACACCACAACCAAAATCACTGGGTTCTAATTTAATAACAGAATTTTTTTTTTTCGATGTCCACCATTTCGTTGGTTATTACACTCCATCTTCTTCACTTTTTATAGTTTGAAAATAAAAAAATTAAAAAAAAAAGAAAGTATTTATAATTTGTATAAATAAGAACGAAAATTGTAAGATGGGGTACATGGCTGGGATGAAAAGTACACAAAGGGGTCCGCATTCATTCCAAGGCGCTGCCGTCGTTGCTTGCGAGTCTATCATAGGACTCATTGCGTATTATGTAATAAAATGTCAAAAGAAAATCTTCAAATGTTCAGAGAGGGTAAAAGAGAGAGTGAAAGAGTAAGTAAGAGAGAAATATATTTAGAGAGAGAGAGAGAGAGAGTGTGTGTGTGTAATATGGAGTGAGTAAGAGTAATAGAGAGAGAGAGAGAGTAAGAGAAAGTAATATATATATATATTACTCTTTCTCTCTCTCTCTCTCTATATATATATATATATAATATATACTCTTATTCTCTCTCTATTACTCTTTCTCTCTCTCTATTACTCTTTCTCTCTCTCTCTATATATATATAGAGAGAATAAGAGTATATATATAATATATATATAGAGAGAGAGAGGGAGAGAGTAAAGGTAATATAGAGAGAGTAATAGAGAAAGAGAGAGTAATATATATAGAGAAAGAGAGAGAGAAAAGAGAAAAAGAGAGAGAGAGAGTAAGAGTAATATAGAGAGAAATATTTAATTCAAAATCTGCTTTTTCTTCCCCACAAGAATCCTTTCTAATTGCAACTGCAACGTCTTCTTTCTCGGAGCGATAAATTGAATGCGTAATGTATGACATAGTTAAATGATGCCTCCCGTCAATTGGGCCGACATGTTCCCTTTATTCATTGTTTCTAGACAAGCGTTTTCTTGTTGTCGCCGGCAATGCCGTCTGACGACGACGACGACGAGCCAGCCAATAACCGCTTTGTGAACCAGCAGGAATTCCGGCAGACCAGTTCTCCTCCATGAAACTCTGGTAAAAAAATAAACCATCGTCCTAAATGCGATCAACTAGCTATATCTATCCGACATTGGCCGGGCAAGGACATATTGCCGGGTGAAAAGATTACAGACAAGATAGAAATAATAAGGCCATGTATATAGAGCTAGTATTTGAGAAATAAATTATGTTCTGACAAAACATACTTGGCGTCCATCTTGAATTTACATTTTCCGCTGGGGCAAAAAAAAAAAAATCCGAGCAGGGTTAGTTGTAGTTGTAATGAAATGGAATCTAATAATCAATGATGGAAGGGAGAAGTGAGAAACAGTGTATAAAATAAGAGTTGGTAGGGAAAAAACATTATATATATATATATATATATATATATATATATATATATATATATATATATATATATATATATGAGAGAGAGAGAGAGATTAGACGAATTAAAACGGATTTTTCTTTTTCAAACATAACTACGGAATATTTGAACCTACGGAATATTTCATCATGTATTTCGTGTGAGATTAACTCCGCTTTAGTGTAATAATATCTATATTTATTTATATATGTTTATATTTATTTATATTATATATAAACATATAAACATATAAATATATGTGTATATTTATTCATATAATGTGTATATTTCTATGTATAGGATTCATTTTTTAAAAACTAAATAACCGATCATTATAATCATTATAATTTTTTTTCTGATCTCACAAATGAGTATCAGTCAAATTTAGTTGGGTTTATTTAGAGCAATTATAAAGATAAATATATATACATACATGAAATACTAATATTTATATATCTACATCAAAGGTTATAATCTTTTATGTATCGATTTTCAGTATTTACGTCAACAGTGCTGCATTACGTGCTGTAGAGCTAGGTAGAAAGTGATGAAAATATATTTAGGGCAATTAAGCTACACAGAGGCGTCCGCTTTTAATCCCCGTTGCTCCACGATTCCTTAGGAGGATGAAACGCGGTTGCCTCTGCATAGCTTAATTGCCATAAATATATTTTCTTAACTTACTACATTATATATTATTATATATATATATATATATATATATATATATATATAATAATATATAAAGATAAATGAAAGAAGAGAGATAAAGATGTACGAATGACAAATCTATTTCAACTCCGATTGTTCAATGCAAGGTGTACTCGATATGTTTATTTTTACACGCACACTAACTCTCCATTACTTTATATTTTTTCAAATTTTAAATTTTGGCTTTTCCACTGCCAACTTATCCATCTGTGTAATTCCTCTGATGATAAGATTTTAATCTTTGAAAAGCCTTGGCTTAAGGAAAGAATAATACACATGTTTTTACCGAGTACACCTTGCATTGAACAATCGGAGTTGAAATAGATTTGTCATTCGTACATCTTTATCTCTCTTCATTCATTTATATTTATAATTGCTCTATCTCGTATATTGAGCTTAAACTATCTCACTATAGGTTATGAAACTAAAATTATTACTTTTAGAGTATATATATATATATATATATATATATATATATATGAATAATATATACATACACATATAATAATATATACATACAGGGTTAGCCTAAAGTAGGTGGACAGTAAAAAACATTTATTTAGAGATCGCTTATACGTAGAATTACATGTAATAAATAACATTTAATTTTCATTAATATAATTGTTTTATCAACGCAAGTGTTCAAACTGTTTTCCTTCTTGATTTACACAGCTTTGAAGTCTGCCTCTTACGCTTCGACAAAAAATGTTTTTTACTGTCCACCTACTTTTGGCTCACCCTGTATATATATATTATATATATATATATATATATATTATATATATATATATATATATATATAACTGGTCACCTCTGAAGATGGAATTTATTCCGAAATATAAGATTAATGTAAAAAATATATATATATAAATTAATAAAATTGATATGTAAGCCATTAACAATGCGAGATTAACATATCCAACAATGCTTTAAATGGACGACCAACCAATATTACTTAACCTACAGGAGTGAGCCAGGCTCTTCGTTCGACACCGGAATTTGAATCATGGCCGCCAACACCACCAGTGCGGAGAGACGTTTTATCAAGAAATAAGTTTGGTTAAAAAATGGCGGCCATGATTAAAATTCCGGTGTCGAACGAAGAGTCATTCGGAAGAGTGCGACGCATGGCCAAGATTAAGGCGCGAACTTTGAAGAAGCGCCAGTAGCAGCACCGCGTTATACACCGAGAGAAGAAGAAGATGGCACCTGTAACGGCAGGGCATCAAGTTGTCTTTATGAAAAGGCTACCCATAACCAATACGCAGAGAATTAACATATGTACAACTTCAAACTTTGACGAACATTTCTCTATTTTATTTCAAACGGCTAAAACCAATTTCTTTAGCAACTTGGCTCCTATTTTGCACTGTTTCTACAACCACCTTTTAATTTATGCATGGGTATTTTGTGTGTGCTACTTTATTTGGTTGTCTTTTCCCTTTAAACAGGTTGTCTTAAAAACACCGACAGAGTATAAATATATATTAAATTCCCGAAACAGTTTTTCATGGTAAACAACTGATGATCCCTTAAATAATGTTAGAAGCAAATTAATATAATAACTGTAAAAACTAAATTGACTTACAAGAGTGATTTTCCACTGAACGACTTGGGACTTAAGGTTTTTTTATTTATTTTTTAATTTGTTTTTTTAGTTAGTTTTAAAACTTCCGAGACTATATATATATATATATATATATATATATATATATATATATATATATATGAGAAAGGAAAGATGAGAGTAATCCGACGTAATGGGAAATGAAAAAGGAAAACACTAAAAGATATTTTTTTTATATATTCATCAACGTTTCGTCTTTATTGTAAGACTTCCCCACGATGATAATTTGAAGAAAAATGTCAACCCAATATTTCGATGTACTTGCATGACATGAGGGGTTTATAAGGAAAAGTACTATGAGCGCTGGAGGAGAGTCCAGGCTGCTACGTTTCCTTATCAACCCATCATGTCAACCCAATATTTCGATGTACTTGCATGACATTTTTCTTCAAATTATCATCCTGAGGAAGTCTTACAATAAAGACGAAACGTTGATGAATATATAAAAAATATATATCTTGTTTATTTCCTTTTTCATTTCCCATTATATATAATATATATATATATATATATATATATATATAAAGTTTCTTTCTAAAAATGAAATACTTGCAACTTTACCAGCATATAAATTACTAGTATTTCATCTCGATAAAACAGGATATGCGACTTAACTTCTGCTCTTTTTATGTAAGAGATTCGCTTAGTTAATTTCTTATGTAAAAGATATATTTACGCGGACATATTTGAGAGAAAGTGAAAGAAGGGGGAGGGGGATAATTGAGTAAGTAGACAAGGATTCCATTGTTTGTAGTTCAAGGGTAGAATAATAAATGAACGTAAGCAATAGAATATGACAGAAAGTGAAGAGGAAGTCTAATCAATTGCAGATGGTTGAAAAGAATGATGAAGCATTGTGTGTAATATGTATATAGATATGACCAGCGTTTAAGACCACACGAGATTTGAAACAACTACCATTTGATAAAGAGGTCTTACCTCGAAATATACTATGGAGCACAGGTACACACATTAGATCACAGCATAGAAGTTGAGACTGAATCAAGTAAGATTTTTTTAATGGAAATCGCTCCGGACAAGGCATGAAGCCACTTGATGTAAGGAGTTAAAAATACTATTTCAAAGTCAAGAACTAGCCAACGATAAGTGTTAGATGAATAGATTACGACTCAGAAAACAGCAATTCTTTCCCTTTTGTCAGAAAGATCGCTTATGGAATGTGAGGACTAAAGGACGAAATAAGGGAAGCGAGAATTAGAAAGTGGACCTTGGGTTTACTTCTGGCAGCCTTCTGAGTCGGTTGTTATTTTAAGTGGGCGGGGGATGGAGATTTTCAATCCTCTCGAAGTATTCTTCATCATTAAACTCTCAATCTATCCATCTCATTTACCCTTTAACCTCGTATGATATAACAAGCCTAATTAATAAAAAAAAGAATCACTTTGTTTTTATCCTCCTTCAACATCGGCATATTCCACTTCTTGTATTGCGATAGCCTTCTATGAACTCTCTATATAAATAAAAAAACATTTTTCAAATATTTATTTGAAAATAACCTTGATGTTTCAGTTCTCGCAATTTCAAATGGAAAAGTTTTTTTCTTTTACTTTTTTTAAACATATTTCACCCCAAACAAGGCAGGCCACCACTGTAGACGTATAGAGGCCACTGAGGATGACACCCAAAACCTACACCCTAATTCTAAGTTGGGAGCTATGCAGCGAGATGTCTGTTTACAGTCGTTTTAAACCTCTGCATGTCAATACAGTCGGGGAAACAGGGGGCAGGGAGGGAGTTCCAGAAGCCGGTAGCACGAGGAAAGAAGCGATTGAAGTAGAAGGCTCTCCGGCATCTGGGAACCTCCACAGTGAATGCATCATATGACTCAGTTGTAATTGGTAATAATGTATCTCCCCTTTCTCAAGTTTGTTTAAAGAGAGAGAAATGGAGCACACGACTACAGAACTGCTTCCCTGCAAGCTACAACAAGGCTGTCTTCAAATCAAATGTCGACAAATACTTTCCTTAAATTGTCCTCTTAATAATTCAAATTTTGTCCATTCCATTAATCATTTTCAATCCTCTTGCAATATTCTTCATCATTAAATTGACAATCCAACCATCCTCGAGTGGCTTTTAGCCTTGATAAATAGTGACTTCTTAGTATATAGATCTTTTTCCTTTTTTACTAACACGTGTAAAAACTGCCATCTTTTTTTTTTAATTTAATTTTTTTTCTTGATCAAAATATTTATTTAATAAATAACAACAAATCAAAGTTGATTGTTTCATCGGATGTCCTGCTGGATTGACAGACCGAGAGCAGGCTCAAGGTGTTCTCACGAATAGTGGCGATGGAGAGGCGCTCGTAAAATCAAGTCAATTCGTGATGGTCCCCGATGTGGAGCATCATTAACAAACCAACTCTGTTAGGAAAGTCATACGCTGCGCAGGCCTATCGCTCCAGTCGTCCCCATGGCGATCGATTGGAACACAAATCTGTCGAGAAAACCGGCAGAGTTTTATTGCTTGCAGTCTTCTGCTAACGCTACTGCATGTGCGGGGTCATTTGGCGAGGGCTTACAAGTGTCGACACAAGTCGCATCTCATATAAGTGGCTTGCTGTCGAGGCCAACTGGTTCAAGGATCGACGGGAAGCCAGCGATGTCTAATATTAATACACCAATACGTTCGTTCGTTCCTTTTCTGTCACATTTTCATTTGTAGGGGGTTGGGTACTTGGGGTCAAGAGGAAGTGGGAGGAGTACACTTCTGATTGAGTAGTTAGTAAGGAAGAAGAGACTTGGTATGAAGAAAAGGGACGAGGAAGAAGATAAAACGATGGAAGAAGTAAGGAAAGAGAATACGAATGAACGCCGATTCATGAATATCTTCATTCAAAAACAAAAACACGAGCTCATATTTTTAAGAATTGAAAAACGGACAAATACTTCCCTTCGTTGAAAATCTTTACAGCATGCAACATCATCTCATCAACAGTTTTATACTAATACGCTCGTACGTGCCTTTCACGCTTCGTATGAAGAAGCGGAAATGGGAGGCGAACACTTCCGGTTTAGGAGTTGGCATGAAACAGTAGGAGAGGTGGAATGAAGATGAAGATTGAAAGAAGAGAGAAAGGAGGAGAGTGGGAGCAGAAAAAAAGGAACGCAAAACGATTTTCACTTTTCTGATTTACAAACAAAAATATATTTCCCTTCGTTGAAATCTTTAAAACATGCAACGTCATCTCATCGACAGTTTTATCAATTATATTAGAGATTTTTTTCATTTTTATTATTAAATAATTTATAGTTCACATTTATTTTAGGGAAGAGAGACATTAAATTCTGAAATCAGCGTAACTTTGGAAAATCCCGTCTTTTTCGATTATCAATTTCATTTGACTAAGAAGCCATTTTTCTTTTGTTTTTATTTTGAATTAAGTACTAAATGGATTTTAGTGCACTGTTTTAAGATACTGTGTAATTTACAGAAGGCCCGGCTAGTATATATTAATACCTTCTGTATTCGTACCTTAACAACAGTTGTAACACAACTCGTTCATACTATCCGAAAATGTTCCAAATAGCAAGCTCAATCAAGTTGTATTACAAGCTTCAGAGCAATAATACGCAATAGACATACATTATGACATACATTATGACATACATTATGACATACATTATAAGAAAGGTAATGCATTACTGTCTAAAGTACAATCAAATAACAGGCACCTTTTCCCCGGAGTCGTAGATAGAGATATATACGTGAACAATATATAAGTATATGTTATTTACTTTGTGTTGGTTGTGTTCTGGGAGTCTATGTAACTGCTACCAGAAAAGGCGCCTGATGAACACAGTATCAGGGTTTGTAAAGGCCATGCAAAGATGAACAGCCGTTCGGACCACGCCCGACGCCATTGAAGGACCTGTCAGAAAGAGGAAAGGTCTCGTTCGAAATTCCGCTCATGCATACAAGGAGTTTTCTTAACTTCCACACAGGAGGGCGCACTCTCTAACGTTGGGCAGAAATAGGTATAACGGAGGTATTTCTACAGCCAACATCGGTAAGGGTTTCACATCTACCGCTAAAACTGCTCTGTCAGTAGATATTTGATGAAATGTGTGAAAAGGAAAAAAAATGAACCAAAATTGTATTTTGTAAAAAGAGTTGAAAGGACAGGGGTCAGCAAAGGTCGACTAGATGCTCGGAAGTCCCTGAAAGTGTATCCGCTTCTCGAAACATAAAGAAAGTTTTTTTTTTTCTAAGCTGAGAGTAAATCCGATTTCCGCAATTAACAGTAATACTATCTCAAGCGGATATATATCCGTTTTTGATTCGCACCGAAAGGGTTAAACAATCTCTAATAAAATCGTGTGACCATTTCTCGCTCATCCGTGCGTGTTTCTCGCCCCTACGTGACTTATATTTCTATCATTTTTTTTATTAATCGATTATTTATTAAAATTCAAAAATGCATAGCGTCAAGTAATAAAGCGAACTTGATTTTTTTTTGTTTGTTTAAGTACGAAATTAAATCCACAAAATCGTGCATCTTAAGTCAGCCATTTTAATCTTTTGTTAATAGTTGAAATAAAAAAAGGGATAACTTCATGACACTTCGAAATTTGAAAAGAATAAATTAAATAAAACAAAATGTCATCTTCACTGTTTATGAATGACCGGTGTGAGTGCAGAACCCGCCTTATTGTGTTGTAAAAAGTTACTAAAATAAATAAATTATACCTCCCTCACCCTGTCTCTCTCTCTTTCTTTCTCTCTTTCTTTCTTTCTTTCTCTTTCTTTCTCTCTTTCTCTCTTTCTTTCTCTCTCTCTCTCGCTCTTTCTCTCTCTTTCTTTCTTTCTTTCTCTCTCTTTCTCTCTCCATTTCTTTCTCTCTCTTTCGTTCTCTCTCTCCATTTTTTCTCTCTCTTTCTTTCTCTCATTCTTTCTTTCTCTCTCTCTCTCTCTCTTTCTATGTATGAAAAACAAAACAGAACTTCCATGAGCAAAGTTTGTTTCCTATAACATCCTATCATTTCAACAATATACCACGAGTTTGCTTCCCAGCCGACTGCCTCAGAAAGGGGGTTCCCATGAGGGAAGCATTCTCTAGCCGTCTGATCCACGGCTGTAGTCTGGTCTCTTCTTGATATGTTGTTAGGGGTACGACATGGCTGCGAACGCTTCTCCTTGACTTCAGTCGTTGGACCGAAGGAGACGGGGTTACACTGATACCCTTTGTGATCTCTACTCAGCTGGCAACTTCCCGTCTCACATCTGAAGGAGATGTGACACAATGTCAGGGAACAAGCCACCACCTCAACAATGGTCTAGACTCTGCCAGTCTGATTTAATGCCGATTCTTTTCCTATTATCCAAACGAGATAAATATAGATTGAGATAACTGGAACATGATCATGCTTGTGTACAATTTGCAAATAGATCCTCCGCTAAAAGCCAGGATAATAAATATTCCATCCAAGATCCCAAAACAATTTATTTCTTACTAAAATTAATTCGAAATTTCAATTTGATAATGTTAATTTAATCAAAACAGAACTAACCATTTTTACATAAAAGATATTTACACAAGAAATGAAAAAAAATGGCTAAATTCATTCTTTTCATCTTACGGCGTGTTAGGAGTGCCGAATATACATATGGTTACGCACACACTGTATATGCACAGCAGTAAAAATGCAGAATAGTTAACAGTCTAGAAATCTAAAAAAAACAGTTGCGTTTGATAGAAGTGAGTTTTTTACTTTTCTTAAAACTTTTCTTAAAACTTTGAAATGTCTTTATAGCACACGAGAAAAAAAAGATGGTCTGTCGCTTAACTGTTGAGGAGGAGGGGTTCTGCCTCAAAAGATCGTAAAAATTGACTTACTCTAACACGCACCCTAAGTCCGAGTGAAACGCCCCTCCCCCCGGACATAGGGTTAGTGGTAGGGTAAGTCGTTTTATTTCCTATCTTTTCAGATATGTCCTAACAGTTCAGGGAGAGGCATCTATCTTTCTTTTGAAATTAAATAACTTAAAAACAGTTTCAGTACGTTTAAAATATAACGGTCGGTAGATAATTAAATTCTACTGCGTTTGATATAAGCTGTTTGTTATTATTCTTTGTTGTTTACGATTTCTCGACTGTTTACTATTCTGCACAGCACAAGGTGAATTACATAAATTTATGTACGATCGTTTCACTTAAAACATGAAATGATTTGTTATTGCTGGCATCTGTCTGTTTCAGGAGACAATGGAGTTCGGTGCTTCAGATTAGTCCGTTGCCAAATTGCAGCGTCTGCTGTGACCGTGCAAGTCTATCCTGGATCGGCAGGCTCTATTTCAGTGGCCATATATGTAGGTAGTGTCTGGTTCCGAGAGCTCTGTTGCAGTCCTCTGCCGTCTGTGCTCATGTCCTCTCCCTTCACTGCTGGTCTCTCCTCGCCTCTTTTTGGAGCATGCCTCCAAAGAACTTCTACAGCGGATGACGTCTTCAGCCATGGACTCCCAGCCTGTCGGATCGATGCCACCTGAACTCATGACTCGTTTGCAGACATCCTTATAGTGTAGGACAGGTCTCCTTGCTAGTCTGGAGCCGTATATAATATCCTTCAGGACTCTCGCATTGTCCATTCGCTTGGCATGTCCAAGCCACTGGAGTCGTCGTTGGGTGAAAAGAGCGAACATGCTTGGGATGTCCGCTTGATCAAGGATGCTCTTGTTTGAGACGTGGTTATATATTTCATTCGTTAGTATTTATGTGAAATTTATTCTATTGGGCTAGTAGGAATTTTCATTTGTGGGGACATTTCTTGAAGACTTCGGTTTTGATGTTCATGCAAGTCTTCAAGAAATGTCCCCACAAAAGAAAATTCCTACTTGCCCAATGGACTGACAACAATAATAATACATAACTCATCAATCACTCCCAAAAAACAATGAACCTCATAAAATTTAATAAATAAAAAAATAAAAAACATAAAATAGCGCCCCCCCCCAAGACCCTTCCAAAGTTATACTTAATTTTTTATGTACAGCATACCCCCTCCCGGATATATTGCACACACTACAACCACAATTACATCACCCTACCAATCCCAACACAACCCTATCCACTACAGATAAAACATTAATCAGTAGATAACCCATCTCTTTTTAACCTTTCTAACATGGAAAATACATGAATCCCTCTAATTTAAACACCTAGAAATATAACTATCCAATCCCACAGAATTTAAAGGAATTATAGATGTTGAAGACCTACACACATACCTATAATAGATTCATAAACCTTATTACTTAAAACAAACAGAATTAACTTAACACATAAACACAACACGAATGTATATGATAATAACAATTAAAACATTAGATACCCCTAGATGAACCTTTTCACTGACAAAATATACCCTCCAGCAATTACATAACAATTAATACACCCCAATATATATATATATATATATATATATATATATATATATATATATATATATATATATATATATATTATATTATATATATTATAAAAATAAATTTTGGGAAAATAATAATCTATAAATAATAGACAAACAAAATATTTAAAAAAAATAATAAATAAAGAAATAAAAGAATTTAACGAATCCCACCCAGAGCCTAATCAATAAATTATGCCACTCAGTTATCTCTAAATATAAACACACCTTTTGAAGCAGTAACCCAGACAACAACCCCCATAATAAATAATTAAATCATTTTTAATATAACTCAATTACGATTAAATCCCATACATTATTTCAATCCTAACCCAGTACTTATTTTAAAAGGGGCACGTCAACAACGCACCGTTTTTAACGGTATATTCAGACGCCACCTCTCTTTATTTTCGTTCATGATGATCCTTTAAAATACGAAACAACCAATTATAAATATGGAAATAAAACACCAAACAAAATAAAACCTTTAAAACACAAAACTATAAATAAAATAAATAATAAATCCGATACATGAATTTAAACTCAGTATCACCATCAAAAAGAGACTTAAATATTACAACCTTTAAACGACGCATTCACCCCTCCCCCTTTGTATTTTCACTTTCCAAGACACCGTTATCTGCTACGATCTACAAACATCTTAAATAAAACTAAAAATACCAAACTTCAAGAGAATAAATAAATACAACACTTAATAGAATAAAATAAAAACTATAATTAATCAATAAAATAAAACTTAATTAATTCCCAACCGATATATTTTTTCCAGAGAGACTTACCGGAAATGCATCGTTTTTTTAATCGCTATAACGCCATTTCGTATCGTGGTTTAACCTCATTCAAAACGCCGATGATTCCACTGGGCATAGAGATTTTGTTTAAAAAATGTAAAATCTCAGCCCATCTGGATGAAACCGCGGTACGTTTCTGAAATATGTAACATAGTTTTCAAATAAATTATATTAGCTCTCACTCCTCTGCGATCGAGCACTTCATTTATTTCTTTTCACTATAACCTCACACACCCATATATATATATATATATATATATATATATATATATATATATATTATATATATAGCCGGTAAAACCTATATGAAATTTCCTCATCAGCATATAGACGCTATCAATTCCTATAGATATAATATCCATTAGATTTATCTGCAACCAGTTCGAGAAAAAAACAATGTCAAGATAAAAAAAAACAAATAAAACCATTATATATAAGGAGAAAAGAAAGGGGGAAGAAGAAAGAGAGGGAGAGAGGTTGTAAGAGAAAGAGGGAGGAGAGACAGGAGATCGGAGGATATGGAGAGAGAGAGAGGGGATAGGGAGAGATAAAATATAGGGAGAGAGAGGGGATAGAGAGAGACAGAGAGGATAGAGAGAGAGGGAAATAGAGAGGGGAGAGGGGGATGGAGGGAGATGTTTGAGAGAGAGAGGGAAATAGAGAGAGGGGGAGAGAGAGAGGGGGGAGAGAGAGAGGGGGGAGAGAGAGAGGGGAGAGAAACTAACCTTCTTATTGTATATTTCGTTTATTAAAGTTGTAGATAAAATGGAATTTTTTATTTCAAAACATAACTCAATCCCAAAACTGAAGAATATTTTGACTTACTTAAGTATATATGTAAAAAAGGCTTATTTAAGTATATAGGTAAAAAAGGCATAGGGAAACAAACGTTGAATAACTCAGATTTTGTATAATAATTGCTACACTAATATACAATGGAGCAACGTTGACTCAACGGGTCACGGAGCATCTAGGTTCTTTTTATATAAATGTTGTGGCCATTCCACAATGACAACTCTTGCTCTTTCAGAGAGGATGTCAGTCAGTATGACGTCATTTTATATTGACATTCATCTTGGAATTTGTTGCGCCCTTCCCTCGACAATAATTGGTCACCCCTAACTCGGGCAGTAAATACACCCTTCTCGGGCAGTAAACCAGGAAGCAACATACCGCCTACATTATTGTCCCCCGTTACCCTCTGTCTGTAAAAACCGCATGTATATATCCCCCCACCCCCGGGGGGTCAACGATCCTAACATCAACGAGGGTGACGTCATGGGTGTCACTCAGTCGGTTTTTATTTCGTTTTCTTGGTCAGAATTGTGTAAACAATGGCCATCCCCGGAAAAAAATGATGATGTGATTCATCGGCTTAAGGGTGTGGGTGGCTAATATAGACGTCGTAAAGTCCGTTTTGGGGCGGCACCGTATTGTCTGCATAGGCAGAAGAGTTATATCATCGTTAACGCTCCCTCTCTCTCCCATTTCGATAAAATCCATTAACTAATTTTACTAACACCTTGAAAATTTAACCCCCCCCCCCAAAAAAAAAGAATCCGATGGAAACTTTTAGAGAAAGGTGGGGAAAATAAAAAAGGGCGGACGAAATATGACACCTCTCACTAAAAATGTTCAAACTAAAAATGTTCAAACTAAAAATCTTTCAAACTAGAAATCTTTCAAACTAGAAATCTTTCAAATTAAAAATTTTCAAACTAGAAATCTTCGCACTAAAAATCTTTCAAATTAAACATTTTCAAACTAGAAATCTTTCAAACTAAAAATCTTCGCACTAAAAATCTTTCAAATTAAAAATTTTCAAACTAGAAATCTTTCAAACTAGAAATCTTCGCACTAAAAATCTTTCAAATTAAAAATTTTCAAACTAGAAATCTTTCAAACTAGAAATCTTTCAAACTAGAAATCTTTCAAACTAGAAATCTTCGCACTAAAAATCTTCTCACTAAAAATCCTGTGTTAATTAAACTGGCTTTGCACACTCACTTTTGCTGATTCAAACAATCTAACCAGCACTCAATTAGCCGTAATTTTCAATTAACTCACCAAATAACCATCTAATACTAAGTGTCGATCTATCATTCTCACCATCTCTCATCGTATTTGGTTTTAGCATTTTTAAGATCATCAATGACTGTCATACAAACAACACACACACACAGACACACACACACACACATATATATATATATATATATATATATATATATATATATATATATATATATATATATATATATATATATATATATATATATATATGGGAAGAGAAGGATGAAGGTAATCCGACGTGATGGTAAAATGAAAAAGGAAAACCAAAAACTGGATGTTTTTTATGTGTACATCAATGTTTCGTCTTTATTTATAAGACTTCATCAGGATGATGATATAGGGAAAAGATATCATGCAAGCACAGATACATGTAGGGTAGACATGTTGGGAAGAAAAATAAAATAAAATGAAAAATAATGGCAGCGTCTTGCTGGACGTCCGTACTTGTTAGAGAATGAAAATTAGTGGGAGAAAAAGGGGAAGGGTGGAGGGAGCAAGGACTACTGTGTCTGGCGATGAGAGAAAGAGGTGGGGGATAGGCAGGGGTAAAATGGATGGCAGAGAGAGATTGGAGGAAGAGGGGGAGGGGGTGTTTGACTAGATGGCTGTGGTCGAGATTGAAGGGGAAGAGTGAGTTGGAATGTTTGTGTGTGGGGGGTGTATGCAGGGAAAATGGGGATGGGTAGAGAGGGAGGGGGCTGTGATTTTGGTGGATGGGCGAAAGTTATGGTCTTAGAGAGCGTTTGGAGAAAATGAGGGAATTTAAGAAGAGGTATGGGAGAAAATAGATGAGAGGGGGAAGAGGGAGGATTTGTCGTGATAGGGTGTGAAATATTTGAAATATTTGGAAAATGATAGCAATGAGTGAGGGATTGGAGTGGGTGGGGGAGGGGAGTGATTGAAAGGGTGGGTTGAGGAATATTTGAAATATTTGGAACATGAGAAAGTTTATTTGGACTGTAGTATTAAAAATGTGAGGGGAAAAAAAGTGAGGAAAAAGAAAGAGAAGATTCAGGGAGAAGAAGGAAGGGTGTGGGTGAATGGATGAGTGTCATAAGGTTAGAGATGAAAATAAAAGTTAGCCATGATCAGGCAAAAGACTTTGTTCTGTGAGGATGATCTTGCTTATTAAGGGTGATAGGTTAAAGAAACCATTTCGCTGCTTGATGGTAGTGGAGGATGTGATGAGGGCAGTTTCCAATAATCTTCGCCGAGATTTGTTGTGGATGTGTTTAGTGATTTTGGCTTGTTCAAATTTGAATGCATGACCATATTCTAGAGCATGGGAGAAAAGTGCAACAACCCTCTTAGTGCACTTTTCTCCCATTATAGCTTCGAGTTAGTCCATTTGCTCATTGTCAGCTTATCCTTTCTGGAGACCAGGGAACTTTTTCCAGATTTCAAGCTGATTACAGAGGCATTGACACTCATTTAATTCACGTAAACTCAATTGAACCCTGTGTTGTAAACGCAAGTAAATAAACTGTTCTCTTAATTGATACACTATTGTATTGTGATTTATTTCGTCTGCATTTCGTCTTCTAGTTAATATGACATTATAAACAGATACTCGACCACGATTAATCTGATACACAGGCGACATTTGATGATTGTTGCAACGGTGGTGGGAAATATTTCACATCCCGTCAATGACACTTAACTCACGAAATGACAAATATTGATAACGTACTTTGAAAAAAAAGTCATATCTATTGCTGTTTGGTACTTTTTGAAAGAGTAAATCCCTTTAACGAAACAACATTTTTTTGTCAGAGAATGAAGGGGGTCTGGGATATACACGGCCGTGATTGGACGAACAATTTCACGTTTTCAGTTGGAAAAGGAGACTTTTGGAATAGCCAATTAAGGAAGTTGACGTAAGATACGAAACCTGTGGCCAAGTAGGAAACTCTTCCTCATGCCAACCTGAATAAGGAAGATGATGCTGAGGTCGTGTGAAGTTATGAAGCACCCCCCCATATATATAATCAAGAAGAACACCTCTCTGTCTTTGCATGTCTCTCCCTAAAAACAATGCCATACTAGAAAGTGTACTTTTAATATAATTGTATTCACATGCACAATTTGCATGTGAACATAATGGAAGTATTTTTACGTCTCTGGCTGCCCCTTAAAGAAGCTAATGCCAATTTTCAAACATGTTACAAAATGAAATTAATCTATTTATTAGCGTTAGTTTAAGAGTATTAACATATATCTGAATAGCTCGGTGAGTAAGATATCTAGCTGACAGCATCAAGGTTAATGTTAAAGTAAACTCTCCCTACCATGATGTTGCATATGATGCTATCCCACACTCTAACCTGGGCAACACCGGTTAGATCTGCTAGTATATATATATATATATATATATATATATATATATATATATATATATATATATATATATATCATAATATAAAATGAAATCATAAAATAAGGTGCGAATCAAATTTTATTAGAATTTCAAAATTCAGGCAAAGTATTTCAATGTTGAGATACTTTGCCTGAATTTTGAATACTAATAAAATTTGATTCGCACCTTATTTTATTATTTCATTTTATATTATGATATTAATGCTCTATCCAGTATATTGAGCTTCAATCTTTATCCGGATGTTTTACTGATTAAAAGATATTAGTTGCCTCTTATATCTTTTGTTGGATTTACTTCATATATATATATATATATATATATATATATATATATATATAAGTACTGTGTGGTAGGGCAGGAAAACCCAGCAGAGTGCTCGATTAATTAAGACATCCGAGATTTCGAAGGATTAAGAGCGTAAATATTTATCTATAAAATACAGAAATTCAATGTAACATCAGTACCGTCGGTTTCAAAGCGGGAGGTTAATCCCGATTATCGTCAGCTGATAAACATTTTAGAAATGGTGGAACTTATTCGGTCACGCCTAAGATCTGTATTTTATGAATATATATATATATATATATATATATATATATATATATATATATATATGCAATTGTGTGTTATCGATACATATGTACGTTGTCTTACATAACAGCTCACATCCTGATGTGCACTCATGAGTTAATGAACGAAACTAAAGAACAAAAGGCAGCAATCCTTTTTCATTTATCACCACTTAACTGAGGAAGGGCCCTTTCTGATGGGTTTTGTTTCTGCATTCGCGATACCCGACACCCGCGCAGAAACAGACAAACCTTTAAAACAATAGAGTGTGTGGATCTTTCTTTCAAAAAAACCGATAGTATTTGCCTTGTTGCAAACGCCTTCAGATGAATTTTAAATTGAGGAAACCGCAGCAAAAGGAAATAGTCTTACCCCACCTTAGGGAAACACACACACACACACGGGCGCCATTAGATTGAAACCCCAGCGGCTGTTTCATTATAATAACAAAGTTTTTCAGCCATTTTCCATGGATGCGAGTGAAGAGAAACTTTTCTTTTTTAATTTCTTTTAGATTAGCATTGATAATTTGTATTATTCGGACTACTGTTCTCGTCTCGGATATTATTCTCACAACGTTTCACAAGGACTCATGGCACAACGGATAAAAGTGCTACGTTATAATCAGTTATAAGTGAAGATTCAATCAGCAGTACGGGTGATACTAAAAATACAATTTCTTTGGATTTCTACCCGGTCATGGTTGACGGAACGAGGACAATCTACTCCCGTTCATTAAATAAAGGGTTCCGTTCGAAATTCCATACAGATTCCCGAGTTCGACAAGACGCACCTGAAGATGGCCGGAGGTTACATCAGCCGAAACGTTGTGAGAATAACATACAAAGTTGAGAACTGTAGTCCGAACGATTCAATACAGGGTCACTTTTGCTCGTTGGTCTCCCAAGGAAATTAGGGACTTAAGACGTGACCTCCGAAAGGTCACGCTTAGGGTTGATTAAATTCCATGTGTGATATCAGTCAAATTTCGCAAAGTAATACGTGAAATACATTTCCAGTTGCAGTATAGTTAACAGCTGAGTAATCGAAAAAAAATATATATACAACAAATAACTTGTACCAACCGCAATAAAATTTAATTTTCTACCGACCTGTATAGTTCCGAAACTTGTTGCCTCTAGTGATCCCGGGTGGAATGTTTTTAGGTTCTTTGTAAAATGTAACCCTTATTGAAACTTATTTGAATGTTGTTTTAATTGACAGATTGATTTCTATAAATGATGAAACAAACAAACATTGACATATATATATATATATATATATATATATATATATATATATATATATATATATATATATATATATATAAGTTACATTTTAACCTGAATCTTCCCCCGGGGATGAAACGGGGGGCCTCTGTGTAGCTTAATTGCCATAAATATATTTTCATAGCTTACTATCTAGCTCTACTTACGTATCGAGCACTGTTGAAGTAAATACTGAAAATTGATACATAAAAAAATTATACCTCCTTATAAAATTTTATGTGGATACATGAAAGAATAATGATATATATATATATATATATATATATAATCTAGGCAGCATTTTTTCTTTTAAACATATTTCGTTAAATACGACAGATAACTTTTATTCAACTGACAATCTATTCCGTAAAAGAATATTATAGAAGGATTGAAAACGAATCGAATAAAAAATATGCTTACCCATGAGGACGGTTTATGACAGTTTGGGGACATTGGATTTGAAGACGCGGGAATCGTATACTAAATAATAATAATAATAATAATAATAATAATAATAATAATATAGAAGTAAAAAGACTTAATATTTTTAGTTATACAAGAAGAATATCGTATATAGATATGTCACAGTTTGTGAATTTT